>CM077082.1:30394185-30994185 GCA_039513925.1 Platanthera zijinensis
ATAAACCTTGACACTATTGTATAAATTGGTATGAGACTCTTTATTACATAAGCCCTACAAAATGTACCCTTAGTTTATAAGCTTGCGTGAGCGTACTTATATGCTAAGTTATTATTATGTGGATATTTATATATATATATACTATATATTTATAATATATATATATATATTTATATATATATTTTATTTATATATTATATATATACTTATATATATATATATATATATATATCCACATAATAATAACCTTAGCTTATAAGTACGCTCACGCAAGCTTATAAACTAAGGGGTCATTTTGTAGGGCTTATTGTATAAAGAGTCTCATACCAATTTATACAATATGTGTCAAGGTTTATGTGCAATGGTTATGTTATGTCTTATAAGTATGCCATGGTATGATATGCAAATGCAACAAACACCACCCGACTCTGTGTACACGACTTTTAGTTCTCCCTTTCTGGATCCTAACCTCCCAGGATCACCTCCGTAGTGGCAAACGGAAGCGGTGGGTTGGGCCTCGGCCACCTTTAAGCCGGTAATTGCACTACCAGTCAGACCTATCATACGCCTCGACGCTGGTGCACTAAGCGGAGCTCCTGTGTACTCTTTGCCGACTGGTCCACGGACTTAATTTGGCTAAGTACAAAACACACTTGCAGAGTCAACGTATTGGCGTCGGTGCATCGACCATCAACACCATAGACCCACCATCTTATCATTTATGCACATGCAAACTTGATGTATCAACCACCAAGCCAAAGATCCCCGGACTAACCCGTCTGTCACAACCAACAACCGAGCCAAAGCTCCCCGAACTAACCCATTCGTCACAGTTATCTACCGAGCCATCGGCTCGCCGGGCTAACCTGCCATCACCCAAACCACCGAGCCTACCTCCCGTATGACCCAACCTAACTTCCCGAGACACCGGGGTGTGTGAAAGTGAACCCCTAGTTATACTAGTTACTCTTAAACATTGATTACTCTTATGGCTTACGTTAACCTTGGACTGCCTAGGGCATTCCCCGTGAAGGGCTCTCAAGGGCACTAGGAATACGATGAGCTGAAGCTCAAAGCTCCTTTTCACAAGGCACTTACTATTATTGGTTAATAACCGATTCCCGATCCCTTTAATATTACTCTGGATCTAACCCTAGTGTGTTTTGACCCTCTCTCTCCTCCATACGAAAGACGATCTTTCGTCGATCCCGAGCACCACCTACTCCTAGTCAAACCAACCTTTTACTCATCCCAACTTCCATGGATGTGCTCAATTTCACTTTATCCAAACCAACAAACCACTAACCCAATCTATATGCCAATTCAAATGCTATCAGACTTTCTGTAGATTTACTACATGCAGACACCCTATGCTATATGATATACATGATAGGAGGTACTCCTAATTTTCATCCAAAAACTCTAAGATAATTAATAGGGCTCTATCATGACATATTTAGCCTAAATCAAAAACTTGGAATTTCCCTAATTAACTGATATTTTATTTATTTTCCCTAAAAATCCAAATGCCCTAGTTTGAATATGAAGTGGCTTTCACAGTCATGCAAAATGCTCCACAAAATTATGATAAATATTAGGCAGCTAATTGACTGTAAATTCAAGTCTCCTTTTTTTTTACAAGGTTAGGCCTCTGATCCAAAATTTTAAATGTAAACCCATAATATCAATTAAAGAAACAAGTGTTGCAAATAGACTTCCAAAAATATGAGAAAATTCAAGCATGACTAAAATTATCTATAAACACTCTTGGCCAAGTTTTCAAATTTTTCAGTGAATAATAAACTCTAATTTTAATTTTGAACAACATTCCTCTTTCATAAATTAATGAAATAAATACAGAAATAATACATCTAAATTTTTTAATAAAATTTACTCATGAGCATATTGACCTAAGAACACCATTGAATAAGTTTCACAATTTTCTAACAAGCATTAACCTCTGAATCTATTATTGAACATGTTTGTATATTTATAAGCTTGTGAGGTAAGTACTGACAATATACATCTAATAAATTATAATAAAATTCAGGTATGAGCATAATGACCTAAAACTTCCTCTACCCAATTTACATAAATTTCCAGTGAACAATGAGATCATAACAAACAAATGATTATCAAGGGCTAACCCATGTATTGCAAAGGAGGTACTAAAATTATTGTTCCAAAATTTCCAATAAAATTCTCATAGTCTCATGTTAACCCTATAACCACACTACCCCATTCACAACTTTTCAAAGAGTTTTGATGGCCTAACTTACATGTATAATATTTGTGCCCTAAACTAGGGTTAGGGTTTGGGGGGTTTAACAACCTCTAAATCCAATAATTTTTTACCAGAGGACCTTGACAACCGTAGAGTCCTCTCCACTAAATTTCAAGTCTTTTCAAGGTCACATGACCCCATGACCTTCAAGGTCACATGACTCCTAGGTTAGCACCCCATGACTTTCAAGTCTTTTCAAGGTCACATGACCCCTAGGTTAGCACCCCATGACTTTCAAGTCTTTTCAAGGTCACATGACCCCTAGGTTAGCACACATAGGACCTACCCTAGAGTTCTAGGGCTCCACCTTTCAACTTTCACCAATATCAGTGGAGGGTGTATTTTATGTGCTAAAAAAGGCTGAGTGTCAAGTTCCATCACCTTTTGATGAGGTTGGTCAACTCAAGAGAACTTAGAGCACTTAGCCTTAATTTGACTAAAAGGGTCAATCTTTGCCTACACAAATACACTATCAAATCAAACCCAAAAGGGGTGAAATTTTTACCAGAGCCTTATAATATCCTCCAAGATCATCCACCAAATTTTTGGAGGTTTTTGAAGTGTTTAAGGCACCTAATTAAATTATACATGGTTTATTAAATTTTCCCAAAAAATATAGAAAAATTATCTCCAAAAATTCCCATTTTTGGACATGACCTAGGTAGAGGTTAGAATGACTCCTTGTACAAATTTCAGGTCATTTGGACATAAGATAAAGTGGGCGCACTCATTTTAATCCCTGACAAACCCTAGGTATAGACCCCACCAAAAATGAGTGCCCTGGTCAACCCCGACATCCAAATTGGTTCAAACTTATTTTAAATTAAAGTACACCCATAGGGCTACAAGTTTGGTGTTTACCATTTTTTCACGAGAGGTCTTTAGGTAGTTTTAATATTAATTTAAAATGACTGAAAAAAACGGAAGCAGAAAATCATTAAATAAAATAAAACATTTGATCTGCACGAATCTTGACGCATGATCCAACGGCGCCTGGATCGTCTTCAACCTCCAGCCGATGATCCCGATTCCTTCTTCCTGGGCCAACTTCAAGCTGCCTCTGCCGGCCACCTCCTTGTCCGACCACCACCCCCACAACCTCCGTTGAGGTGGTGGCTGACAATTGGCGGCAGCAGGCCACGGAGGGGTCATCTCCGATGATCCCGTAAGGTTGATTTTTCATGGAAAAATCGGGAAAACGTGTTCCCAATCGGGCTCAATTGAGCCTGATTCACATCCCTAGAGATAGGGCTGTAACGGTTTGGTTTGGTTTGGTTTGTAAGCAAAAACCGCAAACCGAACCATCTCTATGTGGTTCCAAAAATTTGGAACCGAACCGAACCGCTCAAACATTGAAACTGAACAAAACCAAACTTTAGTTTGGTTAAAAAACTGGTTTCTTTTTTTTCGGTTCGGTTTGATTTTTGTGGTTTAAATAATGTGATAAAGTCTAAAGTTTTATAGATAGAGATCAGAGATGGTACAATGAATGAGGCTCAACCACCCAACATGAAAATGCTATCTGAACATAATTCCTATCAAACTAACCGGGTGTGTTGGTTTGCACACTAGTTTAATCATTAATGAAATATAATTAACTGTTTGCCGCAAAAGTCAAAACCATGAAACGTATGTTTTAACACTTTAACGTATGGTTTAATGAAAATATGAAATGTAATTAACTATTGTATGATTAACTGTATAGTTTAATGAAATTTAATTAATAAATTAAATATTTTAATACACAACGGTTCGATTTGATTCGACTCGGTTCGGTTTGCCACATAAAACCATAAACTGAACCGAACCATATGGTTTTTTAAAATCAAAACTGTAACTGAACCGCGACCCACTGAAACCGAACCAAACCGTATTGTTTTGTTTTGGTTCGATTCGGTTTTGCGGTTCGGCTGGTTTTGGCTTACAGGACTACCTAAAGATCCCTATGATCTACCCACAGAGAAAGGAGAAGGGGAGGACCTTATTGGAGGCTTGGAGTCGCGTCGATCGCCGGGTTGCCATGGTGGTGGTGCCGTGTAACATCCCGACTTTTATTGGGCCACCAGAGCCCTAGTTGGCCCAATAAAAGTGGCCCGGACCCTACCCATGACCCGGTGAGGGGTAACCCAAGGTAGGAAATAGAGCTAGAGGACTCCGAATTGAGTTCTGTCAGTTCCTGTGGCCTTGTATAGTCAATACGAGTGCATCGGAACTCGTTCAATTGAACCCAGAGGTCATATAGTGGATTTGGCCATTCCTCGCAGAACGTCGCGAAAATGAGATTTTTGGATATTGACATAGAAAACTCCAATTTGAGTTCTGTCAATTCCCATGACTTCTTCGTATAGTTAATACGAACGCATCGGAACTCGTTGCGTCGCGATTCGAAGCCTAACGATGATTATGAGCGTTTTGACCGTTTTAGCACGCTGCGACGCGCAAATATCGGACTTTCGCCAAACGAACTCCGATTCGACCCGGTCAGTGGCGTTGGACTCGTATGGTCAATACGAAGTCAACAGAAGTCGTTCCGGTTAATTTCGACGACAATTGGTCAACTCGTGGTCAAATTAAGCATAATCGTGCACCGAAAAGCGTGCGCACACCAATTATGACACGACACCCGAACCTTGACCCGACCCCGATGACTCGGACCCACATTGACTTTGACCAGCAAGGGGGACCTACCCTAGGTTTGACTTGGTCAAACCCTCCTAAAAATCCACTTTTTGGATTTTTCTCTAAATGAGGAGCCCACCTCCTCTCCAAAGGAGGATGGCTCTTGCCCCCCCCCCCCCTTCACTCTCCTTGGGCCCCCAACCAGCAAGCCCCCATCCCACTACAAGTGGAGGCCCACCCACTTCTTCCCTCTCCCTCTCTCTCCCTTTCTCCCCCTCTTTCTTAAGGCCCAAGCCCATAAAGGGCCTCATCCATTTTCCACATGGGAAAAATGAGATACCTCCAGCTGTTCAAGGATAGCTGGAGGGTGGGATTAATCCCTCCCTAAGGAGGGATTAGTCCCACACTACCCAAAGGAAGGGAGCTCCCCCTCCCTATAAAAGCCACCCAACCCCCCTCCTTTCCCTCACAGCTCTCAGAGCATCCTCTCCCCATTCTCCCCCTCTACTGGAGCTCTGGTGGCCGGAAAAAAGCCAAGCCGAGGAGCTCCTCCCCCTCCTCCACCACCTTGAGCCATGGCCGATCAAGCCGGCCCCTCCCAAGCCCGCCAAACCCAGGTGGAACCTTCTCTTCCTCCCCCTCCCCATTTCTAACGTGGTGCATGCGAGCTCCGGTGGCCGGAGCGCCGCCGCCGTCACCCCCTCCCCTCCCATTTAAAAAAAATGGCTCCGGCGATGGCCGGCGGCGGCAAGCCGCCAGACCACCGCCGGAGGGAGCGCCCACCACCGGGCAGTCGGCCGGTGGTGGAGCCACAGCCGGCCGGTGGCCGGCCGGCGGCTGGAGAAGCCCGTAAGGGCGGCGGGATGAGTTACAGTGGGGGATGAGTTACAGCGGGGGAGAAGATAGTGAACAGTGCTTTTGTTTTATATTTTATAATTTTTATTATTATAATATTATAATATTATAATAAAGGGTTTGATTTTTTTAGAGGCTAAGATAGAGCCTCATGAAAAATTTTGAACATGAAAATTGTTCCCTTCAATGAGGTCAGTCTCCACAAAATTTTTGGAATTTTTAGAGTTGATTTGGTATTTTTAAAATCCCAAATAAAATTTGTTTGGCCAAATTAAAGACCCAAAACACTTTGGAAATTACAAAAAAATTACTAGACTCATTTTAGGTCCTCTTAAGGGTTGTATCAAAATTTGGGGTCATTGGGATAAGTTTTGATATTTTTCCTAAAATCTGGAAGCCTATGGTCGCGTTTGGAAATTATTACGCTCTTTTTCTTCGAAAATGAAATTGGAGTGCGCGACCGTCCTTTCTAATTTAATTAATAAATTCAAAGTTATCGTATCAATGAGAGTGGCTGAGACGAGTGACCAAGCTCCGTGTGTTCCGAGGCTTTGTGAAACTGTCGAGCGTCTCGACTCTCGGGTGATCTGGACACGCTCGGAAAGTGAGAGTATGAGCAGCGAGTTGCATATTATTCTCGATTAATATTAAGGGTGTAACTCCTGATAAGCCACTAATCCGATCAAGTCATGATTAATAAGGCGCAACCAAATCATAATCGGATCCTAATAATGGGTGTAATCCAATGAAGTCTTATTAAGAACTGAAATAGAACTGAATGTGCCTCCTGAGAACGGAGATGAGATTGAAGCCTCCTGGATGGAGTGATTGGACTACTAACCATTTTCTTTATGATTATTCCAATCTTGCACTGGTCCTGTTCCTTTATTCTTTTCAGTTCTACTCCAGTCTCGTACTGGTCAAGTACTTTTAATTCAGTTCTACTTCAGTCTCGTACTGGTCAAGTACTTTTAATTCAGTTCTACTCCAGTCTCGTACTAGTCAAGTACTTTTAATTCAGTTCTACTCCAGTCTCGTACTGGTCAAGTACTTTAAATTCAGTTCTACTCCAGTCTCGTACTGGTCAAGTACTTTTAATTCAGCTCTACTCCAGTCTCGTACTGGTCAAGTACTTTCAATTTTGTATTACTCCAGTTTTGTACTGGTCATATTTCATTACAGCACTTTAAATAAGCAGCATAATCACCGCACTTGTCTTCATTGTAATTTACTATTATAATCACGGGTCCTGCTCTGACGAGCAGTCGTTATTAAGGTTGAGCCATAGTTGGGGATAACCAGAGTTGAGGTATTCCTCCAGGTCTAGCCCCAAATAATGCGCTCCCATGCTCCTTGACGAAAGTAGAGCTGAACGCCGCCGCCCGAAGTTTAAGCCTAGTAGGGCAGGCTGACGTAGACCCGGTGTGTATTATGTTTGCCGTTGATTGATTGTTTGTAAATTACTTGCGGTGGAATAGTGGCGGGTCAGTCCCTTCCGCAGACCGTTCGTACCGGTGCGGGAAGGTTGACAACTCAAGGCGACAGGGAGATGGGTACCACGGGCGATCGACCGTTTTATTCCCGTCGGGTTTTCCTCCGCTGGTCGACCAAAATGATTCGCTGGATGTCGCTCACGTCCAAGAGTACACCAGGTTATACGTTAGGGCCTGGGGTTGTGCGGTACGATCACCCCCAGAAGTGGCAGGACTGGCCACTGTCACCGACGACCACATTGGTGAGGCCCGCGGGGCTCGCTACCCTGCTGGAACAGAAGCGGTCCAAACTATGTCGACATAGGGTTTGTGTAAGCGGCTGTGAATGTCTGTAGTTTATGTACGCGGCTGTGAATGCCTGCAGTGTGTGCGCGGCTGTGAATGCCTGCGATAGAATTCAGGATATGGAAACCTGTTGTGTTGATGAGCTAGTAGAGCATTGTTATAACCGTTTTATATTATTGCTGCTTTTTCCAGTTATACTACACTCTTTTATATTTGCTTCTAGCTGTTCCTATATGAAATATGGTGCTAACCCTCTCGTGCTTCGGCTATTTACTTTTGTTGGGTGGGTGCGTGCTCGTCCCCAGGATATGGATCCGGGGAGGAGATTTGTTTCCACTTAGCTCCGTGACTAACAGTTAGTTGATTAACCATTCACAGGAGGTGGAGCACCGTAGTGACCCGCTGCCGCAGGAGATTACGCCAGCAGCTAGGTCTACTCAAGCAGATGTACCCCCGCCGTCCCCAGAGTTTAGAGACGTGAGTTCCGCCGAGCAGCGTAGAGAGAGAGAGAGAGTATATGAGGATTATATGTAGCACATGTATAGCCTACGGGCTTATATAAGTACTTAGGCTTCGGCCCTAGAACCGCTGTGATTCTGATATGTGATATATATAAATCTGCAATGGTTTTCTGTTAATGCTTCCGCTATATTCTGATGGGTTGTGAATGTTATGATTCGAGCCAACCAAGGCGGCCATCTAGTGCTTGGACAGGGTGGATCGTTTCCCCTAAGAGCACTGGGTGGGCGTCTTGGGCCAGTAGTACCCCTCTGACCCGACCCGGGCAAAGGTTGGGGGGGGTGCTACATGCCGCTGGCCGGGTTTCTGCAACAACACAGTGGAATGCCTTATTTCCTTCAGGTGAAGTGTGTAAACTGCTCCCCTGAGTCCAGTGGTGCTTTTAAAAGAGTGAAATGAGGGAGTGGAGGGGCCAAGCACCAACGACCATTAATGGCCATCAATAGAGTTTTCAGCCAAGTGGTGGAGGGGGTGAACCTGGCTTAGTGTGGCCAGAAAATGGCTGGAAACTCCTTTTCCCCTGAGGAGTTGAATCCATCCATTAAAGGTGGCCCTTGGCTTCCCTATGCCATGAATGGTTTTCTTCCTCCCCCTTTCTCTCTCCTCCATTAAAGGGTAAGGTGTAGTTTTCTCTCTCCTAGTCATCAAGGCTAAAATTTCTCATCTCCTTAGCCTATTTGCAGCCCAATAATTCATATCATCATATAATTAGGAGGTGGTTAGCCCAAATGGAAAAAGGGCTTGAGCTTGGGTTAGCCCATTTGAGTTAAGTTTGACCTAACCTAGACTAGGGTTGATCTTGATCAATTTGACCTTTTGGGTTGACCCCAATGGGTCCTTGGTGTCCCATTGGCCTCCCCTAGGGTCTAGGTAGGGTTGGGTAGAGTTGACTTGGCACTTTGGGGGTCACTTGACCCTTAGAAAGGGTACTTTGACCAAGTTAGGGCTAGAGTTGACTTTGGTCAACATGACCATTTGGGCTGACCCCCAGTGGTCCTTGGTGACCCCTTGGCTTCCCCTAAGGTCTAGGAAGGGTGTGTAGGGTTAACTTTGCACTCTAAAGGTCGCTTGCCCCTTAGTTAGAGCACTTTGACCACTTTAGGGCTAGGGTTGACTTGGGTCAACCCAGGCTCTAAGGCTACCCCCAATGGATCTTTGGTGACCCATTGACTTCACCTTAGGTCTAGGAAGACCCAAATAGGGTTGGTTGGGCACAGTAGGGACACATTGACCTTAGTTAGGGTACCTTGCCCAATTTAGGACTAGGATGATCCTAGGTCAACTTGGCCACCCATAGTTGACTTCAATGGACCCTTAGGGTCTTTCAATAGATTGGTGAGGTTGTGGTGGGGTCTTGGAGTCATGGTGAAGCCCCATGATCATCCCAACCTAGTGTTTAGAAGTCTACTATTTGCAGACCATAGTGATCTCACATATATTCCTAGGTCTACTTGGTCTTCTTAGGCTTCCTAGGGTTTCGTCATGACCTAGTCATGACAAAACCATACCAAGGGGTCTAGTTGTCTGAGGGATGTTACAAAAGCGGCGCTTCAGAAGCCAACAAGGTATAAACGTGAGGGGCGAGGAAGGGATGTGTGCGGGCACGGCGGTCGCGCGCGCGCCTCCTGAGCGTGCAACGGCCGCACACGGGCTGAGCATGCAGGGGCTGCGCGCGTGGGCTGCGCGCGTCGGGGCCGTGCGGTCAGACCACACGCGGCGGCCGCGCGCGCGGGTTGCACGCAGGCCGCGCGGTCAGGACACGCGTGTAGCGGCCGCGCGCGCGTAGGTTGCGTGCATGCCGCACTGTCATGCAGCGCGCGCAGCAGCCATGCGCGGTCTAGCCGCGCGCGCTGTCCGCACGCGCGGGCCGCACGGTCAGGCCACCCGTGCAGCGGTTGCATGTGGTATGTCTGCGCGCGCGTGCTATGTGCGTGCCTTGCCTGGGCATGTGCGCGGATATGCGTGTGTTGTACGAGCGCACTATTGAGGTCGGGCGTGTTTTTGTTCGTTCCTGATCATTCTGCCTTATTCGTTATGTAGGTTCTGAGGCACGTCGTGAAAGGTAAGCCAATGAGGCTGCGGTCGACTCTAACGGGGGAACAGGTGGCTGCCTGGTGGGTGCGATACAACATCACTGCTGAGATTGAGGTCAGGACCCCTAATGATCGCCAGCGGGTGCAGATTCCACTGGTGGGGTTGACGACCTTATGCGAGTCGTTGCAAAGAGTGGGTGTCCGCTTTCCTCCGTGCAATGAGCTCTCTGTCATTCTGAAGTTCTGCGGTGTCCCGGCATCCCAGTTTGTTCCCCTAGCAATGACGCATGTGATGGGACTGATTGCAT
Organism: Platanthera zijinensis; assembly: GCA_039513925.1. NCBI lineage: Eukaryota > Viridiplantae > Streptophyta > Magnoliopsida > Asparagales > Orchidaceae > Platanthera > Platanthera zijinensis. The sequence continues at coordinate 30,404,582 of CM077082.1, forward strand.
TCTTCTGGGAGCAAGACTCGGTCATTTCCTTAGAGTTGTTCAAGGTCTGGTGTGAAGTGTTCTTGGATAGCGGTGGTCGAGTTGAGTTCCACAACAATAAGGCCTAGCTAAGGTTCGAGAATTGCGTGGACCGACGACATGGGAACACACTTTACGGGTTTGCCCGCAACTGCTGGGGATAGCCCAAGCTTTTGGGCTCCCTCTCTGATGGATGTGGGCGGATGAAAGGCAGAGAGCGCTAGTTTTCTCCTATCCTTGGGTTTGAACGCCCCTAGGACTTGGCGGCTCAGCTGTACAGCATCTCCGTGTTCGTGTACGAGAAACGCCTGTTGCTGTGCGGGCTTTCTGCAGACCCGGGACGGGCTGCTGTGACTCCTCTGAGGCGGGACCGGAAGAGGAAGTTGGTTTTCTCTGGCGACGAGCTTCCTCCCCAGCCTCGCCTAGTGGATAGACAGAGGGGAGATCCTCCCAGCAGCTCCTGTGTTGGTGAGGCCGTTTGCTCAGAGCCTGATGTTGAGGTGATCGGCTCCTCAGCTCCCCAGGTTCTGGATGAGGATGCTCTTGTTGTGCCCCTTCCTAAGAATGTCTTTATTGCTGGCGGCCATGAACCGAGCGGTAGGCTTGCTTCCTTCTCCCTGGATGCTTTTTTGTTATTTGTGTTTTTGACCCGTCTTTTTGCTTTGCCACAGATTGGCGTTCAAGCCCAGATCGTGCTTTCTTGGAATGATTGCTACATTAGTTTGAAAGATCAGTACAACCTTCTGCATGAGAGGCTGAAGGCGTCTGGCGCTTCTTGGGCGGCTTTGGCGAAGAAACTGGAGGGTGACCAGGCCCGCCTTCGTGAGATGGACCTGAAGGTGGCTAAGGGGGAGGCAGAGTTGACGCGCCTTCGGGATGAGCTCCGGTCTTGACGAAGGAAGCGCTGGGGAACTCAGCCCGTCTTGGGTCTGAGGTTGAGCAGCTCTCTTCTGAGGATCACCTTTCTGAGCTGAAGGCGGCAGGCGTAGCAGAGTACAAGGGCTCCCTAGCCTTTCAAGTGAATCGGGGTCAGCTGTCTGAGGAGATCCGCGAGCAGGTTTGGACGGGACGTTGCGTGCTGCCTCGAGACGTCCAAGGCGCTCCGACTAGTTCCTCATGAGCGGGGGTGCAATACCTCCGGTCTTGGTGTTGATGACCTCTCAGCGGATGAGCTGGCTGAGTCTGAGGAGGATGAGTAGTCCTGTCAGCGGGTGTACTTTTGTCTTTTCCTTTTCATTTTGCTTGGAACTTGTATCGTTGTTTGATTGCGACAGCTTAATTATATATTTACTGTACTTTGAGTTTTCTTCGTGGCTGTGTGGTTTGTGCTCTTTGGCTTTTGCTTTCAGGTAGCGTGATGTCACTTTGTCGGTCTGGAGGAGACGACATCGTCGTCTTGAGTGCGTTGCTCGGGAAGCTGGGCATGACCTGGGTGATCCAGGGGATGCCGAGGGGGACGAGACCCGGATAGCTCAATGCTCGATCGCCTGGACTCGTGGCGTATTGTCCGCCGCCAGGGAGAGACGTAGGGTGATATCAGGGGGATGTCGCTAAAGGCGGCGCGACCCGAGTTTTCTGAGGGATGCCGAGGGGGATGAGACCTGGATAGCTCCGTGCTCGATCGCCTGGGATTGAGGCATCTTGTCCGCCGCCAGGGTGAGACTATTGGGGGGATGTCGTTGAGTGGCGGTGCGACCCAAGTTTTTTGGGGGATGCCGAGGAGGAAGAAATCTGGATAGCTCCGTGCTCGATCGCCTAGACTTGAGGCGTCTTGTTCGCCGCCAGGGAGAGACGTAGGGTGCTATCAGGGGGATATTGCTGAGTGTAGCGCGACCCAAGTTTTCCGGGGGATGCCGAGGAGGACGAGACCCGGATAGCTCCGTGCTTGATCACCTTGACTTGAGGCATCTTGTCCACCGCCAGGGAGAGACATAGGGTGCTATTGAGGGGATGTCGCTGAGTGCGGCACGACCCGGGTCTTCCGGGGGATGTCGAGGAGGACGAGACCCGGATAGATCCGTGCTCGATTGCCTGGACTTGAGGCATCTTGTCCGCCGCCAGGGAGAGACGTAGGGTGCTATCGGGGGGATGTCGCTGAGTGCGGCGCAACCCGGGTTTTTCGGGGGATGCCGAGGATGACGAGACCCAGATAGCTCCGTGCTCGATCACCTGGACTTGAGGCGTCTTGTACGCCGCTAGGGAGAGACCTAGGGTGCTATCGGGGGTATGTCGCTGAGGGCGGCGTAACTCGGGTTTTCCGGGGGATGCCGAGGAGGACGAGACCCGGATAGCTCTGTGCTCGATCGGCAGGACTTGAGGCGTCTTGTCCGCCGCCAGGGAGAGACGTAGGGTGCTATCAGGGGGGGATGTTGCTGAGTACAGCGCGACCCGGGTTTTCCGGGGGATGCCGAGGAGGACGAGACCCGGATAGCTCTGTGCTCGATCGCCTGGACTTGAGGCGTCTTGTCCGTCGCCAGGGAGAGACGTAGGGTGTCTTTGATTGTCCGGGTGCTGAGGCCGCTCTCGGTTGGGGAGAGGCCCCTTCCTTCCTCTGGGCGTGCGCCATTCGGGCTGATCTTTGTTGGTTAGCTAAGCGAGGGGTCGCCGTGTTTTCCAGCGTTCCTGCAAGACCGGAGTTTCAAGCAGTCATATTAGGAGATATGTGGAAAGTAGCGCACGGGTACGAGCCCGCGACTTTATAATGGACGGTGGCATGAGAACTAGCTCGCGACTTTAGGGCGGGAGTTCTGCACGAGTATTAGCTCGCAGCTCAATAGTAGTAAGTAGTCCGAAAAAGTAAAGATAGGTTGTCGGCGCTCGACGTGTTGGTGGTCCTTCCCTTGTTGTCGTCTCCTTTAGGGCCATTTCAGCCTGCTTGATTCTCCTTTCTCCGTGTACGGGGGTGCTCCTAGCTGGTGGCTGGTTTGCTGCAAGTAGCATGCCCTGGTCATCCCCCGGTTCCTCTTGACGACACCAACTCTGGCAGGTATGACGAACTTCATGGCGAGGTGCAGAATGGACGGGATTGCTCCGAACGCTATCTGGAGGGGTCGTCCGAAAATCGCGTTGTAGGGCAACTCGGTGTCAACTGCTACGAACGGCACTTGGTGAGTGACCTGCATCGGGAATTCCCCCAGAGTGACCAGGAGGGTGATCGTACCCTTGACCGCCACGGGTCCTCCGTCGAAGCTGTAGATGGGGCCGGTCGCCGACTGCAGCTTGGTATTCGGTATGCGCATTCCAAGGAGGGATTGCATGAATAGTACGTTCACCGAGCTCCCGTTATCCACTAGTATCCGCTTGACGCGGAAGCCGGGGTCTCCAATCTCTGCGGTCACCACTAGCGGGTCCTGGTGTGGCAGCAATAATCCTTCCAAATCTTCGTCTCCAATGCTGATCTTTAACTTTGTGGGCGCTCCTTACCCGACTCTCCTTGCGCGATTTTTGAGTTTACGGTGGCGAACGACATCCCCATTATGGTTTTGACCGTTCCTACGACCTGCTTTCCTCCTGGTGCTCTGGGTGCCTGGTCTCCTCTTTGCTCGTCTGGGCACTGCCTTTCCTAGTCCTGTACGAACCTTCCCAGCATCCCCCGACGGATTAGCCGCTCGATCTCATCTTTTAGCTTCTGGCATTGTTCGGTGGTGTGCCCGGCGCTCCTGTGGAACTTGCAGTATTTCCCTTTATCTCCTCTTCTGGGAGGGATTTCTCGGGGTCTTCGCAGCTCTGGGTCGTACTGGATGGCGCAGAGCACGTTGGAGCGCGAGGTGTTGAGTGGCGAGTACTCATAGTACCGCGGGCGGTGCCGGTCCTCACAAAGATCCTTCCGGGATTCACTCTCCTTGCGCTCATCCCGGTGCCCGAGGGCCGGCTCTTTTTGCTTCCTCTTCCCTCCTCCTTCAAACTGCTTCTTGTGGGCGTCGATTGCTTCATCCGTTGTTATCTGTGCCTCTATTCGGTGCACCAAATCGGGGTAGCTTGGGACTGTCTCCCTCATCAGCGCTGAGTAGAATCCTCCGGGGTGGAGGCCGCCCAGGAAGACCCCGCAGAGGAGTTAGGAGTCGACTCCGGGGAATTGTCTGGCCTTCGAGATGAAGCGTCAGAAGAACTCCCTCAGATTCTCTCCCTCGCCCTGCCGTATCCCGGACAGGTGGGAGGGGTCCTTTGCAATACGCTGATTGGCGATGAACTGGTCCAAGAACATTCGAGTCAGCTGAGGGAAACTGCGGATGGACCCTTCTCTGATGGAGTGATATTAGGTCCACGCCTGGCCCTTCAGTGTGGCAAGGAAGACATGGCAGAGTTGTTGGTCGGGTGTGCGGTAGAGATGCAGAATCGTTACGAAGTGGTTGACATGCTCCAGGGGATCCTTCGTGTCGTCGTACGTTTCGAAGTGCGGGAGCTTGAAGCCTGACGGGATTGGATAAGCAAGCACCACGACTGCCAGCGGCGAGGCTCCTCGAGCTGGGCGGCGCGCGAGCGCGACCCAGTGATTCAATGGTCTGTATTCCTCCTCCAACAGCTCTCTCAACGCTTTCCTTGCACCCCCTGTCTTGAGGTGGAGGGATGACGGCCTCGATCGCCCCGGCCTGGCGGACCGGGCATTCTGGACTTGCTTGCCTAGATGATTCAGATTCCATCTCTTCCTCCCGTGGCTCCTGACTCCGATTGGCGGGTGGTGGCACATTCTCTTGTGCTGGTTTTCTTGCGGGGACTGAGGGGTCTACGAGGCATCGAAGGAGGGTGAGCATCTCGGCCTGGATATCTACCCTTGGTGCCTCTCCCTCTGCGGGTACGTCTCCCGGGGGTGCGGTGACCTCGCGATGCTCTGGCGCGTTGGTCCGAGATTGGAGAACGTCATTCGGCTCCCGCGGGCCGATCATCGAGTCGTTCACGTGCTCTTTCCTTCCATGCTCCTGGCATCTTCTGCTTCTCCTGGTGATTTGCTGGGAACTCCTTTCCCACAGACGGCGTCAATCTGTTGCAGATCGTTTGGGTCTTTGGTAGACCGGGAAACTCGACCGTCTTAGACCGTTGGCGTCCGAGCGAGCAAACAGATAAAGGGTCTCCGGGGAGACGAGATCAGAGACTTGATGACGTGGAAAACCCGCAATCGGGGTGAAAAATCACGCGGCCGGAGTTGTGCCGGCCTAAACTCCAATATGCTCCGGGTTATATTATAGCTTAGTATTTGAAGAAGCGAGGGCGAGACCCTGTGCCTCGTTACAATGGTAGAAGAGAGAGAGAGAGAGAGAGAGAGAGAGAGAGAGATCTACAATGTGCGCCGGTGCGGGCTTGCCCCCCGGGCTTGGTCTTCATCCGCACCTCCGCGGACCATCGGTGCTGCTGTCGGTCTGCAAATAGTGTTCTTCGCGCGTCCAAGCTCTGTGTCGTCTTGCGGTCTTTGAACACCAATCTCAACGTCGCCTTGGCGGTCTCCAAGTGCCGAACTCCAAGTCGCCTCGGCGGTCTCGAAATATCCAAATCCCGATCTCTTTGCGGTCTCTATCTCCTTAATCTGTCCAGCGGAAAAGGGAGAAAGAACGCAGAGAGAAAGGGAGAGAGGAATTCGATTCCCAAGTCAAGAGTGTTCAAATGAATAGCCCAAGGGGTCTATTCATAGGTTTTGGAGGGGGCGGTCCGATAATTTCCCTTAATAATTACTGGGCCGACCAATAGGAAGGCTCCATTTGAGGCACACAGATCACCAAATTCCTGAAATTGACGGGCCTACCCCTAAGGGTAAATCGGGCCCCACGGAGAGGGGAAATAGAGGAGCACGGCCGGCCGCGGCGGAGAGGGCGGCCGACCGTGGCAGAGAGGGCGGCCGGCCGCGGCGGAGAGGGCGGCCGACCGTGGCAGAGAGGGCGGCCGGCCGCGGCGGAGAGGTCGGTCGGCCGCGGCGGAGAGGGCAGCTGGGCCTCGTGGGGTCGGCCACGACGGAGAGGGCGGAGGCCCTCGCGGGGGCCGGCCGCGGCGGGAGAGGGGGGCCGGCTGCGGCGGAGAGGGCGGTCGGCCCTCGCGGGGGCCGGCCGCGGTGGAGAGGGCGGCGGCCCTCGCGGGGGCCAGCCGCGGCGGAGAGGGAGGCGGCCCTCGCGGGGGTCGGCCGAGGCGGAGAGGGCGGCCGGCCCTCGCGGGGGTCGGCCGCGGCGGCGACGGTGAGCGCGGTCGTGCGTGTCGGCGGGTCGATTCGGTGCGCGGGCGACTCGGTTCACCGGATGCGCACGCGGCTATCCAAACGAGTCTCGATTTGAATTGATTTCCATGCGGGGAGGATTCCCCCAATATTTTGTTTCCAAGTTCTTGTTGTTTCTAAATCGGGGAATCTCTTGTTTATTGGGCTTTACCCCATCACCCTCCATCCAGGTGTCGGATGGGGTGCCTCCCGGGCACACCCGGGTTGGCTCCTGGCATGGGTGCAGGAGAACTCCATGGTACGGTTTAGTGCGAGTGAGTCGGGTTGGCTCTGTGCATAAGTACAAGGGAGTTCCGGGCACGATTTAAGTGCGAGGGAGCCATGAGAACAATTTGACCGGTCATGCTAAAATAATATAAGGGAATTGGTAGCACCCTTCCTAACACTCCGGGATTTTGGGAGAGTTAGTAGACGTCATTCCTAACAAAAATCACGTGGTCGGGACTGTGCCGATCAAACTTCCACTATATCTTGGTATTGTTACAAAGAATGTAGGGAACTTGAGGGCAACAGACCGCCTCTCATTACAATTGTAGAGGGGGAGAGGGTTTGAGGGTGATAGGTCGTCGCTCGTAGAGCTAAGTGTTTTTTTGCTTGTACAGAGGGAAGCAAAGAGCTCGTTGTGCACTGGGGTCTTGTTTTGATGCTCGGAGGCTGGAGTAGTGTGCTCGGCACGATCTGATGTCTGCGGCTTGTATCTGTTGCGAGCAAAGGTATCTAGAACGTTGGGTTCGTTGTAGAGAGCGGTGCGCAATTTGCGTAGAATGCAATGTTGCACTGGGTGAAATGTGCGAAGGGTGAAATGTGTACGGGGTGAAATGTGCGCTGAGTGAAATGTGTGTGGTCAGAGGCGGAGTCATGAATTTTGTTCAGGGGGTGCTAAATTTATTTATAAATTTTTTTATTTCAAATTCAGATTTATCAATTATGAATACTCCCAAAATAATTTAAACAAATAACAACATTTAAACATAATCACTTACATTGATATAAATCAAATTTATACTCTCCTGGTCTTTATTGCTTGAAAACGCTTAATAATTGTATCGTTATCAACAGTTTTGTATGTTTCTCTCTCAATATATGTCAGTAAATTGTCATTAAATCATTTTTGTAAATAAAGAATTATGTTGGTTATGTCTATATGCACACCATAATTATGTATGTGCACATTATATGCATTTTTGTGGCTATTCACACACTATAACAACCTTATGCGCTATACAAACACACGTTATGAAAATGACTATACGCGCATTGTAATCGTATCTTTCTTTATACACAAACCATCATACGTTTTTTTGATATATGCAAATCAATATTTCGTATTTTATTTAGGAAATTTGTTGCACGCACACCCATTATGGGATTCGGGTATATGCACCCCCATAATGGGTGGTTATGCTGAGGGTGGTTACGCAACCACGGCGGTTGAAAGGCGGCGGAGGGACCGGCTGATAGAGGCCGTCCTGGTTGGCGACAAGACCCGGCTTCGACAGACTGCTGGAGGGGTCGACTGAGCGGACAGTCGTGCGCCCTAAGGGGGCCAAGGGTGCAGCTGGCCTGGAGGAGTTGGTCTTGCGTCTGGTCGGGTGCGGCCGCGCAGCGGCTGGCTAGGAAGTCATCCGCGTGGCCATGCGATTGGAGTGTGCGGGCGGGAGGTCGCGCGATCAAGGAGCCTGAGGTAGGGTCCTCCAGCGGCAGCAAGATAATCCAGATGACCCGCCTAGAGCTAACTGAGCTTCGTCACCAGCTGGCAGGCAGGGAGAGAACTTGATGTTAGCCAATAGCCATGCTGGAGATTGACGGCTATCTTACTACAGAAGGTGAGGAGCTGCTGCCTGAGGTGTTCGCTCGTTACGATGATGATGTTGGCGACTCTGACGGCTCCTCTAATGGCTCGCTCGAGGACGAGTGATTTCATTTTGTTTATTGTTTATCTTTTATAGATAAGTTGGATAGGGTGCTTTCGCACCAATATTTTGTTGTACTTTTTTGTTCCCAAATGAAAAGTGCATAGTTTATTTGCATCACTCAGGAACAAAGTCAGAATTTTTGTTCAGTCGAGTCAAAAAAAACATACAAATAATTAAAAAAAATGACAAGATATATGAAGATATATAATTAAAATACAAATTAATTATCACATAAGTCAAAATTAAAATACTTTAAAAATTGAAACATGATTTATAATTGAATTAATACGTTTGTAGAGTTGATAATCACCTGCAAATAATATAAGTGAAAAAATCTAAATACATAAATTTATAACATTATAAATTATTAAATAATTTTCTGTTAATGGACTGAAAGAAATGAAAAAGTATCTTTCTAAAATTATTCTCGACAATTTTTCATGTTTTGAAAGCGTTGTATGGCTGTTTCATTCTCAATATTGTCAAAAATATCTTTTTCGATATATGTAACCAAACAATCATTCATCAGAGAATTTCGCATTTGCAGACGATTCTTCATAATTGAAAAGACTCTTTCAAGACTGGCTCAGGTTCTTCAATGGCCTCGGACATTTGGTTTTTGGAATCAATGTTCTGATCTGTGACCTATAACTATAAATATGAATCGGAGTAGTAGTATTAAACTAACGAAACAGAACTTACTCATTGGATGTGAGGTATAGTCATATAGATCTTCCTTAGAAACGGAGACGAAGCACTGGGTCGAGGAAGCTTAAGGTTCTATTTGTTTGGGCTTTTCGCTGTTCCATTTTGGGCAAACGTTGTAGGAAGGAGGGTAAACAAATGAATCTCCGACGGAGCTTGTTCTGTTTCCACCCGCCCGCCTTAAGAAATGCCCCAAAAAGCTTTGTTTGGAGCAGCCACCTCCCCCCTCCGATTCGAACACTCCGTTTCCACCCGCCGGATCGACCCGCCACTGCCGAACCAAACGAAGCCTAAATCAACTGATGTGCAGCCAGTACAGGAAAGGACGAGCTTCAAGAAGCCGGAGAAGGAGAACTGGGACGAGATCAAAGAGGCTGGACTGGCCGGAGGGATCTTGTGATTTATGAAGCAGTGAAGGATCGGCGTCGGCGCGGACATGGGCGGATTCACTATAGAGCGAGGGGGTGCGGCCGCACCCCGTGAAATTAAAATATATATATATATATACTTATATACTGTGTGAAGCAGTGCACTCAACGCCTGTCCTGAGATGCTGAGTGCACTCAGCGCCTGAGGCCTAAGGCGCTAAGTGCCTTCACCGGTCAAGCTAGGCCTGAGACGTTGAGTAGGAAGACAGCGCTGATCTTCAACCTTACCGTGCAGTCCTTGGTTGAGGAGTTCTTACTAATGGACATTTCAGTCGGCAGTAGTGTCGGGCCTTCCTGCTTAGAGGCAGAAGAACCGTCGTGGATTACCCACACCAGGTTGCATCAGAGGGAAGACTCAGATCTTCAGCATCTCTGAGGGAGGGCAAAGAAGGGAGAATTGTCCGACTTCTCCATAGATGAAGACGGTACCCTGAAGTACCGAGGTAGATTTTGTGTGCCCGCGGTGGGTGATATTCGAACTAAGATTTGCGATGAAGAACATGGTTCCAGCGTTGTCTGTCACCCGGGTTCTACGAAAATTTATAGAGACTTGAAACAGATTGTGTGATGGTATAGTATGAAGAACGATATAACTAAGTTCGTGTTAGAGTGCTTCACTTGCAAGCATGTTAAGGCGGATCATTGTAGGCCTGGTGGCAAGCTGACGTCGTTGGAAATACTGCGTTGGAAGTGGGAGAGTATATCAATGGACTTTATTACTGGCTTGCCCAGATCTCCCCAAGAGCATGAGTCGGTTTGGGTTATAGTTGATAGACTGACGAAGTGTGCGCACTTCGTACCTTTCAAGATTGGTTATTCTATGAAGAAGATAACAGAGCTGTATTTGGATGAGGTCATCCGTTTGCACAGAGTGTCAGTGTGCATAGTGTAAGATCGAGACTCCAGGTTTATGTCGCGATTCTGGCAGAGCTTGCAGGGAGCGTTGGTTACTGACCTCATGTTTTCAACCGCTGATCATCCGCAAACTAATGGTCAAATAAAGCGAGTTAATCAGATTGTGGAAGATATGATCAGGTGTTATATCTTGGACCACGATGGAGCTTGGGACGAGCATCTCAGACTTATGAAATTTGCATATAATAACAGTTATCAAGAAAGTTTGCAGATGGCTCCGTTTGAGGCTTTGTATGGGAGGCGTTGTAGGACTCCCTTGTTTTGGGCTGAGATTGGTGAGAGACCGTTGCTAGGTTCGGAAGCCCGAGAAGAGATGAATATTGTTGTAACTCATATTTGGGAGAAGCTTTGGGTAGCTCAGGAGCGTTATGAGAAATATGCAAATCAGCGAAGGGTGGATCTGGAATTCACAGTCGGGGACATGATCTTTCTGAAAGTTTCTCCGATGTCTGGTGTTAGAAGATTTGGAAGGAATCATAAGTTGGAACTCCGATTTGTGGGACCCTTCCAGATTGTTGAGCACATCGGAGTGTCAGCTTATAGGCTGAGTTTGCCTGCTACCTTCCCTGGCGTCCATGATGTGTTTCATGTGAGCCAGTTGCGGAAGTGCGTTGTTAGTGCCCACCATGTCCTTGACCCGGTGGCCCAGATGTAGCCTAATCTTTCATTCGTCAAAGAACCTGTTTGTATTTTGGATACTCAGGATCAAGTGTTGCGGAAAAAGACAATCCTTGTGATCAAAGTTCTTTGCCGAAATCAAGACGTCGAGAGCGCGACTTGGAAATTGGAGTCAGCGATGAGAGAATCTCACCCGCATCTTTTCTCCTAGTTTTCCTGGTAAGTCTTCCTTTTGTTAGCCTTTGATTATTTCTGTTGTTTGGTTTTGGGTTGTGTGTCAAGTTTCGGGACGAAACTTTTTTTAGGAGGGGGGGGGGGTGACTGTAACGCCCCTGAATTTTCTATAATTATTTTAATTCTTTAATGGCTTATTAATGACATCAGGGCGTTATTTTAACACATGGTTAGAGACACGTCGCCGTTAGTGGGTGGTTGTGTCCCTTAGGCCGCGCTGGCTGGGATTTTGGTGTATCGATATTGAGACGTTAAACTTTAGGAAATTAAAGCGCTTAAATAAAGAGGTTTTAACTTTGGGAATTTTTATCTCGATTTTGGCTCGTCGGATTTCAATTTCGACTTCGCCGTTGGATTTAGAGCACCGACATTTAGCTTAAGTGCGAGTTTCGTCGCAAACCGAGATGGTATGGCCATGCTCGTTGTTTTAAGAATTTCTAATTATTAAAATAATATTATAATAATGTCTAGATATATAAACCCCTCATAAAAAGAGAGAACCCTACTCATCTTGTCCAAAAGACCGAATCCGCTGTGAGAGAAGTTTGGCGACACCCTCCTCTTTCGTGAACCTTCCGACTGTGATTCCGGGAGCCCTGGTGGACGAAATCTCTAGCAGAGCATAAATCTGGAAAGCTCTCGCCGAGATCTTCGAGTGGACGGTATGTATTTAGGATTTCGTGAAGTTTTGGGTCATTAGGTCGTAGCCTAACTCGTGTTTTGTCAAGAAAAGTTTCAGAAATTGTAGACGAGGAGTTCTTGCGACCGATCCTGGAAGCAGAGCGCGAGAGAGGCTGTTTTCTGGAAATTTGAGGCAAGTGGTGGTTTGTCTTCCCCTTGCTCTGTTCTTTCGCTTGTTCTTCCCCATTTTGTTAATCTTTGGAATGATATTAAATTGCGCGTTGAGTGCTCCGGTGAAGCGCTGAGTGAAGCGTTGAGTGTTCACGTGAAGAGTCGAGTGTGTCGAGTGTTTCCGTGAAGCGCTGAGTGTTCACGTGAAGCGTCGAGTGCATCGAGTGTTTCCGTGAAGTGCTGAGTGTTCACGTGAAGCGTCGAGTGCGTCGAGTGCTCCCGTAAAGCGCTGAGTGTTCACGTGGAGCGTCAAGTGCGTCGAGAATTTTCGTGAAGTGTTGAGTGTTCACGTGAAGCGTCAAGTGCGTCGAGTGATCCCATGAAGCGTTGAGTGAAGTGCTGAGTGTTCACGTGAAGCGTCGAGTGTTTCCGTGAAGCGCTGAGTGTTCACGTGAAGCGTCGAGTGCGTCGACTGTTCCCGTGAAGCGCTGAGTGTTTTCCGATGAATTCACCGGAACCCTTTGGGTGTTTTGAGTCTTCTGTGGAAGCGTTAAGTGTTCCCGGAAAATTCTTTGGAAACACCCGACGAATTTGCCGGAACCCTTGGTCGTTTCGTCTGAATTATCTGACGGCTTCTGGTTGGTTTTGCCTATTGAAAGTGAAGGGATATATACTACTCTAGAGGGGGGGGGGGGGTGAATAGAGTTATCAAATTTTGTACTAGACAAAACTTAATGGTCTACCCAACTCCCTTGGAGTGAAGTGCGGAATGAAAAGATTATAGATATAGATTTAACCCTATAGCCTAACACAAGTGATGTGCACAAACTCAAGCTAACTGTAATTACAGTTAAGGCTTGGAAAACCTAATCAGCAACTAGCAATCCTAGTTATATCTATTCACAGCCACAATGCAGGAATTAAACAAGTGAATCCAGACGACACAAGGAAATTTATAGTGGTTCCCCAAACAACTTGGGTACGTCCACTCTTCTACCCACACGGTAGGAATCCACTCAGGTTTTTGATCAGGTGCCCTGCCACCAACAGGATCTGCTTCAGGTAGATCCAGAAACCTTTTAGACTTTTGATCAGGTGTCTAAAAACCAAGCACATGTTTTTGATCAGGTGCCCTGCCACCAAGGGATACTTTTGAAGGGAGTAATAACCCTGTACAGGAGGGGGAAGAAGGTTAAGATGTCTTCTCTATTTTACAATAGATTAGAGAAGCACAAAAACTTGCACTGAGCTAGAAAGCTCTAAAGAATCAAGGCTCCCCCTGGCTCAAAGATGTCCAGGTGAAGTCTTGCTTCAGTGCAAAAAACTCTTCAGAAAACTCTGAAGGAAAAACACAAGAAGATAATAAATAATAAAATAAAAGATCTTCAAGCAGCTATCTTCTTCTTCTTCTTCTTCTTCAAAAGAACTCTGAGTTTGAACTTCCTGAAAACAGGAGAACTCAGGTTGAAGAGGAGTAGAAGATCTTAACACTTCTCAGTTAGATGGAAATTGCTGAGAGCAGAAGACTTGATCTTGATGAAGGCTTGAATGCTTTAAAATATCTGGTTAACTAGTTAGCTAGCTTCAATCCTTCTTCAAAGGGTCCTTTAAATAGCAGCAACAAGCAACGGCTCTCTTCAGTTTGAATTTACTTGTCTTCTTCTGAAACTTGAGACCTGGGCTGCAAATAACACACAGCAAAACAGACTCTGCAGCAGGATATCCTATAAAAGGAATGAACCTCTTTCTAAGAAACTGCAGGATCAAATCAAATAACAGAAGGACTAAATAAAGTCACATCAGAGAAATACTCTTTATAGCAAAAAGAAGACTTTTCAGTCTAACGGCTATAAAGGGCTGTCAGCAGATAAAGTAAAATACAAAGACAGCTAATAAGACAAACAACTTTATCTAAAAAGATTTTACTCAGGCAAAAAGAATAGAGCAGATATTGCCTGGAAATATTATCATAAATCAACTGAAACAACTTGCCAGAAAATGTATTAATTAATTAAATATAATAAATAAATACAAAATATAAAGGCAGACAGAAAGCGTCGAACGACCTTCGGAGATCGTCGACCGACGCACGGAGATCGTCGAACTATCGGGCAGATAGTCGAACGATCCAGATAGTCGACCTATCGAAGAAGATAGTCGAACTACCTCGGCAGATAGTCGATCTATCAGAGCAGATAGTCGAACTATCAGATAGTCGATCTATCAGGACAGATAGTCGAACTATCAAGCGCAAACAGATAGTCAACCTATCAAGCAGATAGTCGACCTACCTCAGAAAACAGATAGTCGACCTATCAACAGATAGTCGACCTATCAAAAGAGACCAGATAGTCGACCTATCAAAAGATAGTCGACCTATCAAAACAGAACAGATAGTCGACCTATCAACAGATAGTCGAACTATCAGATAGTCGATCTATCAGGACAGATAGTCGATCTACCACGCCAAGCAGATAGTCGACCTATCAACAGATAGTCGAACTATCAACGCAGACAGAGCGTCGACCAACTGATAGACGATCGTCGATCAGCCGATAGACGATAGTCGAGCGGCGTTCGACTATAGTCGAACGAAAAACTACTAAACCAAATTCTCAATCTGGAAGAGTGAAGACTCTACAGCTAGACTACTAACCAATGACCATAGATAATTCTTGGGTCAAGGGACTAAAAAGACAAGACTAAACTCAAATCAAACTAGGGTACCAACAATCTCCCCCTATTTGAGTTAAGTCTTTCAAACACAAAAAAACATCTAGCTAAAGAGCAATAAAATTAATACAGGAAATAGTTAATAATTAACTAGCAGATAGATAGATAATAGACAAGTAAAAACTAAGGATCAACAGAGTCAGGCTTAGATACAGAAGAGCTAGAAACAAAAGAGATTTTTCTCAAGGGATCAAGAACTTCTTTCTTTGACAGCTTTAAGTCTTGCACTCCAATGATCTTCAATTCTGCAGCTCTTGGGACTACTGCTTCAGGATGTTTTTCCATATATTTTGAAGGATCAAAAACTTCAGGGCTAACCTGGATTTTATCCAATTCCTTCATTCTGAATCTAGACATAGTAGTGAATCCTGTAGAATCTTTACCTTCAGTTTTTGCTTTCTGAATTTGAGCTAAGCCAACTGTCTCAAGAAACCTAGCCATCCTGTAGTCAGGATCTAGTTCTTGGCTTTCATACAGATTTTCAGAGGAGGTATCAACTGGCTTAACAGCTTTAAACTTTGTAGACAAATCTAACAAACTATCAGCTGAATCTTTTACTTCTTGAATCACAAGAGAAGACGGAGGAGCAAACTCTGCAAACTTTTTACTTGAATTTTCAGAAAAGACAGTTCTTTTTTCCTTTTGCAGTGTTCTTATCAACATGAACTGGTACAGCAGTTGAAACCTTTCTCTTAGGAGAAGGAGGAGGTGAAAAGGTTGGCTTTAGATACACAACCTCCTTAACTTGTTCTTTCACTTCAGCTTCATGCATTTGACTGCCAGAATGAGACTTTCCATGAGAACTGTGAGAGCTTTTCCTTGATTGATGCTGAGAAGAAGCATATCTTGCTGATGGAGCAGATTTTCCTGAAGAGGCAGAAGGGTTGGCAGAAAGATTACCAGAAGCTCCTGCACTTGGAGGAGGAGGAGGAGGACCTCTGGGAGTCCATCTTGAACCAGGACTATCATATCTTTTAGATCTTTTCCTCTCTTTCTGCTGGTCTTAGAGAACCACATCCAATGCTGAAATTCCTTTGACTTAGGGTCAATGCCCTTCAGAATATAATAAGGAGTATCATTATCTTTACTGGGAGGAGGAGGAGCAGCTTTTCTCTTCTTTTGAACAACTTTCTTTCTCTTTGAATTTTCAGATACGTCAGAATCATCTTCATCATCAGAGTGAGATGATGGGGGATTATCATACGGATCATAGGCTTCAGAAACAGCCTTTTCTTTAAACTTCAGATCTGATTTCTCTCTTTCCTCTTCAATGGCATCCAGAGCCAGAAGGGAATCTAAGTCCAACCCTGGTGAATCATCCCAAATAGTTGACTTTTCAATTTGCAATTCTTTTTCTTTTTCCTCTATCAGAGATTGAACTCTTTGATTCCAAGCAACTCTTGCTTTCTCTTCTTCCATACTCAGAACAGGAGTGTCATCTTTGACTTCATCTTGCTTCTCAGACTCATCTTCTCTATCATCTAAAAAAGAATCCAATTCTGGATCTACTTGGATATCAGGAACAATTGGATCAGCTTCAGAAACAACTGCTATGATCTGAGCAGCTAAATCTCCTCTAATATAATCTGTAGAATTTATGAATACAGATCTGCTAAATAAGCAATAATCATTCCTTCAAGGTATTCACTAGCAAGCAAATTAATTGACTCGTCAACAAAACGAATGAATGAATTACCTTCATACTTGACCATCTCCCATGATTCATCTAGATATGAAGTTATAATACCTTCTAGGAATCGAGCAACCACGGGAGTGGTGAGATCTTCTAGGCAGACTTTTACTGCAATTTCAGATAGCATGATTCCATCAGCTATTTCCTTGTCAGATAACACTGGAACTACTTCTTTTTCAGCTGGAGCAGACTCTTCCAGGGCTGTCATTACAGTATCTGTTATAGCTGGAAGGGAGGCAGGAGGTTCTGAGGCATCTTCACAGAACATCTCTCCCTGCCTGATTTCAGTGGAGACTGAAACCAGGCCCCTTGAGGAAGATGGATACTACTCTAGAGGGGGGGTGAATAGAGTTATCAAATTTTGCACTAGACAAACTTAATGGTCTACCCAACTCCCTTGGAGTGAAGTGCGGAATGAAAAGATTATAGATATAGATTTAACCCTATAGCCTAACACAAGTGATGTGCACAAACTCAAGCTAACTGTAATTACAGTTAAGGCTTGGAAAACCTAATCAGCAACTAGCAATCCTAGTTATATCTATTCACAGCCACAATGCAGGAATTAAACAAGTGAATCCAGACGACACAAGGAAATTTATAGTGGTTCCCCAAACAACTTGGGTACGTCCACTCTTCTACCCACACGGTAGGAATCCACTCAGGTTTTTGACCAGGTGCCCTGCCACCAACAGGATCTGCTTCAGGTAGATCCAGAAACCCTTTAGACTTTTGATCAGGTGTCTAAAAACCAAGCACAGGTTTTTGATCAGGTGCCCTGCCACCAAGGGATACTTTTGAAGGGAGTAATAACCCTGTACAGGAGGGGAAGAAGGTTAAGATGTCTTCTCTATTTTACAATAGATTAGAGAAGCACAAAAACTTGCACTGAGCTAGAAAGCTCTAAAGAATCAAGGCTCCCCCTGGCTCAAAGATGTCCAGGTGAAGTCTTGCTTCAGTGCAAAAAAACTCTTCAGAAAACTCTGAAGGAAAAACCACAAGAAGATAATAAATAATAAAATAAAAGATCTTCAAGCAGCTATCTTCTTCTTCTTCTTCTTCAAAAGAACTCTGAGTTTGAACTTCCTGAAAGCAGGAGAACTCAGGTTGAAGAGGAGTAGAAGATCTTAACACTTCTCAATTAGATGGAAATTGCTGAGAGCAGAAGACTTGATCTTGATGAAGGCTTGAATGCTTTAAAATATCTGGTTAACTAGTTAGCTAGCTTCAATCCTTCTTCAAAGGGTCCTTTAAATAGCAGCAACAAGCAACGGCTCTCTTCAGTTTGAATTTACTTGTCTTCTTCTGAAACTTGAGACCTGGGCTGCAAATAACACACAGCAAAACAGACTCTGCAGCAGGATATCCTATAAAAGGAATGAACCTCTTTCTAAGAAACTGCAGGATCAAATCAAATAACAAAAGGACTAAATAAAGTCACATCAGAGAAATACTCTTTATAGCAAAAAGAAGACTTTTCAGTCTAACGGCTATAAAGGGCTGTCAGCAGATAAAGTAAAATACAAAGACAGCTAATAAGACAAACAACTTTATCTAAAAAGATTTTACTCAGGCAAAAAGAATAGAGCAGATATTGCCTGGAAATATTATCATAAATCAACTGAAATAACTTGCCAGAAAATGTATTAATTAATTAAATATAATAAATAAATACAAAATATAAAGGCAGACAGAAAGCGTCGAACGACCTTCGGAGATCGTCGACCGACGCACGGAGATCGTCGAACTATCGAGCAGATAGTCGAACGATCCAGATAGTCGACCTATCGAAGAAGATAGTCGAACTACCTCGGCAGATAGTCGATCTATCAGAGCAGATAGCCGAACTATCAGATAGTCGATCTATCAGGACAGATAGTCGAACTATCAAGCGCAAACAGATAGTCGACCTATCAAGCAGATAGTCGACCTACCTCAGAAAACAGATAGTCGATCTATCAACAGATAGTCGACCTATCAAAAGAGACCAGATAGTCGACCTATCAAAAGATAGTCGACCTATCAAAGCAGAACAGATAGTCGACCTATCAACAGATAGTCGAACTATCAGATAGTCGATCTATCAGGACAGATAGTCGATCTACCACGCCAAGCAGATAGTCGACCTATCAACAGATAGTCGAACTATCAACGCAGACAGAGCGTCGACCAACTGATAGACGATCGTCGATCAGCCGATAGACGATAGTCGAGCGGCGTTCGACTATAGTCGAACGAAAAAACTACTAAACCAAATTCTCAATCTGGAAGAGTGAGGACTCTACAGCTAGACTACTAACCAATGACCATAGATAATTCTTGGGTCAAGGGACTAAAAAGACAAGACTAAACTCAAATCAAACTAGGGTACCAACACCTATGTTGTTCACTGGACGTCAGGCCTCGTGTGATGTCCGTTTTCGTGTGACATTTTTAATTTTGTCTAGTAAATTCGACGAATTGATTGTGAATTTTAATGTTCATTTTTTTCCCGGGATTTTCCCCGGGGTTGCGTGTTTTACTGTTGGTGTGCTGGCGGAGGTATCTCTCACCGCAGTTGCTGGATACTTTCCAGTTCTGGTGTGTCGAGTTATGAGACCACCTTTCCCTTGGTCTCTTGTGAAGTTGTTTCTTGTGGGTGTGCTGGCAGAGGTATTTCCCCCACAATTACCGGATGCTTACTGGTATTAATGATTGTTTTCCTTGGTTAAACTGTTGAGACCATTGCTATATAATTATGTATTCAGAGTATAGCTGTGCATTTAAGCTTTTATTTTTCACCACGCTGGGCGTAGTCAGTTATATGTGAATATTCATGTAAGCTATCCTATCATTTATTTAATCATACTGTACTTTTCTTTCAGTATAGTTGGTCTTGGGTTGGTACCTATATTGACCTTATTGTTTGTCTTTACTCTTGTTTACTGCCACCACTTGTACCTTATTGCAGGGGTGTTTTTTTTCTTTAAACGCCTTAGGCTCAGAGCAGTAGCTATTCGTGGAGCTAGAGCTGGTGATTTCAGCATTGCAGTCGTAGCTGGGATTTCTTTTCTCCTCACCGTCGTAAGGTAGTTAGTTGTTGTGTTGTTTTACTTGGTTCAAACATACTTTTGTGTTCTGTAGGTTTGTGTCAGATTGTTGACACCCACAGTGTTTTGATGATTTAGACATCTTGCTAGCTGCTAGCTTACCTTCTTGTTGATGTTGTGTAGCTTACTTGCTCTCTGAGAAGATTTATGCTAGAATTGCATGTTAGATATTTTAAGTAAAAAAAAGAAAATGATTTCATACCGTCATTTCATAGCATCTTCCAAAATGAATAACACTTTATTTTAAAGATTTATACGAACTCTTTCGTACTTATACAAAAATCTAGAGGTCTGAATATCACATGTTATCATTGGATGGTCATGATCATGTAGGATGATAAGTAAATAAAACCAAGTATTTTTCGCTGCGTATTTCTATTTATATCATTACTGTGGGCGAGTCGAACCACTAAACCGAGGGACACGGTCATTAAAAATATAATTTAATTTATGTTTTTAAAACCTATAACTCATGGATTTTCATGAAAGGGAATAGGAGTAGGTTTTGCCTGAGCGCCTGTAGTCGTCCCCTGCACGGCGTGACACCACAATGCGTATATTCTCTTACTTTGACGTATTATTTAATACGGGTAAAATGCGGTTGTGACAGGAAACTTGGCAAACATAGAGCCCCAAATTCTCTTTGGGAAATTGTTATCTCATGAACTTCAACTAAATCTCAGGAAATCAGAGGAAGACTCATCCAAAGCCCTTAACAAGGAAAAGTCACTGACACTTAAGGCTGAGTCCTCCAGAAGTTCAAAGGAAAGATTTGTTTCCCCTATCAGAAGAAAGACTGAATTAGAATAATCTGAATCTTCTTCAACTGGAGGTGACCTAACTGATGAAGAACTGCCCCTCTTCTCCAGACAATTCAAGAAGATGCTGAGAAGGAGAAGGCAAGGGAACAATAAAGGATTTCCTGGAGAACATTCCAAGAAGAATCCTGAAACCAGTGACAAACTCTGGAAGAAATCTTCTGGGGGCAGGTATGTTCCTAAACAGAACAAATATGTTAAAACTCACATTATTTTTTATTGTTGTAACATGCCTAAGCATGTAATTGTTGACTGCCCAGTCAAAAGAAAAGAGTAGAAGAAAACTACTCAAGGCCAGAAAGCTGACAAGAGCTTCATTGCCAAAAAGCAAATTAGGCTTTCTGATAGTGCGTCAGAATCTTCTGAGCCAGAAGAAGAGGAAGCTTTAGTAGTCCTAAATACCATTAAAGAATCCAGAATGAGAATAAGAGCTCCACTATCTTCCTCTGATAGTGATTCTGAAGAGAATGGATTCAAGGCCAACACTGGTGAAGATGCTCAGGATAACCAACATCCTGAGGAGGTAAAAGTCCTAACCCCTAATATAGACTCAGGCTCAAGGTCTGAATCGGATGATGAATTTTTTCATGCTCATCCAACAGTGATGAACTTGATTCAAAATCTAAAGCTGATATCAACAATCTCATTGAAAAATATGGGATATTGTTGAAAGCCTTGATGAACAACAAGGAGCTTGTTAAAAAACAAGCCAAGGAAATAATAACTTTAAGATCTGTTGCATTTCAGTTTGAGGATGCTACCATGAAATTGGATCGTCAAAAACTGAAGTTAATAGATTTAACTCATAAAATTGATGTGCAACATGAAGTCATTGCAAATAATGCAAAGACTATTAAAGACTTAGAATCCAAGCTTCAACAAGAAAAACAGCTTTTGGAAAGGTTTTCCAAACCTAAGTCTATTTGGTGGCTCAGAAAAGGGAGTGACTAAAGGTTATGGTAAAATTTCTAATGGCTTAGTCACTATCAAAAAGGTGGCTTATGTGGAAAGATTGCAACACAATCTGATAAGCATAAGTAACTTATGTGACATTGGCTATGATATAGTCTTCCACAAGGATAAGTGCCTTATTAAAAAGACAAATGATCAAGAGATCATTTTGTCAAGCATTAGGAGTGGAAATATTTATTGTTTAGATTTCTTATGTGTAGATGAAGATTCATCTATTTGCCTTGTAGAAAATGAGAAAGATTCTCTTTGTATCCAATGACACAAGTGGTTTGCTCACTTGAACTACAAAGCAATAAACAAGCTACTCTATAATAACTTGGTTAGAATTGGACCCAACATTAAGTGCATTAAAGAAGGGATTTGTCCAGCATGCAAAAAGTGCAAGCAAACAAAGGCCTCCTTTAAAAGCATTAAGTCCAAAGACTCTGAAAAATATCTGTACTTACTTCATATGGATCTATTTGGTGCTATGCAAATTCTTAGTCTTGGTAGAAAGGCTTATACATTTGTGATAGTTGATGATCACTCAAGATTTTCTTGAGTTTTCTTTCTATAGAAAAAGTCAGATACTCTAGACACCTTTGTAGCTTTTGTCAAGCGAATTCATAATGAAAAAGGTTGTTCTGTGGTCAAACTCAGAAGTGACCATAATATAGAATTTCAGTCTGAAAGTATGACCAGCTTTTGCAAAGAGTTAGGTATCTTTCAAGAGTTCTCTTCACCTAGAACAGCCCAGCAAAATGGAGTGGCTGAGAGAAAAAATAGAACTCTCATAGAGGCTGGTAGAACCCTGTTGAGTGACAAATCTCTCCCAGAATATTTATAGGCTGAGAATGTGAACATAGCATGTCATGTTCAAAATAGAGTCTTGATCAACAAGTATCACAATAAGACTTTCTATGAACTAATGAAAGGCAGAAAACCAAATTTAGCCTACTTCAGGATCTTTGGAAGTAAGTGTTATGTGCTGAATAATGAGAAAATTTATCTAATAAGTTTGTTGAGAGATCCTATGAAGGAATCTTTGTAGGATACATCAACCATAGCAAGGCTTACATGATTTACAACTTGAAAAATCAAGCTGTAGAAGAATCAATAAATGTTATATTTGATGAGACTACAATGATTCATAGTGAGCAGCCAAGCTCCTCTAGTGTTTCTAATGCAGGTTCACAATTGGAACAATTGAGCCTGGAAGATCCATCATCAGGAGATCACAGGAATGGAGATAGTGTGCACATTCTAGAAGATCCAGTGAATGTGCATATGGAGAAAGAAATTCATCCTGTTGTACCTGAGAATCTAGGTGTTGAGAGGGGACTGCTAGTTGCTGTAAGACACCTGAGAGATCATCCAAATGATCTTGTAATTGGTGATGTCTGGTAAGGTGTAACAACTAGGAGCAGTCACCATAATGAAGTTATGTATTCAAGCTTTCTCTCTCAGATAGAGCCAAATAAATTTGAAGAAGCAAATTCAGATCCAAACTGGATAATGGTTATGCAGGAGGAATTGAGCCAATTTGAGAGGTGCAAAGCCTGGAATTTGGTTCCCATACCAAAAGAACACAACATAATTGGAGTTAAGTAGATTTATAGGAATAAGTTGGATGAAGATGAGATCATCATGAATAAAAAAGCTTGATTGGTGGCTAAGGTCTATAGACAAGAAAAAAGAATAGACTTTGATCAGAATTTTGCCCTAGTAGCAAGACTTGAGGCAATCAGATTGTTCCTTGCTTATGAGACACATAAGGGTTTTAAGATCTACCAGATGGATGTAAAGTCAGTCTTTCTCAATGGAGATCTTAAAGGAGAAGTCTATGTAGAACAACCTCTAGGTTTTATTAATCCAAACTCTCCTAGTCATTCATATTTATTAAGAATAGCTTTATATGAGTTAAAGCAGACCACTAAAGCCTGGAATGAAACCCTGGCTAGCTTTCTCAAAAAGAATAAATTTTCTAGAGGAAAGATAGACAAGACATTATTACTCAGAGACATCAAAGGGTCAAGTATTCTAGTCTAAATATATGTAAATGACATAATCTTTGGATATATAAATGATTTGCTGTGCAAAAAAGTGTGCAAAACTAATGCAAGACAAAATTAAAATGAGCAGCATGAGTGAACTCAAATACTTCTTGGGATTCCAAGTAAGCCAAACAAAAGATGGAATTTCCATCTCTCAGTCTAAGTTCGCCAAGGAGTTGATAAAGAAATTTGGTATAAAGAATGCTTCTACCTTGAAAACTCCAATGGGTTCATCTATGTCACTTCACAAGGATTAAGCTGGTAAACTAGTGGATGAGATCTTGTATAGGGGCTTAATTGGATCACTCCTATATCTGACTGCAAGTAGGTCTGACATTATGTGTGCAACATGTGTCTGTGCTAGGTATCAGGCTTGCCGTAAAGAATCTCATTATACTGCAGCCACAAGAATTTTGAGATATCTCAAGGGAAGTCCTAACCTTGGGCTTTGGTACCCAAGAAATAATGATTTTAAACTGATTGGCTATTCAGATGCAGATTTGGAGGCTGCAAAGAAGACAGGAAAATTATATATAATACTTGCCAATTTCTAGGAAGGAGACTAATCAGTTGGAGTAGTAATAAGCAGACAAATGTTGCTATATCTATAGCTGAATCAGAGTATATATCAGTGTGCAGTTGTTGTGCATAAATCCTATGGATTCAACACTAACTACTAGACTATAATGTTCAGCTAAGTAAAACTTCTATGTTTTGTGATTCTACAAGTGTTATTTCTTTTGCCAGAAATCTTGTATCACATAATAGAACAAAGCATATTGAAATTAGATATCGTTTCCTTAGAGAACATGTATAGAAAGAAAACATCTGCTTAGAATATGTTCTAACTAATAGACAAATAGCAGACATCTTCACTAAACCTCTAGATGAAGCTAAGTTTAACTATTTTAAGTTTGAACTAGGTATGTTAAACTTGGACTAGAACCATTCTATAGTAGGTAGAGAACACTAGAATCACTGACTTAGTACAAACTTTTGTCAAACGCTGAGTGACTTTGGTCAAGCGCTGAGTGCTTTGACAAGCGCTGAGTGAATGCAGAATACCAAGCATTGAGTGATGTAGGTATCTCGACGTGTGCTGCATAGACTCAACGCTTCTATTCCGATTAAGTGAAATATCTCTGGGTTATTTATAGGAAGACAATGCCTCTGCTCAGGGGGAGTATGCAGTCTTATTAATGAACATGGAAAGGGTTTTGGATATCCTTGTCCTCTTCTCATCAGCTGTCATCCTATCTACCAGTGCTCAGGATAGCCTAGTGTAACAAGACCTTCCTATGATCCCTGAGACTAGTCTAGTAATAGTTGGGACTGGGGCTCATATTAAGGGAGAGGCTCCAGTGCTCACATCAACTCTAGAAAAGTTTGATGTCAATGCATGTGCACAGGTTTTGGATGATCATCTCCTCCAAGACATAAAGGGGGAGAGGGAAACCCACAATGCTATGTTTCTCCTAGTGGCTGATGAAGTTATAAAGGGGGAGAGGGCAATAATACAGAACACCTGTGAAGTGTATATCAATTTACTACTATTTGAAGTAGGGGGAGATAATTTACTGCCATGTATTTTACGGTCAATTTATTCCAGTTATGGCCAATTTTACTGCCATGTCTTTTATGGTCAATTAATTCCAATTATTATTGTTTGAAGTGTATATCATTGACTAACATTTTGACTTTCTCAAATATGGGGAGATTGTTGGGTATATTGCCCACAATGACCTAGATTTGATTAAGTCATATGTGTCAATAATATACATTGTCATGTATTTGATGGTGTGCAAGATTCATATGCAGGGACAATTCTAATGCATTCAATTTTAACCAAGTAAAAAAGCATTGAGTGTATTATGGTCACTCAACACCTATGTTCAAGAAGCGCTGAGTAAGGGATGTTCACTCAGCACCTACTTCAGAGAAGCTGATTTTTGGCTAAGTTAAAAGTGTCGAGTGTATTATGGTCACTCAACGCTTATACTAAAAGCGCTGAGTAAAGGATGTTCACTCATCTCCTACTTCAGAAGCTGCTAAGTAAAAAGCGTTGACTGTATAGTGGTCACTCAACGCTTGGAATTATTTCAACAATCAGGCGTCGAGTCATTCAAGTTTTCTCAACGCGCGCCTAGTCAATAAGCTTCTCTCAACGCCTTTCTTATAGAAGGAAAAAAATTCTAAGTACAAAGCGTTGAGTAAATGAGAATCTCTCACCACTTCATCGCTTCACCGCCTAGTACAAAGCGTCGAGTCAACTAGCATTTCTCAATGCTTCCAAGAAGATAGATTAGTCTAAGTCAAAAGCGTCGAGTAAACAACTTTTCTCAACACTTGCAGGAAGACAGATTAGTCTAAGTCAAAAGCGTCGAGTAAACTAGCTTCACTCAACGCTTGCTTTGAAAGACAGTTATTAAATTCAAAAGCGCTGAGTGTTCAAACAGCACTCAACGCTTCACATACTAATGGAATAAACTAAGGAAGAAGCGTCGAGTTACTAACATTCTCTCAATGCCTCCATGTATAGAAGATAAAAGCGCTGAATTATGAAGACACACTCAACGCTTTATCAAAAGAAGAAAGTTACCAAGTAAAAAGCGCCGAGTAAACTATATTCACTCAATGCTTTAAGCGTTGAGTACACAACATTCACTCAACGCTTATTAGTAAAACTGATGTTTTCTCAAGTCCAAGGCGGTGAATCAAGCACATTCACTCAACGCCTTTATTGTATACATGTGCTGAGTGTATTACAGCCACTCAACGCTTAAGCAGAAAAATTTCTTTAAGTCCAGAAGCGACGTGATAAGTTCAGAATTCTGGTATAACTGTCAACTGCCAGTACTGTGACCGGAACAACCAGTCATTCTATTCAGATTTTATATATATGTGGATTGACTGCACAATCGACGGTGATGATTGATCATTAACTCCAAATCAAAAACTCAAAGAGGAGAGGAATCAGATCGAGGATCATCTTCAATCTCTCCATCTGATCAAAACCTAAGTTGTCTTCATCAAGAAGATTTGAAAAAGCTAAGTTGGGTTTGATCAAATCTTCCAACCCTATCATCTATTTCATCTTCCTTAACACTTAAAGGCTGAATATCAAGAAGAACACTCTGTAATTCTACAATAGCTTGTTGATTCAAAATTCAAAGCCTGTTGTAGAGTTAGATCTGATTTCAAGATCAGATCAAAAAGAAGAAGACATTAAGAGTATTTCTGCTTGGTATTTTCAATTCTTTCAATTAATCTCATTTGCTGTAAGATCCTATTGAGGGGTAGGAGATTTGTAATCTCTGAGTGTATGCCTAGTTTATAAAGGCTGAGGGTAAGACTGAGTGCCTGAGGTAGGATCTTGAAAGATCTAAGGTAAGAGATTTGAAATTTCTGAGTGTAAGCCTAGTTTGTAAAGGCTGAGGGTAAGGCTGAGTGCCTGAGGTAGGCTTCTTGAGGAATCTGAGGTAGGAGATCAAGGTAGTTCACTGAGGTAGGACAGTAATTTGTTTGAGTTTATAGGGGTGATTCTATCACTCTAAGCTGTAGGATCCTGGAGAGGATCTGAGTTGTAAGATCTGTTGATCTGAGAATAGTGAAGGAGTTTGGACGAATCTAATACACTGTTAGATAGGCGAAGGGGAAAGTGGATGTACCCAAGATTGAGGAACCACTATAAATCTGTTGTGTTTTCTAGTGTGTTTGTTGTGATAGATTTTTAGTTCTGTGTTGTGATCTTTTCAATAGCTATATTAAAGTTTTACAATTTTAAAAGGAACCTATTAACCCCCTCTAGGTTATTTACTATCTTTAAAAGCACTTTAAATTTGCATCAGAGGGATAAGTTTACTAAGAAGGCTCAACTGACTAGTACAGAATCCTAAGGATAGTCAAGAAGGCACATGGAGAAAAGCATAAGGAATACAATTCTATGACACTTCCTGTCTGCAGTAAAGATAATTTTGGAATATGGAAACAAAGGGTCAGATTATTTATGGAAGCAGCAGATCCAAGAGTATATATCACTGTCCCTGAAGGTCCATTCATCCCCATGAAAGTATCAGTTCTTGATGCCAACATCAGAACCCCTAAGACATACTCAGAAATGGACAAGGATGAAATTGTTCTTGCCTCTATGGATAAGAAGGCACCAAACATAATAGTGAGTGCACTAGATGACTCTATATTTCAGAACTTTGTGTACAGCAAGACAGCTAAAGAAATGTGAGATTCTCTGATTGTCTACATGGAAGGGACAGACAAAGTGAGGGATGATAGAAAATCTCTTCTGAACCAGCAATATGAAGCATTCAGACAGGATAAAAAGGATTCAATTGCTGAAAACTTTGAAAAACTCTTCAAGATTGTCAACAACCTAAAGACTTATGGCAGACAATTCACAAGCTATGAACTGAATGATTAGTTCTTAAGATCATTAAATAAGGAGTGAGATATAAAGATTTGTACTATAAGAGAAATGTGGAAATTAGCAAACATAGAGCCCCAAATTCTCTTTGGAAAATTGTTATCTCATGAACTTCAGCTAAATCTCAGGAAATCAGAAGAAGACTCATCCAAAGCCCTTAACAATGAAAATTCACTGGCACTTAAGGCTGAGTCCTCCAGAAGGTCTAAGGAAAGATTTGTTTCCCCTATCAGAAGAAAGGCTGAATCAGAAGAATCTGAATCTTATTTAACTGGAAATGACCTAACTGATGAAGAACTGTTCCTCTTCTCCAGATAATTCAAGAAGATGCTGAGAAGGAGAAGGCAAGGGAACAGTAAAGGATTTCCTAGAGAACATTCCAAGAAGAAAACTGAAACCAGTGAAAAACTCTGGAAGAAATCTTCTGAGGACATGTATGTTCCTAAACAGAACAAATATGTTAAACCTTACATTATTTACTATTGTTGCAACAGGCCTGAACATGTAATTGATGACTGCCCAACCAAAATAAAAGAGAAGAAGAAAACTACTCAAGTTCAGAAAGCTGACAAGAGCTTCATTGCCGAAAATCAAATTAGGCTTTTTGATAGTGAGTCAGAATCTTCTGTGTCAGAAGAAGAGGAAGCTCTAGTAGGCCTAACTGTCATTGAAGAATCCAAAATGAGAATAAGAGCTCCACTATCTTCCTCTGATAGTGATTCCAAAGGGAATGGATTCATGGCCAACACTTGTGAAGATGCTCAGGATAACCAACATCCTGAGGAGGTACAATTCCTAACCCCTAATATAGACTCAGGCTCAAGATCTGAATCAGATGATGAATCTTGTTCATGCTCATCCAACAGTGATGAACTTGATTCAAAATCTGAAGCTGATATCAACAATCTCATAGAAAAATATGGGATATTGTTGAAAGCCTTGATGAACAGCAAGGAGTTTGTTAAAAAAGCCAAGGAAATAATGACCTTAAGAGCTATTGCATTTCAGTTTGAGGATGCTACCAAGAAATTGGATCGTCAAAAACAGAAGTTAATAGATTTAACTCATAAAATTGATGAGCAACATGAATTCATTGCAAATAATGTACAAACTATTAAAGACTTGGATGCCAAGCTTCAACAAGAAAAATAGTTTTTGGAAAAGTTTTCCAAACCTAAGTCTATTTTGCCAATTATAGACACATTTTTTGCACCTTTTAGATATGGTGTAGGATTTGGTGATAATTTTTTTTTTCAGAAAACTAATCTTAAGGGAAAATCCCCTATGGATTCAGTAAAATCACAAGGGATCAATCTAACTTCTAACAGATTTGATCAGAAATGTGTTCAAGGACACATGTTGCCTGGGGTGCTCCTGCAGTAGGACCAAAGATGAGTCTCACTAGAGAGGAAGAAAGACTAATGACAAAAATACTGTGAGACCACCACAGAGGGTAACCAATATAAGGAGCCATGTAATCCATAGATTTGGTCCACATGTCCAGACCTCAAATCTGAGGGGATTTGGTTTTCAGTATAAACCTCTTCCTTGGAATATCAAGACCAACTCTTTGGAGCACAAAAGATCTACATCTAATGTGCCTCCTAAGAAAAGATATTATAGGTTTTAGTGCTAGTGTTGTAGGAAAGTATATCATTTTGCCTTAAACTGTTGGTATAATCCAACATCACCTTGTAACAAGAACTCCATCAAGAAAATTACTCTTATTGTGCTCCACGCAACTAAGGCTAACAAGAATCAAGGCCCCGAAACTGTTTGGGTGCCTAATGTAAACTAATTTTATCTTGCAGGAATGTCTAAGCACCAATAGGAAGCCAATATAGTAATTATACAGTGGGTGTTCCATACATATGACTGGAACTAGGAGTCACTTGAAGAACTACACTCCAGTAAAGGATGGACCTAGAGTCATTTTTGGTAGCTCGGAAAAGGGAGTGACTAAAGGTTATGGTAAAATTTCTAATGGCTTAGTCACTATCACAAAAGTGTCTTATGTGAAAGGATTGCAACACAATCTGATAAGCATAAGTCAACTATATGACATTGGCTATGACATAGTCTTCCACAAGGATAAGCGCCTTATTAGAAAGACAAATGATCAAAAGATCATTTTGTCAGGCACTAGGAGTGGAAATATCTATTGTTTAGATTTCTTATGTCTAGATGAAGATTCATCTATTTTACTTGTAACAAATGAGAAAGATTCTAGTTGTGTTCAATGGCATAAAAGGCTTGCTCACTTGAACTACAAAGCAATGGGTACACTACTCTCTAATAACTTGGTTATAAATGGGCCCAACATTAAGTGCACTAAAAAAGGAATTTGTTCAGCATGCCAAAAGTGCAAGCAAACAAAGGCCTCCTTTAAAAGCATTAAGTCCAAAGACTCTAAAAGATGTCTGTACTTACTTCATATGGATCTATTTGGTCCTATGCAAATTCTTAGTCTTGGTAAGAAGGCTTATACATTTGTGATAGTTGATGATCACTCAAGATTTGCTTGGGTTTTCTTTCTACAGAAAAAGTCAGATACTCTAGACACCTTTGTAGCATTTGTCAAGCAAATTTAGAATGAAAAAGGTTGTTTTGTGGTCAAATTTAGAAGAGACCATGGTACAGAATTTTAGTATGAAAGTATGACAAGCTTTTGCAAAGAGCTAGGTATCTTTCAAGAGTTCTCTTCACCTAAAACACCCCAGCAAAATGGAGTGGCTGAGAGGAAAAACAGAACTCTCATAGAGGCTGGTAGAACTTGCTGAGTGACACATCTCTCATAGAATATTTCCGGACTGAGGTTGTGAACACAACATGACATGTTCAAAATAGAGCCTTGATCAACAAGTATCACAATAAGACTCCCTATGAACTAATGAAAGGCAGAAAATCAAATTTAGCCTACTTTTGTATCTTTAAAAGTAAGTGTTATGTGCTGAATAATGGGAAAACTTATCTAACAAAGTTTGCTGAGAAATCCTATGAAGGAATATTTGTAGGATACAACAACCATAGCAAGGATTACAGGATTTACAACTTGAAAAAATCAAGTTGTAAAAGAATCAATAAATGTTATATTTGATGAGACTATAATGATTCATAGTGAGCAGCCAAACTCCTCTAGTGTTTCTAATGATGGTTCACAACTGGAACAATTAAGCCTGGAAGATACATCATCAGCAGATCACAGGAATGGAGACAGTGAGCACATTCTAGAATAAAATCCAGTGAATGTGTAGATGGAGGAAGAAATTTAGCCCGTTGTACTTGAGAATCTAAGTGTTAAGAGGGGACTGCCAGTTGCTGTAAGACACTTAAGTGATCATCCAAATGATCTCATTATTGGCGATGTCTTGCAAGGTGTAACAACTAGGAGCAGACACCACAATAAAGTCCTGTATTAAATCTTTCTCTCTCAGATAGAGCCAAAGAAATTTGAGGAAGCAAATTCAGATCCCAACTGGATAATGGCTATGGAGAAAGAATTGAGCCAATATTAGAGGTGCAAAGTCTAGAATTTGGTTCCTAGACCAAAAGAACACAACATAATAGGAGTTAAGTGGATTTATAGGAACAAATTGGATGAAGATGAGATCATCATAAAGAATAAAGCTAGATTGGTGGCTAAGGGTTATAGACAAGAAGAAGGAATAGACTTTGATCAGACTTTTGCCCCAGTAGCAAGACTTGAGGCAATCAGACTGTTCCTTGCTTTGCAGCACATAAGGGTTTTAAGGTCTACCGGATGGATTTAAAGTCAGTCTTTCTCAATGAAGATCTTAAAAAAGAAGTCTATGTAGAACAACTTCTAGGTTCCGCTGGTCAAGGTCCTGTGGAGGAATCATGGATAGGAGGAGCACACCAGGGAGCCACTAGACCTGATGCAGCAGAAGTACCCGGACCTCTTCGTGGCAGGTATACTTCCAATCTCTTAAGGGAAGTTACATTAATTTATTTCTGTAGAACCTCGTAGGCCAAACCTTAATTTTGGGGACAATTTTTTTTTATGTATTGAGATTTGTAACATCCCTCAAACAACTAGACCCCTGAGAGTGGTTTTGTCATGACTAAATCATGACAAAACCCTAGGAAGCTCAAGAAGACCAAGTGAACTAAGGCATGAAAGTGGAAATCATCTTGGTCTGCAGATATCACAATCCAAATACCAATCATACCCAAGTCTTCCTTGACCTTAGGATAGGTCAATGGGTCATTAACCACCCATTGGGGTCAACCCAAAAGGTCAAGTTAACTAATTTCAACTCAACTCTAAGATTAGGTCAAATTAACCTAATTTGACCTAACCAAGCCCAATTCACTTGGGCTAAATCCAATTGGAGTGTCCCGTCAACTTTAAGAGGCTCATATTTGCCTAAAATGCCACAAAATTCTGGAGAGGGTGACTAGGAGAGAGAAACCGCATTTTCCCTTTAATGGAGGAGAGAGAAAGAGAGGAAGAGAAGCCATTCATGGCCAAGGGAGGCCAAGGGCCTCTCCATTAAATCCCAGTTGCTTGATTCATCTCCCCTGATCAGTTAGGAGAAGATCAAGGGGCTTTCCAGGCAATTCAGTGGCTGCATTCACTGGATTTCAGTTTGGCCGAAAAATCTCGTTCATGACCATTAATGGAAATCAAGCCTTAGCCCCTCCTCTTCCCCCAATTAATCCTATTAAAAGCTTCCCCAGACCCAGAATAATGGTTTCCACCATTTCCCTGAAGATTTCGAGCTCTCTGGATAGGAGGCAGAGCACCTGATAGCTCCAAGATCGGCAATGACAACCCGACGATCGGCCAGGCGTCAGCCCTCCCAGAAGATCCTATCTTCCTCCTCTCTCTCTATCTGTGGATAAATCTCTATCTGTTAGCTGCAAGTTTGGGGTCAATTGGCCTTAAATCCGGGTGGCCGAAAGCTTGGTTTTTTAAGCTTTTAATCCATGCCTAAAACCCGATTCCGACCACCTACGGCTGGCCTATCACACCTTATCGTCGGCCACCACCTCAACAAAGGTGGTGGTGGCGTTGGCAGGCCGGGGAGACTCTCAAGTGGCCGGGTAATCGACTTCACAAAACGGCCCAAGACGGGGCGATCTGAACCGTTGGCGCGATGAGGAAGATGAACGGATTCCGTCCGTTTTGCGATTTGAGATTCGCACGCGGCTAGTTTAATAAATTTAGATTAATTTACCTTCTGTCACGCTTAATGCAGTGTTTTAAATTAAATATTAAAAATACTTAGAGGCCTCTCCTATGAAAATGACTCAACATAGAAGCGTTGTGTTTAACTCCGAAGCGTTGAGTGAATATGAGAAACGTTGAGTGTTCAGACAGAAGCACTGAGTGTATGTCTGAAGCGCTGAGTGGACTTGAGAAGCGCTGAGTACACTGAGTAAGAAGCGTTGAGTGAATATGAGAAGCATTGAGTGTTCAGACAGAAGCGCTGAGTGTATGTCTGAAGCGCTGAGTGCGCTGAGTAAGAAGCATTGAGTGAATATGAGAAGCACTGAGTGTTTAGACAGAAGCGTTGAGTGTATGTCTGAAGTGCTTGGTGGACTTAGGAAGCGCTGATTGCGCTGAGTAAGAAGCGTCGAGTGAATATGAGAAGAGCTGAGTGAATATAAGAAGCGTCGAGTGAATATAAGAAGCGCTGAGTGTTTAGACATAAGCGTTCAGTGTAAGTCTGAAGCGCTGAGTGAGGTTAAGAAGCATCGAGTGAGTAAGAAGCGTCGAGTGAATATGAGAAGCGTTGAGTGAATATGAGAAGCGCTGAGTGAATATGAGAAGTGTCGAGTGAATATGAAAAGCGATGAGTGTTTAGACAAAAGCGTTGAGTGTAAGTCTGAAGCGCTGAGTGAGCTTGAGAAGCGTCGAGTGAGCTCCAAAAGCATCGAGTGAACCTTGTTTGTCGGATTTTAGGGTCTAATGACCTCAAATAACCCCAAAATTTTGGTGGTTGACTCTTAGGGTTATGATAAGGCATTGGTAAAAATCTCAGCCCATTTGAGGTTTATTTGGCTAGGTAATGGGAGACCAAAGTTTGGTCCTATAAGGGGAAAGTTAGGTCAAGGTGATCTAGATGGATGGAGTGACCATCCTTCATCCAAAAGTGAAGAAACCTTTGTTACTAACTTAGGCTCCGTTTGGGAGGACTTATTTTCACCGGTCAAGCGGTTACGACCGCATGAACCGGACCTCAAATTGAGGTCCGGTTCATGCGGTCGTAACCGCTTGACCGGTGAAAATAAGTCCTCCCAAACGAAGCCTTAATGTCATATAAAACACCCCCATAAGGGATTTTGGGTGGTTTGGGATTGTGATGCCCTAGAACCCTAATGCGAACCCTAGGGTTTGATATTTAGCCAATGAAGGACATATGACCATATGTCCTTGGAATGTCTTAAAACTTTGCAGATCAATTCTTAGGGTGGAACTAAGCCCTAGAATACCTTATTAGAATTTTTAGAAACATTTAGTCCCTCTGAAATAGTTTTAGCACCAATTAGGGCACTTCTACTCATAATTTTATTGCATGATCATATGATCTTGGATATTCATGAAACTTAGACAGTGATCTTATATAGTTGATATTAATTTCTGAAAATTTTGGATCAACATTTTTAGTACTTCATTCACAAGCCCAATTTTGCCCTATTTATAAGAAAATTAATTATGAGTTAAGTATCCACTGGAAAATTATGAAACTTGGTCTGAGAACATCTTAGGACATCATTATGTTCTGTGAATTTTATAAAATTATTGGAAGACTTTTCATATAGGATCCTTCACAAAATTCCCAATGTAGATTACTTTTAAATAATTTATTTATGTGACCAAATGGAGTTGGAAAATTATTATTTTTGGTCAGAAGTCTTTTCTAATCACTTTTAACATCTGGTAATTTTTCCATAATTTTTGGATGATTGGTTTTAATTTTTCTTTATTTACCCTAATATTATGGTTAAGTAATAAATAATTTGTTATAGGACAAAACTTATTAGCAAATTTGGGATTTTTGGTAATTACTTTTATTTTGATGTTACCAACTTGTCATAAATTTACTAAGGCCATATCAAGTCAGAAAATTATACTTTGTGTTCAAAAGCTTAAGTGGCCTGATTTTGCAGGAAATTAAATAAATGTCAATTAAATTAGGAAAATTGTTATACTCTAGATTTACCTTTATAATATCATGTTAGACCCCCCAATAATAATCTTAGGTCATTTGGATGAATATTTGGAGACGTCACTTTTATGCACATCATGTAGCTCATTAGATCTGCACATAATAAAACAGTAGAAATAAGATAACATGTAGGCTTTTGTATGAGAAGGTGAGATAGTTGGTGTACCCATTCTGATTGGGTATGAAAGATGACACCAATAGGAGTCAGGTTGTGAGAGCCTGGTTGACTAAGGGCAAGGTTGTGCTTCAGATCGACGATGGATCATCTTTCCCTTGGAGAAAATCTAAATACACTTAGGTTTAGTTCAAGTGTAAGATTGAGAGAAGTTTGGGCATGGATAGTTACCAATAAAAGTAAGTACCTTGGGAAAGGGAACTTTCGGCTTCAACTCATCATAGTTCCTAATGCCCTCGAGAGCCCTTCACCGGGTAGGCCCTGGGCACTCCAAGGTTAACCTTAAACTCTAAGAATAAAATGGATCAGAAGAGCAATAAGTAATATACTATTACTTCACCATCACTCACCCCAATGAAATGGGAGGTCAGTCTCGTTTGGTCACTCGAGCGGTAGGCTCGATGGTTGTGGAAATGAGCAGGTTAGCCCAGCAAGCCGATGGCTCAAATGGTAGTTTGTAACAGACAGGTTAGTCCGGGGAGCAGATGGCTCGGAAAACTAATAATTGCATGTGCATAAGGTGGTGGGTCTTTGGTATTAGACGGTCGTTCACACCGACGTCGATACGTTGGCTCAGCGAGTGTGGTTCTCACTCGACCAAGGAAAAGATTGGTGGAATTGCCAGCAAGAGTACGCAGGGGCTCCGCAGTTGTGTTCTACGCGTTGAGGCATATGAAGTCTAAGTTAGGTGGTGTGAATGCCTGCTTAGAGGTGGGGTGGCCCAACCCACTGCTTCTGTTTGCCATGACGACAGATACCTGAGAGTTTAACTAACTCCAAATATGGGAACTAAAGGTCTGTGTACATAAAGTCGGGTGTGTGGATTGCACTTGTATAAACATTGCATTAAACTTGCATAACATATCATATGTAACACCTCCCCTGTAAGGACCATATGATATGGGTCCGGTCGGGACCCCACAACATACAGACGTCACAGCTTCAGCATTATAAGATGATATTACTACCCAAATTCAAAACTCAGAACTAAACACAGCGGAAACAAAGCAAACCACTAGAAGTTATCCACCACTATCAGGAGTATCAAATGGTCTTAGGGCCTTACACAAAAGAGTCCATCAAATAAAGACCACAAGGTCAAACATGAACGTACAAAAGCACTCCTAAGCTACCTCGGCGTGCAAGCCGGACAATGTCCAAAGCATGGATCATACAAGATAAGAAAAAGGAAACAAGCTAAAAGTACAACAACACTTCATGAGGCTTAGGGATTTTCGCCCGGCGCACTAGCTCCTGTTTGTGATCCTTTCCCTGTAAAGATTTTAAGTAACGTGGGTCAGCAAAGATTGACCTCTACTGTGTAACCAACACATCTCCTCCCGGCCGCCCCTAACGGACCAAGGGGTACCCCTCCAACCTACAAGTCAGCACTTCGTACACCAAATGCAAATATATATATAAAGCTATAAAATAGGTTTGGATGTTTCATACAACAAACATGTTTTCTATGTTTAGAACAGAGTGAAAGAGGCCTATTATGCAACATGTATGCAAACCCGGGCTTCGCCCAAGGCACCCTATCTCGTATGAATCTAACACATCATCAAGCACTGGGTACTTCTGTTTCCCCATTGGCATAAACCGCAAACAAAATGGAACTACATTGTCCATATCGGCCCAAGCGTCGTTACACGGAAATCTTGCAAAGGCCCCACCCGCACATAGGCCTTAAACCCCGGACTTGCCTGCAAATTCTGACTTCTCACGTCAGGGTTCCGTATCATACACAATCGATTATAAGAACCCTTGTTGGACCCCACCCGCTCATGGCTTCATTGCCCGGGCTTGCCCTACGCTCGACGTTCTCGTCAGTCTCACAGAAGGGGACTAGTCTTGCCGGGACACTTTCCCAAAGTGACATGCATGTCACAGGATAGCCAGTCGACCATGGAGACGTAGTCACGCCTTAGCACAACACAACCATAATTCCCGACCCTAATCCATCATTCGTACTGCAACGTTCCCGCGCACCAAGGAAACCATCTACCGCCGAAGCGGAGCTAACCTTGCCCGGTTCCGGCTACGAGTACTCACTCAAGAAAAGGGAAAAATGCATAAATCATAACGACATCTAGCCGAGACGGATTTCTACCGAATCCTCAAAGCTCGCTATGCAACATCACCGAGTTGGACTAACGGTCACGACTTCGGCTTCACCCACAGTGCCTAATCCACTAACAGAGCGGATCTCTAATGCAAAATCATGTCGGGGACGGACACAATTGACCCAGAGGTTCATCTTATACCATGACAACCCAAACCCCTCTCATTTGAGAGATCTGGAGCCCAAAAAAAATGAGAATAAGAGAAGATGCAAAACGTGCATCCTAAAACCAAGAGGAGAAGTGTCGTTACCTTACGCCCCCTCCTCCTAGCCATGGAAGCTTTGCTTTGAATGGCTTGACACGAGCGCCTCCATGCCCTCTCCACGGATCTGGTCTCGGACGGCGATCGGAGCTCCGAAGCTCCGTCAATGGCGGAAGAAGCTCTCTCCTTCCTCTTCCATTCTCTTCCTCTCCAACCCCTCTCTCAAACCCTAAAGATGAGAATAATGAGAGGAAAAACCCTCTCAGCCCTAATAAGATCGTTTGGGCTAAAGATCCTAGCCTTTGGATCTAATTTCTAGAAGCATCAGACGGCCACGAAGCAAAATTGATGGAACCGTCCCGACCGCATGATCAGTGGCGCACGACCAGTGGTCGTGCGCAATAGATCCCATGGTCGTGCGATTACCTCTGGCAGAACTCCAGAAAGAAAGGGATAACGCGCACGAGTAGCGGTGTACGACTAGTGGTCGTGCACACTCTGACCAAAGATCGTGCGTTTACCCAACCAGAACTTGGCTAACCGGGATAAAGTGTGCACGAGCAGCGGCGCACGACCAATGGTCATACGCACTAGATCCAGTGATCGTGCGCTTTAATCAACAGCCGAAAATGGCCACCCATCGCCCGTGACACCCCTACCGCCGGGCATTAGCTTCTAGCGACTCCAGGTCTGCAAACTGGGGTGTTACAACTCCTCCCCCCTTACAAGAATTTCATCCCCGAAATTAATCCTCATCAAGGGAGACAACAAGAAAGAATAATAACCATAATTTCAACTAATAAAACATTGTTTCCACACATCGGCTAACGTTTTAAACCAGCCTTACACAAATAACCCGGGATAGTCCTCGCGCATTGCTTGCTCATGCTCCCAAGAGAACTCGTCACGCCCACAGTTATCCCAACGCACCTTCACGAGCTTGACTTCTTTGTTCCGCAATTGCCGAATTTCCAAGTCTTCTATACCAACTAGACGAACTCACATTCTCAAGTCCTCTTCTATCGGCACTGATGCCGATTCGATCACCACACTAGCCTCCACTAAATCCTTCCTCAAGACGGAGACATAGAAGACATCATGCAATCCACTAAGCTCACTGGACAACGCCAACCGATACGCTGCTTCTCCCACCCGTTCTATAACCTCGAAGGGTCCCAAAAACCTTGGACTCAACTTCTTGAGTCGGCGAATCCGCGAAACGCCTTTGAACGGCTTGATCATTAGATAAACCCAGTCGTCTACCGCGAACTCCACATTCCTGTGGCGAGCATTAAAATATTTCGCTTGCCGATCTTAAGCCACCTTCATGGGCTCTTGAATGGTTCGCACCAACTCACAAGCGTCAGCTACAACTTCTTTCCCCAAGAGCTTGGTGTCTCCTGCCTCTGTCCAAGACATCAGTGTTCGACACTGCCTCCCGTACAAAGCTTCGTATGGCGCCATCTTTATATTTGCTTGGTAACTATTGTTATATGCGAACTCTACCATGAAGAGATGATCCTCCCATTTCTTGCCGAAGTCAAGAGTACACATCCTCAGCATATCATCCATAGTACGGTTCGTTCTCTCGGTCTGCCCATCAGTTTGAGGATGGAAGGCCGTACTGAACTTGAGCTTCATTCCCAGGCTTTTCTGCACTAACCTCCAATCTTTAGACGTGAAACGTCCATCGCGGTCACTAACTATGCTCTTCAGAATCTCATGCAGTGGCAAAATGTTGCGAACGTACAATTCCACCAGCTTCTCTATGCTGTCCTCCTTCCGATTGGGATGAAGTGTGTCACTTTGGTCAAGCGATCCACGATCACCTAAATTGCATTGTTACCCTGCTGCGATCTAGGTAACCCGTGCACAAAATCCATGGAGATGTCATCGAATTTCCACTCTGGGATAGGAAGAGGCTTCAAAAACCCGTCAGGCTTCTGACACTCGACCTTCACAAAGGCACAAGTTTGGCACCGATTCACATACAACGCTACGTATCGCTTCAGACCAGGCCACCAATAGGATTTCTTCATATCCGAGTACATCTATGTACTGCCCGGGTGAATGGAGTACTTTGTGAAGTGGGCATCAAATATCAACTCCTCACGGAGCTTGCCGAACTGCGGTACACAAATCCTCCTGCCCTTCCTTAGAATCCCATCAATCATCTCCCAAGCGCTGCCCTCGCCCTTTAGAGCTTCCTCCGTGTACGGTTGGAACTCCGCATCCAAACGGGTCGCTTCCCGAATACGATCACACAAATCATTCTGCATTTCAATCCAGTTCAACCGAGCCACATTAGACTCACCTCTGGCCACACACTCCATGTCGAGGGACTCCCAGTCTCGCCTCAACCGTTCATCATGAGCTTCGATCCAATTCTCTTGCCCAGAGTATTTTCTACTCAAGGCATCAACCACCATATTGGCCTTGCCTGGCGTGTACTGAACAGCCGCATCGTAGTCCCCAAGGAACTCAACCCACCTGCGTTGCCGCATATTTAAGTCCTTCTAATCTTGAAGATTCTTCAGACTTTTGTGATCCGTGTAGATCTCCACCTTCGCACCATAAATGTAGTGCCGCCACAATTTCAGCGCAAAAATTACCGTCGCCAATTCTAAATCATGGACGGGGTAGTTTCTCTCGTGATGCTTCAACTGCCTAGACCCAAAGGCGATCACACTGCCATGTTGCACTAATACGCACCCTAAACCACATCCGGACGCGTCGCTGAAAATTTGAAATCCTCCAGTCCCCTTTGGCAGACTTAGGATTGGAGCTGTCATCAGCCTTTCCTTCAGGGTATCAAACGCCTGACTACACTCTTGTGTCCACACGAACTTTTGATCCTTACGAGTTAGTGAGGTCAGAGGTAGAGCTATCTGCGAAAAGTTTTCCACAAACCTTCGATAGTACCCGGCTAGTCCAAGAAAGCTCCGGACTTCCGCCACGGTCCTCAATACTGGCCAATCTCTGATGGCTTCCACTTTTGTTGGATCTACTGCCACCTCATCTCCACTAATCACATGGACCAAAAACACCACTTTCTCTAACCAGAATTCGCACTTGGAGAACTTCGCATAAAGCTGGTTCTCTCTCAACACTTGCAACACTAATCTTAAGTCAGTCTCGTGCTCTTCTTCCGACTTGGAATAAACAAGGATGTCATCAATAAAGACGACTACAAATGAGTCCAAGTATTTGCGAAAAACTCGGTTCATCAAGTCCATGAATACGGATGGTGCGTTCGTCAGCCCGAACGACATCACTGAAAATTCAAAGTGACCATACCTCGTGCCAAACGCGGTCTTGGGTATGTCTTCATCTCGAATTCATAATTGATAGTATCCTGACTTCAAGTCTAACTTGGAATACACCACCGACCCCACCAACTG
The DNA here is from genome assembly GCA_039513925.1 of Platanthera zijinensis. Lineage (NCBI taxonomy): Eukaryota > Viridiplantae > Streptophyta > Magnoliopsida > Asparagales > Orchidaceae > Platanthera > Platanthera zijinensis. Next base: position 30,445,280 of record CM077082.1, read on the forward strand.
GTCGAATAAATTATCAATTCGAGGAATCAGATACTTATTCTTGATAGTCAGTTTGTTCAACTCTCGGTAGTCTATGCACAACCGCATGCTATCGTCTTTCTTTTTCACAAATAACACCAGCGCGCTCCACGGTGAAGAACTGGGTCTGATATACCCCTGCTCCAAAAGCTTCTGTAACTGAACTTTAAGCTCGACCAACTCCTTTGATGCCATCCTAAAGGGAGGACATGGCACCGGCCTAGCCTCTGGCACTAGCTCGATAGAGAAATCAATCTCCCGCCGAGGAGGTGCTCCCAGAAGTTCCTCAGGAAACACGTCTTTGAACTCTGTCACTACGGGTACTTCTCTAAGAGATAACCTGGAAAGGCTAACCTCCAACAGTGCTACTAGGGCTACACCTCTTTGGTTAATTGCCCGTGCTAACTGCATGGCCGAAACTAAGGAACAGGCCACTCCGTGAATACCCTCAAACTTAACTTCTGCTTGCCCTTCGCCCCTCAAGGTTACCACCTTGGATAGGCAGTCGATACTGGCACGCTGCTCTGCTAGCCAATCCATTCCCAATATTATGTCAAACTCGGCCAACGGTAAGACTGTCGCCATCAACATGAAGTTGACTCCATCTAGACTCCAACATATACGTCCTTTAGCCCTGGTAGTCATAGATGAACCATTGGGCAAGCAAACTTTCAATTCTGCGTCCGTTGAGAAAGACTCAACTCCAATCCTCCGGATAAAGCTTTCCGCAAGGAAGGAGTGTGATGCTCCCGTATCAAACAGTACCCTAGCGGGGTACCCAGAAACTATGACAAAGCCTAAACACATGCAACAAACATAAACGGCTTGAATTCATGAAAACCCAAGGTGGAAGTTAAACTCCCATACCTGTCACCATATCGGGTTGACGGATCGCTTCTTGTTGCCCAAGGTTATAGGCCCTTGGCTGCACCGGTTGAAATCGAGAAGCGCTCGACTCCGCCATCTTCCCTTTCTCTGCGGCACTAGGGCCAGAGCGCACAGTCTGCTCCTATCTTGGTTCTTGCTCAGTGCCCCCTTGAGTACAAAATCTTGTTATGTGCCATGCCTTGCCACAATTATAGCACGTTAGAGGTCCCTTAGAGCGAGACCCTCCGAACGTCCAGTTACTTTTCTCACCAGACTTGTATGGGTGAGGCTTCTTCTTCTATCTGCTCCCTTCCGACTTCCCGTAGGACTGAGAAGGCTTCCCTTCCCTTTGCTTGGGCGCGAAACCCTTGCGACGTTGGGTTCGCTCCATATCACTTTCCAAAATCCTGGCCGCTTCAACCAATTCGTTGAAACCCGCGCGTTTCATAGATATGAGGGGCTGTCTCAGATTCTCCCTCAATCCATAGTAGAAGAGATTGTCTCTCTCCTCATCGTCTGCCATGGTCGTTCCCACATAACGACCTAATCGAGTGAATTCCTGAACATATTTATGCACGGTCTTGTCTCGCTGCACCAAGTGCAGAAATTGCCTTTGGAGGGCTAACCTTGTCGATGCGTCCTGGGAACTGTCGGCCACTATGGCTCACCCACCATAGCTTGGCATCTCCTTCCAACATGAAGGCTGCAAATTCTGCTTTCTTCTCGTCTAGCGTCTTTGCCGCTCTCAACAGCTCCTGAATCCGAGCCCACCAATCCTCTACATCTGTTGGCATGCCGACTCCCTTAAAGGTTGGAGGGTGGAAGCTCAGGAAATACTTCATTTGCCGGTCATCATGTCCAACAATTACTCTTTCGGCCAGCGGCTCTGCCCGCCTGGCTTCCTCTCCCGGCACGGCCGTCGCTGTATCCGGGGTAGCAGGAGTTGCTACCTGAGCAACGAGGGATGCTACTTATACTGCCGTTGCAGCTTGGGCCGCCACCATCGCTTCTGCAAGCATGCAACAAAAGTCGGCCGGAGTTACCCCCATGCCTAACGGACCTTGCGCAGTAGCACTACTCGCTGAGAGCTCTTCTCCTGGCCTCGACGTTCCCTCCTCATTACTTGCACTCTTATCACAAGCAAAGAAAAACACAAATCAGTCTCTGATCGCAAGTCTCAAACACAAGGACACTCATGGTCCCACGATAATCCTATGTGGATAACTTCTTATACGCGACTCAATTTTGATGTTCGACCACGAATCCTTTCCTTGAAACGCTAACCTCCTTCTAATACCAAATTATAACACCTCCCCTGTAAGGACCGTATGATATGGGTCCGGCCGGGGCCCCACAACATACAGACGCCACAGCTTCAGCATTATAAGATGATATTACTACCCAAACTCAAAACTCAGAACTAAACACAGTAGAAACAAAGCAAAACCACTAGAAGTTATCCACCACTATCAGGAGTATCAAATGGCATTACGGCCTTACACAAAAGAGTCCATCAAATAAAGACCACAAGGTCAAACATGAACGTGCAAAAGCACTCCTAAGCTACCTCGGCGTGCAAGCCGGACAATGTCCAAAACATGGATCATACAAGACAAGAAAAGGAAACAAGCAAAAAGTACAGCAACACTTCATGAGGCTTAGGGCTTCTCGCCCGGCGCACTAGCTCCTGCTTGCGATCCTTGCCCTATAAAGATTTTAAGTAACGTGGGTCAGCAAAGGCTGACCTCTATTGTGTAACTAACACATCTCCTCCCGGCCGCCCCTAACGGACCCCGGGGTACCCCTCCAACTTGCAAGTCAGCACTTCATACAGCAAATGCAAATATATATATATAAAGCTATAAAACAGGTTTGGATGTCTCATACAACAAACACGTTTTCTATGTTTAGAACATAGTGAAAGGGGCCTATTATGCAACATGTATGCAAACCCGGGCTTCGCCCAAGGCACCCTATCTCGTATGCATCTAACACATCATCAAGCACTGGGTACTTCCGTTTCCCCATTGGCATAATTCGCAAACAAAAGGGAACTACATTGTCCCTACCGGCCCAAGCGTCGTTACACGGAAATCTTGTAAAGGCCCCACCCGCACATAGGCCTTAAACCCCGGGCTTGCATGTATATTCTTACTTCTCACGTCAGGGTTTCTTATCACACACAATCGATTCTAAGAACCCTTGTTGGACCCCACCCGCTCATGGCTTTATTGCCCGGGCTTGCCCTACGCTCGGCGTTCTCGTCAGTCTCACAGAAGGGGACTAGTCTCGCCGGGACACTTTCCCCAAGTGACATGCACGTCACGGGATAGCCAGGCGACCACAGAGACGTAGCCACGCCTTAGCACAACACAACCATAATTCCCCACCCTAATCCATCATTTGTACCGCAACGTTCTCGCGCACCAAGGAAACCATCTACCACCGAAGCGGAGCTAACCTTGCCCGGTTCCAGCTACAAGTGCTCACTCAAGAAAAGGGAAAAAATGCATAAATCATAACGACATCTAGCCGTGATGGATTTCTGCCGAATCCTCAAAGCTCGCTATGCAACATCACAGAGTCGGACTAACGATCACGACTTCGGCTTCACCCACAATGCCTAATCTACTAACGGAGCGGATCTCTAATCCAAAATCATGTCGGGGATGGACACAATCGACCCGGAGGTTCATCTTGAACCATGGCAACCCAAACCCCTCTCATTTGAGAGATCTGGAGCCCAAAAGAAATGAGAATAAGAGAAGATGCTAAACGTGCATCCTAAAACCAAGAGGAGAAGTGTCGTTACCTTACACCCCTCCTCCTAGCCATGGAAGCTTTTCTTTGAACGACTTGACAGGAGCGCCTCCACGCCCTCTCCACGGATCTGGTCTCAGAACGGCGATCGGAGCTCCGAAGCTCCGTCAATGGCGGAAGAAGCTCTCTCCTTCCTCTCCAACCCCTCTCTCAAACCCTAAAGATGAGAATAATGAGAGGAAAAACCCTCTCAGCCCTAATAAGATCGTTTGGGAGGAAGATCCTAGCCTTTAGATCTAATTTGGAGAAGCATCGGACAACCACGAAGCAAAATTGACGGAACTGTCCCGACCGCACGATCAGTGGAGCACGATCACTGGCGCACGACCAGTGGTCGTGTACAATAGATCCTATGGTCGTGCAATTACCTCTGGCATAACTCCAGAAAGAAAGGGATAACACGCACGAGCAGCGGCGCACGAGCAGCAGCGCACGAGCAGCGGCGCACGACCAGTGGTCGTGCACACTCTGACCAAAGATCGTGTGTTTACCCAACCAGAACTCGGCTAACCGGGATAAAGTGCGCACGAGCAGCGGCGCACGACCAGTGGTCGTGTGCACTAAATCCAGTGATCGTGCGCTTTAATCAACAGCCGAAAATGGCCACCCATCGCCCGTGACACCCCTACCGCCGGGCGTTAGCTTCTAGCGACTCCAGGTCTGTAAACTGAGGTGTTACATCATATCATGTCATCCTTGCATTTTAACACCTACCCCTATCGTATAAATTGGTGTGGGACTAGGTCATGACAAAATCCTAGGAAGCTCAAGAAGACCAAGTGAACTAAGGGATGAAAGTGAAAATCATCTTGGTCTACAGATAGCACAATCCAAGTACCAACTCTGCCCAAGTCTTCTTAGACCTTAGGAGAGGTCAATGGGTCATTAACCACCCATTGGGGTCAACCCAACAGATCAAGTTGACCAAAGTTAACTCAACCCTAAGATTAGGTCAAATTAACCTAATTTGACCTAACCAAGCCTAATTCACTTAGGCTAAGCCCAATTGGAGTGGCCCATAAGCTTTAGGAGGCTCATATTTACCTAAAATGCCACAAAATTCTGGAGAGGGTGACTATAAGAGAGAAACCACATTTTCCCTTTAATCGAGGAGAGAGAAAGAGAGGAAGAGAAGCCATTCATGGCCAAGGGAGAACAAGGGACTCTCCATTCAATCCTAGTGGCTTAATTCATCTCCCCAGATCAGCTAGGAGAAGATCAAGGGGCTTTCCAGGCCATTCAGTGGCTGCATTCACTGGATTTCAGTTTGGCCGAAAAACCTCCTTCATGTCCATTAATGGCAATCAAGCCTTGGCCCCTCCTCTTCCCAAATTAATCCTTTTAAAAGCTTCCCCAGACCCAGAGCAATGGTTTCCACCATTTCCCTGAAGATTTCGAGCTCTTTGGATAGGAGGAGGCAGAGCACCCGGCAGCTCCAAGACCGATAATGACATCCCGACGATCAGCCAGGCGTTAGCCCTCCCAGAAGTTCCTATCCTCCTTCTCTCTCTCTCTCTCTATGTGGATAGATCTCTATCTATTTGCCGCAAGGTTTGGGGTTAATTGGACTTAGACCCGAATGACCGAAAGCTTGGTTTTTCAAGCTTTTCATCCATGCCTAAAACCCAATTCCGTCCACCTATGGCCGGCCTATCACCGCCTATCGCTGACCACCACCTCAACAAAGTTAATGGTGGCGTTGGCCGGCCGGGGAGACGCTCTAGTGTCCGGGTAATCACCTTCCCAAAACGGCCCAGGACGGGGCGATCTGAACCATTGGCACAATGGGGAAGATGAACAGATTCCATCAGCTTTGCGCTTTGAGATTCGCGCGTGATTAGTTTAATTAATTTATCTTTCGTCATGTTTTATGCGATTTTTAAATTAAATATTAAAAATACTTAGAGCCCTCTGTTATGAAAATAACTCAACTTAGAAGCGTTGAGTGTAACTTCGAAGCGCTGAGTGAATATAAGAAGCGCTGAGTGTTCAGACATAAGTGCTGAGTCTATGTCTAAAGCGCTGTGTGGACTTGAGAAGCGCTGATTGCGCTGAGTAAGAAGTGTTAAGTGAATATGATAAGCGTTGAGTATTTAAACAGAAGCACTGAGTGTATGTCTGAAGTGTTGAGAGGACTTGAGAAGCGCAGAATGCGCTGAGTGAGAAGCGTTGAGTGAATATGAGAAGCGCTAAGTGTTCAAACAGAAGCGATGAGTGTATGTCTAAAGCGCTGAGTGCGCTGAGTAAGAAGCGTCGAGTAAATATGAGAAGCGCTGAGTGAATATGAGAAGCTCTGAGTGAATATGAGAAGCGTCGAGTGAATATGAGAAGCGACGAGTGTTTAGACAGAAGCGTTGAGTGTAAGTCTGAAGTGCTGAGTGAGCTTGAGAAGCATCGAGTGAGTAAGATGCGTCGAGTGAATATGAGAAGTGCTGAGTGAATATGAGAAGCGCTGAGTGAATATGAGAAGCGCTGAGTGAATATGAGAAGGGACGAGTGAATATGAGAAGCACTGAGTGTTTAGACAGAAGCGTTGAGTGTAAGTCTGAAGCGCTAAGTGAGCTTGAGAAGCGTCGAGTGAGCTCCAGAAGCGTCGAGTGAACCTTGTTTGTCGGATTTTAGGGTCTAATGACCTCAAATAACCCCAAAATTTTGGTGGTTGACCCTTAGGGTTATGATAAGGCACTGGTAAAAATCTCAGCCCATTTGAGGTTGATTTGACTAGGTAATGGGAGACCAAAGTTTGGTCTTATAAGGGAAAAGTTAGGTCAAGGTGCTCTAGATGGATGGAGTGACCATCCTTCATCCAAAAGTGATGAAACCTTTGTTACTGACTTAATGTCATATAAAACACCCCCACAAGGGATTTTGGGTGGTTTGGGGTTGTGATGCCTTAGAACTCTAGTGTGAACCCTAGGGTTAGATATTTATCCAATGAAGAACATGTGACTATATGTTCTTGGAATGTCTTAAAACTTTGTATATGAGTTCTTAGGGTGGAACTAAGCCCTAGAATACTTAATTAGAATTTTTAGGAACATTTAGTCCCTCTGAAATAGTTTTAGGACCAATTAGGGCAATTCTACTCATAATTTTATTGCATGATCATATGATCTTGGATGTTCATGAAACTTAGACAGTGATCTTATATAGTTGATATTAATTTCAAGAATTTTGGTATAAATTTTGGATCAACATTTTTAGTACTTCATTCACAAGCCCAATTTTGTCCTATTTATAAGAAAATTAATTATGTGTTAAGTATCCACTGGAAAATTATGAAACTTGGTCTGAGGATATTTTAGGGCATCATTATGTTCTGTGAATTTTTATAAAATTATTGGAAGACTTTTCATATAGGATCCTTCACAAAATTACCAATGTATATTACTTTTAAATAATTTATTTATGTGGCCAAATGGAGTTAAAAAATTATTATTTTTGGTCAAAAGTCTTTTCTGGTCACTTTTAAAATCTGGTAATTTTCCCATAATTTTTGGATGATTGATTTTAATTTTTCCTTATTTACACTAATATTATGGTTAAGTAATCAATAATTTGTTGGAGTACAAAACTTATTATCAAATTGGGAATTTTGGTAATTACTGTTATTTTGATGTTACCAACTTGTCATAATTTTACTAAGGTCATATCAAGTCAGGCAATTATACTTTGTGTTCAAAAACTTAAGTGGCCTGATTTTGCAGAAAATTAAATAAATGCTAATTTAATTAGGAAAATTGTTATACTCTGGATTTACCTTTAAAATATCATGTTAGATCCCCAATAATAATCTTAGGTCATTTGGATGAAAATTTGGAATGGTCACTTTTATGCACACCATGTAGCTCATTAGGTCTACACATAGTAAAACAGTATAAATAAGATAACATGTAGGCTTTTGTATGAGAAGGTGAGATAGGTTGTGTGCACATTCTGATTGGGTAGGAAAGATGACACTAATATGAGTTAGGTTGTGAGAGTCTCGTTGACTAGGGGCAAAGTTGTGCTCGGGATCGACGATAAAGAAAATCTAAATACACTTAAGTTTAGTTCAAGTGTAAGATTGAGAGAAGTTTGGGCATGGGTAGTTACCAATAAAAGTAAGTACCTTGGGAAAAGGAACTTTCAGCTTCAGCCCATCATAGTTCCTAGTGCCCTCGAGAGCCCTTCACCGGGTAAACCCTGGGCACTCCAAGGTTAACCTTAAACTGTAAGAATAAAACGGATCAGAACAGCAATAAGTAATATACTATTACTTCACCATCACTCACCCCAATGATATGGGAGGTCAGTCTGGTTTAGTCACTCGAGCGGTAGGCTCGATGGTTATGGAAATGGGTAGGTTAGCCCGGCAAGCCGATGGCTCGGAAGGTAGTTTGTAACAGACAGGTTAGTCCGGGGAGCAGATGGCTCAGGAAACTCATAATTGCATGTGCATAAGGTGGCGAGTCTTTGGTATTAGACGTTCGTTCACACTGACATCGATATGTTGGCTCGACCTGTGTGGTTCTCACTCGGCCAAGGAAAAGACTGGTGGAATTGCTCTCGCACGGTGCCTAGGAGCCACTAAGGGAGGGGTGGGGGCAACAAGGCATAGTCTTTTGACTAACGGTTGGTGGACCAAACATTTTAGGGGCTCCGTATGGGATATAGGGGGCAACAGTAAGAGAGGCAGCACCAGTAGATTACGGTGCACATGGAGGTGGGCCAGTCTAACACAGGAGTTCTAGTTTCTGGATCCGTGAGTGATTGGTATAGTTTTGCTTCCATGAGAGTGTTGTAGTGAGGATGTGTTGTATCGAGCTTAAGCCAGTTAATTTTTGTTATGTTACTACTCCAGTACTTTTACTATGTGGACTATGTTGTGATTTATCATTTTCATATTACATGTGATTTGTGGACTTGGACTTATATTTATGTCTTCGTTTTTACTTTTACTTCTTTGGTGATCGATAGTGCTGGCAGGATTGGCATTTTGTAGTGACGATCTTTCCAGGTATTAGTGTTACCGCAAAATGGCGATTCTGGGCATAAGACCCAGTTGTGAAGCAAAAAAATGGGGTCTTACATAGGTATCAGGCTTGCCCTAAAGAATCTCATTATACTATAGCCAAAAGAATTCTAAGATATCTCAAGGACACTCCTAACCTTGGGCTTTGGTACCCTAAGAATAATGATTTTGAACTGATTGGCTATTCAGATATAGATTTTGTAGACTACAAAGAAGACAGGAAAAGTACATCTTGTACCTACCAGTTTCTAGGAAGGAGACTAATTAGTTGGAGCAGTAAGAAGCAGACAAGAGTTGCTATATCTACAGCTGAATCAGAGTATATATCAGCTGGCAGTTGCTGTGCACAAATCCTATGGATTCAACACCAATTGCTAGACTATAATGTTCAGCTAAGTAAAACTTCTATGTTTTGTGATTCTACAAGTGCTAATTCTATTGCTAGAAATCCTGTATCACATAGTAGAATAAAGCATATTGAAAATAGATATCATTTCCTTAGAGAACATGTAGAGAAAGAAAATATCTGTTTAGAATATGTTCCAACTGATAGACAAATAGAAGACATCTTCACTAAACCTCAAAATGAAGCTAAGTTTAACTCTTTTAAGTTTGAACTAGGTATGCTAAACTTGGACTAGAACCATTCTACAGTAGGCAGAGAACACTAGAATCACTGACTTAGTACAAACTTTTGTCAAGCACAGAGTGACTTTGGTCAAGCGCTGAGTGCTTTGACAAGTGCTGAGTGAATGTAGAATATCAAACGTTGAGTGATGTAGGTATCTCAACGCGTGCTGCATAGACTCAACGTTTTTATTCTTATTAAGTGAAATATCTCTGGGTTATTTATAGGAAGATAATGCCTCTGCTCAGGGGGAGCATGCAGTCTTATTAATGAACATGGAAAGGGTTTTGGATATCCTTGTCCTCTTCTCATCAGCTGTTATCCCATCTACCAGTGCTCGGGATAGCCTGGTGTAACAAGACCTTCCTCTGATCCTTGAGACCAGTCTAGTAACAGTTGGGACTGGGGCTCATATTGAGGGGGAGGCTCCAGTGCTCACATCAACTCTATAAAAGTTGGATGTCAGTGCATGTGCCCAGGTTTTGGATGATCATCTCATCCAATACATAAAGGGGGAGAGGGCAACCCACAATGCTATGCTTCTCCCTGTGGCTGATGAAGTCATAAAGGGGGAGAGGGCAATGATACAGAACACCCGTGAAGTGTATATTAATTTACTATTATTTGAAGTAGGGGGAGATTGTTTACTGCCATATATTGTATGATCAATTTATTCTAATTATGGTCAATTTTACTGTCATGTGTTTTATGATCAATTTATTCCGGTTATTATTGTTTGAAGTGTATATCATTGACTAAGGTTTTGACTTCATTAAATAGGAGGAGATTGTTGGGACATTGCCCACAATGACCTAGATTTGATTAAGTCACATGTGTCAATAATATACACAGTCATGTATTTAATGGTGTGCAAGATTCATGTGCAGGGACAATTCTAATGCATTCAATTTGGCTAAGTAAAAAAGCGTTGAGTGTATTTTGGTCACTCAACGCCTATGCTCAAGAAGCGCTGATTAAGGGATGTTCACTCAACGCCTACTTCAGAGAAGTTGATTTTTGGCTAAGTTAAAAGCGTCGAGTGTATTATGGTCACTCAACGCTTATACTAGAAGAACTGAGTAAAGGATGTTCACTCAACGCCTACTTCAGAAACTGCTAAGTAAAAAGCATTGAGTGTATAGTGGTCACTCAACGCTTGCAGTTATTTCAACAATCAGACGCCGAGTCATACAGATTTTCTCAACGCGCGCCGAGTCAATAAGCTTCTCTCAACGCTTCTATTACAGAAGGAAAAAATTCTAAGTACAAAGCATTGAGTCAATGAGAATCACTCACCACTACATCGCTTCACCGCTAAGTACAAAGCGCTGAGTCAACAAGCATTTCTCAATGGTTCCTGGAATACAGATTTGTCTAAGTCAAAAGCGTCGAGTAAACAGCTTTTATCAACGCTTGCAGGAAGACAGATTAGTCTAAGTCAAAAGCGTCGAGTAAACTAGCTTCACTCAACGCTTGCTTTGAAAGATAGTTATTAAAGTCAAAAGCGTTGAGTATTCAGACAGCACTCAACGCTTCACATATTAATGGAATAAACTAAGGAAGAAGCGCTAAGTTACTAACATTCTCTCAACGCCTCCATGTATAGAGGACAAAATCGCTGAGTTATGAAGACACACTCAACGTTTTATCAAAAGAAGAAAGTTACCAAGAAAAAAGCGCTGAGTAAACTATATTCAATCAACGCTTTAAGAGCTGACTACACAACATTCACTCAATGCTTATCAGTAAAACTGATGTTTTCTCAAGTCCAAGGCGGTGAGTCAAGTACATTCACTCAACGCCTCTATTGTAGACATGCATAGAGTGTATCATAACCACTCAACGCTTAAGCATAAAAATTTCTCTAAGTCCAGAAGCGACGTGACATGTTCAAAATTTCGTTATAACTATCAACAATCAGTGTACAACCCCATATCCAGCGAGTGAGCTAACAGGAGCCGATCCGGCCAGCCCAGACCGCCCCGAGCCCCAGGCGAGTTCAGCAGGGTATGCCAAGCCCAGCACGCCGAGTACGGGCTCGGCAATCGTCGAGCCGAGCTCAAAGATCGTGGAGCTGAGCCCGACGAGAGGAAGCCGTTCATCGTGGGCCCGGCCGAGTACGTGCTCGTCTAGAGCCACGGGGTTGGCGAGTACCCGCGCGGCCGTCATCGACGAGCAGGGGATTCAGGCCCGACTTTCCCAGGCTTGAGGCGAGGCGAGCCAGGTCCACGGCACTGCGAGAGGCGAGTTTACTCGCCGCTCTTCACCTCGGCACAGGGGGAGCCTTCTCGCGCCCGTACTCGCCACCCCCACTCAATGAGCTCTTCTCAGGGCCGGCTCGCCCTTCAGTTGTGGGGTGTTTTTTACCATGTTACCCCCTTTTCTTTGGATTGCCTATATTTCTCTAAAACAGTGACGCCTGGTTATTTGCAGACCATCTTTTCCTATAAATAGGACCCAAGGGGTACCTCAGAGGACACGTTTTTTTTGTGCCCGGTCTTCTAGCGCTTTCTGAGGTACCTTAGCTTCAGCACTTGGCTAAGGAGGGGAAGCGCTCTAAGATCTTCCGGGTGTGTGGTGGGACCTCCGTGCTGAAGCCTTGGGTATGTTCCCGGTCCCTCTCCCTTGACCCTTGAGCTTGTGAGTAGAGAAGTAAGTGTGCGATCACCCCTTCCGCAAGGGTCGGACTCCACAGGGACCGATTTTTCGATTTCAACACTTTGGTGCGGTGAGCGTGGAGCATGGTCAGCACAGAAAATCTTCCACAGGACTGATGGCAAGAGACGAGGGGCAAGGTTCAGGCAGGGCGAACTCGCCACCCCCTCCCCCTCCCGCGATGGCGGGGATGTCTGCGAAGCTCAGGGAGGAGGTGCTCGGGCTCATCAGGGTCGCACTCGGCATGTGAGCTGAGAGCACGACGCCAGCGGTTCCCGTGGTCGCCGATCCAGCGCTAGGCAACGATGCGCCCCTCAGGCGCGCGGGGAAGGAGGTCGCGAGCGAGGGGGAGCGCGAGCCTAGGGGGAGAGTCCTCTTCCCATGCTCGGCAGGCGAGTACCTGTTCGGCGAGACTGTAGGGAGGGAGTTCCCAACTCGCTCAGCCGAAGGAGGAAGTCCCTTCAGCGAGTTCGTTTCGTCAGCCCCAGTTCCAGAAGGGTTCCGAGAGCCGGAGATGTCCTACTACTCAGGGAAGGGAGATCCGATCCAGCATGTCCAGTGGTTCGAAGACGTGGTGTCAATCCGACAGATGTCGGATGGCTTCAAGTGTAGGCTCTTCGCCATCACCCTCAGTGAGAAAGCGAGGGAGTGGTTTCATCAGCTCCCGGCCGGTTCCATCTACTGCTTCGAGGATTTGCGCAGGGGATTCATGTTGAGATTCACCACCTCAAAGAAGAGGAAGAGGGAGGTCGATTCCCTGTTCCGTGTCAGGCAGAAAGTAGGGGAGATCCTGGGAAGTTACCTGGACAGGTTTCAGGAAGAACTGTCCCAGGTACAAGAGATGTCAGGGCACACCATGATGGTGGCCTTCACCCTGGGTCTCCAGCCCGGGTTCTTCGCCATGGAGTTGAAGAGGACGCCTCCGGTGTCTTTCGAAGCACTCTTGGAAAGGGCGGCAAGGGAGGCCGACATGGAGGTGGCACATCCAGAGTTCGCTCGGAGGTTGGCTAGGTAGGCCGTGGAGGAGGAGAAGCCAAGGGGAGGTCGGGCCCAGGAGGAGAGAAGGTTCGAGCCCCGATAGAGGGAACAGCAGCCGCAGCAGCATAGGTGGGGGCGTCAGGAGCCGAACAACCGATTGGGTTGGAGGCCGGAGTGGCAGGATCAAGGGCCACAAAGGGGCTATCAGGGGGAGACAACCGCCAAGGTGGGCGTGGCCAGTTTTACCCCCAGGGAGGGAGGCAGGGCCAGAGACCGCCTCTTCCCGACCAGGAGGAGGCCATGGCTATCGCCCTGGGGGGCGAAGGAGAGGGCAACTAAGGAGGAGGAGGGAGGTCAGGATAGACCTGCCCTATTACGACTACCATCAAGAGGAGGGGCACACGACGGTCACGTGTCCGGAGTTCCTCGAGGTGAGGGAGAACAGGGAGCAGCAGCGGCAGCAGCGGAATCATCAGGAGGTGCGGATTGAGGAAGTCCGGCCTCAGGTGGAGGGGGATCGTTGCGAAGACCAGGCCGATGTGGGGACCCGAGGAGGGATCGGAGTGATCCATGGGGGGGGGGTGGGAGTCGAGGCTTCCCGGAAGGCAAGCCTCCACACCATGTACCAAAGGAGCATCGGCTCCACATCTCAGACTCCACCCCCGGAAGAGAGGATCACCTTCTCAAGGGAGGATATGCCGGGTCATGATGACCCCTTCTGCGATGCGCTGGTCATCCAGACAGCCATCGAAAATTTCACAGTCTCCCGGATCCTCATTGACAATGGGAGCTCCGTCAACATCATCTTCAAGAAGCCTTTCGATGTCATGCAGGTGGAAGCCAAGAGGGTGCTGGCCTCCGATAGGCCCCTCTTCGGTTTTTCAGGGGAGAGGAAAGAAGTAGAGGGGGGAGTGGGACTCCATGTCAGCTTGAGGGGACAGTCCCGGAACTATCGATTCGTCATAGTAGAGGCCCCCAGCAGCTAGAATGCCATTTTTGGGAGGCCCCTCATCAGCGCCTTCTGATGCGTCCCCTCCTCCTTCCATCAATGTCTTAAGTTTAATGTGGACGGGATCTAGGTCCGGGTTCGTGGTGACCCCAAGTTGGCTCGGGAATGCTACGTGACTGCGGTGAATTCAATTTCTTGGCAGGAGGGGCCGAGGGGATGGGGAGAAGGATGGAGGAGATGGAAGGGCAGGAGGCCGGAGAAGAAGGCGGGGAGGAAGGAGGGATGGAAGGGGAAGCACGCGAGGAGATACTCCCAGAGGGGTCAGTTGGGGCGATGATCCCAGGAGGAGGGGAGGTCCTTACGCCAAGAGGAGAGGACACCGCAGAGTGGGAGGTGCAGTCCCGGTTGGAGGCCGCCGAGGAGGTAGTGGAGATGGAAGTCCTCACCCAGGATGGCAGGGCGGAGAAGGTCCGCATCAGCGGGGGGCTGACCCCGGTAGATCAAGGCAGGATGCTGGAGTGCATCCAAAAGAATGTGGATGTCTTCGCCTGGAGCGCAGTAGAGATGCCTGGGATTGATGCCGACGTCGTCTGCCACCGCCTCAATCTACACCCGGAGGCTCGCCCCATCCAGCAGAAGAGGAGGTCCGTCACGGACAAACTGGCCGAACCCATCAGGGAGGAAGTCGCCAAGCTCCTTAAGGCCGGCTTCGTTTCCGAAATTCAATACCCCGGCTGGGTCTCGAATGTTGTAATGGTGAAAAAAGGGGACGGCCGATGGAGGATGTGTGTAGATTTTTCACTACTTAATAAATCATGTCCGAAGGATTGTTACCCCTTGCCTAGAATCGACGCGCTGGTAGATTCAGCCGTTGGTTTCTCTGTAATGAGTTTTTTAGATGCTTTTTCAGGTTATCATCAAATCAGAATGCACCCTCCTGACATAAAGAATGTCTCGTTCATTACGGGAGATGGGTGCTACTGCTACAAGATGATGCCTTTTGGGTTAAAGAATGCAGGGGCAACATACCAGAAGATGATGGACCGTGTATTCTAGGGGCAGAGGGGAAGGAACTTGGAAGTGTACGTGGACGACCTGATGGTAAAAAGCCGGGAGGTCGATTCTCACCTCCAGGATCTGGAGGAGACCTTCGGCACCTTGCGTAAATACAAGATGAGGTTGAATCCTCTGAAGTGCATCTTCGGGGCGAGCAAAGGCAAATTTCTGGGTCATCTCCTCACCCCAGCCGGAGTCGAACCCAACCCTGACAAAGTCCGGGCGATTATGGAGTTGGGGCCACCTCGGGATGCAAAGGAGGTACAACGGCTGACAGGGAAGCTGACAGGACTGAGCAGGTTCCTCTCCCGGGCCGGGGAGAGGTGTTCTCCCTTCTTCAAGACCTTGAGGGGAGGTCGGAAGTTCGAATGGACCCCGGAGTGCGAGGAGGCATTCCAGGCCTTGAAGATGCAGTTGACTCAGGCCCCCTTGCTCCAAGGGCCAAAGGAGGGGGAGGACTTGTTTTTGTATTTAGGGGTCGGGGTGGAGGCCGTAAGTTCTGTCTTAGTTCGGTAAGAGGGAAGAAAGCAGCTGCCCATCTATTATATGAGTAGGGTCCTGAGGAAGGCGGAACTTCGCTACCCCATCTTGGAGAAGTGGGCCTTCGCTCTAATCATCTCGGCCCGGAGGCTCAGGCCCTACTTCCAGGCACACTCCATCCAGGTGGTGACCTACCACCCCCTCCGCAACATCTTCGAGGGAGTAGAGCACTCAGGAAGACTTGCCAAGTGGTCGGTAGAGTTGAGCGAGTTTGACATCTCCTTTGTCCCTCGACTCGCGATTAAGGCGCAAGCAATGGCTGACTTCCTGGCTGACTATGTGGTCGAGGTAGCAGAAGACAAACTCACTTGCCCCGTCCCTTGGAAGGTGATGGTGGATGGGGCTTCAGGGAAACACTCCTTGGGGGTTGGGGTCGTCTTGGAGAGTCCCCAAGGGACCCGGATTGAGCAAACGGTGGTGATACATTTCTCCATAACCAACAACCAGGCTGAGTACGAGGCGGTAATCGCAGGACTGCGCCTGGCCAAGGAATTGGGAGTGCATGATGTGAAGGTCCTCACTGACTCTATGGTAGTAGCCTCCCAGATCAACGGGGAGTTCGAGGCGAGGGAGCCCACCCTGCAACGATATTTGGCCAAGGTTAAGGGAATTATTGGGGGGTTCCAAACCTTCTCCATTCAGCATGTGCCGTGGGAGGAAAATGAACAAGTCGACCACCTCGCCAAGCGCGGCCCTCGGGTGGGGGGCACTATCACGGACCTTTTCCACCCATCCCTGGAGGAAGGAGAGTTGATGGAGATAGATCGGCGGTCCACATGGATGGACCCATTCACCACCTACCTGTCCACGGGAAAATACCCAGAAGGGATGGATCGAAAGAAGCTTAAGTACAAGTCCGCATATTACCTCTTGCGCGACGGACAACTTTACCGCAAGACCCTTTCAGGATTACTGGCTCATTGCGTGGCGGAGGGGGAGGTATCAAGGATTTTTGAAGAAGTCCACTCCGGGGAATGTGGGAGTCATTCGGGAGGTCGGACCCTGGAGGGAAGGATCATCAGGCAGGGCTACTTCTGGCCTACCCTGGGGCACGATGCCTTAGAATTTGTCAAAAAATGCCATAAGTGCCAACTGTTTGCCCCCCTCCAACTGCAACCGGCTCAGCAACTCAGGAGTATCACGGCCCCTTGGCCTTTCGCAATTTGGGGAATGGACTTGGTAGGTCTCTTCCCCCAGGCAAGCGGGCAGAGGAGATTCTTGCTAGTAATGATCGATTATTTCTCCAAGTGGATGGAGGTGAAGGCTTTGGCCAAGGTGACCTCTCAGATCATTCGAAATTTCGTATGGGGGGAGATCATCTACAGGCATGGGATGCCCCAAGCCATCGTCACCGACAACGGACCACAATTCGCCAGCAATGAGTTCATTAAGTTCTGTGGAGAGCTCGGGATCGATCTCAGGTTCGCCTCTGTCCACCACCCAAGGAGCAACGGGCAGGTAGAGGCGGCCAACAAGATTATCGTGAACCTCCTGAAAAAGAAGGTGGAGAATTTGAAGGGGAATTGGGTAGAGCAACTCCCCTCGGTCCTCTGTGCCCTGAGGACTACCCCCAACACCGCCACGGGGGAGACGCCCTTTAAACTATCTCACGGAAGCGAGGCGGTGCTCCCCATTGAACTCGAGGTCCGTACTCCCAGGGTCGCTGAGGCAGAAGCTGGAAGGGAGGAGTAGAGAGATGAGAATGAGGGAGAACAACGGCTCTCTTTGGACTTGATAGAGGAAGTGCGCGACCTCTCCGCGGTTCGGCAGGAGGAAGTCAAGCGGAGAATGGCTAAGTATTTCGACAAGCATGTCCGGGTCAAACAGTTCGTGGAAGGCGACCTGGTTCTAAAGAAGGTAGATGCGGCAGGAAGATCGGCGGCCGTGGGCAAGCTCCATCCAAACTGGGAGGGGCCCTACATCGTAAAGGAGACATTAAAATCGGGAGGATACCACCTCCAAAATGTGGAAGGCGAGACTTTGAGCCACACCTGGAGCGGCGATGACCTGAAACACTTCTATCCCTGAATGTTTGTACGTGCCTCAGCTTTTTTCAATGCAATGTATTTAACTCCTTTTTTACGATAATCGTAACAATAACATGCGATGTGGCGGAACTTCCATGGAAGAGCATCAAAAACACCCGGGAGAGGAAAATAATCTAAGTGTTCTCACTCTGGGGTTAGGTCTCGATTCTCCCGCTGCCAGGCTCCCTCCAAGCTGGCAGGGCCTGGGTCTCGATGGACGTCGTCATGACCCTAGAGCTGAGCCCGCAGGATGTTCAACACCCGCCCTCAGGCTCCCATCTAGCTGACAGGCCTGGTGGTAGCACCCGGGAGAGGAAAATATTCTAAGTGTTCTCGCTCTGGGGTTAGGTCTCGATTCTCCTGCTGCAAGGCTCCCTCCAAGCTAGCAGGGCCGGGGTCTCGATGGACGTCGTCATGACCCTGGAGCTGAGCCCGGAGGATGTTCAACACCCGCCCTCAGGCTCCCATCTAGCTGACAGGCCTGGTGGTAGCACCCGGGAGAGGAAAATATTCTAAGTGTTCTCGCTCTGGGGTTAGGTCTCGATTCTCCCGCTGCCAGGCTCCCTCCAAGCTGGCAGGGCCGGGGTCTCGATGGACATCGTCATGACCCTGGAGCTGAGCCCGGAGGATGTTCAACACCCGCCCTCAGGCTCCCATCTAGCTGACAGGCCTGGTGGTAGCACCCGGGAGAGGAAAATAATCTAAGTGTTCTCGCTCTGGGGTTAGGTCTCGATTCTCCCGCTGTCAGGCTCCCTCCAAGCTGGCAGGGCCGGGGTCTCGATGGACGTCATCATGACCCTGGAGCTGAGCCCAGAGGATGTTCAACACCCGCCCTCAGGCTCCCATCTAACTGACAGGCCTGGTGGTAGCACCCGGGAGAGGAAAATAATCTAAGTGTTCTCGCTCTGGGGTTAGGTCTCGATTCTCCCGCTGCCAGGCTCCCTCCAAGCTGGCAGGGCCGGGGTCTCGATGGACGTCGTCATGACCCTGGAGCTGAGTCCGAAGGATGTTCAACACCCGCTCTCAGGCTCCCATCTAGCTGACAGGCCTGGTGGTAGCACCCGGGAGAGGAAAATATTCTAAGTGTTCTCGCTCTGGAGTTAGGTCTCGATTCTCCCGCTGCCAGGCACCCTCCAAGCTGGCAGGGCCGGGGTCTCAATGGACGTCGTCATGACCCTGGAGCTGAGCCCGGAGGATGTTCAACACCCGCCCTCAGGCTCCCATCTAGCTGACAGGCCTGGTGGTAACACCCGGGAGAGGAAAATATTTTAAGCATTCTCGCTCTGGGGTTAGGTCTCGATTCTCCCGCTGCCAGGCTCCCTCCAAGCTGGCAGGGCCGGGGTCTCGATAGACGTCGCTATGACCCTGGGGCTGAGCCCTGAGGATGTTCAACAATCAGGGAGTCCAAGGGGTTCTATTTCCCTTGGTTGTCTGACTAGAAAGGATCTTTTGCCCCACCTAATCGAAGGAAAACTGTGCCTCCCGCGCGAGCCTGGACTCGCAGGGGTCTGCTCGGCAGAAGATCTTTTCCCGGATGATAGGTGGACGCCTGCGGCGGCCGCTCTCGCAAAGGTCACACGGCGAGTAGGCCGAGAAGTCGCGAGTCTGGTCGCCGCCAATACTCAAGGCCTCTCGCCGAGCGCGAATCCTAACTCACGTGCATTCTAGCGCTGAAGGTAAAAAAGAGTTAGAATTAAAATTCTTTTCATTATGTTGGCAAAAGGGGGAAGGGCTCGCCCCGGCGAGATTATAGGAAAAGAGGGGGATGATTACAAGAAGACAGTTGAAAAAAAAGAAGGGGGAGGGAAAATTCGGTCAGCTCTCGCCCTCCTCTCCCGAATGGCGATCCTCCTCCTCACCTCCGAGCAATTTTTCCTTGCCCTTTGCCCCATCAAAGAGGGAGCCAAAGCTCTCCTCCTTCTCGCTGGGCGGAGACGGCGGGAACAGGCTCGGCAGAAGATCTCGGACCGCCACCTCCTCGCAGCCCTCGGCCAAAATCCCTGATCCCTTCATGGCATTCAGGAGGCATTCGGCAGACTCGATCGAGTTGACTCGCAGCCGCTCCATAACCTCCCCCTCGCCAAAAACCCGGGGCCGCTTGTAGGGAAAAGGCGGCTCGGCACTGTCTGGGGGGAAGTGGGCTTCCGTCAGCCGGCGGACCTCGCCTTGGAGACAGCGGTTCTGCTCCTTTAACGCCTCCACCTCGGTCGCCGACCGAGCAGCAAAGGCCTCCTGCTCGCGCGAGCTGGCCTCCTGATCCGCGAGGCGGAGCCGCAACAGGACAGTCTCGCCCTCCAACTCACTAGCACGGGCTTGCAGCACCTTGGCGGACTCGGCATCTTGAAAAGCAAGAGGGTCAAACTCTCGGTGTAAAGTATTTTCCAAGTTAAAACGAGAGTTGGTCGACTCTTACCAGCCCGCCCGAAGCCTCGTCGAGTGAGCGCTCGACAATGCCGAATCGCCGCTCCGCGTCAGCAGCTTTCTCCACCGCCAGGTCGCGCTCCTGCTCGGCTTTGATCAGGAGTTGGCTGAGCTGGAAGCCGCGGCGGACCATCATATGGTGAAGTTCGAAGGCCCTCAGATGCGCCTGCAGGCCCTCGTGGCCTATCTGCCTAGGAGTCAGGTTCTTGTAGGCATCGGCGCCCTCCCGGCCATAGAGGCCGAAGCCAAGGGCAAACGCGTGGCCCGTGGGAGGCCGGCGAGCTCCCCAGGAAGGAGCGCGAGTAGAGACGGAGACACGATGGGCCCCCTCATCCCAGAGCAGCATTGGCTCGCCGGCCGCATCCTTGCTCCTTACCCCCTTCCCGAAGTGGGGGTGGTCCTTTGGGGCTCCCGAGCCACTGGGGGCAACCTCCTCGACGGAAGGAGGAGAGGAGGACCCGCGCCTCTTCCCGCGGGGGGATGATGTCTCCTTCAGTGGGCTCGCCGGGGCTTCGTCGGAAAAAACCTCCGGCGAGCTCATGAACCTGACGGGCGACGCGGGCTGCTGTGGAAGGCCTCGCGAGACCACCCTCGCCTTTTTAGGGGCCGAGGGGCGGTGGACCGAGCTCGGCCCCCCAAGCTCCAGCCGCCTCTTGCAGGAGGGCTTGCCCCTGACCTTCTCTTCCCGGCACGCCTCAGCCGCGGCCCGGGCCCGCTCGAGCGGGTCCGAAAATACTCCAGGGTCGGCGAAGGGAGGGTTCACCGGGATCAGTCGCTCCCCTGCAAAAAAGACTTAGCCGGAAAATAAGGTTCTGATCGGTTAGGCCAAATGGCGAGCGGAAGGTGGGCGAGGCGAACCTTCACCAGGAAGGATAGGCGGCAGGGATTCGAGGCTGCGACGGAGGAAGGCGACCTCGAAGTCCTTGTACAGGAAAAACTTGTGGAGCTCGGCGTCATTACCAGACACGGACGGCGGCCGGTACACCTCCTCGCTCTTCTGCAAGGGCGAGAAGGGAATATTGCCGAGGTCGCCCCGGATGAAGGCGATCTTCGACATCCAGTTGTGATTTTTGTTGGCGACCTCGCGGATCTTTATGGATGTGCCGCCGAAGAAGGCGACCCCGTCGGCGTTGGCTTTGTAGGAGAAGAGCTTGCGGAAGACGGTGAGGTTGAACTTGATCCGCTCTCGGCGGAGGTAGCAGGCAAACCCCACTATCATGGCGATGGCGTTGGGGTTGAGCTGCGCGGGCACAGCGCCGTAGTACTTGAGTACCTGGCGGACCTCCGGCCAGAGCGGCAGGCGCAACCCCACCTCAAAGTGCGAGATGGGGAAGGCGAGCTCGTCCTCAAAGAACGAGTTAATGGCCTCTTGCTCCGCTGGGAGGCGGGCCACAAAGCCGGCAGGGACGTAATCCGCCACAAACTCGGCGAGCTCGCTCGCCGTGGTGTTCCCCTCAAAGAAACAGTGGTCCACGAAGTTCTGGGCACACTTGGAGCGGCCCTCGGAGTCGGGGTTTCCTTTACCCATGCTCGCTGAGGGAATGAAAGCACGCGAGCAATAGGTAGGGAGAGCAAGGGAAGGAAGAAATGAGAAGGCAATAAAGGCGTAGCCGGGGGTAGGTGGGGATCCCTATTTATAGAAAAAGGGAGGGGAAGCGAAACCGACTGACCAGCCCGGCTCGCATACCCTATTTTCGCGTATCCCATCTCGCCGCTCTCTACTCGCCGACCTAGGCGAGCCTAGCTGAGGAACTCGAAAAGGCACGCACCGCTCGAAGAAGAAAAGATTCGCTCGCATGATAAAAATTTATACACTTTATTAGCATTAGAAAAGCAAATTGTCCAGAATAGAGAAAAGCAGAAAAGCGCGCGCATAAACCAGGCGACAGTGGGGACGAGTACCGGTCGGCTCGTAAGGGAGCCGTCCTCAATTACCCCGGTCTCGCCGACCCGATGCCGCCAGCCGCTGCGCAAAAAGTTGCCGAAGCTGCCCCAGGTTCCTGTTCGCCGCTCGCAGGTTCTCGTCAATCTCGTCGAAGAGTATGGAGGAAGACGTCGCCGCATACACCGAGCTGACCCTCGGCTCGCCAGCAAGTCGCGCGCATTCCTCCTGTAGTCTGGAATTGTCTTTCTTCAGCTCCTGGAGCTCGCGTACTAACTTTTTGAGGACCAGTTGGCTCCGCCTCGACCGTTCGGGGCTGTCCACCTCTGAGTCCAAGAAGAGTTCCAAAGCGCGCGGCGATGGAAGGGGCGAGTAGACGGCCTGTTCGGCTGCGTCATCAGCCCCAGATCGGTTAGGGAAGCCTGCACAGGGAAATCGAGATAGCGAGTGGGAGGAGCGAGCGTCAGTTAGAATCGTATGCAAAATGAGGGGGTCAGGGACATACCTTCAAGATCTCGGGTGGAAGCGAGAGCAGATGTGTGCTCGGCATCCACCCCGGTAGCCGCAGGAGTAGAGGAGGGTTGTTGAGAGTGAAGGCGAGCCGGCGATACCAGCCCCCGCGAGTCCGGCTCCACAAGGGGCGAGTCTCGCGGGTGCGGCTCAGAGGGTGACTCGGGCTCCTTGGCAGGTAGACTCTCGACCCTTGGCGTGGAGACCTCGCCGCCTTGGTCCTGTTCGGCGGTAAGATCCACAAAGTCTTTGTCATGAGGGGCCAGGGCAGAACGGTTGGAGGAATCGGAGCCATTGGCCAAAGTGTTCTTTAGGTCAGTGAAGATGTGCTCGGCCTCGGGAGGAAAAGGTCTCGCCCTCATGGCCGAGCCAAATTCGGCAAAACGGCGAGCCGGGGCGCTCAGATCCGTCAGGGCCGCAGCGCGAAGGGCGGTCTCCTCACGGGATTTCGCGAGTCGTTCCATGACTTATTTTGGGAGTGGCATCTCGACCGGGCTTAAGTAAAGAGAGGGGCGGAGGTCAGTCGAGCAGGCAGGGCATGTATATATAGCCACCGGTGGGTCCTACCAAGAGATTCCTTTCGGCTCCTGTCGCACTCGCAGGATCCTAGTGGGTTGGATGTTTCTTTCCGAGTTTGTGCCAACCTCGCAAAGAGCGGGGATTGTGTACAACCCCGTATCCAGCGAGTGAGCTAACAGGAGCCGATCTGGCCGGCCCAGACCGCCCCCGAGCCCCAGGCGAGTTCAGCAGGGTATGCCGAGCCCAGCACGTCGAGTATGGGCTCGGTAATCGTCGAGCCGAGCTCAAAGATCGTGGAGCTGAGCCCGACGAGAGGAAGCCGTTCATCGTGGGCCCGGCCGAGTACGTGCTCGTCTAGAGCCACGGGGTTGGCGAGTACCCGCGCGGCCGTCATCGGCGAGCAGGGGATTCAAGCCCGACTTTCCCAGGCTTGAGGCGAGGCGAGCCAGGTCCACGACACTGCGAGAGGCGAGTTTACTCGCCGCTCTTCACCTCGGCGCAGGGGAGCCTTCTCGCGCCCGTACTCGCCACCCCCACTCAATGAGCTCTTCTCAGGGCCGGCTCGCCCTTCAGTTGTGGGGTGTTTTTTTACCATGTTACCCCCTTTTCTTTGGATTGCCTATATTCCTCTAAAACAGTGACGCCTGGTTATTTGCAGACCATCTTTTCCTATAAATAGGACCCAAGGGGTACCTCAGAGGACACACTTTTTTTGTGCCCGGTCTTCTAGCGCTTTCTGAGGTACCTTAGCTTCAGCACTTGGCTAAGGAGGGGAAGCGCTCTAAGATCTTCCGGGTGTGTGGTGGGACTTCCGTGCTGAAGCCTTGGGTCTGTTCCCGGTCCCTCTCCCTTGACCCTTGGGCTTGTGAGTAGAGAAGTAAGTGTGCGATCACCCCTTCCGCAAGGGTCGGACTCCACAGGGACCGATTTTTCGGTTTCAACAATCAGTACTGTGACTAGAGCAGCCAATCATTCTATTCAGAGCCTATATATATGTAGATCAACTATAAAATCGATGATGATGATTGATCATTACTCCAAATCAAAAACTCAAAGAGGAGAGAAACCTGATCGAGGATCATCTTTAATCTCTCAATCTGATCAAACCCTAAGTTGCCTTTATCAAGAAGCATTGAAAAAACTAAGTTGGGTTTGATCAAATCTTCCAGCCATATCAACTATTTCATCTTCCTCAACACTTAAAGGCTGGAGATCAAGAAGAACACTCTGCAATTCTACAACAGCTTGTTGATTCAGAATTCAAAGCCTGTTGCAGAGTTAGATCTAATTTCAAGATTAGATCAAAAAGAAGAAGACATAAGGAGTATTTCTGATTGGTGTTTTCAATTCTTTCAATTAATTTCATTTGTTGTAAGATCCTGTTGAGGATTCGAGTGGTAGGAGTTTTGTAATCTCTAAGTGTAAGCCTAGTTTATAAAGGTTGAGGGTAAGGCTGAGTGCCTGAGGTAGATCTTAAAGGATCTGAGGTAGGAGATTTGAAATCTCTGTGTGTAAGCCTAGTTTGTAAAAGCTGAGGGTAAGGTTGAGTGCCTGAGGCAAGATTCTTGAGGAACCTGAGGTAGGAGATCAAGGTAGTTCTCTAAGGTAGGACAGTGATCTGTCTGAGTTTGTAGGGGTGATTCTGCCACTCTAAGATGTAGGATCCTGGAGAGGATCTTAGTTGTAAGATTTGTTTATCTGAGAATAGTGAAGGAGTTTGGCTGAATCTAGTACACTACTAGATAGGCAAAGGGGGAAAGTGGATGTTCCCAAGATTAGGGAACCACTATAAATCTGCTGTATTTTTTGGTGTGTTTGTTGTGATAGATTTTTAGTTCTGTGTTGTGATTTTTTCAGTAGCTCTATTAAGGTTTTATAATTACAAAAGGAACTTATTCACCCCACCTCTAGGTTATTTACTATCCTTAAAAGCACTTTTAATATGTATTAGAGGGACAGGTTTACTAAGAAGGCTCAACTGCCTAGTACAGAATCCTAAGGATAGTCAAGATGACACATGGAGAAAAGCATAAGGAATACAATTCTATGAAACCTCTTGTCTGTAGTAAAGACAATTTTGGAATATGGAAACAAAGGATCAGATTATTTATGGAAGAAGCAGATTCAAGAATATATATCACTGTCCGTGAAAGTCCATTCATCCCCATGAACGTATCAGTTCTCGATGCCAACATTAGAACCCCTAATACATATTTAGAAATGGACAAGGATGAAATTGTTCTTGCCTCTATGGATAAGAGGGAACAGAACATAATAGTGAGTGCAATAGATGACTTTACATTTCAGAACTTCATTCACAACAAGATAGCTAAAGAAATGTGGGATTCCCTGATTGTCAACATAGAAGGGAGAGATGAAGTGAGGGATGATAGGAAATCTCTTCTGAACAAGTAATATAAAACATTCAGACAGGATAAGAATGATTCAATTGCTGAAAACTTTGAAAAATTCTTTAAGATTGTCAACAACCTAAAGACTTATGGCAGACAATTCACAAGCTATGAACTGAATGATAAGTTTTTAGATCACTCAATAAGGAGTGGGACATAAAGATTTGTGTCATAAGAGAATTGGGGAACTTGGCAAACATAGAGCCCCAAATTCTCTTTGGGAAATTACTATCTCATGAGCTTCAACTAAATCTCAGGAAATATGAAGAAGACTCATCCAAAGCCCTTAATAAGGAAAAGTCACTGGCACTTAAGACTGAGTCCTCCAGAAGGTCTAAGAAAAGATTTGTTTCCCCTATCAAAAAAAAGGCTGAATAAGAAGAATCTGAATCTTCTTCAACTGGAGGTGACCTAACTGATGAAAGAACTGTCCCTCTTCTATATACAATCAAGAAGATGTTGAGATGGAGAAGGCAAGGGAATAGTAAAGGATTTCCTGGAGAACATTCCAAGAAGAAAACTGAAACCATTGACAAACTCTGGAAGAAATCTTCTGGGGACAAGTATGTTCCTAAACAGAACAAATATGTTAAAACTGACATTATTTCCTATTGTTGTAACAGGCCTGGGCCTGTAATTGTTGACTTCCTAGTCAAAAAAAAGAGAAGAAGAAAACTACTCAACGCCAGAAAGCTGACAAGAGCTTATTTGCCAAAAAGAAAATTAGGCTTTCTGATCGTGAGTCAGAAGAAGAGGAAGCTCTAGTAGGCCTAACTGCCATTAAGGAATCTAGAATGAGAATAAGAGCTCCACTATCAGGAATGAAATACAAAGTACTAAAAGTACTGGCCTTATGGCCTTACAATAGTTCGCTAAATTTAAAGTAGTGTCTTACAAACTTCGCCTCGCAGGTCGGCCACACATGAATTAAACAAGTAAACAAACAAGGCCTTCGAGGGCCGGCTCAGCGACATGGGCTTTGGACCGCTATTTGCCACTCGGCTCCGCAGCACCTGCAAGCACAATTCACTGCAACGGTGGCAAACAAGAATAACGGTCAGCTAAAGCCGACCAAATTATAACGATTCCGAACCCAAACTCGGGGCGGCAAAGCTCCTTCCCTGCACTTGTTAGCGTAACAAGCAATATAGTGAATAAACACAACATCACAGGTGCAGGCTCACACGGCCACACACCCTGTGCTCTCAGGCACTAACTCGGTGAACCCGATCAAAACCGCGGTCTCACCACCATCCCTTGGACGACAAATCTCGTGAGTATTTAGCCTTTCCTACCTAAGCCTAAGGCTCACACGACTATGCTAGTGGCCAGTCCCTTTTTTAGGTATCTGTTACCAAACCACATAGCCCGGGTCCGTTTCCACTTGCCCGTTGCTCACACCGCATTGTCAAACTTAAGACGAGCACCCGGGCCAAGCTTCTCCCGGATCCAAAAATCGATCACACAAACACATAACCTAGTTATGTTCAAGGTTGGCTCCCAGGCCACCAAGATGGCAGAAATGCGTTTCCGCCCACTTTTACAGGTGCGCCTTGGAGTTAATCCCCAAGGATCCCTGCTGCAACCTACCACGTAGAAACCCGAAAACAACCAAAGGCACGGAGTCTTCTCCGACTAATCATGCATAGAAAATCATCACTAATCCAGACCAACATGTCCGGGTAGGCTTCACACATCATGCCTATGTCCGTACTACGATTACAGACTCTAAAAAAGGGGGACTTTATATATCTACCCCAAGGAACATCACAAACTCGCCGCACACTCGCGAGAGAGGGTTTCCCAATGCAAAAGAAGAAGAGCATGCTTAAGATGAGAATCGTTACCCTAGCATTCCTCTTCGGCGCTATGAAAATCCACATGGATGAAAAGCACCGCGATGATCTCGCCTCCGCGAATCTGTACTCGGTTTGCGATTTGGCGCTCTAAATCTCCTCCGGTGACCGGATCTCCCTATTCCTTCTTCATCCTTGCTCTCTCTTCTCTCTAGGATTTAGAAAGAGAAAGGCCAATGAAAAGTGAGGGTTTAAACCCCCAATCCCGGCCTTAACCCTAGGTTGGAGAGGCCTGAGCCGTTAGATCCCAAAATAAGGAAACGAATGGCCACGATTCGCCTTAAAAATAAACCTCCTAGGCCGAACATAGCTTGCGACACGCCCGTATCCAAGGTCGTGTGCCTCATTCGATGCCGAAACCATCGCGTCCCGAAAAGAACACGTGCACTCGACATGCCCGTGTCAGGCTTGATACGCCCGTATCACCCAGTACACGCCCGTGTAGCTGGGCGTGTTCCTCCATCGACACATGCCCAGCACCAACCCGAGGAGAACACGGGTATTCGACACGCCCATGTCGGACCCGAACACGCCTGGGCTCAGACCGTGTCTCTCCCCGACACAACTCGGCTAACAACCAGAGCGGGACACGGCCTGGGACACGCTCGTATCTCAGGCTGTGTTCGCTGGTCGACACACGTTGACTGTAATTTTGTCGACTACACGACCATCGCCGAACCCGAGCACGACACGCTCCTGGGACACGCCCGTGTCCCAGGCCGTGTCACCTCTACCAAAACCCAAACTTGGCTCAAAACACCACCCGTCCCTCTTTTGAATTTTGGGGCATTACAAGTAAAGGATGGACTTAAAGTCATTTTTGGTGGCTCAGAAAAGGGAGTGACTAAAGGTTATGGTAAAATTTCTAATGGCTTAATCAATTTCACAAAGGCGATTTATGTGGAAGGATTACAACACAATCTGATAAGTATAAGTCAACTATGTGATATTGGCTATGAAATAGTCTTCCACAAGGATAAGTGCCTTATTAGAAAGACAAATGATCAAGAGATCATTTTGTCAGACACTAGGAGTGAAAATATCTATTGTTTAGATTTCTTATGTCTAGATGGAGATTCATCTGCTTGCCTTGTAGTAAATGCGAAAGATTCTCTTTGTGTCCAATGACATAAGAGGCTTGTGTAATATCCCTTAAACAACTAGACCCCTGAGAGTTGTTTTGTCATGACTAGGTCATGACAAAACCCTAGGAAGCTCAAGAAGACCAGGTGAACTAAGACATGAAGGTGGAAATCACTTTGGTCTGCAAATAGCACAACCCAATTACCAAACCTAGGGTTTGACTCCATGACCCCACCTAAACCTTCCTAACCCTGTAGGGGATTCATTGGGCCACTAAGAACTCTTTGGGGTCAACCCAAAAGGTCAATTTGACCAAGGTCAACTCAACCCTTGGATTAGGTCAAATTAACCCAATTTGACCTAATCAAGCCCAACTCACTTTGGCTAAGCCCAATTTGAGTGGCCCGCTAGCTTTAGGAGGCTGATATTTACTTGGAATACCATTTAAATTCTGGAGATGGTGATTAGGAGAGAGAAACCAATTTTTCCCTTTAATAGAGGAGGGAGAAAGAGAGAGAGAATGACCATTCATGGCAAGGAAGGCCAAGGGCCCCTCTCTTCAGTTTCAATAGCTTGAATC
Organism: Platanthera zijinensis; assembly: GCA_039513925.1. Classification (NCBI taxonomy): domain Eukaryota; kingdom Viridiplantae; phylum Streptophyta; class Magnoliopsida; order Asparagales; family Orchidaceae; genus Platanthera; species Platanthera zijinensis. The sequence goes on from CM077082.1 coordinate 30,474,094, forward strand.
ATCTCCCCCTTCAATTTTGAGAAGATCAAGAGTCTCTTAGGGCTAATCAGAGGCTAAATCCAGTGGATCTAGGAGTGGCCGAGAAAGAGCTTTCATGGCCATTAATGGTCATTGATGCTTTAACCTTTCATCTCCCAATTTGATTCTTTTAAAAGCTTCCCCAGACCCAGATCAACTGTTTCCACCATTTCCCTAAAGATTTTGAGCCCTCTAGTAGTGTGGTTGCAGAGCACCGAACACCTCCACCACCGTCAATGGCGATAAGGCGATCAGCAAGTCTTCAGCCACTCTAGAAGGTCGACTTCTCCTCCTCTCCCTCTGTGCTAGTATCCTAGATTGATTAGGAGAGATATCGGGCTCAAATTAGCCCGATCCAGTGAGAAAAATCTGAAGAAATTCCATGAAAATCAGAGTTTGTGGGTTCGCTGGAAACGGCCTCTCCGACGGCCGTGCCGCCGCCCAGCGATAGCCCCCACCTCGACGGAAGTGGTGGCTGTGGTAGCCAACCAGGGAGGTGGTAGGGTGGCCGAGAAATCACGGGCAAACACTGCCCAAGACGGGGCAATCTGGGCCATTGGCGCAATGGAGAAGATGAACAGATTTCGTCCGTTTAGAGCGTAAATATTCGTGTTGCCCAATTATATTAAGGATTGTTATTATTTCATTTCATTTCATTATGTCACAGTTATTGCAGCGTTTAGAATTAATGTTAAAAGTACTTAGTGACCTCTGTAGTGAAAGCGCTGAGTGTCTTTGAAAAGCGCTAAGTGCGCTAAGTTAAAAGCATCAAGAGCGTCGAGTGTCTTGGAGAAGTGCTGAGACCGCTGAGTAAGAAGCGTCGAGTGACTAGAGGACCGCTGAGTAAGAAGTGTTGAGTGCATCGAGTGAACTTGAGAAGCGCTGAGTGTCTTATAGAAGTGCTGAGTGCGCTAAGTAAAAAAGCATTGAGAGCACTGAGTGTCTTGGAGAAGCGCTGAGACCGCTAAGTAAGAAGCGTTCAGTGCGTTGCGTGAACCTGAGAAGCACTGAGTGAACTTGAGAAGCGATGAGTGCGCTAAGTAAAAAAGCATCGAGTGCATCGAGTGAACCTGAGAACCGCTGAGAAAGAAGCGTCGAGTGCGTTGAGTAAACCTGAGAAGCGCTGAGTGTGCTGAGAAAAAAGCGTCGAGAGCGCTGAGAGACCTTGAGAAATACTGAGTGACCTTGACAGCGTCGAGTGAGCTTGAGAAGCATCGAGTGAACCTTGTTCATCAAAATTTAGGGTCTAATGAACTCAAATAACCCCAAAATTTTTGTGGTTGTGTTGGAACCGACGATTCACATATCCTTAGTTTGATAATATCAACTCCCAGGTTGTATTTGATCATGTCTTGTGTTTGGTATAGTGTGCATGTTTATAAGTGAGAAGTATTAGGGAATCAAGTTCTAGAACTTATCGCCGAGCGATAGTTGCTAATGCCAGACAGTAGCCTGAATTAAAGGGACAAAGTGCTCGGGAACCTACCGCAAAGGCGCTAGTCCTACCGCCCGCGTTAGCTCTATGAATTAAGTTTGGCAGACTCTCGGGAACATACCGCTCCGACGCTAGCTTTCTACCGCACTGCGCTAGCCCACTCAACGCCATGTTCCAGAGGCGTTGAGCGCATTGAGACAGGTCTACCGTCGTGCGCTATCTACCTACCGCACCGCGGTAAACCACTCAACGCTCTGAGGCATTAAGCCAAAGTTACCGCGCAATGATACCTTCTACTGCGCCGCGCTAGCCCACTCAACGCCGTGTTGAATGCAGTGGCGTCGAGAGCATTGAGTGGGAGCTACTACCGGGCGATAACTATTACCGCGCTGTGCTAGCATTGGAAAAAGGAAAATATTCATTTTGAATATTTTTCTAAATTGGAGGACAGTTGACACATCAATCGCGCGAACCTACCATCGGGTGCTAGTCTTACCGCCGACGGTACCCTATTTTCACGAAGACGTATATAAAGCCGCCTTAGTTTCTGTGCCTGGAACAAAACAAACAAAAACAGACGAAAAAGGACAAGTTCGTGTATTCTAGGGTTCGGTCACCTCTCTGCGTTCGGTTCCAATTGTCTTCGTCAAAGGATTCTACATCATATATAGAATGCTCTTGTTTCTCCTGTGTGCCCGTCAGATAACAATTCTACACCGTATATAGAATGTGACCAATTCAATACAGAACTCAAGGGTAGTGGACATGAATCTCTCTCTGCAGAAGAACACAATGAAAAATTAGTTTTAGATGAATTATTTGCAAAAACAGAGTGTGCTAGATGCACTGAGTATACGAATGAAATTAAGGAGATGAATGAGACCTTTGACAAACTCAGGAGTGAGTATGAAGCCCGTATTGAATCCATTGTCCTCATTCTGAAAAATAGCTCAATAGCATATGATAGAGCTAGACAGAGTCTCCAAAATAAGAATAATGAATTAATTGCAAAAGTCAACATACTTTAGGGAATTGTGTTTAGAAGCTCTCAATGCACAACTCACAAGGTTCAAGCTAGCAAGACCCAAAAGTAGGTTGAATGTGAACGATCATATAATAACTAAGTCAACCAACTGGAGTAGAGAACGACAAGCGCATGTAAATGAGATTCCAACACATAAGAACTGCCATCGGACACAAACACTAGTCACTCCAGAGCTGAGATTAAACGAACATCAGTTTTGGTCTAAGAATCACTATGCTACGAATCCTTACGCCATGAAACATAAACCTATCTCAGAGAACAATATTAACCAATCTAGACCTCCAACGCAATATCGTTCAACTAAAGGTCATCACACAAGGGTTCGTAGAAATCTAGATGAGAACGTGCATCATAAACAGGAGTGTAAACCAAAGTTTGAGTGGAGGCCCATAGTTAAGAATGACAGACCTATACTATCTGGTAGGGCACCCTCACTAGTAAAAATCCCAGGTATATCTCACAGTGTTTGGGTACCCAGGTGATCCGCTCCACCGGTTCTCACCTGGATACCTAAACCACCCATCTCATAACATCCATTATATGTGTGAAGTAAGCTCTAAACGAATTACAATACGTCTTACTTCACAATATGCTTACAAAGTTTTTTTTGTAAATAATTTTTAGTTTAGGTCGTTTCTGTTGTTTTATGTTATGAGGTAGCACGATAAGACAATGTTATCAATCTAAGTAAAGCAACAAAAGATCACAACGAGTATAGAGTTACACAGATCACATTACGGGATAATCAACTACTAGTAGTGTCGGGAGTGCACCTGTACTATTACATAGCAAAATAATAATGTCTAAATAAAATAAAATAAAAACTATTCCTCTGAAGATGGGGGTGATATGTTGAGCTTGGTCATGATTTTCTTCATCCCCTTCATCTCTCTCGTGTTCCTCTCGATCTGCTGGCCCTGTGACTCCACCATGTCGGTGATGTCCCGAGTTCCGACAGGCCTCCCGAAGGGATCCCGCACGGGGCAAGGGTGGCTGCGATGTAGATGGCCACGCGCGCTAAGAGATGGGAATTTCACCCACCTTGTAGATCGGTGGGAAACTATCAACAAGATAGGCATGCCAATCAATGGCGGGGTACTTCTCCATCAGCACGCTTTGGATCACACCTTCCAATTGGAGCGTATTGATCCGCTGGCGATCCGGGGACTTGGGGCGGAAAGTGTACCTCATCATAGAGAGAATGAGATCAGAGATGGTGACCGGTTTCTCCTCCCAGATGCACATTTCTCATTACTACGACTCGAGCTGGGCGTTTTGGACCTCTCTTCCTAGTCATCGTGTTGTTTGCTTTTTTTGTTTTTTTGTCTATGTTTCATTATTTTTTGTTTTTTCGTTTGTGTTCCTTTGTCGATTTAAAAAAAAACAAAAACAAAAATTTTATAACACCCAAAATAACAAAAAAACTAAAACTGAAATCCGTTCATGTTACGAACACACGACCTGAACTTAGGCTATAATGAGTACATACAATGTTTGAGTTAAGACTGTTAATCTATGTAAACATTGTCCTCCGGTCATGGTGTGCTGAATCTATAGGTGCTTAACTATTGAGTGCGACAAGACGAGCTAGTGCTTGTTGACTGCGCCTCTAGGTATGTGTGAGGATTTAGATAGGGGAATGACTTCACACTATTCACACATCCCTAGACAAAGCACTCTTGTACAAATACTAGGCTTACATGTTATAACTTGTGACATTGTATCCTAATACGTTAGAAATACTTTGAATAATCAATGTCACGACATATATGTGCTTATATGAAGATTATAACTTTGGGCCAAATCTCTAGTGCTAAGGTCTTCTGTATACAAGTTAAAGTGTATCTATTTAGGTGGATAGATTTCGATTGACTTGGGGCTCCTTGAGCTCAAAAATATTTATATAAAAGTGATAGATCCAAACAAACTAAAAAGAAATTTATGCAAGCTATCACCTGTTATGTCAAGAACCCCCCAAGCACTACGCACTCTTCCTGATAAGTCTTTAGGAGCATTATGAGGATGAGCATTTTGGTTCAAAGAGTCATTTTGATCTTTTGCATAGACTCCACCTTAAGCTTAGTGCCCCTAGTTCAAGTCTTGGTATGACATCGATAGATATGTGACGTGATTGTTCACTTTATTTCTCTTGAGTTAGCATTTTTAAAAGATCGAGATAAAATTGTTGGGTATTGTATCCACAATTACCTGGATTTGAGGAAGCCTCCTGTCAAGCTAAGATGAATTCACAATGTATTTGATGAAATCTTTCAAGTTGTGCTTGCAGTTATTCCTCGCTAAGTACACACCAATGTCAGGGTGCAGTAGGTCAATATACACGGGTCTGTGCAACGTAATCCCTCGTTGAGCAGATCAGTGTGTTGGCTTACGTGTACTCTCTCTATTGGAGTGTACTTACTTTCAAGCACAGGGTTAAGAAAGATCAAGAGCAGACAAGGAGCAAGGATGGGCCAAAGACCAGCTCAAGGGAAGAAAGGCGAAAATCGTCTAAGTAGAAATCGTCGATTCTCGCCGATTCGACGAGAATCACTAGTGATTCTCGCCGAATCGACGAGAATCACTCGCTGATTCTCGTCGAATGCTGCCGGCTGTCTCGACGCCGCCCTGAATTCTACTAAGGCAGAATCGTCGAGAATCACGAAGTGATTCTCGCCGATTCGTCGAGAATGACTCTGCATTCTTGACGATTTGGCGAGAATCAATTGTGATTCTCGCCGATTCTCTCCGGCTTGATATCTCTATGTAGCTAGAATTCTGCTAAGTGGAATTCGGCGAGAATCGTAGGTGATTCTCGCCGATTCGTTCGAGAATCACTTACGATTCTCGCCGAATTTGACTTAGGCAAATTTTTGCTATTCTCTGGACCGGTCCAAGTTAACATGCGCTGTTTGGAGCCGGTCTTAGGGTTTCTTTTTGGTGGGGCCCACAACGGTCATTTTGGATGACCAAATGTATAAATACATCGGTATGTTGAACAGTAAGCAGAACGAACAGAGAAGAAGAAAAGCCGAGCCGCCGACGTGACCTAGATCGCGAGGCTTGTTCCGTCGCCGTCGCCGCTCGTGTTAGTTGGTCGACGCCGCTGATCGGGGTTACTTCCTGATCTCCCGGCGACAGAAGCTCTGTCTCGCAACGCGTCTCACGAGTCCTTCTTGAGAACCTTTGTCTCTTGATTTGTAGATCGGGAATACCTTCCCTATCTGAATCGATTGAGACGATCGATCCAAGAAAGACCGTTGGTAGACCTTGCCGGCTTAGCTACGAAGTTTGGATCTACATAGCATCGCCGCCTCATTCTTTGCCGCCGATCTAGAGAAGATCCTTTCCAAGTGAGATCTAAGGTCGTGGACTCTTCGTCGTCTTCAAGAACACGTCATTGAACGAAGAGGGACACCTTATTCTCCATAAGTAGTTTGTATTTCTTATACACTCCATTTTCAATTTTGTTGTAAAGGAACGTTGGTTCCTAGTTGTAAGGGTTGGGTGCAACCCGTGGTATAGGAGTGGTGACTCCTTCGTTTGGAAGGGTTCCTTGCGTTAGTGTGAGGATTGGATTTCAATCCTGTTGGTGAAGTGACCGAGTCGTCCCTGGTTGGGAGATAGGTCGAAGGGGGAAAGTGGACGTACCCAAATCGGGGAACCACTATAATTTGTCTGTGTCTTTCTGTGCTGTGTTGTTTGGTTTATTTTTGTAGGTACAATTTTAATTCCGCAAAAACGCCGCAAGACACCTATTCCCCCCCCCCATAGGTGAAGGTAGTTGGCACTAGGTGGACTTTCAAGTGGTATCAGAGGGAGGTTACTCATCAAAAAGGTTCACACCTTGAGTAGAATCCTGCCACCAGTGTCAACAAGAATGGAGCTGGATTATGATATCTCTCCGTTAAGATTCCCCACGTGCACAAAGGAGTATTATCCCATCTGGAAGATGAGAGTGTCTTTTCACTTGGAGGCTATCGATCCTCGGGCATCACTCATCTTGAAAGAGGATCCATTCATTCCCATGAAGACCTCCAGCTCTGGAAAGGATATCCAAATCCCCAAGTGCATTACTGAGATGTCTGAGACTGAACTCTCATTGTACAATCTGGATAAGGTGATTCGTCAGATCATCATTAATGTCTGGTCTGGACCTTCTCGATCTAGACTGGAAAAATGTAGGACGGCCAAGGCAATGTGGCAAACCATCTCAGACCTCACGGAGGGATCAGAGAAAGCAGGGACCAGTTGTCAACAAGAGGATGAATCCTATGTGGGGGTCCTCGTCTCTGAAGAAGAAGGTAATGACCAATCTGTCAGTATCAAGGCTCCGGTGTCCTTGTCGGAGACTGAAGAAGAAATTGAGGAAAGCAGTTCTGATGAAGCTGACTCAATGGTCTCTGCCGATCTTAACAGTAACACTGAAGAGCTGAATCAGGAGCAGGTAACTTCCTCTTCTTTCCCCTCTTCCCTTGATGTTCCTGAAGACAGGAATAGTTCTGATGGCTGTGTATCTAATGATGCACGGGATATGTTGAATTTCAATCAAAAGATTGAAAATCCTGATTCCCTGCTGGGTGCCCTTCAGAAAAACAACCTACTTGTTGAGGAGCAAGCTCAGGAGATTGCTCGACTGAAGACCTTGATGGATCTCCAATTGGAATCCATCAAGGTAAAGGACTCAAAAATCTCAGATCTAGAGAGTCGTCTAGATAATGAGAAGAGAATAGTGTCTAACTTTTCCAAGGTAGATGCTATCAAGAGAAAAAGTGAAAATGGGTGGATCTCCCGAATTATTAATTCATGGAGAAATGGGGAGACTGTGTTCAGACCTCCCACCCCAAGTAGGAAGGGCACTCATCATGCCTTCAGGTATGACCACAAGAACAACCGTGGTCACTGCAAGGATGACCAGCCCTCATGTGGAAACACCCACAGTGCAAGGGCTGTCATGGACACCCATGAGAGAATACCTAAGGCTCATCCTGAACCATTTGTATTCTCGGCCTCTGCCCCAACTCGTCATGAATCTGCCGGAACCAGCTCTCACGGCAGTACTGTCCACCCTAGGACACAGGAAAGGGGGGTCTGGAAAAATGTGGTAAGCTCCCGTGGGGCCTTTGGGAGCGTGCTGACTGAAAGGAAGGCACCACCTCCCAGGCCTCATGACTCGCACCACATGCATTCTTTCCTCCCTCCCATGTGTCAAGGTGGAAAAGGCAAAGTTGTGAGCAGAACCGACTCTATCCCGTTTAGACCTGAGATCATGACTACCTCAGTCAGTAGATCAGGTCTGAAAAGGCGATACAACATTCACGAGTGTTGGTGCTGTGGCAAGGTGGGTCACTTTGCCATAGATTGTTGGCACAACCCCTCTGTGTCAAGGGCAGGGGCATATCCACCTCCTCTGGGCAGAGTTAGCCTTCCTGGACAGGATTCCTGTGGGAAGGCATTCGAGTTTTTATGCTGACCCAATACATACAAGGAATTCCTGCAAGGAGTCTTGGTTCCCGTAAAATGGGAACCAGACAGAGATGTGTTGGGTCCGGCGTTCCTTCATATTGCTTTGCTACTTATTTAAGATCTCTCCAAAGGTAAGGATCCTTCAATTGGTATCAGAGGAGGTCACTCAAGACCGGGGCGCATTTCCCGATTTTTCCCTTCAATGTGGGTCCGGCGGGTCAGGCAAAGTGGACTTGGTAACCCCACCTTGAGCCATGTGGGCCATGTGGTAACCCCACCTCTGAACGGGTTGTGTTGATGGGACTTGACCCGTGGTGCTTTGCCTTATTTAAGAATTAAGTAGCCCTCTCCAACAGTCCGGGCTTTTGGTGCAGTTGGGTATGCGGTTGTTCCAAGAATGACTTGGAACAAGTATCTGGAATAGGAGTAGTGCCATCGACACAGGCATATTCAAATTGACCACCTGGTGTGCCTTAAATAGAAGATCTAAATGATAAATCTTATAATCCCAGGTACTTGCATTCAGTTTCAATATTTGAGTCATATTGTATCGATATTTACATATATATATATATGTATATTTACATATCCACACAAATTTGTGAATTCCTTCTCTCGAAAGTAAATGGTTATGTGTATATATACACATATATGCTTGTACACCTAAGGAAAGATTAAAATTGTAAAATGACCTTTAGATACAATATTAAAGAATTCTTGGTAGATACACACTTATACATTTGAAAATGAACCTCAACAGGCATAAGTCAGCCCACTGAAAATTAAGAAGGTACGTCAATGGGAGTTACAAAAGATTACAACTGATATCAGAATATTGTGTTCATCTCGATCGAGCAATAACTTAATATTCTGACCTGCCTCGGTTATTGTCTAGGGTGCACCAGAATTAATTTGCATCCTTACAAAATTATTGAACTAGGGTATAACATAGTCCTTATGCCTCATAACGTTGTGTGAAAAATTCCGTCTAAACTCTCGGTACAAAACAGTTAGGAAAATCTGTCGGAATCACGTCGAACCCGCCCGGTTCGCTACTGTATATATAGATTGTGTAAATCCCGCCGATTTCTCCCTATGCCTTAATCCCGTCGATTCGTCTTCCTATTACACTAACATTCCGTCGATTCGCTGGTTCGTGTTCTTCCCGTCGATTCGCCTGGTTAGTGGATTCCCTTCGATCGCCCGAACCCAACGGAATCGCACAATCCCGACACCATCCCATCGATCACAGCTGCGACCGCCAAGGATCTCCTCTGTGCCTCCGACGACTAAGAACAAAGGACAGAAGGGCTTCCACTCGACATTAGGGTAACTGTCTATTCCCGTTCTTCCTCCTTTTTAGTGGCTTGTCTAATGTGTAACCTCCTACTAGGATCTCTGATAAGATATCGACTTGGGTATTTCCTCCCTAGGTCTATAATGGCTCCAAGAACCACCGCCGGCCTGGTCACTGGATGTGAACTAGTTCGAACCGGTTTTTCACATGCCTCAGATGAGTTCAGGAACATCATCCTCATGCTTGAAGAGGCTGGACTCACCTTTATACTGGAGCACCCCTACAAGATATTGGATAAGGAGGTGATGGAGTTCTTTGCGACCGCCAAACTTCGGGATGAAGACACTGTCATCAAGTGTAAGATTGCTGGTGCTAGGATCAAGATGTCTGCAAGGAAACTGACTCGATACCTGCAGCTCTCCAGCTCTGATCACGAGGATTATCTGGAAGAACAAGATAGAGCCAGGACTTTTCTGTTCTGCGGCCTACCTAGAGGAATCAAATCCATCAAAAGGAAGGAGATGAACGAGGAAGGGAAGCTTCTGGCTGACATCGTTGGGAAAGTCCTGATATGTAAACTAGGCTCCCACGATCATATCTCAGGGGAGATGTTTAAGATTCTAATGGTCATCGTCTGCAGGAAGCGATTCAACTGGTGGTCCATGCTATTTGAGAAAATAAAGGATATTCTGCGCACCCCCAGCTTTGGACGGATCATCAGTCTCTATCTGAACCAACTGGATGAAGATAAGTTTGATATGAGCAAAGGAGTTCCCATCCACTATCTGAAGAAGATGGACTCTAGTGTATTCGACAGATGGGAGAGACGGATAGGGCAAGCTGCCGTGGGAGAAGAACGAGATGAATCTCCGGCTGTGTCACATAGGGCTGAGGACAATAGAACTCCAGCAGATTCCGTGGCTGTCCCCGGTGAAGTTCCTGATGTACTGACTGCAGGAACTGAGGGGGAGCCTCGACCCGCTCCTGCTGATGTCATATCTGATATCTCTCAGATAGCTAGGGATGCAGTTGAGAATCTGTACAAGAAGAAAGTGTGCATGTGGAGAAAGACGGGGAGGCCCTGGACAATACTGATATGGGAGATGGAGGTGCTGTTCTGGAGGATGATGAACTGGATGTGGACGCTGCTGCTGATGAGAATGAGAATATGGATGATGAGGAGGAGGAAGAAGGAAATGAGAGGAGTGAAGAGATGGATCATCGGGATGATGCTGAAGTTCTATCTGGGGAACGAGCTCCTGAGGAGTCTGGTGCTCGAAGGGAGGGGGAGTCCTCCCAACAACTATCGGTAAGCATTCCTGAAAAACCTACCGAGGCTGCCCAAATTCCCCCTGTGGAAACAGTACTTGTGTCCAGCTCACCAAGTGCATCTGCTGAAGAGCCAGATCAAGGCTTGCCTGAAGATCATCCACTGCAAGCCAATCTGGCAAATCATACGGTCAATATTGTTCAAGGAATTATGGATGAGCTGAAGGCCTCGTTTGTGAAAGCACAAGACGAAGTGCTAAAAAGGGTAAAGGAATCTGAGGACCTGATGCTCAAGAACATCGTGGAAATCAATCACAAGTTGGATGTCATGGAAACGAAATTTGAGGAAAAATATACTGCAGCAGGCACAGCTATCTCTCTGCTGATGCAAGGTCTTAAGAAGAACACGAATGATCTGGCTGTCGTTAATCAGAACGCACATGTTGTGGCAAATAACATTCAAAAATTTGATGCCAACATGGTGACCCTAAACGCCAATCAAAGGACACTGCTCGATGAATTTACAATAACTGTGAAACACATCGATGAGTCCCTGCACGCTTACGCAAACTCAATTGCAGTGGAAGCTAAAAAGGGGGAGGAAGAGTACAAAGCTAAGATGGCTGGGCTTCAACAGATAATCATCGAAAATTTCGATCAGACTAATAGGTATGCTCTTAAACTCTAACAAAATCATAATTGACACCTTCAATCAATCTAATAGATAATAATTGACAAATTCGATCAATCGAATAGGTATGTGTTTGAAACGGCCCATTGGTTAGTACAACAAGCCTCGGGCATACACGTTCCCGTTGCTCCTCCGGAGCAAGAGGAGTATACTGCTGCTGCTGCTGAAGAAGAGGCAAGTATTGAAGAAGTTATACTGAGTGAGGCTGAAGCCAAGAAGGCTGTTATGGCTGCTGCAAGAGCAGAACGCAGTGGCTGGTTTGATCAAGAAGCCCTAGCAAAAGCTAAAGGCAAAAGAAAAAATCAAGAAGGAACCTAAAAGGAAACGCCAACTGAAAAGAGAATCAGAATGAAGGAGGATGAGGTGCGAAATGAAAGGTGGAGCCCAGTATCAAGAAGCATCATTTTGGACACATTTGCGTTGCAACAGAGGGGGGAGATAAAAAGGAACGATGTCTACAGTCAGTACGAGTGAGAGCTGCACAAGACCTTTGAAGCCAAAAGAAACATCTTCTTCAGGTCCAATACTGTGGCAAATAAAGCTCCCCCTCCAGATACTACCCTAAGCCAAAGGAATACTTTGAACGTCAAAGCAGCAAGTACTTGGCGCAGCAGCTAAAAGACGAAATAGCTAAGGATAAAGAGATTTAGGAATTTAGCTAATGTACTCCTTATGTTTTTATTATTATCATCATGTAAACATATGAACAATTTTTGTGGATATCTATATATATATGTGTGTGATTTGATGATTGACTCTCATATTGCTCTGGTTGCTTTCATTATCTTTCTCTTGATTCAATGTATGTATTATCTGGATTGGTACAATTCATCTTAGCTAGTAGGATTTTGGTTTCTTCAAATAGGGGGAGATTGTTGGGTATTGTATCCACAATTACCTAGATTTGAGGAAGCCTCCTGTCAAGCTAAGATGAATTCACAATGTATTTGATGAAATTTTTCAAGTTGTGCTTGCACTTATTCCTCGCTAAGTACACACCAATGTCAGGGTGCAGTAGCTCAATATACACGGGTCTGTGCAACGTAATCCCTCGTTGAGCAGATCAGTGTGTTGGCTTACGTGTACTCTCTCTATTGGAGTGTACTTACTTTCAAGCACAGGGTTAAGAAAGATCAAGAGCAGACAAGGAGCAAGGATGGGCCAAAGACCAGCTCAAGGGAAGAAAGGCGAAAATCGTCTAAGTAGAAATCGTCGAGAATCACTAAGTGATTCTCGCCGAATCGACGAGAATCACTCGCTGATTCTCGCCGAATGCTGTCGGCTGTCTCGACGCCACCCTAAATTCTACTAAGGCAGAATCGTCGAGAATCACGAAGTGATTCTCGCCGATTCATCGAGAATGACTCTGCATTCTCGACGATTTGACGAGAATCAATTGTGATTCTCGCCGATTCTCTCCGGCTTGCTATCTCTATGTAGCTAGAATTCTGCTAAGTGGAATTCGGCGAGAATCGTTGGTGATTCTCTCCGATTCGTCGAGAATCACTTACGATTCTCGCCGAATTTGACTTAGGCAAATTTTTGCTATTCTCTGGACCGGTCCAAGTTAACATGCGCTGTTTGGAGCCGGTCTTAGGGTTTCTTTTTGGTGGGGCCCACAACGGTCATTTTGGATGACCTAATGTATAAATACATCGGTATGTTGAACAGTAAGCAGAACGAACAGAGAAGAAGAAAAGCCGAGCCGCAGACGTGACCTAGATCGCGAGGCTTGTTCCGTCGTCGTCGCCGCTCGTGTTAGTTGGTCGCCGCCGCTGATCGGGGTTACTTCTTGATCTCCCGGCGACAGAAGCTCTGTCTCGCAACGCGTCTCACGAGTCCTTCTTGAGAACCTTTGTCTCTTGATTTGTAGATCGGGAATACCTTCCCTATCCGAATCGATTGAGACGATCGATCCAAGAAAGACCGTTAGTAGACCTTGCCGGCTTAGCTACGAAGTTTGGATCTACATAGCATCGCCGCCTCATTCTTTGTCGCCGATCTAGAGAAGATCCTTTCCAAGTGAGATCTAAGGTCGTGGACTCTTCGTCGTCTTCAAGAACACGTCATTGAACGAAGAGGGACACCTTATTCTCCATAAGTAGTTTGTATTTCTTATACACTCCATTTTCATTTTTGTTGTAAAGGAACGTTGGTTCCTAGTTGTAAGGGTTGGGTGAAACCCGTGGTGTAGGAGTGGTGACTCCTTTGTTTGGAAGGGTTCCTTCCGTTAGTGTGAGGATTGGATTTCAATCCTATTGGTGAAGTGACCGAGTCGTCCCTGGTTGGGAGATAGGTCGAAGGGGGAGAGTGGACGTACCCAAATCGGGGAACCACTATAATTTGTCTGTGTCTTTCTGTGCTGTGTTGTTTGGTTTATTTTTGCAGGTATAATTTTAATTCCGCAAAAACGCTGCAAGACACATATTCCCCCCCCCCCCATAGGTGAAGGTAGTTTGCACTAGGTGGACTTTCAAAAACATATAACATATGCTATTTCTACTTGGTGTTTTCTCTCTGGTGATGCTACACGTACACATCATTGCCTTATTTAACGCTTCCATGCATAAGAATTGGACTGAGACAACACTATATGTTTTTAGCACATAGGTACTAGCACACGATTTCCACTTATGACGTTTACAATGTTTCAATGTGATTAACTCTATAACTCTCGTAGCATTGTATTGTTCCTCGTTGTGTGCTTAGTCTACTCTGTGTTGTCCAATCCATATAAACTCTGCGAAATGACTTATTTTATGTCTGTGTACTCCGCTCTTATGTATGCCTATGTGCTTCATATTCTCTGATTTGCGTTTTTTTTATTCTCCCCTATGTTTCTCACTCCTTACTTTACTGCTTATCACACTTATCATTTATACTGTGTCTCACCCCGCATGTCTGTTTAGTCTGGCCCGCCCTTTTGATACTATCAAAGGGGGGAGAAGAGAATTGTTCATGAGTATGAGTCACGGGTTAGGAAAGATCACATATAGGGGGAGCTTGTTACAATGTGTGCACATAGATAGGGGGAGCGTGTAGAACACGTAGGTAGGGGAGCGTGTAGAACACGTAGGTAGGGGGAGCTCGTGTGTAGGAAGAACTATATGTATCATGTAACATGACTATATGCTTAACGCTTATCTCTTATATGCGCTCTGTCATGCACTTCAGTTGTATTTCTCATGAACGGGATTTGATATTATTAAAAGGGGGAGTTTGTTTGAACCGACGGTTCACATATCTTTAGTTTGATAATATTAACTCCCATGTTATATTTGATCATATCTTGTGTTTGGTATAGTGTGCAGGTTTACATGTGAGAAATATGAAGGAATCAAGTTCTGGAACCTACCGTCGAGCGGTAGTAGCTAACGCCAGGCGGTAGCCTGAATTAAAGGGACAAAGTGCTCGGGAACCTACCGCGAAGGCGCTAGTCCTACCACCCATGTTAGATCTATGAATTAAGTTTGCAAGACTTTTGGGAACCTACCGCCCCGGCCCTATCTTTTTACCGCGCCGCGCTAGCCCACTCAACGCCATGTGCCAGAGGCGTTGAGTGCGTTGAGACAGGTCTACCGCTGCACGTTATCTACCTACCGCGCCGCGGTAACCCACTCAATGCTCCGAGGCATTGAGTTAAAGTTACCGTGCAGTGATACCTTCTACCGTGTCGCGCTAGCCCACTCAACGCCATGTTGAATGCAGTGACGTCGAGAGCGTTGAGTGGGAGCTACAGTCGGTCGATAGCTGCTACTGTGTTGCACTAGCATTGGAAAAAGGAAAATATTCGTTTTGAATATTTTTCCAAATTTGGAGGACAGCTGGCACATCAAGCACGCGAACCTACCACCGGGCGCTAGTCTTACCGTCGACGGTAGCCTATTTTCACGAAGACGTATATAAAGCCACCTCAGTTTCTGTGACTGGCACAAAACAAACAAAAACAGACGAAAAAGGACAAGTTTGTGTATTCTAGGGTCCGGCCGCCTCTCTGCGTTCCGTTCCAATTGTCTTCGTCAAAGGAAAAGGACTCTGTCACCCTCCCATTCGTGAATGAAGAACTCCGGTGATCCAAGATCTACATCGACTATGAAGAGCCGACCGGTTGCTACCATACGAAGATCTCAAGCACCGGTCGTGTATCGCTCGACGGAGAAATCATCTAGAGGGAGAACCTAATCTTTTAGTTTCTTTACATCTTTATTTTTGTAATCTTCTCATTTTCTTAATCTTGTGGTGAGGAAAATCGACCGGTGAGAGTAGTCGGAATCTGGGTAGAATTCCGTGGAAAATCATCCTGGGGTAGGGACGTCTAGATCTGAGGATCTAGCCGGGCTCTATGACCCTTCCTTGTGTGGAGGTGAAGGGCCGACTCGAAGACCATTCTTGGAGGGAAGGGAGAGAGTTAACCGGTCCGTGGAGCAGGTCAGTGTAGAAAACAAAGAAGTTTTTTTTCTTTCACACCGCCTTCGATCTCCGACGTCACGGGGATCATAATTTTGTAACTGTCAAAAACATTTGTAGTTTTAACTCTGGCAATGAAATCTGTTTTCTGATTTATTATTTTTGTGATATGTTGTGATTGTTAGTCTGTAATTCGCTCAAGTGTGCATAAATCCCCTAGAAGGAATTTGCCCAGGAAAAAGTTCTGTAACTTACCGTCGCGCGTTAGCTACCTAACGCCCTGGGGTAGCTTCCAGAACTAGTTTCCCTAGACCAAAATTATTTTAATTTTCAAATTATGCTCGAAACCTTATTCACCCTCCCCCCTCTAAGGTTGGCCACTAGATCCAACAGGTTGACCCTTAGGGTCATGATAAGGCACTCGTAAAAATCTCAGCCCATTTGGGACTGCTTTGGCTAGGTATTGGTGTGACCAAAAGTTGGATCCTTAAGGGTAAGTCAGGACAGGTATGTGTTTGAAGGGTTGAGAAGCCAATCCCCATCCAAAAGGGATGACACTCAGGCTATTGACCAAATGTCATATAAAACACCCCACATGAGGTTTTAGGGTGGTTTTGGGGTTGTGATGCCCTAGAACCCTAGTGTGACCCTAGGGTTGTGTTTTGAGCCTAATGTAGGACATGAGATCATATGTCCTTGGATTATCTTGAAACTTGATAGTGAGTTTCTAGGGTGAAAATAAGCCCTAGGAATGGATCTTAAAACCTTAGGAACTCATATTCTCTTTGAAATAGATTAGGACCACTTAGGGCACTTTTACTCAAGATATTTTATTACATGATCATATGTCCTTGGATGTCCATGAAACTTAGTCAGTGGCCTTAAATAGTGATCACTAATCTCTGAAAATTTTGTTATGAATTTTGGATTAAAATTCTTGGTACTTCATTCACAAACCTAGAATTTGCCCTATTTATCAAGTAATTTATTATGAACTATTTACTAACTGGAAAAATATAAAACTTGGTCAGAGGATCTTTTAGGGCATCATTAAGTTCTGGGAATTTTTATAAAATTATTGGAAGTCTTTTCATATATGAATATTTTAAATGATTTATTTATGTGAATAAATGTGCTTAGAAAATTATGATTTTTGGTCAGTAGACTTTTCTGGTTACTTCTAAGATCTGGTAATTTTTCTAAATTTTTTTGATTATTAATTCTATTATTTCCTGTTTTGCCTTATCATTGTGGATATTTAATCAATAATTACTTTGGAGGTCAAAACCTTTTTAGATAATTATGAATTTCAGTATTTTATGTTATTTTGATGATATACACTTGTCATAATTGTTTTGAGGTCATATCTTGTCAGAAAATTATACTTGGTGTTCAAAAGCATAGTTGGCTTGATTTTGCAGAATATTAAATAAATTTCAAATAAATTAGAAAAAATATTATATTCTGGATTTACCCTCAAAATATCATGTTAGACCCTCAATAATAATCTTAGGTCATTTGGATGAATATTTGGAGGGATCGCCTTTCATGCTCACCATGTAGCTCATTAGGTTTGCACATAGTAAAAACGTAGAATTAAGGAATCGTATGAACCTTGGTATGGGATAAAGAGGTAGTTGGTGTACCTAATCTGGTTGAGTATATATAAGGTCACCAATGGAAGTTGGGTTGTGAGAGTCTGGTTGTCTAGGGGCAAGGTTGTGCTTGAGATCGACGAAGGATCATCTTTCCCTGGGAGGAAATCTAATACACTTAGGGATAGTTCAAGGGTAAGATCAGGAGAGTCGGGGACATGAGTAGATACCAATAATAGTAAGTACCTTGAGAAAAGAAACTTTGGACTTCAGCCCATCGTAGTTCCTAATGCCCTCGAGAGACCTTCACTAGGAATGTCCTGGGCAGTCCAAGGTTAACCTTAAACAGTAAGAATAAAATGAATTAAAAGAGCAAGTAGTAATATACTAGTACTTCACTTTCACTCACCCCGATGACTCGGGAGGTTAGCTTGGTTTTGTCACTCGAGTAGTATGCTCGGTGGTTGTGGAGATGAGGAGGTTAGCCTGACGAGCCGATGGCTCGGAAGGAAGTTTGTAACAGACAGGTTAGTCCAGGGAGCCGATGGCTCGGGAAATTCATAATTGCATGTGCATAAGGTGGTGAGTATTCGGTATTAGACGGTCGTTCACACCGACGTCGGTACGTTGACTCAACGGATGTGGTTCTCACTCAGCCAAGGAAAAGACTGGTGGATTTGCCAGCAAAGTACGCAGGGGCTCCACAGTTGTATTCCTCGCGTTGAGGCGTACAAAGGTGTAGGTTAGGTGGTGTGAATGCCAGCCTAGAGGTGTGGTGCCCAACCCACTGCCTTCATTTGTCACGACGGCATGTACCTAAGAGTTTAGCAAACTCCAAATGGGGGAACTAAAAGTCTGTGTACATAGAGTTGTGTGTGTGTGTTGCACTTGTATGAGCATAACATTAAACCCACAATACAAGCATATCATGTCATCATTGCATTTAAACCCCCCACCCCTATCATATAAATTGGTATGAGACTTTTTATACGATAGGCCCTACAAAACAACCCCTTAACTTTATAAGCTTGTGTGGGCATGCTTATAAATTAAAATTATTTTCTCTGTGATTACCTACTACATTCCTTTTTATGATGCATTATTCTTACATGCTTATTACTGCTCTACTACTTTGGAATTGTTAACATACATATTTATAGCATTATGTACGTTACTATATAATTGCTAGAATAGGTCCACCGTCACCTGCTCTTGTCTACTCTCTACCTCTAATATCATCCCTCTCTTTCCTCCTGCACGGTGCCTAGGAGTCGCGGGGGTGAGGCGGGGACGATAGTTGGCTTAGTCTTTTTGACTAACGGTCGGTGTACCAAACATTTCAGGGGCTCCAAATGGGAAATAGGGGGCAGCAGCAGGAGGTGCAATGCCAGCGGAGTACGGTGCACATAAAGGTGGGCCAGTCCAGCACAGGAGCACCAGCTTCGGGATCCGTGAGTGATTAGTATAGTTTGCTTCCGCGAGAGTGTTGTAGTGAAGATTTGATGTACCGGGCATATGCCCGTTTTACTGCTTCCGTTTCTATTTTGGTACTATGTGGACTATGCTGTTATTCATGCTTCTTTTTATTTCATGTGATTTGTGGGCTTAGACTTAATAGTTCTAATCTATATACTTTTACCTCTTTGGTGATCGTTACTGTCGGCAGGATCAACATTTTGTAGTAGCGACCTTCTCAAGTGTTGGTGTCACCACAAAACGACGATTCTGGGCATAAGACCCGGTTGTACAAAAATGGGGTCTTACAGCTTGCTCACTTGAACTACAAAGCAATGGGTAAGCTACTCTCTAATAACTTGGTTAGAAATGAACCCAACATTAAGTGCACTAAAGAAGGAATTTGTTCAGCATGTCAAAAGTGCAAGCAAACAAAGGCCTCCTTTAAAAGCATTAAGTTCAAAGACTCTGAAAGATGTCTGTACTTACTTCATATGGATCTATTTGGTCATATGCAAATTCTTAGTCTTTGTAGGAAGGCTTATATATTTGTGATAGTTGACGATCACTCAAGATTTGCTTTGGTTTTTTTTAAAGAAAAAGTCAGATACTCTAGACACCTTTACAACATTTGTCAAGCAAATTCAGAATGAAAAAGTCTGTTCTGTGGTCAAACTCAGAAGTGACTGGTGAAATAATGGTGGAGCTGAATCAAAAGAAGGGTAGGCACAACGGGGCTAGCGAGGATATGACGTTAGGAACGGTACAAAGCTCAACCGGGCCAAAACGATGGCCTACATCACACTCACGCTAGACTAACCATGCACCAATGCTTCGAGAGTAGCTTGGGGCAAGTTCTTAGCCACTGAGAAAGATAATCCTTCCTCCCGACTCGAGCAAAACGAGTCTAGTGACGGCTACACACATTCCTACACTACCGTTTGATTCAACCGGATTCACCAATTTTTGAGTAGAATAAAAAATCTTTACGCAAATAGAAAAATATAAAACTATAAGCATACAGAAAAATTAAATCTACTCAAATTTCTACACGAGACGAGAGCACTCGACTAGGAACACTACAAGAGTCAACATTTTACTTCTGTCTCACAATCCTATGCAGCACAATAATTTTCCCAAATCATACAAAAGAAATGAGTTTAACTCGCTGCACGCAAAAAGTTAAGCACACGCTCATGTGGGTGCAGTGGTGTGCGATGCGATGAACTAATCAAAATAAAACAATAAAAGCTTCTAGTATGCAATTGAAATGTGAGCATGTAGAAGGTAATGAACAATAGCTCTCCCCCAGACTTAAACACAACTACACAGCATATGATAAAGAAATTAAAATCATAAAGAGCTAAGGGAAGAGATTACCCAATACTCAGTCAGTGAGCATACCGGAAGACGCGTGAAAAACTGAAGCGATCCCGACATTTGAAGGTGCATTGTATACCTGCAGGGGTGAGCTCTACAAAAACAAAAGAAAATAGATATACTAAAACTTAATAAAAAGAAACTACCTACTCTAACTACAAAAATGAAAATGCAATAGAAGTAAGATAACTACTGGGGTTACTGTCGTCCCAGCACGACTTATTAAATTATATACACTTCTAGCTAATGGGCCTATAAAAAGCAAAATGCACAGGTAACTGTTCCATTATCCATTATGGTAATAGGTACCGATACGGAGATAGAGCAGTTGCCCCTCTACCTACATAATAATACCTGAAAATCTCAGGTAGAGGAAGTAGGAAATAAGATGAGGAGGAGCACTGGTCCTCGCTTATCTCGCCATAAAATATATCCTTGCCTAGCAAGGTATCATCCACCATAGGTATGCAGGAAGCGATGGCGACGACATGGGCACCAAGCTCATCGTCATCCCACCGTACCCGTGGAGACTCATTCTGTACAGGCTCAGATAAAGAAGGGGGGGTCAAGTAATAAAAGAGATGAAGAACTAAAATAATCAGAAAATGGGGGAGTGACTCCGGCTTCACTCTCAGCGAGATCCAGGCATAGATCATCGTCGGTATCATACGAGTCGTATCGAGGGGAATCCGACAACTCGAGGTCCGCGGTGGTAAGATGAACGGCCTCGTCCAAAAATGATGTGCAACCCTCCACATCGGAGAGGAAATATTCCTCATCCCACATTGGCGCATCCTCAGGCACCGAATCATCCAAAAATACGACATCGTCAGTCGACTCAAGAGAAAAAGGAATAGCACAATCCGACAAAAACTGCGTAGGGGCAAGGCTGCTCTCAAAATAAAACACCGAATGAGTATGCCCCAACGCAAGATCATTCGCAGACGCCACCCCGTCGACAGGAATAATCCCTGCGGGAAAAGAATGAGCAAGGTGCGCTATGTCAGTGTATGGGTCAGGCAACACCCTGGTAGGCCCATCTACAACAGTCTTCCGCGAACGGGATGTTGTTACAGGCACGCCCACAGAGGGAGAAGGCTCGCACAAGCGAGAGCAATCCTTCACCATGTGGTCTACACCTTGACATAGCAAGCATCTCAAACAATGCTCGGCATTCTGAGCAGTCATGGCGTCGATGCATCAGCGCAAAGTGTCAATAAAACGATACTCAGCAACAGAATACATCGCGAACAAAAATAAATAATTGCAGGAAAATGCTACACAACACTAATAAAATGCTACACAACACCCAACCGTGTGAGAAGGAATCGCACGGCCTGCACATTTTCTCTTTATTCCTGTATTCTGGGGTAAATCGTGTGTTTCCTTCACACACAAGCAAATGCGCCCGTGCGCGAGTAAAACGCACGGTTCTCCTGTTTCCCTTGATTTCCTGCGTTCTGTGTTTACCCGTGCGATTTCCTTCACGCACGGGCGGAATCGCCCGTGCGCGAGTAAAACGCACGGGTCAACACTTCTTCTCCCGCGATCAAGATCTGTAAGTAAATAACGCACGGTGAGCGCACGGTCGTGCGCTGGACCGTGCGTGACCATTTTTCTGATCTTTTTCTATTTAAGCACAGGTTTTCAGCCATTGAAAGGACCTTCGTTTTTAGCCATCCCTCCGGCGATTTTAGGGGGAAACTTCGCCGTTCCACCAAGGAGAGGAGATTCGGGCAAGCATTCCACGCCAAATCCAAGCCGGAGCTTCCTCTCGGCCTCCTCCTTCATCCTTAAGCCTCAAGGAAGGTTTTCTCGCTAGATCTAACAAGCAAAGGGAAGCTTGCAACTTTCTTCCGCAATCGTGACACAAAGAAGACGGGTCAATTGGAAGGTAGTGACAACCCTTCTCTACCCCAGACGCAGTTGAGGACCGAGCTAGGATGCGGATTGACAACCCGACGACTCCTTCCATGAACCCTCAACAAGACTTCGGATTCGGTCGATCTCTTGACTTGTACTTGCTTTCTTCTTGTGTATTTGTGTTTAAACCTCATTTATTGATGTTGTTGCACTATTGTAGTAGGCTTTATTAGATTCATATATATGTGATTCTGTATTGCTTTACTTATTAGTTGCTTGAGGTGCGCCATTATCCATCCACCATCTATCCTTGCCGCACTAGCAATTGCTAGTGGCATGCGCAGCGAAGAGGTGCTTACGACCCTCATATTCCTTGGTTCTTACGACCGTGCGCTAACCGTGCGTTATTTACTTACAGATCTTGATCGCGGGAGAAGAAGCGCTGACCCGTGCGTTTTACTCGCGCACGGGCGATTCCGCCCGTGCGTGAAGGAAATCGCACGGGTAAACACAGAACACAGGAAATATGGGAAACATGGGAACCATGCATTTTACTCGCGCACGGGGGCGTTTGCCCGTGCGTGAAGGAAACGCAAGATTTACCCCAGAATGCAGGAATAAAGAGAAAATGTGCAGACCGTGCGATTCCTTCTCGCACGGTTTGACCTAAACCGTGCGGGAACAAAATGCACAGGTAGAAACAGAAGTCCCCAGAATTACTGTGTGAAAACGCACGATTTTACTAGAACCGTGTGAGAAGAAATGCGCACGGCCGTGCGTTTTACACAGAACTCAAAATGAACTTCGGGACCTCCCGACTACCTGCACAGCAATGAAATTAACTGGGGCACCAGCTCCCAGTAATAATACACATCATATAATAAACAAAAGAATCATGAGGAGCACCATGTGCTTACCCCCAACAAAAGAATGCGTAATTACACACCCTCGGGCCAAAATAGTGCACTTAGCGTGAAAAACAACATAAATGAAATATCAACGATAACACACTAAAAGTGAAGTGCAAGAGCGTAAAAAATGGCCCAGATGAGTTCGAAAAACCCTATATAGATAGGACTCATTAGTGACCATGGTACATAATTTTAGTCTGAAGTATGACAAGTTTTTTCAAAGAGTTAGATCTTTCAACAGTTCTCTTCACCTAGAACACCCCAACAAAATGGAGTGGCTGAGAGGAAAAATAAAACTCTCATAGAGGCTGGTAAAACCTTACCGAGTGACACATCTCTCCCAGAATATTTCTGGACTGAGGCTGTGAACACAACATGTCATGTTCAAAATAGAGCCTTGATCAACAAATATCACAATAAAACTCCCTATGAACTAATGAAAGACGGAAAACCAAATTTAGCCTACTTTAGGATCTTTGGAAGTAAGTGTTATATGCTGAAAAATGAGAAAACCTATCTAACAAAGTTTGCTGAGAAATCATGTGAAGGAATCTTTGTAGGATACAACAACCATAGCAAGGCTTACAGGATTTACAACTTGAAAAATCAAGTTGTAGAAGAATCAATAAATCTTATATTTGATGAGAATATAATGATTCATAGTGAGCAGCCAAGCTCCTCTAGTGTTTCTAATGCAGGTTCACAACTGGAACAATTAATCCTGAAAGATCCATCATCAACAGATCACAGGAATGGAGACAGTGTGCACATTCTAGAAGAAGATCCAGTGAATGTGCAGATGGTGGAAGAAATACAACCTGCTGTACCTGAGAATCTAGGTGTTGAGAGGGGACTGTCAGTTGCTGTAAGACATCTAAGAGATCATCCAAATGATCTCATTAATGGTGATGTCTGACAAGGTGTAATAACTAGGAACAGACACCACAATGAAGTACCATATTCAAGCTTTCTCTCTTAGATAGAGCCAAATAAATTTGAAGAAGCAAATTCAGATCCCAATTGGATAATGACTATGCAGGAGGAATTAAGCCAATTTGAGAGGTGTAGAACGATCTGCTGGTAGGCGGTAAAAAATCCTTGAGCGATTCTCCCTCGACCTGCCGGATTCGTGGGAGGTGTGAGGGGTCCAGAACGATCAGCTGGTTGGCGATGAACTAATCTCTAAAAAGCTCGGTTAACCCAACAAAGTTTTTGATTTCCCCCTCCTTTAGGGTACCGAACCAGGTGTAAGACTCTCCTTTCAGTGTAGTTAGGAAAGCTAGGCATAGGAGCGGGTCGGGGGCATTATACATGCGCATTTCGTTTACCAAGTGTCTGATGTGGTCTAGAGAATCACCCTTCTTGTCAAAACTCTCGAAGAGGCAGAACTCAATCCCGGGCGGAGCGGGATATGCCATGATTGATGCAGCTAGCGGGGAGATGATGTGGACGGGGTGTTTCACGTTCGTGTTATGGTGCCCCCTGTGCCCATACTCCTCCTTGATCATGCGCTTTACATCCTCATAAGTAATTTCTCTGCTGGCCCGAGCTGCGGCCTCCTTCGTTGCACGAAGGTGTCCTTGCGCATGTTTGGGAATCCCATCGATTAGTGCAGGATGTGTAGAGCTACTAACGCCAGACAACCTGTCTATGACGGGATCCATAGAGCGGGCAGCGCTTTCATGCACTATATGACTTGGGATCAACGGTGGTTGACCTCCTGGGGCGATGTCCGTGCTGGGGACACAATGAGCCCTCGAGTCTTCTAGCAAGGCGATCGCCTTTTTGTGGCAATCCTTTATCAGGCGCCTACGCTCTTCTTTCAATGATGGGGATGTGATGACGGTAGCTGCTTCCTGAAGCGTGGAATTTCCCGCGGGCGAGTTTGCGGTGGCTTGTTTGGCGCACGAAGCCTTCGAGTGAGGAGTTTCGGGTGGAGCGAAATGTGGATCATGTGGCTGTCCCCCGGGTTGCGAGGTTCTACCGAGGTGTCTGACTCCTCCTCCGGATGTAAGACTCAGGTTGCTTTCCTCCTTGCTCTCTGTTGTTCTTGTTGGAGAAGTGCTCCGTTGGGAGTGATGCCTCCTGCGGTAAGTGCCCCCCGAGTCCACGCATATCACGTAGTGCGGGTCACTCCGCTAAGCGAGCCATGACTTGATGGGAATGATTACGGGTCTGCTGCCGTAAGATATGCCTTCGGGGACTTATAAGATTCTAAGTCTCTTGGCAGGGCGAGTGCCTGAGCTTAACGCTCTTTCATCTGTTGTATTTGTTCCTTCCCTAAAGACATTAACATAGTGGTTATCTTCTTGAGGCGTAGCGTCGCGCTTGCGGGCAAGCCGTTGGATGTTTGATCGCTAGGCTCTTCGTGGGCCAGTTTACTGGTAATGTGAGAATTTCTCTTTGTCATTGCTGCGAGCTGGAGGGATGCTGAGACTCGTCAAAACTTCTGGGAACACCTTCCCACAGACGCGTGCCAAACTATTGATGGTCACCTAGATTTTTCCCCGGTCCGGAGAATAAGACCGCTTTAGCTCGGAGTTGAGCCAGACGCGCAAATAGTCAAAGAAAATCGCAGAAATGACAGAAGATGTTTTTGACGTGGAAAACCGGAAAATGGTGAAAACTATGTGGCTTGATTTGATCTCGGAGGGCGACATGCTGCTACTCCGTTACGAGTGCAGAAAAGGGGAGGAAAAAGATTAAGTTCTCGAAGCCCTGATGGTAGTGCTTCGACCTTGAGTTGGCGCTGATCTCGCGGAACCTAGATGAGAACGTTTCAGCTGGAAAATATTCTAAGTCCAAGGAGCTTCTGCAGGGAGCGTTGTAACGCCTCGAAATTCTCGTTAAATAATTTAATTCAGTAAATATGTAATTATTGCGTAAGTGCGTTACGTTCACCCGAGCGCGCGCAGATTTTGTAAATTTAGGTCAAAGTAATTTAATAACAAAGTTAAAATTATAACTTGGGATATAAATTCCCTCCCTTAGAACCGGAATTAGGTTTCCTTATTTTCTCTCTTCCGTCGTCCGTTCCGCCAAGCCAGGGAGAAAGTGCCAAAGGCGTTCGTTCCAGAGGTCTTCGTCGGCCACTGCCAGAGATCGGGTGGTCGGATCTCCCGTCGGAGCGTAGTTTTGGATTGCTCTTGCCGAGATCTTGAAGAATACGGTAGGTATTGTGGATTTCGTGGATTTTTTTGTGGTTTTAAGATGTAGCCTAACCTGCGTCTTGCCCCGAAAAGTTTCAGAGATGGGGGAGAAAGCGATCTTGCGGCCGTTTCCTGAAGCTTGGAGTGTGGAGAGCCGATTTTCTGAAGATTCTAAGGCAAGTGGTGGTTTGTCGAAACTTATCGATCACGTAAGGGTATGTCATCGGATTGCAAGTTAGGTTCGTCGGATGAATCCGACGAATTCGTCGAATGTTCCAGTTCCAAGTCCAACCGGTCTCGTCGGATAGGTCCGTGGAATCCAAGTTAGATTCGAGGAATGACCTTAATATTCGTCAAATGAATCCGTTAAACCACATGTCCAATTCGTCCAATAATCTCTAATTTTGCCGGACTCACTCTTTTAGTGGGATGTTAGTCTGAATTTGTCAGTTTGTTGTTGAAATCGTCAAAATGAGATTGAGTTCGGCGGATCAACTTCGTCGAATGAGTCTTCATTCGTCGAATAGGTCTTTTCATATCTGATGCATAAGTCCTTAAATTCATCAAATAAGTCTTTCAATCGGTCGAATAGGTTGTTCAATTCGTCAAGTGGTTCCTTAAACTTATCAATTCTATTCGCCGAGTCTGTTCGTCGAGCCAAGTCGGTTACTTGTTAAGGTAAGCCAATCCCGTTGAAGCAAGTTATATTATTTAGAGAGTTAAAACATTACTCGTCAAGAGGTAAGTTTGCTTTGGTGAATCCCTTCCTCTAAGACTAGCAATAACTAACCTCGCTTCCTTACTACTTATGAGATATACTATAAACTGTTTCGGGGTTGTAGGTGCTAGTGGACTAAACCACGTGTCCTGTGTTGTGAACCTTTACACTGCGGGTTTCTCCCCGGTGTTGGTTGGTGTTGGGTCCATAGATCCCAATGTCCCAGATTTGTAAGAAATCAAACAAGTCAATGACATACACATAAGTTGTATTTGATGTGTGTTTAAGTTCATGCATACATGTTAGTCCTTCTCACATTGATTGGACAGGTGAACACAAAGTTGTGGACTTGATTGACAGAAAAGTCTCTAAGTCCAAATGCGTTGAATGAAGACAGTTCACTCAACGCTCACTCAAAGGAAAAGTCAAGTCCAAAAGGGTGAACACAAAGTTGTGGGCTGGATTGACAAAAAAGACTCTAAGTCCAAAAGCATTGAGTGAAGCCAGTTCACTCAACGTCCACTCAAAGGAAAAGTTTACAAGTCCAAAAGCGTTGAGTGAAGCCAGTTCACTCAACGCCACTCTGAGTCTGTCCAAGCCTTAAAAAAAGTGGGAAGACGGGAAAAATCTGTTCAAGTACAGAACATTGAGTGAAGCTAGTTCACTCAACACCTCAGCAGGAAGAGAAGTCCAGTTCACTCAATGCCTCAGCAGGAAGAGAAGTCCAGTTCACTCAACGCCTCAGCAGGAAGAGAAGTCAACACACTCAACGCCTTCATGCATAGCAAAATTGTGCTAAGTACAGAAGCGTTGAGTGAAGCTAGTTCACTCAACGCCTCAGCAGGAAGAGAAGTCCAGTTCACTCAACGCCTCAGCAGGAAGAGAAGTCCAGTTCACTCAACGTCTCAACTAGAAGAGATGTCCAGTTCACTCAACGCCTCAGCAGGAAGAGAAGTCCAGTTCACTCAACGCCTCAGCGGGAAGAGAAGTCAACACACTCAACGCCTTCACGCAGAGCAGAATTGTGCCAAGTACAGAAGCGTTTAGTGAAGTCAGTTCACTCAACGCCTCAGCAGGAAGAGAAGTCTAGTTCACTCAACACCTCAGCAGGAAGAGAAGTCAACACACTCAACGCCTTCATACAGTGCTAGAATGAATACATCCGCTGAGACAGAACCCTGTCTCAGCCCAACCGCTGAGACAGAACCTTGTCTCAGCCCAACCGCTGAGATAAGATCTGGGAAAGAGCCGTTGATGATGTTGACCCCCTTCGGACCATTTCCGACAAGGGTACTTGATAAAGTCAAAGGGCTTTAATGCCAGTATGGGCTAGCTTCCAAAGTGTCGTTGCGGGGTAAAGATTCTATAAAAGGAACTCTTAGGTCAAGAAAAGTCAGTAATTTTAGAAAAGAGCTTTTTAGTTAATGTATTGCGGCCGAACTTCATCTTCTCCCTCGTCATTTTTGTCGAGAAGGAAGGAGTTGTTCAGCAAAGAGAGACTTTAAGAAAAAGAGATAGCTAAAGAAATCTACATCTGCGGCAGCAAGTTCAGAAGAAATTTCTGAGAAGGAAAAGAAAGAGGAAGATCAATATAGTTCTGCAAGAAAAGGTAGCTGATTGAAGAAGAAGAAAACGATCATCTCCATAGTCTTCATCAGCTGTAGCCAGGGCTGAAATCTGCTCAGCCCAAGAAGAAGTAGACACAAAATAAATTCTCGGGTGTCATTTCAACACAATCAACCTCTCATTCTTTTTGTAGGATCCATTTTGGATCTGAGTGTAGGGCTGTCCTCCCAGCCTGAGTTGTAGGCCGTTGGCCTGAGGTAGATGGTTGTTTAATCACTGAATTATAGGGCCATGTGCCTGAGTAGTAAGTCTTGGAGGAGACTGAGTGGTCCTGCGGGATTGAGTTGTAAGCTCTTAAGAAGCCGAGTATTGGGGAAGAGCCTTGTCTGATACAATGTTAGAAAAGCGGTGAGGGACAGCGGACGTACTCATAATCTAGGGAACCATTATAAAACAACTGTGTCGTCTGTGATTAATCTTGAAAGCTAAAATAACCTAATCACTATGTACTACACAATCGGGTAAGGTCTAAAAGATTTAAAAGAAAGACCAAAAACCTATTCACCCCCACTCTAGGTGTTTAGCTGACCTTGAATACAAAGACTTTCAGTTGGTTACTGCTGGTGTGTTGGCAGAGGTATCTCCCACCGCAGGTACTAGATATTCGCCGGTTTTGGGTGTGTCGGGTTATAAGCCCTTTTTCCCTTGGGCCCTTGTAAAGTTATTACTGTGGGTGTATTTGCGGAGGTGCCCCCCCCAGGTACCGGATTTTGCTGGTGTTGGTGCTTGCTCAATGACGAGCTAATCAAACAGTTATAACATTACAAATATATTTACCTTATTCTTGTGTTTATAAGGCTTAGATTCCACCGCACTTGGTACAGTCTGGTAAACATGAATTTCATGTAAGTTGTTTCTATTTGTTCATTGTAGTATATGTTCTTCTTTCAGTTATGTTGGTCTTGGGTGGTACCCCTGTTGACCTCTTTGTTTCTTTTACTTTTGGTTTTCCTGCTGCCACTTATACATTCTTGCTGAGCTATTATTTTCTTTTGAATGCCCCAGGATCGGAGCAGTAGTGGTTTAGCCAGCTAGAGTTGGTGGTTTCAGGCGTTTTACAGTAGTAGCAGCGACTTTTTCCCTCATCTTCGTGAGGTAGTTTTGTTGTCTTTCTTTTGTTCAGACATAAATGTTGTTCTATGGGTTCGTGTCAGGTTGTTGACGTCCACAGTGAATTGTTGTAGTTGTTAGACTATTTGCTAGCTGTTGTGATATTTTATTGCTGGTTTGTTTTACCTACTTGCTCTCTGGGAAGGATTTATATTAGGATTGCATGTTAGTTATTTTCAAGTATAAAAAGCTTTACATCATCATTTCATAACACCTTTTCAAATAAACGACACCCTACTTTTAAAGAATTATAAAAATTCTTTTATACTTGTACTAAATCTAGGAGTCTGCCTATCATATGTTGCCATTCGGATTGTCATGCTCATATATGATAATAAACAAATAAAACTAAGTGTTTTTCGCTGCGTATTTATATTTGCATTGCTACCCGTGGAATAGTTGATTCACTGAACCGAGGGACACGGTCACTAAATTTAAATCAAATAATGTTTTTACACCATAGCTCATGAGTTTCATGAAAAGTAATAAGAGTAGGTTTTCGCCTGAGCGCCTGCAATTGTCCCCTGCACGGCGTGACATCACGGCGCGTATTTTCTCTCACTCTGATGTATTATTTTATACTGAGAAAATGCGGATTATGACAAGCGTTCTCATTGATGCGAAGCCTAGATGGAAGCGCTCACGCGGAGGCGGTTGACGTTACTTAAGGCATAAGGAATCCGTAGCGCAAGGAGAAGAGCAGAGCGAATTCCTGAGCGGGGAATCGGCCTAAGTCCACGATTCTCGTCGAAAAATCTCAGAGCTCTCTCTTGCCTCTGGAGTTGCTTTGCTTGAAATGAAAGCATGAAGTCCTATTTATAGTTTTTTGGAGAGGTGCGTCAGTAATTGAGTCGGAGAGTGATTTGTGTTGACGAATGACGTCACTCCATTTCGATCATCTGGATCACCAATTTTATCATAATGACGATATTTCCCCCTTACCCGCGGTAAGTTCGGGAGGCGCTAGAGGGTGCCCGGAGGCGGTGCGGCCCGGAGGGGGCGCGGCCCGGAGGGGGCGCGGCTCGGAGGGGGCGCGACAATAACTTTAAATCTTCGTTGTGTTGACACTACTGTCTGAGTGTCCTATTTATCACCTGAATTATCTCGACACTAATGTCCGAGTGTCGACAACAACTTTAAATCTTCGTTGTGTCGAGATAGTTGAATTGTCTCGACACTACTGTCGTTGTGTCGACACTACTGTCTGAGTGTCCTATTTATCACCTGAATTGTCTCAACACTACTGTCTGAGTGTCAACAATAACTTTAAATCTTCGTTGTGTCGAGACAGTTGAATTGTCTCGACACTACTGTTTAAGTGTCAACAACAGCTTTAAATCTTCGTTGTGTCGAGACAGTTGAATTGTCTCGACACTACTGTCTGAGTGTCGACAACAACTTTAAATCTTCATTGTGTCGAGACAGTTGAATTGTCTCGACACTACTGTCTGAGTGTCGACAACAACTTTAAATCTTCATTGTATCGAGACAGTTGAATTGTCTCAACACTACTGTCTGAGTGTCAACAACATCTTTAAATCTTCATTGTGTCGAGACAGTTGAATTATCTCGACACAACTGCCTTGATGTTGACTTCAGCTTTGAATCTTCACCGTGTCGAGACAGTTGAATTGTCTCTAGGGGTGCAAACGAGTCGAGCTCGAGTCGAGCTTGGCAAAATTTCCAAGCTCGAGCTCGAGCTCGAGCTTTTCATTTCGAGCTCGAGCTCTAGCTCGACGAGCTCATTTATCCCAGCTCGAGCTCGAGCTCAATGCCAAATTATCGAGCTCGAGCTCGAGTTTCGAGCTCGCGAGCTCGAGCTGCTCGCGAGCTTTTTAACTCATGAGCTTTATTTTCTTATTTATATATATATATATTTCATATTTTATATATATATATATATATATTTTAAAAAAATTGGATTAAAAAGCTCGCGAGCCGGCTCACGAGCTCATGAACATTAATATTCGAGCTCGAGCTCGACTCATAATCGAGTTCGAGTCGTCGAGCTCGAGCTCGAGTCGAGCTTTTTTCGAGCCGGCTCATCGAGCTTTCGAGCCGGCTCAACTCAACTTGCACCCCTAATTGTCTCGACACTACTGTCTAAGTGTCGACAACAGCTTTCTTGTGTATTCTCGATCTCGACACTTCACTTACAAAGGTGTCGACATGGTTGTGAATTGTGTCGACACTTTTGTACTAGCTTCAAGTCTATACTCAGCACTTCTTACAAAGTGTCACCAAAGTTGTGAAATGTGTCGACACTTTTGTACTTAGCAATTTTTTTAAGATTTCAACCTGCACAAATAACTAAGTCATACATCAAATACACACTTGTGTATATCATTGAGTTGAAAGGGCTTTTTCAAATCAAGTATATTGTTGTCATTGTACCCAATAGAAGGCCCGATGCGCTTGTTTGTGTTTCTCGGGTTTCTTCGGTCCTTTGCGTGCTACCAATTTGGTCGTGCCATTCTTGAACTTAAACGAGCTTGACCCGGAAATTTTTATGGGATCTTGAAAGATAGATCTATGGGTAGTTAATCACCTAGAGGGGGGCGAATATGAGTCTTTTGAAATCTTTAGTACTTATAAAAATAAATCAACAGATACTAGAAGGCAAGCAATCACAAATCACAGCACACACACCAATCACATAGTATACAGAAACTTTAGAGTGGTTCCCCTATCTAGGGTACATCCACTTTCCCCCTTCTTCCTCATTAGCAATATGCTAGATATGGTTATATCTCCTCTTCAACCTAGATCAACAGATCTTACAGGCTCAGTTTCAGTTAAGAAACCTACAACTCAGATCATCAGGTCCTACCTCAGAGATCTACCAAATCTCCTACCTCAGGCCCCTCAAGAACCCTACCTCGTACTGTAAAAGTCTTACACCTCAGT
The DNA here is from genome assembly GCA_039513925.1 of Platanthera zijinensis. NCBI lineage: Eukaryota > Viridiplantae > Streptophyta > Magnoliopsida > Asparagales > Orchidaceae > Platanthera > Platanthera zijinensis. The sequence continues at coordinate 30,506,433 of CM077082.1, forward strand.
GATCTCACACAAATCACGTACCCCAGGTCCCTCAAAAATCCTACCTCAGGGTTTATAAAACAAGGCTTACAACTCAGAGAATTAATTACCTATACACTCAGATCTCAAAGAGATCTTACAGATATAAGGAAGTGAATAAAAAACAAAATATCTGAATAAATGGATTTTTCAATCAGCAACAACACAGGATTGATTCTTGATGCACAGTCTGACTGAAATGAAACTTCACTAGATCTTCAATGTTCTTGATGAATGTTGGCTTGTATCTTTGAAGAACTTGATGAACAGATCCAACTTAATCTTCTGATCAACTTCTTGAAAAGAATATGAAGACTTGAGTCTTCCTTCTTCTTGGGGCTGTCGCCATCCTCTGACTTATGAGAATTCAGAAAGATGGAGAAATAATCATGGAGCGATCGATCTTCTTAGACAACCTCTCTATTTATAACCTTCACTGGTAGTTGGATTCTGATTGATGACATCAGCATATGCCGTCATTCTCTAACTGCCTTTAAACAGAATCTAGAATAATGTCAAGTCATTGTAGCTAACATGACACTTTCTGACTTGTCTTGACAAACACCAGTGTTGTCTTGTATACTGCAAGGTGTCGAGACATCTTAGCAGTCTCGACATTTATGTACTTAGTCGAATTCTCAGTCTGAACTTCAAGGTGTCGAGACAGTTGAAGTGTCTCAACACAACTGCCTTGTGAGTGTCAACCTCATCTTTAAATCTTCCCTGTCTCGAGACAGTTGATTTGTCTCGACACTACTGTTTGGGTGTCGACTGCAACTTTAAATCTTCACCGTGTCAAAATAGTTGAATTGTCTCAACATTACTGTTTGAGTGTCGACAACAGCTTTAAATCTTCATTGTGTCGAGACAGTTGAGTTGTCTCGACACTACTGTTTGAGTGTCGACTGCAACTTTAAATCTTCACTGTGTCGAGACAGTTGAATCTTCTCGACAGTACTGTCTGAGTGTCGACAATAACTTTAAATCTTCATTGTGTCGAGACAGTTGAATTGTCTCGACACCACTGTCTTGATGTTGACTTCAGCTTTGAATCTTCACTGTGTCGAGATAGTTGAATTGTCTCGACACTACTGTTTGAGTGTCGACAACAGCTTTAAATCTTTATTGTGTTGAGACAGTTGAATTGTCTCGACACAACTGCCTTGATCTTGACACTTCTCTTATAAAGGTGTTGACATGGTTGTGAATTGTGTCGACACTTTTGTACTAGCTTCAAGTCTGTACTCAGCACTTCTTACAAAAGTGTCGACATAGTTGTGAAGTGTGTCGACATTTTTGTACTAGCTTCAAGTATGTACTCAGCTCTTCTTACAAAGTGTCGACATAGTTGTAAAGTGTGTCAACACTTTTGTACTTAGTCATTTCTTCAAGATTTCAACCTGCACAAATAAATATGACATACATCAAATACACACTTGTATATATCATTAAGTTGAAAGGGCTTCTTCAAATCAAGTACATTATTGCTAATGTACTCAACAATCTCCCCATACTTGGAGAAGTCATAACCTCAATTCAATGATATACACCAAAATACCAAAATAATAATTATGATGAACAGAAAAGATGTTGTAACAAAAATTATAAAGTAAACAGCAATAGAATACAGGTATCACATAGGACAACTAAATGTTTCCATTTTAATGAGTTCAAAAAGGTTACAAGAGTACATTGTGTTTTAAGAGAAAGCAAAAGAAATCTAAGGCTGCTCTGGCTCTTTGATAACAATGCACTTCCCAGATTGTATCTTGGCTTTAGCTTCAGGCACCTTGTCATCAGCCTTCTTCTTGCCTTTGTCATCTTATGCCTTAGATAACTCTTCTGCTTCGAGTCTTTGCCTTTCAGCATAATGATATGGCTTGGGAAAGTATTTGCTGGGCTCTACAGAATCAACTGGGATCTTTCCATCCTTCAGATCTTTTCTGAATCTATGGATGATCTCTTGCTGTTTGGTATACTTAGCTCATTCTTGTTCAAAATACCATTTTCCCATGTCAGTTATATTACTGTTGATTGTTTTCCATGCAGTGAGAATTATGGATCTGGAAGTGGGGCTCCACTGCTCAAAATCTGGCTTAGTTTCAACCTGCTCCCTGATTCTCTTCTTAGAAAGTTGAACCTCTTTTTCCATTTCCTTTTCCCTGAGCAAGGCATAATCATCCATCTCCATCTCCTCACATATCACATTTTGAACTTGAGGTGGAGGACTGTACATGGTCTGGACAACAGTGTCAATAGCCTCAAATTGAGCTGAGTGGCTACCAGACTCAACAGTTTGGTCATCATAATTCAGAGGAGGATATCCAAGAGTGCCTCTAATGCTATTGGATGTTCAAATAGCATGCTCAGAGCTTGACTTTATTATCATTCTCTCCCCATTTATGACTTCTCTTTCTACATGAACCCTCAAGTCATTCTTATGAAATCTGACCTGACCTTCCGATGTGAAATCCCTGAGGACAGATGATTCTTCACTTTAAGCAGATGATCATCAATGTCTTTGCATGAAGTCTCTACTATTTGAACCATAGAGGTTGTATGAGTGGACAGTTTAGATTCTAGTGATGTAGCAGTAGACCCTATCTTGGTTTCCAGGGCTCTAGTTTGCTCAGTTATCTTTCCCAGGGAGATATCATGCATGTTTATCATATTGTCATTCATCCTGGTTTGATTTTCAAGAACGCAACCTTGCTTAAGATCCATGGCCTCCAGAGATTCCTTGGATACTTTCTGTTGTTGTGCAAGATAGACTACTCCATGAGCACCCTTCTGAAAGAAGCCAGTCATATCCTTTTTCAGCAAGTTCACTTCAAACCTTATTGATTTGATATCCTGGGACAGCTGAAACTGTAGCTCTTTTTGGCTTTCATCAACATATTGTTCCAGGGCTCTCCTTTGTTGGTCCAACAGAATTTGAATTTGAATTAGAAGAGAGCTAAGATCCATCGAAGGAGCTGATGTTATTGTAGATTGAATGTTCTTCTTGTAGCTCCTGCTGCTCTTCCTGATTTCAGCAAGCTTCCTTTTCTTCATCTGTGTTGATTCCTCTCCTTCAGAATCAGTAAACTACCTACTTCCACAGTAGTTGTCTGCTTCCCTGCCGCAAACTTTGGGGCCAGATCTTCCATCTCCCCCCTCAATCCTTGTATCAACTACATTAGGATTGATGTTTTCCAGGTGTACTTCATCCTGTTGAGCTAAAGCCTCAGAAACAGGATCCTCTAGAATAACTGCCATCTCCCCCTGGATGTCAGCATCTATATTCAGAAGAACCTCCACCTCAGTCTCCTTGGAGACTACATCTTCATATTCCTTATCCAGCATCACTTGTTAAGGAACCTCTACTTGTTCCAGGGCAGTCTCTAGTTCTTTTATCACTTCCAATACAGTGGAGTGGACAGTATCTTGTTCTATCTCTAGTAGAATATTGAGGTTCTCCCCCTCAACTTGATCACCAGTTGGTATTGTCTCCCCCTAAAATGGATCCATATCCAGGAATTTCTCCCCCTGCAGTTGATCTCCAGTACCAGAAGTTGTCTTTGTAGATGGTTCAATAACTGCATTATCTTGTTTCTTTGTGCTAGAGCTGCCTTGTTCTTCAGAATCACTGGAGGATTCTTCTTCCACAACTATTACTTTCTTCTTCTTCTTTACCACAGGAGATTCTTTGGATAGAACTCTATCCCACCTTGTCAATATTCTCATGTCCATTTTTCTCATATGATTGATCTTGGATCCAATCTTCAGATTCGAACTTTCAGGAATAGCTTGGACTAGGTAGAGGCTGATTATTCTGCCCATATTTGGCCTCTTGATGCTTTCTGCAATCCTGTCAAAGACTACCTTGCTCCAGTTAGTCTTGACCTTGAAAATGATTCTTGTCATCAGTTCAAACATGTAGGCAAAAATTCTATCATGGGCTTCTGTTTTACACAGAAGCACCTTCCCAATGATCTCAGACAAGAATTTTCCCTGAGTGTTCATCCCTTTCCTGATTAGGGAACTTCTAATTCTTGTGGTTGAATTCAACCCACACCATTGAAGAGCATCAGCAGTTCTGGTAGAATCTAGGTTATCATCTTGATCAACCTTAGGCAAGTGGAATATCTTTATCAATCTCCTTGTGGTGATCTTAACTCTAGTCCCATTAACCTTTGATTTAATCTTGTCAGTGTTTGAGGCTTGTTGGGCATTTGAGAAGAACTCCAGAACCACTCTTTTCCAGATGTTGGAAGGTTCTGAGAGTAAATACTCTAATCCAGCATCTGAGATTAGGGTAATCACCTTCTTGATTTTCTCAGAGGCTGAGTCGAATCCATTCCGCACCAGTTCATAACCCTCAAAGACGTTGCCGTCACCTTTGGGAGCCATTGAGTAATGTGATTCGAAGGAGGTGTGTCGACTAAACGGAGTTCTAGGTCTCGACACTTAGAAGTCGGTCCTCCAAGAACTCAAGAAAATGTAGTCGATATCTATACTTATGTCCTATTTATACTAATCTTACAGGAAGATGAAAGGGTGCGCTTAGTTTTTCACTATACTTCAAGTTTTAGGAAAAACCATAGAGTCAACACTAAAAAGTTATCTGTCAGATGTGCCGACACCAGTTGATACAAGATTAATGTCTCTCGACATTTACCTTGGAGTCCCGACACTGAAGGTATTATCTTGCTTCCTTTGGTGTCTCTACACATTCTTTCTATGTCTCGACACATTCTAAGATGTCTCGACATATTTTCTGGTGTCTCGACACAACTTTTGACTTTAACAAAAATTCTCTTTTCCCAATTATGAATGCTTGATAATTTGATGTTTATACTTGATATTTAGTGAAGTAAACTTAGTTACTGATTTGTACTTTATACTTAATTGCGTTATCAATTTTTATAGCAGCATCAGTTATTTTAGATTCAACATACCAAGTTCAAACTTAAAGAAATTAAATTTTTCTTCATCAAGGGGCTTAGTGAAAATATCAACAATTTGTTTGTTTGTTGGAACAAATTCTAATATGTTGTCTTTTTTTTCTGCATGCTCCCTAATAAAGTGATATCTAATTTCAATGTGTATAGTTCTACTATGTGATACATGATTATTTGCAATTGAAATAGCACTTGTAAAATCACAATACAATGATGTTTTACTTAGCCGAATGTTGTAGTCTTGTAACTGATGATGTATCCAAAGCAATTGAGCACAACAACTTCCATCAGAAATATACTCAGATTCTGCAGTGGATATTGCTACACTAGTTTGCTTTTTGCTGCTCTATGAAATGAGTCTTCTCCCAAGAAATTGGCATGATTCAGAAGTGCTTTTCCTGTCTTCTCTACAACCAGCATAATCTGCATCTGGAAAGCCTGTTAATTCAAAATCACTATCCCTGGGATACCATAGTCCTAAACCAGGTGCGCCCTTTAGATATCTCAATATTCTTTTTACTTCTGTATAGTGAGACTCCTTAGGGCAAGCTTGATACCTGACACAAACACAGGTAGCATACATTATATCTGGTTTACTGGCCGTGAGATATAGTAGTGATCCAACTATACCCCTATACAAGGTGATGTCAACTGGCTTGCCAACATCATCCTTGTCTAGAGACATAGTGGATCCTATAGGAGTTCTCATAGAAGAGGCTGATTTCATGCCATACTTTTTGATTAACTCTTTGATGAACTTAGACTGGCTTATGAAAAGTTCATCTATAGTTTGCCTCACTTGGAGACCCAAGAAAAATTTAAGTTCTCCTATACTACTCATCTCAAACTTACCTTACATAAGTTTGCCAAACTTAGTGCAAAGTGGCTCATTAGTAGAACCAAATATAATGTCATCCACATATATTTGTACCAAGATGATCTTGCTTGACTTCCCTTAGGAATAGTGTTTTGTCTATATTTTCTCCTTAGAATTTATTCTCTAGAAGGAACTTAGACATAGTCTCATACTAAGCCATTTGAGTTTGTTTCAAACCATAGAGAGCTCTTAATAAGAGATAGACATGATTAGGATGAGTTGAGTGTACAAAACCCGAGGGTTGCTCAATATAGACTCTTTTCTTGAGGTTACCATTAAGGAAGGCTGGCTTCACATCTATCTAGTAGACCTTGAATCATTCGTAGGTTGCATATGTCAGGAAGAGTTTAATAGCTTCTAATCTATCCACTGGTGCAAATGTTTGATCATAATCTATACCCTCTTCTTGTCTATAACCTTTTGCAACCAGTCTAGCTTTGTTCCTGACTATAATACTATTCTCATCCAGTTTATTTCTGTAGATCCACTTGGTTCCTATGATGTTACAGTCATCTGGTCTGGGAACCAGCTTCTATACATTACATCTCTTGAACTAGTCCAGTTCTTCCCGCATAGCCCCTATCCAAAATAAGTTTATATTGGCTTCTTCAAACTTCTTTTGTTCTGTTTGTGACAGAAAACTTGAGTACATCACAGTGTTGTGCTGTCTACTTCTTGTGGTCACACCATGAGCTGCATCTCCAATGATCAGTTCTCTTGGATGATCCCTTAAATGTCTGACAGCAACTGGTAATGGAGCCTCCTCTCTTTGAGCAGCATCAACCTATGGCACAGTCTCTTCTTCTGGTTGTTCCTATGTAAGCTCTTCTTCAAAAATGTTGACTCCATCATGTACTCTTTGACTTGCAGTACATGTGTCTTTTATTGACAGCTCCTTCAAGCTTCAAGTCTTCTCCTGTTATGATTGATGTACCTGCCTTATCACTGTAATACATAGAAATTTCATCAAAAACAACATGAACAGACTCCTCTATAACTTGATCTCTCAAGTTGCCTCTACAACTTGGTCTCTCAAGTTGTAGACCTTATAGGTCTTACTGTGGTTACTATAACCAACAAATATGCCTTCATAGGACTTCTCAGCAAACTTGGTCAAATATGATTTTCCATTATTAAGGACAAAACACCTACATCCAAAGATTCTAAATAGGCCAAGTTTGGTTTTCTGCCCTTCATTAGCTCATAAGGAGTCTTATTGAGGCTTTTGTTAATTGAAGCTCTATTGAGAACATGACATGTTGTGTTAATTGTTTCAGCCCAGAAATATTCTAGAAGTGAAGAATCACTCAGCATGGTTCTCTCAGCCTCAATGAGAGTTTTATTCTTCCTCTCAGCTAGACCATTTTGTTGAGGTGTTCTAGGTGAAGAAAATTCTTGTAAAATACCATGGTCTTTACAGAAATTTGTCATGCTTTCAGATTGGAATTCAATTCCACGGTCACTTCTGATTTTGACCACTGAACAGCCTTGTTCATTCTGAATTTGCAAGACAAAAGTCCTAAAGACTTTTATAGTATCTGACTTTTTCTTCAAGAAGAAAATTCATGCAAATCTTGAATAGTCATCAACAATTACATAGGTGTAAGCCTTCCTTCCTAAGCTTAGAATTGACATAGGACCAAATAAGTCCATGTGCAATGAGTATAAGCACCTTTCTGAATCTTTGGATCTAGTTGATTTAAAGGAGGTCTTTGTCTGCTTGCCTTTTTGACATGCAGCACAAATTCCTTCTTTACTATACTTAATATTAGGTCCATTTTGACCAAGTCTTCTGTGAACAATTTGTCTATACTTTTGTAGTTTAAATGAGTCAACCTCTTGTGCCAGTCTTTAGCCTTGACTACTAGGCAAACTTGGGAGTCTGATAAAATACTTAGAAAATTCAAATAATAGACATTTCCACGCCTTGTGCCAGTCAAGATGACCTCTTAATCACTTGACCTTTTAATTAAGCATCTATCTTTGTAGAAAGCAATGTCATAACTCAAGTCACAAAATTGGTTTATGCTGATTAGATTATGTTGTAATCCATCCACATATGCCACTTTGGAGATAATAACTATTCCATTGGAAATCTTACCATACCCCTTGATGATTCCTTTATCTGAACCATCAAATATAACTTTAGGTTCATTTATCATTGGAGTGTACTCCTTCAGATAAGCCCTTAGTTGAAGTCATGTGTCTGGAACATTCACTATCCAAGTACCAGATGGGTCTTTCTCTGGTGCTTGGACATACCAGCAAAACAAAATTTATTTTTCCTTAGGAACCCAGATTACTTTGGGTCCTAGGTGCATGTTAGTTGGGGCTCTATTGAGTCCACCTGTGAATTTCTTGGCTGGATACGTCTTCTGTCCAAGAGACATTATGCGATTGAACCAGCAGTGTAGGGCAAAGTGTCCAACTTTTCCACAGCACCAGCACTCATACTTGTTGTATCTCCTCTTTGGAGGCACAACATGAACTTTTTGCTGACATTCTTTGGGACAGGAATCAGCAGTCTTTGCAATTGCATATTGACTGTGTGCAAGATGTTTGGTTTGTTTTATAGGCACAACAGTCCTCTCTGGAGCAAATACCTTAGGAATAGCTTTCCTAGACACATATGAGTTTGATCCAACTGGTTCAGACTTCAGGATTCCTTTTCCTTTAGTCTGGAGCACAGGCTGTGGTAATACTGGACCCTTTTGTCTTGACAGCTTTTTCCCTCTTCTTCTCTTAGGTTTTATATAGCCAAGACCACTTCCAGGAGTTCCTGAGAAGGTGTCTATTATAGGAAGCACAGTCTTTGGTTTTGAAAACTGTTGAACAAGTCTTTTCTCATTCTGGAGTTTGAGCTCTAATTCCTGAATGATAACATCTTTTTGTTTGAGCAACATAATTTGATCATCAATAATCTTAGTTAGCTTTGCCAACTTTGAACTTTGAAGACCAATAGTCTAAGTAGCCATCTCATATTGATGCTTAAGACCAGTTAGAGAGGCAATCTTGATGGTTTGTTCCTTGACAAGCTTCTTGCTCTTAACAAGTGCCTCTAGCAGTGTTCCAAACTTTACTGTGAGCTGCTGCAGTTCAGTCTCAGAGTTGGACTCATGCGTATCAAAATTTGAGCTACATGAGTCTGACTCATCCTCAGTCTCATAAACAGAAGTTGTAGAACAAATGGATTTATCAAAAATTACCTGAGTGTTCTGACATTCAGTAGTTTCAAGTTCTGGATCATCAGATACAACCATTAAGTTGATCTCCATTTCATATTCAAAGTTATCACAGAGTGATGTTATTGTGGAGTTTCTTCCCTTGTAAATGGCTTCTCTGATAAACCCTTCTTCATAGGAGAACAATACAATATGAGCATGTTCTTCATCTGATTCAGTTGAATCAGAGTCACTGTCAGATATAGTATTTGGCTTCTTTGCCATTAGACCATTTTATGCCTTTTTATCTTTGTAGAATTTTTTGTCCTTGGATTTCTTGTTCTCCTTTATCTTTACTGGACAGTCAGCAATGACATGTCCAGACCTGTTACATCAATAACAAATAATGTCAGTTTTAACTTGTTTATTTTGGTTAGAATCATACCTGACCACAGAGTTGTTTCTGTGTTTATCTTTTTTCTTACTGGAACTTGACCCTGATGATTTTTTCTTGTTCCATTGCTTCCTTCTTCTCATCATCTTCTTGAATTGTCTGGTGAACAAGACCAATTCACCATCTGACAATTTTTCTGATGAAGAACTAGTCCCAGAACTAACTGTATCTTCATCCCTTCTTAGTGATGAGGGACTTTCTTTCTTAATCTTCTCTGTAATGTCTGCTTTGAAGGCCATAGATCTTGAATGATTTGAGCTTCTGGCAGATTCATCATCAACTTTTCTTGAGTTTAACTGTAGCTCATGAGATAAAAATTTCTCATACAAATCTTGGGGCAAGATGTTTCTTAAATTTCTTATTTCTTTTTATGCACATATTTTTATGTCACATTCCTTGTTTAGGGATCTCAAAAATTTATCATTGAGCTCATAGTTAGAGAATTGTCTTCCATAGTTTCTTAGGTCATTGACTATTCTAAAGAACTTCTCATAACAAAGTTCTATAGTGTCTGCCTTCTCTTGCCTGAAAGCCTCATACTGTTGATTGAATAGAGACTTTCTGTCATCTCTGACCTTCTCAGTGCCTTCCATGTAGACTATTAGTGTATCCCAAATCTCCTTGGAAGTTGAATAGTGGACTAAGTTCTGAAAGGTAGAATTATCTATGGCATTAACAATTATGTTCTGTGCCATCTTATCCATGGTGGCAAGAACCACCTCATCCTTGGTCATTTCTGATCGACTTTTTCGAGTTTGTACATTAGCATCTAGGACTGATATTTTAATTGGAATGTATGGTCCTTCTTGTACTGTGACAAATATTCTTGGATCTGAAGCCTCCATGAATAATCTCACTCTCTGCTTCCATATAACAAAATTGTCCTTTGTACTGATGGGAAGTTTCATAGAACTAAGTTCTCTGTGAGATTCTGAAGTCATAAGATCAGATTTGATATGTAACAACCACCCTCAGAATCTTTTTCTGACTGTTAGGTCTTTCTTTGAATAACCTCTCTCTGATACCACTTGAAAGATAGATCTGTGAGTAGTTAATCACCTAGAGGGGGGTGAATATGTGTCTTTTGAAATCTTTAGTACTTATGAAAATAAATCAGCAGATACTAGAAGGCAAGCAATCACAAATCACAGTACACACACAAACCACAGAGTACACAAAAACTTTAGAGTGGTTCCCCTATCTAGGGTTCATCCATTTTCCCCCCTTTTCATCATTAGCAATGTGCTAGATAAGGTTATATCTCCTCCTCTTAAACTCAGATCAACAGATCTTACAGGCTTAGTATCAGTTAAGAAACCTACAACTCAGACCAGCAGGTCCTGCCTCAGAGATCTACTAAATCTCCTACCTCAGGCCCCTCAAGAACCCTACCTCAGACTTTTAGACTGTAAAAGTCTTACACCTCAGTGATCTCACACAAATCACCTACCTCATGTCCCTCAAGAACCCTACCTTAGCCTTTATAAAACAGGCTTACAACTTAGAGAATTAATCTCCTACACACTCAGATCTCAAAGAGATCTTACAGATATAAGGAAGAGAATAAAAAACAAATATTTGAATAAACAGATTCTTCAAATCAACAACATTACGGGATTGATTCTTGATGCATAGTCTGGCTGAAATGAAACTTCACTGGATCTTCAGAGTTCTTGATGAATGTTGGCTTGAATCTTTGAAGAACTTGATGAACAGATCCAACGTAATCTTCTGATCAACTTTTTGAAAAGGATCTGAAGACTTCTTGAAGACTTGGGTATTCCTTCTTCTTGGGGCTGTCACCCTCCTTTAACTTATGAAAATTAAGAAAGATGGAGAAATAATCATGGAGAGTTAGATCTTCTTAGACGACCTCTTTATTTATAGCCTTCACTGGTAGTTGGATTTTAATTGATGACATCATTATATGTCGTCACTCTCTAACTGTCTTCAAACGGAATCTAGAATCATGTCAAGTCACTGTAGCTGACATGACTCTTTCTGACTTGTCTTGACAAACACCAGTGTTGACTTCTATACTGCAAGGTGTTGAGACATCTTAGCAGTCTCGACACTTCTGTACTTAGTCGAATTCTCAGTCTGAACTTCAAGGTGTCGAGACAGTTGAAGTGTCTCAACACAACTGCCTTGTGAGTGTCGACATCATCTTTAAATCTTTCATGTGTCGATACAGTTGATTTGTCTCGACACTACTGTCTGGGTGTCTACTGTAGTTTTAAATCTTCACAGTGTCGAGACAGTTGAATTGTCTCGACACTACTCTTTAGCGTCGACAACAGCTTTAAATCTTCATTGTGTCGAGACAGTTGAATTGTCTCGACACTACTGTCTTGGTGTCGACTGCAGCTTTAAATCTTCACTATGTCGAGACAGTTGAATTGTCTCAACAATACTGTCTGAGTGTCGACAATAACTTTAAATCTTCATTGTGTCGAGATAGTTGAATTGTCTTGACACCACTGCCTTGATGTTGACTTCAGCTTTGAATTTTCACTGTGTCGAGACAGTTGAATTGCCTCGACAATATTGTCTGAGTGTCGGAAACAACTTTAAATCTTCATTTTGTCGCGAAGTTGAATTGTCTTGACACAACTGCCTTGATCTTGACACTTCACTTACAAAAGTGTCGACATGGTTGTGAATTGTGTTGACATTTTTGTACTTGCTTCAAGTCTATACTCAACACTTCTTACAAAGTGTCGACATAGTTGTGAAGTGTGTCGACACTTTTGTACTAGATTCAAGTCTGTACTCCGCACTTCTTACAAAGTGTCGACATAGTTGTGAAGTGCGTCAACACTTTTGTACTTAGTCATTTCATCAAGATTTCAACCTGCACAAATAACTAAGTCATACATCAAATACACACTTGTGTATATCATTGAGTTGAAAATGCTTTTTCAAATCAAGTACATTGTTGCCAATGTACCCAACAGATCCTATCAGAGCTCAATTGCACTCAGTTAATTTTAAAATCAATTTTCAATTTCTAAAAAAATTGCACACTCAATCGAATATTACAGTACCTTCGTTTCAATTGCACTAACTCATCCCTTATTTAAGTAAGAGTTAAATAGACCCCCGAGCGCTAATATCAAGCGCTTACCCCTCCTCGTTCAAGAAAAATTTGAGTCCTGCTCGGTTGGTGAGAGTGCAAGAAGCTTCTACAAAGAAATCGATCGTTCCACCAGAGGCCATCGGGGATCAGTTTTCTTTGGACAAGAATCAAATAAAACTCTGAACAAGAATCAATGACGGATGAGAGATATCCTGACTTGTTTCGGAAGTGGTGGGTTTAATCCCAGAAGAGGCAGGAGGAAAAGAAAGAGAAATGCGGTAAATATTTTCTCACTTCTCCCATTTTTCCTTCTTTTTTCTGGTTATGTATCTGGTTCATATTGGTAGATGTATTGAATGCAAATGATGTTCAGCTGTCCGAGTATAACGAAGATGATGAGGTTCTTTTCCATACATTTTTCATTCTTTTTATTTCTGTTTTTTGTCATTTCTGAATTCGTTGTTCATATGAATTCATAATAGGCTGCCTGGATGGACGCGTTCAATAAACCCTTTGAACTGCCCGAGTATAACGAAGATGATGAGGTTCTTTTCTATCCATTTTTCATTCTTTTTTTTTTGTTTTTTGTCATTTCTGAATCCGTTGTTCATATGAACTCATAATAGGCTGTCTGGATGGACGCGTTCAATAAACCTTTTGAACTGCCTGATGAGAAGACTGTGTTAAGGTCACTTACCTATGATGAATTCATAAGGCGGAGGAGGGAGAAGTTGTTGTTGCTTGAGGCATTCCGTAAGAAACACAGGATTTTTTCCAATGAATCTGAACAAAAAACAGAAGATGGCGAAGAAGATCTTTCTGAGACGAGTAAGACTCAAGATCAATCATAATCTTGAGAAGCAGTAGATTACTGAGAAGATGAAGAGTACTATCCATCCGTCCATAAATACAGATTTTTTTCATTTCTTTATTTTTGTTTCCATAAATACATACAGAGATGACCGCTGTAATGTTTCCATAAATTTGTATTTATGGAATGCAAATTTATGGAAATCGTTCTTCTCCACTTATAAATCGTTCTTCTCTACTTAACCAAGAGAAATCAAAAAAATAGAAACAAAACAGCGGTCATCTTCGTATGTATTTATGGAATCAAAAATAAAGAAATGAAAATATTCTGTATTTTTGGACGGATGGATAGTCATCTTCATCTTCTCAGTAATCTCCCGCTTCTCAAAATTTTGATTGATCTAGAGTCTCACTCGTCTCAGAAAGATCTTCGCCATCTTCTGTTTTCTGTTCAGATTCATTGGAAAAAATCCTGTGTTTCTTACGGAATGCCTCAAGCAACAACAACTTCTCCCTCCTCCGCCTTATGAATTCATCATAGATAAGTGGCCTTGGCACAGTCTTCTCATCGGGCAGTTCAAAGGGTTTATTGAACACGTCCATCCAGACAACCTATTATGAATTCATATGAACAACGGATTCAGATATGACAAAAAACAAAAAAATGAATGAAAAATGTATAGAAAAGAACCTCATCATTTTCGTTATACTCGGGAAGTTCATAGGGTTTATTGAACGCGTCCATTCAGGCAGTCTATTATGAATTCATATGAACAACGGATTCAGAAATGACAAAAAAAGAAATAGAAAGAATGAAAAACGGATGAAAAAGAATCTCATCATCTTCGTTATACTCGGGCAGCTGAACATCATTTGCATTCAATATATCTACCAAAATTAACCAGATACATACCAAAAAAAGAAGGAAAAAAATGGCAGAAAAGAGAAAATATTTACCACATTTCACTTTCTTTTCCTCCTGCCTCTTCTGGGATTTAGCCCACCACTTCTGAAACCCGTCGGAATATCTCTCATCCGCCATTGATTCTTGTTCACAGTTTTCTTTGATTCTTGTCCAAAGAAAACTGATCCTCGATTGGAACGATCGATTTCTTTGTAGAAGCTTGTCGCACTCTCACCAACCGAGCAGGACTCAAATTTGTCTTGAACGAGGAAGAGGGCTAAGCGCTTGATATTAGTGCCAGAGGGTCTATTTAACTCCTTAAATAAGGGATGAGTTAGTGGAGTTGGAACGAAGGTACTATAATATTCGATTGATTGTGCAAATTTTTTCGAAATTAAAAATTGATTTTAAAATTAACTGGGTGCAATTAAGCTCTGATAGGATCTATTGGGTACATTGGAACCAATTTATTGATTTGAAGAAGCCCTTTCAACTCAATGATATACGCAAATGTGTATTTGATGTATGTCTTAGTTATTTGTGCAGGTTGAAATCTTGAAGAAATGAATAAAAACAAAAGTGTCGACACACTTCACAACTATGTCGTTTTTTTGTAAGAAGTGCTGAGTACAGACTTGAAGCTAGTACAAAAGTGTCGACACACTTCACAACTGTGTCGACACTTTGTAAGAAGTGCTGAGTACATACTTGAAGTTAGTACAAAAGTGTCGACACAATTCACAACCATGTCGACACCTTTGTAAGTGAAGTGTCAGGATCAAGGCAGTTGTGTCGAGAAATTTCAACTGTCTCGACACAATGAAGATTTAAAGCTGTTGTCGACACTCAGACAGTAGTGTCGAGACACTTTAACTGTCTCGACACAGTGAAGATTCAAAGCTGAAGTCAACATCAAGGCAATGGTGTCGAGACAATTCAACTATCTTGACACAATGAAGATTTAAAGCTATTGTCGACACTCAGTCAGTAGTGTCGAGACAATTCAACTGTCTCGACACAGTGAAGATTTAAAGCTGTTGTCGACACTCAGTCAGTAGTGTCGAGACAATTCAACTGTCTCGACACAGTGAAGATTTAAAGCTGTAGTCGACACTCAGACAGTAGTGTCGAGACAATTCAACTGTCTCGACACAATGCAGATTTAAAGCTGTTGTCGACGCTAAAGAGTAGTGTCGAGACAATTCAACTGTCTCGACACAGTGAAGATTTAAAACTACAGTAGACACCCAGACAGTAGTGTCGAGACAAATCAACTGTATCGACACATGAAAGATTTAAAGATGATGTCGACACTCACAAGGCAGTTGTGTTGAGACACTTCAACTGTCTCGACACCTTGAAGTTCAGACTGAGAATTCGACTAAGTACAGAAGTGTCGAGACTGCTAAGATGTCTCAACACCTTGCAGTATACAAGTCAACATTGGTGTTTGTCAAGACAAGTCAGAAAGTGTCATGTCAGCTACAATGACTTGACATGATTCTGTTTGAAAGCAGTTAGAGAATGACGACATATGATGATGTCATCAATCAGAATCCAACTACCAGTGAAGGCTATAAATAGAGAGGTTGTCTAAGAAGATCTAACTCTCCATGATTATTTCTCCATCTTTCTGAATCCTCATAAGTCAGAGGAGAGCGACAGCCCCAAGAAGAAGGAAGACCCAAGCCTTCAAGAAGTCTTCAGATCTTTTCAAGAAGTTGATCAGAAGATTACGTTGGATTTGTTCATCAAGTTCTTCAAAGATTTAAGCCAACATCCATCAAAAACTCTGAAGATCCAGTGAAGTTTCATTTCAGACAAACTGTGCATCAAGAATCAATTCTGTGTTGTTGCTAATTTGAAGAATCTGTTTATTCAGATATTTTGTTTTTTATTCTCTTCCTTATATCTGTAAGATCTCTTTGAGATCTGAGTGTGTAGGAGATTAATTCTCTGAGTTTTAAGCCTGTTTTATAAAGGCTGAGGTAGAGTTCTTGAGGGACCTGAGGTATGTGATTTGTGTGGGATCATTGAGGTGTAAGACTTTTACAGTCCGAGGTAGGGTTCTTGAGAGGCCTGAGGTAGGAGATTTGGTAGATCTCTGAGGTAGGACCTGATGGTCTGAGACAGTTGAATTTTCACTGTGTCGAGACAGTTGAATTGCCTCGACAATATTGTCTGAGTGTCGACAACAGCTTTAACTCTTCATTTTGTCGAGACAGTTGAATTGTCTTGACACAACTGTCTTGATCTTGACACTTCACTTACAAAAGTGTCGACATGGTTGTGAATTGTGTTGACATTTTTGTACTAGCTTCAAGTCTATACTCAACATTTCTTACAAAGTGTCGACATAGTTGTGAAGTGTGCCGACACTTTTGTACTAGATTCAAGTCTGTACTCCGCACTTCTTACAAAGTGTCGACATAGTTGTGAAGTGCGTCAACACTTTTGTACTTAGTCATTTCATCAAGATTTCAACCCGCACAAATAACTAAGTCATACATCAAATACACACTTGTGTATATCATTGAGTTGAAAATGCTTTTTCAAATCAAGTACATTGTTGCCAATGTACCCAACAGATCCTATCAGAGCTCAATTGCACTCAGTTAATTTTAAAATCAATTTTCAATTTCGAAAAAAATTGCACACTCAATCGAATATTACAGTACCTTCGTTTCAGCTGCACTAACTCATCCCTTATTTAAGGAGGAGTTAAATAAACCCCCGAGCGCTAATATCAAGCGCTTACCCCTCCTCGTTCAAGACAAATTTGAGTCCTGCTCGGTTGGTGAGAGTGCAGGAAGCTTCTACAAAGAAATCGATCGTTCCACCAGAGGCCATCGGGGATCAGTTTTCTTTGGACAAGAATCAAAGAAAACTCTGAACAAGAATCAATGGCGGATGAGAGATATCCTGACTTGTTTCGGAAGTGGTGGGTTTAATCCCAGAAGAGGCAGGAGGAAAAGAAAGAGAAATGCGGTAAATATTTTCTCACTTCTCCCATTTTTCCTTCTTTTTTTTGGTTATGTATCTGGTTCATATTGGTAGATGTATTGAATGCAAATGATGTTCAGCTGCCCGAGTATAACGAAGATGATGAGGTTCTTTTCCATCCATTTTTCATTCTTTTTATTTCTGTTTTTTGTCATTTCTGAATTCGTTGTTCATATGAATTCCTAATAGGCTGCCTGGATGGACGCGTTCAATAAACCTTTTTAACTGCCCGAGTATAACGAAGATGATGAGACTCTTTTCTATCCATTTTTCATTCTTTTTTTTTGTTTTTTGTCATTTCTGTATCCGTTGTTCATATGAACTCATAATAGGCTGTCTGGATGGACGCGTTCAATAAACCTTTTGAACTGCCTGATGAGAAGACTGTGTTAAGGCCACTTACCTATGATGAATTCATAAGGCGGAGGAGGGAGAAGTTGTTGTTGATTGAGGCATTCCGTAAGAAACACAGGATTTTTTCCAATGAATCTGAACAGAAAACAGAAGATGGCGAAGAAGATCTTTCTGAGACGAGTGAGACTCAAGATCAATCATAATCTTGAGAAGCAGGAGATTACTGAGAAGATGAAGATGACTATCCATCCGTCCATAAATACAAAAATTTTTCATTTCTTTATTTTTGTTTCCATAAATACATACAGAGATGACCGCTGTAATGTTTCCATAAATTTGTATTTATGGAATGCAAATTTATGGAAATCGTTCTTCTCCACTTATAAATCGTTCTTCTCCACTTATAAATCGTTCTTCTCCACTTAACCAAGAGAAATAAAAAAAATAGAAACAAAACATCGGTCATCTCCGTATGTATTTATGGAATCAAAAATAAAGAAATGAAAAAATTCTGTATTTTTGGACGGATGGATAGTCATCTTCATCTTCTCAGTAATCTCCCGCTTCTCAAAATTTTGATTGATCTTGAGTCTCACTCGTCTCAGAAAGATCTTCGCCATCTTCTGTTTTCTGTTCAGATTTATTGGAAAAAATCCTGTGTTTCTTACAGAATGCCTCAAGCAACAACAACTTCTCCCTCCTCCGCCTTATGAATTCATCATAGGTAAGTGGCCTTGGCACACAGTCTTCTCATCGGGCAGTTCAAAAGGTTTATTAAACGCGTCCATCCAGGCAGCCTTTTATGAATTCATATGAACAACGGATTCAGATATGACAAAAAACAAAAAAAAGAATGAAAAATGTATAGAAAAAAACCTCATCATTTTCGTTATACTCGGGCAGTTCATAGGGTTTATTGAACGCGTCCATCCAGGCAGTTTATTATGAATTCATATGAACAACGGATTCAGAAATGACAAAAAAAGAAATAAAAAGAATGAAAAACGGATGAAAAAGAATCTCATCATCTTCGTTATATTCGGGCAGCTGAACATCATTTGCATTCAATATATCTACCAATATGAACCAGATACATAACCAAAAAAAAAGAAGGAAAAAAATGGGAGAAGAGAGAAAATATTTACCACATTTCACTTTCTTTTCCTCCTGCCTCTTCTGGGATTAAGCCCACCACTTCCGAAACTAGTCGGGATATCTCTCATCCGCCATTGATTCTTGTTCACAGTTTTCTTTGATTCTTGTCCAAAGAAAACTGATCCTCGATGGTCTCTGGTGGAACGATCGATTTCTTTGTAGAAGCTTGTCACACTCTCACCAACCGAGCATGACTCAAATTTGTCTTGAACGAGGAAGAGGGCTAAGCGCTTGATATTAGCGCCAGAGGGTCTATTTAACTCCTTAAATAAGGGATGAGTTAGTGGAGTTGGAACGAAGGTACTATAATATTCGATTGATTGTGCAAATTTTTTCGAAATTGAAAATTGATTTTAAAATTAACTGGGTGCAATTAAACTCTGATAGGATCTGTTTGGTACATTGGAACTAATGTACTTGATTTGAAGAAGCCCTTTCAACTCAATGATATACGCAAATGTGTATTTGATGTATGTCTTAGTTATTTGTGCAGGTTGAAATCTTGAAGAAATGACTAAGTACAAAAGTGTCGACACACTTCACAACTATGTCGACTTTTTGTAAGAAGTGCTGAGTACAGACTTGAAGCTAGTACAAAAGTGTCGACACACTTCACAACTGTGTCGACACTTTGTAAGAAGTGATGAGTACATACTTGAAGTTAGTACAAAAGTGTCGACACAATTCACAACCATGTCGACACCTTTGTAAGTGAAGTGTCGAGATCAAGGCAGTTGTGTCGAGAAATTTCAACTGTCTCGACACAATGAAGATTTAAAGTTGTTGTCGACACTCAGACAGTAGTGTCGAGACACTTTAACTGTCTCGACACAGTGAAGATTCAAAGCTGAAGTCAACATCAAGACAATGGTGTCGAGACAATTCAAATATCTTGACACAATGAAGATTTAAAGCTATTGTCGACACTCAGTCAGTAGTGTCGAGACAATTCAACTGTCTCGACACAGTGAAGATTTAAAGCTGTAGTCGATACCCAGACAATAGTGTCGAGACAATTCAACTGTCTCGACACAATGAAGATTTAAAGCTGTTGTCGACGCTAGAGAGTAGTATCGATACAATTCATCTGTCTCGACACAATGCAGATTTAAAGCTGTTGTCGACGCTAAAGAGTAGTGTCGAGACAATTCAACTGTCTCGACACAGTGAAGATTTAAAACTACAGTAGACACCCAGACAGTAGTGTCGAGACAAATCAACTGTATCGACACATGAAAGATTTAAAGATGATGTCGACACTCACAAGGCAGTTGTGTTGAGACACTTCAACTGTCTCGACACCTTGAAGTTCAGACTGAGAATTCGACTAAGTACAGAAGTGTCGAGACTGCTAAGATGTCTCAACACCTTGCAGTATACAAGTCAACATTGGTGTTTGTCAAGACAAGTCAGAAAGTGTCATGTCAGCTACAATGACTTGACATGATTCTGTTTGAAAGCAGTTAGAGAATGACGACATATGATGATGTCATCAATCAGAATCCAACTACCAGTGAAGGCTATAAATAGAGAGGTTGTCTAAGAAGATCTAACTCTCCATGATTATTTCTCCATCTTTCTGAATCCTCATAAGTCAGAGGAGAGCGACAGCCCCAAGAAGAAGGAAGACCCAAGCCTTCAAGAAGTCTTCAGATCCTTTTCAAGAAGTTGATCAGAAGATTACGTTGGATTTGTTCATCAAGTTCTTCAAAGATTTAAGCCAACATCCATCAAAAACTCTGAAGATCCAGTGAAGTTTCATTTCAGACAAACTGTGCATCAAGAATCAATTCTGTGTTGTTGCTAATTTGAAGAATCTGTTTATTCAGATATTTTGTTTTTTATTCTCTTCCTTATATCTGTAAGATCTCTTTGAGATCTGAGTGTGTAGGAGATTAATTCTCTGAGTTTTAAGCCTGTTTTATAAAGGCTGAGGTAGAGTTCTTGAGGGACCTGAGGTATGTGATTTGTGTGGGATCATTGAGGTGTAAGACTTTTACAGTCCGAGGTAGGGTTCTTGAGAGGCCTGAGGTAGGAGATTTGGTAGATCTCTGAGGTAGGACCTGATGGTCTGAGACAGTTGAATTTTCACTGTGTCGAGACAGTTGAATTGCCTCGACAATATTGTCTGAGTGTCGACAACAGCTTTAACTCTTCATTTTGTCGAGACAGTTGAATTGTCTTGACACAACTGTCTTGATCTTGACACTTCACTTACAAAAGTGTCGACATGGTTGTGAATTGTGTTGACATTTTTGTACTAGCTTCAAGTCTATACTCAACATTTCTTACAAAGTGTCGACATAGTTGTGAAGTGTGCCGACACTTTTGTACTAGATTCAAGTCTGTACTCCGCACTTCTTACAAAGTGTCGACATAGTTGTGAAGTGCGTCAACACTTTTGTACTTAGTCATTTCATCAAGATTTCAACCCGCACAAATAACTAAGTCATACATCAAATACACACTTGTGTATATCATTGAGTTGAAAATGCTTTTTCAAATCAAGTACATTGTTGCCAATGTACCCAACAGATCCTATCAGAGCTCAATTGCACTCAGTTAATTTTAAAATCAATTTTCAATTTCGAAAAAAATTGCACACTCAATCGAATATTACAGTACCTTCGTTTCAGCTGCACTAACTCATCCCTTATTTAAGGAGGAGTTAAATAAACCCCCGAGCGCTAATATCAAGCGCTTACCCCTCCTCGTTCAAGACAAATTTGAGTCCTGCTCGGTTGGTGAGAGTGCAGGAAGCTTCTACAAAGAAATCGATCGTTCCACCAGAGGCCATCGGGGATCAGTTTTCTTTGGACAAGAATCAAAGAAAACTCTGAACAAGAATCAATGGCGGATGAGAGATATCCTGACTTGTTTCGGAAGTGGTGGGTTTAATCCCAGAAGAGGCAGGAGGAAAAGAAAGAGAAATGCGGTAAATATTTTCTCACTTCTCCCATTTTTCCTTCTTTTTTCTGGTTATGTATCTGGTTCATATTGGTAGATGTATTGAATGCAAATGATGTTCAGCTGCCCGAGTATAACGAAGATGATGAGGTTCTTTTCCATCCATTTTTCATTCTTTTTATTTCTGTTTTTTGTCATTTCTGAATTCGTTGTTCATATGAATTCCTAATAGGCTGCCTGGATGGACGCGTTCAATAAACCTTTTTAACTGCCCGAGTATAACGAAGATGATGAGACTCTTTTCTATCCATTTTTCATTCTTTTTTTTTGTTTTTTGTCATTTCTGTATCCGTTGTTCATATGAACTCATAATAGGCTGTCTGGATGGACGCGTTCAATAAACCTTTTGAACTGCCTGATGAGAAGACTGTGTTAAGGCCACTTACCTATGATGAATTCATAAGGCGGAGGAGGGAGAAGTCATTGTTGATTGAGGCATTCCGTAAGAAACACAGGATTTTTTCCAATGAATCTGAACAGAAAACAGAAGATGGCGAAGAAGATCTTTCTGAGACGAGTGAGACTCAAGATCAATCATAATCTTGAGAAGCAGGAGATTACTGAGAAGATGAAGATGACTATCCATCCGTCCATAAATACAAAATTTTTTCATTTCTTTATTTTTGTTTCCATAAATACATACAGAGATGACCGCTGTAATGTTTCCATAAATTTGTATTTATGGAATGCAAATTTATGGAAATCGTTCTTCTCCACTTATAAATCGTTCTTCTCCACTTATAAATCGTTCTTCTCCACTTAACCAAGAGAAATAAAAAAAATAGAAACAAAACATCGGTCATCTCCGTATGTATTTATGGAATCAAAAATAAAGAAATGAAAAAATTCTGTATTTTTGGACGGATGGATAGTCATCTTCATCTTCTCAGTAATCTCCCGCTTCTCAAAATTTTGATTGATCTTGAGTCTCACTCGTCTCAGAAAGATCTTCGCCATCTTCTGTTTTCTGTTCAGATTTATTGGAAAAAATCCTGTGTTTCTTACAGAATGCCTCAAGCAACAACAACTTCTCCCTCCTCCGCCTTATGAATTCATCATAGGTAAGTGGCCTTGGCACACAGTCTTCTCATCGGGCAGTTCAAAAGGTTTATTAAACGCGTCCATCCAGGCAGCCTTTTATGAATTCATATGAACAACAGATTCAGATATGACAAAAAAAAAAGAATGAAAATTGTATAGAAAAAAACCTCATCATTTTCGTTATACTCGGGCAGTTCATAGGGTTTATTGAACGCGTCCATCCAGGCAGTTTATTATGAATTCATATGAACAACGGATTCAGAAATGACAAAAAAAGAAATAAAAAGAATGAAAAACGGATGAAAAAGAATCTCATCATCTTCGTTATATTCGGGCAGCTGAACATCATTTGCATTCAATATACCTACAAATATGAACCAGATACATAACCAAAAAAAAAGAAGGAAAAAATGGGAGAAGAGAGAAAATATTTACCACATTTCACTTTCTTTTCCTCCTGCCTCTTCTGGGATTAAGCCCACCACTTCCGAAACTAGTCGGGATATCTCTCATCCGCCATTGATTCTTGTCACACTTCACAGTTTTCTTTGATTCTTGTCCAAAGAAAACTGATCCTCGATGGTCTCTGGTGGAACGATCGATTTCTTTGTAGAAGCTTGTCACACTCTCACCAACCGAGCATGACTCAAATTTGTCTTGAACGAGAAAGAGGGCTAAGCGCTTGATATTAACGCCAGAGGGTCTATTTAACTCCTTAAATAAGGGATGAGTTAGTGGAGTTGGAACGAAGGTACTATAATATTCGATTGATTGTGCAAATTTTTTCGAAATTGAAAATTGATTTTAAAATTAACTGGGTGCAATTAAACTCTGATAGGATCTGTTTGGTACATTGGAACTAATGTACTTGATTTGAAGAAGCCCTTTCAACTCAATGATATACGCAAATGTGTATTTGATGTATGTCTTAGTTATTTGTGCAGGTTGAAATCTTGAAGAAATGACTAAGTACAAAAGTGTCGACACACTTCACAACTATGTCGACTTTTTGTAAGAAGTGCTGAGTACAGACTTGAAGCTAGTACAAAAGTGTCGACACACTTCACAACTGTGTCGACACTTTGTAAGAAGTGATGAGTACATACTTGAAGTTAGTACAAAAGTGTCGACACAATTCACAACCATGTCGACACCTTTGTAAGTGAAGTGTCGAGATCAAGGCAGTTGTGTCGAGAAATTTCAACTGTCTCGACACAATGAAGATTTAAAGTTGTTGTCGACACTCAGACAGTAGTGTCGAGACACTTTAACTGTCTCGACACAGTGAAGATTCAAAGCTGAAGTCAACATCAAGACAATGGTGTCGAGACAATTCAAATATCTTGACACAATGAAGATTTAAAGCTATTGTCGACACTCAGTCAGTAGTGTCGAGACAATTCAACTGTCTCGACACAGTGAAGATTTAAAGCTGTAGTCGATACCCAGACAATAGTGTCGAGACAATTCAACTGTCTCGACACAATGAAGATTTAAAGCTGTTGTCGACGCTAGAGAGTAGTATCGATACAATTCATCTGTCTCGACACAATGCAGATTTAAAGCTGTTGTCGACGCTAAAGAGTAGTGTCGAGACAATTCAACTGTCTCGACACAGTGAAGATTTAAAACTACAGTAGACACCCAGACAGTAGTGTCGAGACAAATCAACTGTATCGACACATGAAAGATTTAAAGATGATGTCGACACTCACAAGGCAGTTGTGTTGAGACACTTCAACTGTCTCGACACCTTGAAGTTCAGACTGAGAATTCGACTAAGTACAGAAGTGTCGAGACTGCTAAGATGTCTCAACACCTTGCAGTATACAAGTCAACATTGGTGTTTGTCAAGACAAGTCAGAAAGTGTCATGTCAGCTACAATGACTTGACATGATTCTGTTTGAAAGCAGTTAGAGAATGACGACATATGATGATGTCATCAATCAGAATCCAACTACCAGTGAAGGCTATAAATAGAGAGGTTGTCTAAGAAGATCTAACTCTCCATGATTATTTCTCCATCTTTCTGAATCCTCATAAGTCAGAGGAGAGCGACAGCCCCAAGAAGAAGGAAGACCCAAGCCTTCAAGAAGTCTTCAGATCCTTTTCAAGAAGTTGATCAGAAGATTACGTTGGATTTGTTCATCAAGTTCTTCAAAGATTTAAGCCAACATCCATCAAAAACTCTGAAGATCCAGTGAAGTTTCATTTCAGACAAACTGTGCATCAAGAATCAATTCTGTGTTGTTGCTAATTTGAAGAATCTGTTTATTCAGATATTTTGTTTTTTATTCTCTTCCTTATATCTGTAAGATCTCTTTGAGATCTGAGTGTGTAGGAGATTAATTCTCTGAGTTTTAAGCCTGTTTTATAAAGGCTGAGGTAGAGTTCTTGAGGGACCTGAGGTATGTGATTTGTGTGGGATCATTGAGGTGTAAGACTTTTACAGTCCGAGGTAGGGTTCTTGAGAGGCCTGAGGTAGGAGATTTGGTAGATCTCTGAGGTAGGACCTGATGGTCTGAGACAGTTGAATTTTCACTGTGTCGAGACAGTTGAATTGCCTCGACAATATTGTCTGAGTGTCGACAACAGCTTTAACTCTTCATTTTGTCGAGACAGTTGAATTGTCTTGACACAACTGTCTTGATCTTGACACTTCACTTACAAAAGTGTCGACATGGTTGTGAATTGTGTTGACATTTTTGTACTAGCTTCAAGTCTATACTCAACATTTCTTACAAAGTGTCGACATAGTTGTGAAGTGTGCCGACACTTTTGTACTAGATTCAAGTCTGTACTCCGCACTTCTTACAAAGTGTCGACATAGTTGTGAAGTGCGTCAACACTTTTGTACTTAGTCATTTCATCAAGATTTCAACCCGCACAAATAACTAAGTCATACATCAAATACACACTTGTGTATATCATTGAGTTGAAAATGCTTTTTCAAATCAAGTACATTGTTGCCAATGTACCCAACAGATCCTATCAGAGCTCAATTGCACTCAGTTAATTTTAAAATCAATTTTCAATTTCGAAAAAAATTGCACACTCAATCGAATATTACAGTACCTTCGTTTCAGCTGCACTAACTCATCCCTTATTTAAGGAGGAGTTAAATAAACCCCCGAGCGCTAATATCAAGCGCTTACCCCTCCTCGTTCAAGACAAATTTGAGTCCTGCTCGGTTGGTGAGAGTGCAGGAAGCTTCTACAAAGAAATCGATCGTTCCACCAGAGGCCATCGGGGATCAGTTTTCTTTGGACAAGAATCAAAGAAAACTCTGAACAAGAATCAATGGCGGATGAGAGATATCCTGACTTGTTTCGGAAGTGGTGGGTTTAATCCCAGAAGAGGCAGGAGGAAAAGAAAGAGAAATGCGGTAAATATTTTCTCACTTCTCCCATTTTTCCTTCTTTTTTCTGGTTATGTATCTGGTTCATATTGGTAGATGTATTGAATGCAAATGATGTTCAGCTGCCCGAGTATAACGAAGATGATGAGGTTCTTTTCCATCCATTTTTCATTCTTTTTATTTCTGTTTTTTGTCATTTCTGAATTCGTTGTTCATATGAATTCCTAATAGGCTGCCTGGATGGACGCGTTCAATAAACCTTTTTAACTGCCCGAGTATAACGAAGATGATGAGACTCTTTTCTATCCATTTTTCATTCTTTTTTTTTGTTTTTTGTCATTTCTGTATCCGTTGTTCATATGAACTCATAATAGGCTGTCTGGATGGACGCGTTCAATAAACCTTTTGAACTGCCTGATGAGAAGACTGTGTTAAGGCCACTTACCTATGATGAATTCATAAGGCGGAGGAGGGAGAAGTCATTGTTGATTGAGGCATTCCGTAAGAAACACAGGATTTTTTCCAATGAATCTGAACAGAAAACAGAAGATGGCGAAGAAGATCTTTCTGAGACGAGTGAGACTCAAGATCAATCATAATCTTGAGAAGCAGGAGATTACTGAGAAGATGAAGATGACTATCCATCCGTCCATAAATACAAAAATTTTTCATTTCTTTATTTTTGTTTCCATAAATACATACAGAGATGACCGCTGTAATGTTTCCATAAATTTGTATTTATGGAATGCAAATTTATGGAAATCGTTCTTCTCCACTTATAAATCGTTCTTCTCCACTTATAAATCGTTCTTCTCCACTTAACCAAGAGAAATAAAAAAAATAGAAACAAAACATCGGTCATCTCCGTATGTATTTATGGAATCAAAAATAAAGAAATGAAAAAATTCTGTATTTTTGGACGGATGGATAGTCATCTTCATCTTCTCAGTAATCTCCCGCTTCTCAAAATTTTGATTGATCTTGAGTCTCACTCGTCTCAGAAAGATCTTCGCCATCTTCTGTTTTCTGTTCAGATTTATTGGAAAAAATCCTGTGTTTCTTACAGAATGCCTCAAGCAACAACAACTTCTCCCTCCTCCGCCTTATGAATTCATCATAGGTAAGTGGCCTTGGCACACAGTCTTCTCATCGGGCAGTTCAAAAGGTTTATTAAACGCGTCCATCCAGGCAGCCTTTTATGAATTCATATGAACAACGGATTCAGATATGACAAAAAACAAAAAAAAGAATGAAAAATGTATAGAAAAAAACCTCATCATTTTCGTTATACTCGGGCAGTTCATAGGGTTTATTGAACGCGTCCATCCAGGCAGTTTATTATGAATTCATATGAACAACGGATTCAGAAATGACAAAAAAAGAAATAAAAAGAATGAAAAACGGATGAAAAAGAATCTCATCATCTTCGTTATATTCGGGCAGCTGAACATCATTTGCATTCAATATATCTACCAATATGAACCAGATACATAACCAAAAAAAAGAAGGAAAAAAATGGGAGAAGAGAGAAAATATTTACCACATTTCACTTTCTTTTCCTCCTGCCTCTTCTGGGATTAAGCCCACCACTTCCGAAACTAGTCGGGATATCTCTCATCCGCCATTGATTCTTGTTCACAGTTTTCTTTGATTCTTGTCCAAAGAAAACTGATCCTCGATGGTCTCTGGTGGAACGATCGATTTCTTTGTAGAAGCTTGTCACACTCTCACCAACCGAGCATGACTCAAATTTGTCTTGAACGAGGAAGAGGGCTAAGCGCTTGATATTAGCGCCAGAGGGTCTATTTAACTCCTTAAATAAGGGATGAGTTAGTGGAGTTGGAACGAAGGTACTATAATATTCGATTGATTGTGCAAATTTTTTCGAAATTGAAAATTGATTTTAAAATTAACTGGGTGCAATTAAACTCTGATAGGATCTGTTTGGTACATTGGAACTAATGTACTTGATTTGAAGAAGCCCTTTCAACTCAATGATATACGCAAATGTGTATTTGATGTATGTCTTAGTTATTTGTGCAGGTTGAAATCTTGAAGAAATGACTAAGTACAAAAGTGTCGACACACTTCACAACTATGTCGACTTTTTGTAAGAAGTGCTGAGTACAGACTTGAAGCTAGTACAAAAGTGTCGACACACTTCACAACTGTGTCGACACTTTGTAAGAAGTGATGAGTACATACTTGAAGTTAGTACAAAAGTGTCGACACAATTCACAACCATGTCGACACCTTTGTAAGTGAAGTGTCGAGATCAAGGCAGTTGTGTCGAGAAATTTCAACTGTCTCGACACAATGAAGATTTAAAGTTGTTGTCGACACTCAGACAGTAGTGTCGAGACACTTTAACTGTCTCGACACAGTGAAGATTCAAAGCTGAAGTCAACATCAAGACAATGGTGTCGAGACAATTCAAATATCTTGACACAATGAAGATTTAAAGCTATTGTCGACACTCAGTCAGTAGTGTCGAGACAATTCAACTGTCTCGACACAGTGAAGATTTAAAGCTGTAGTCGATACCCAGACAATAGTGTCGAGACAATTCAACTGTCTCGACACAATGAAGATTTAAAGCTGTTGTCGACGCTAGAGAGTAGTATCGATACAATTCATCTGTCTCGACACAATGCAGATTTAAAGCTGTTGTCGACGCTAAAGAGTAGTGTCGAGACAATTCAACTGTCTCGACACAGTGAAGATTTAAAACTACAGTAGACACCCAGACAGTAGTGTCGAGACAAATCAACTGTATCGACACATGAAAGATTTAAAGATGATGTCGACACTCACAAGGCAGTTGTGTTGAGACACTTCAACTGTCTCGACACCTTGAAGTTCAGACTGAGAATTCGACTAAGTACAGAAGTGTCGAGACTGCTAAGATGTCTCAACACCTTGCAGTATACAAGTCAACATTGGTGTTTGTCAAGACAAGTCAGAAAGTGTCATGTCAGCTACAATGACTTGACATGATTCTGTTTGAAAGCAGTTAGAGAATGACGACATATGATGATGTCATCAATCAGAATCCAACTACCAGTGAAGGCTATAAATAGAGAGGTTGTCTAAGAAGATCTAACTCTCCATGATTATTTCTCCATCTTTCTGAATCCTCATAAGTCAGAGGAGAGCGACAGCCCCAAGAAGAAGGAAGACCCAAGCCTTCAAGAAGTCTTCAGATCCTTTTCAAGAAGTTGATCAGAAGATTACGTTGGATTTGTTCATCAAGTTCTTCAAAGATTTAAGCCAACATCCATCAAAAACTCTGAAGATCCAGTGAAGTTTCATTTCAGACAAACTGTGCATCAAGAATCAATTCTGTGTTGTTGCTAATTTGAAGAATCTGTTTATTCAGATATTTTGTTTTTTATTCTCTTCCTTATATCTGTAAGATCTCTTTGAGATCTGAGTGTGTAGGAGATTAATTCTCTGAGTTTTAAGCCTGTTTTATAAAGGCTGAGGTAGAGTTCTTGAGGGACCTGAGGTATGTGATTTGTGTGGGATCATTGAGGTGTAAGACTTTTACAGTCCGAGGTAGGGTTCTTGAGAGGCCTGAGGTAGGAGATTTGGTAGATCTCTGAGGTAGGACCTGATGGTCTGAGACAGTTGAATTTTCACTGTGTCGAGACAGTTGAATTGCCTCGACAATATTGTCTGAGTGTCGACAACAGCTTTAACTCTTCATTTTGTCGAGACAGTTGAATTGTCTTGACACAACTGTCTTGATCTTGACACTTCACTTACAAAAGTGTCGACATGGTTGTGAATTGTGTTGACATTTTTGTACTAGCTTCAAGTCTATACTCAACATTTCTTACAAAGTGTCGACATAGTTGTGAAGTGTGCCGACACTTTTGTACTAGATTCAAGTCTGTACTCCGCACTTCTTACAAAGTGTCGACATAGTTGTGAAGTGCGTCAACACTTTTGTACTTAGTCATTTCATCAAGATTTCAACCCGCACAAATAACTAAGTCATACATCAAATACACACTTGTGTATATCATTGAGTTGAAAATGCTTTTTCAAATCAAGTACATTGTTGCCAATGTACCCAACAGATCCTATCAGAGCTCAATTGCACTCAGTTAATTTTAAAATCAATTTTCAATTTCGAAAAAAATTGCACACTCAATCGAATATTACAGTACCTTCGTTTCAGCTGCACTAACTCATCCCTTATTTAAGGAGGAGTTAAATAAACCCCCGAGCGCTAATATCAAGCGCTTACCCCTCCTCGTTCAAGACAAATTTGAGTCCTGCTCGGTTGGTGAGAGTGCAGGAAGCTTCTACAAAGAAATCGATCGTTCCACCAGAGGCCATCGGGGATCAGTTTTCTTTGGACAAGAATCAAAGAAAACTCTGAACAAGAATCAATGGCGGATGAGAGATATCCTGACTTGTTTCGGAAGTGGTGGGTTTAATCCCAGAAGAGGCAGGAGGAAAAGAAAGAGAAATGCGGTAAATATTTTCTCACTTCTCCCATTTTTCCTTCTTTTTTCTGGTTATGTATCTGGTTCATATTGGTAGATGTATTGAATGCAAATGATGTTCAGCTGCCCGAGTATAACGAAGATGATGAGGTTCTTTTCCATCCATTTTTCATTCTTTTTATTTCTGTTTTTTGTCATTTCTGAATTCGTTGTTCATATGAATTCCTAATAGGCTGCCTGGATGGACGCGTTCAATAAACCTTTTTAACTGCCCGAGTATAACGAAGATGATGAGACTCTTTTCTATCCATTTTTCATTCTTTTTTTTTTGTTTTTTGTCATTTCTGTATCCGTTGTTCATATGAACTCATAATAGGCTGTCTGGATGGACGCGTTCAATAAACCTTTTGAACTGCCTGATGAGAAGACTGTGTTAAGGCCACTTACCTATGATGAATTCATAAGGCGGAGGAGGGAGAAGTCATTGTTGATTGAGGCATTCCGTAAGAAACACAGGATTTTTTCCAATGAATCTGAACAGAAAACAGAAGATGGCGAAGAAGATCTTTCTGAGACGAGTGAGACTCAAGATCAATCATAATCTTGAGAAGCAGGAGATTACTGAGAAGATGAAGATGACTATCCATCCGTCCATAAATACAAAATTTTTTCATTTCTTTATTTTTGTTTCCATAAATACATACAGAGATGACCGCTGTAATGTTTCCATAAATTTGTATTTATGGAATGCAAATTTATGGAAATCGTTCTTCTCCACTTATAAATCGTTCTTCTCCACTTATAAATCGTTCTTCTCCACTTAACCAAGAGAAATAAAAAAAATAGAAACAAAACATCGGTCATCTCCGTATGTATTTATGGAATCAAAAATAAAGAAATGAAAAAATTCTGTATTTTTGGACGGATGGATAGTCATCTTCATCTTCTCAGTAATCTCCCGCTTCTCAAAATTTTGATTGATCTTGAGTCTCACTCGTCTCAGAAAGATCTTCGCCATCTTCTGTTTTCTGTTCAGATTTATTGGAAAAAATCCTGTGTTTCTTACAGAATGCCTCAAGCAACAACAACTTCTCCCTCCTCCGCCTTATGAATTCATCATAGGTAAGTGGCCTTGGCACACAGTCTTCTCATCGGGCAGTTCAAAAGGTTTATTAAACGCGTCCATCCAGGCAGCCTTTTATGAATTCATATGAACAACGGATTCAGATATGACAAAAAAAAAAGAATGAAAATTGTATAGAAAAAAACCTCATCATTTTCGTTATACTCGGGCAGTTCATAGGGTTTATTGAACGCGTCCATCCAGGCAGTTTATTATGAATTCATATGAACAACGGATTCAGAAATGACAAAAAAAGAAATAAAAAGAATGAAAAACGGATGAAAAAGAATCTCATCATCTTCGTTATATTCGGGCAGCTGAACATCATTTGCATTCAATATATCTACCAATATGAACCAGATACATAACCAAAAAAAAAGAAGGAAAAAAATGGGAGAAGAGAGAAAATATTTACCACATTTCACTTTCTTTTCCTCCTGCCTCTTCTGGGATTAAGCCCACCACTTCCGAAACTAGTCGGGATATCTCTCATCCGCCATTGATTCTTGTTCACAGTTTTCTTTGATTCTTGTCCAAAGAAAACTGATTGGTCTCTGGTGGAACGATCGATTTCTTTGTAGAAGCTTGTCACACTCTCACCAACCGAGCATGACTCAAATTTGTCTTGAACGAGGAAGAGGGCTAAGCGCTTGATATTGTCCAAAGAAAACTGATCCTCGATGGTCTCTGGTGGAACGATCGATTTCTTTGTAGAAGCTTGTCACACTCTCACCAACCGAGCATGACTCAAATTTGTCTTGAACGAGGAAGAGGGCTAAGCGCTTGATATTAGCGCCAGAGGGTCTATTTAACTCCTTAAATAAGGGATGAGTTAGTGGAGTTGGAACGAAGGTACTATAATATTCGATTGATTGTGCAAATTTTTTCGAAATTGAAAATTGATTTTAAAATTAACTGGGTGCAATTAAACTCTGATAGGATCTGTTTGGTACATTGGAACTAATGTACTTGATTTGAAGAAGCCCTTTCAACTCAATGATATACGCAAATGTGTATTTGATGTATGTCTTAGTTATTTGTGCAGGTTGAAATCTTGAAGAAATGACTAAGTACAAAAGTGTCGACACACTTCACAACTATGTCGACTTTTTGTAAGAAGTGCTGAGTACAGACTTGAAGCTAGTACAAAAGTGTCGACACACTTCACAACTGTGTCGACACTTTGTAAGAAGTGATGAGTACATACTTGAAGTTAGTACAAAAGTGTCGACACAATTCACAACCATGTCGACACCTTTGTAAGTGAAGTGTCGAGATCAAGGCAGTTGTGTCGAGAAATTTCAACTGTCTCGACACAATGAAGATTTAAAGTTGTTGTCGACACTCAGACAGTAGTGTCGAGACACTTTAACTGTCTCGACACAGTGAAGATTCAAAGCTGAAGTCAACATCAAGACAATGGTGTCGAGACAATTCAAATATCTTGACACAATGAAGATTTAAAGCTATTGTCGACACTCAGTCAGTAGTGTCGAGACAATTCAACTGTCTCGACACAGTGAAGATTTAAAGCTGTAGTCGATACCCAGACAATAGTGTCGAGACAATTCAACTGTCTCGACACAATGAAGATTTAAAGCTGTTGTCGACGCTAGAGAGTAGTATCGATACAATTCATCTGTCTCGACACAATGCAGATTTAAAGCTGTTGTCGACGCTAAAGAGTAGTGTCGAGACAATTCAACTGTCTCGACACAGTGAAGATTTAAAACTACAGTAGACACCCAGACAGTAGTGTCGAGACAAATCAACTGTATCGACACATGAAAGATTTAAAGATGATGTCGACACTCACAAGGCAGTTGTGTTGAGACACTTCAACTGTCTCGACACCTTGAAGTTCAGACTGAGAATTCGACTAAGTACAGAAGTGTCGAGACTGCTAAGATGTCTCAACACCTTGCAGTATACAAGTCAACATTGGTGTTTGTCAAGACAAGTCAGAAAGTGTCATGTCAGCTACAATGACTTGACATGATTCTGTTTGAAAGCAGTTAGAGAATGACGACATATGATGATGTCATCAATCAGAATCCAACTACCAGTGAAGGCTATAAATAGAGAGGTTGTCTAAGAAGATCTAACTCTCCATGATTATTTCTCCATCTTTCTGAATCCTCATAAGTCAGAGGAGAGCGACAGCCCCAAGAAGAAGGAAGACCCAAGCCTTCAAGAAGTCTTCAGATCCTTTTCAAGAAGTTGATCAGAAGATTACGTTGGATTTGTTCATCAAGTTCTTCAAAGATTTAAGCCAACATCCATCAAAAACTCTGAAGATCCAGTGAAGTTTCATTTCAGACAAACTGTGCATCAAGAATCAATTCTGTGTTGTTGCTAATTTGAAGAATCTGTTTATTCAGATATTTTGTTTTTTATTCTCTTCCTTATATCTGTAAGATCTCTTTGAGATCTGAGTGTGTAGGAGATTAATTCTCTGAGTTTTAAGCCTGTTTTATAAAGGCTGAGGTAGAGTTCTTGAGGGACCTGAGGTATGTGATTTGTGTGGGATCATTGAGGTGTAAGACTTTTACAGTCCGAGGTAGGGTTCTTGAGAGGCCTGAGGTAGGAGATTTGGTAGATCTCTGAGGTAGGACCTGATGGTCTGAGACAGTTGAATTTTCACTGTGTCGAGACAGTTGAATTGCCTCGACAATATTGTCTGAGTGTCGACAACAGCTTTAACTCTTCATTTTGTCGAGACAGTTGAATTGTCTTGACACAACTGTCTTGATCTTGACACTTCACTTACAAAAGTGTCGACATGGTTGTGAATTGTGTTGACATTTTTGTACTAGCTTCAAGTCTATACTCAACATTTCTTACAAAGTGTCGACATAGTTGTGAAGTGTGCCGACACTTTTGTACTAGATTCAAGTCTGTACTCCGCACTTCTTACAAAGTGTCGACATAGTTGTGAAGTGCGTCAACACTTTTGTACTTAGTCATTTCATCAAGATTTCAACCCGCACAAATAACTAAGTCATACATCAAATACACACTTGTGTATATCATTGAGTTGAAAATGCTTTTTCAAATCAAGTACATTGTTGCCAATGTACCCAACAGATCCTATCAGAGCTCAATTGCACTCAGTTAATTTTAAAATCAATTTTCAATTTCGAAAAAAATTGCACACTCAATCGAATATTACAGTACCTTCGTTTCAGCTGCACTAACTCATCCCTTATTTAAGGAGGAGTTAAATAAACCCCCGAGCGCTAATATCAAGCGCTTACCCCTCCTCGTTCAAGACAAATTTGAGTCCTGCTCGGTTGGTGAGAGTGCAGGAAGCTTCTACAAAGAAATCGATCGTTCCACCAGAGGCCATCGGGGATCAGTTTTCTTTGGACAAGAATCAAAGAAAACTCTGAACAAGAATCAATGGCGGATGAGAGATATCCTGACTTGTTTCGGAAGTGGTGGGTTTAATCCCAGAAGAGGCAGGAGGAAAAGAAAGAGAAATGCGGTAAATATTTTCTCACTTCTCCCATTTTTCCTTCTTTTTTCTGGTTATGTATCTGGTTCATATTGGTAGATGTATTGAATGCAAATGATGTTCAGCTGCCCGAGTATAACGAAGATGATGAGGTTCTTTTCCATCCATTTTTCATTCTTTTTATTTCTGTTTTTTGTCATTTCTGAATTCGTTGTTCATATGAATTCCTAATAGGCTGCCTGGATGGACGCGTTCAATAAACCTTTTTAACTGCCCGAGTATAACGAAGATGATGAGACTCTTTTCTATCCATTTTTCATTCTTTTTTTTTGTTTTTTGTCATTTCTGTATCCGTTGTTCATATGAACTCATAATAGGCTGTCTGGATGGACGCGTTCAATAAACCTTTTGAACTGCCTGATGAGAAGACTGTGTTAAGGCCACTTACCTATGATGAATTCATAAGGCGGAGGAGGGAGAAGTCATTGTTGATTGAGGCATTCCGTAAGAAACACAGGATTTTTTCCAATGAATCTGAACAGAAAACAGAAGATGGCGAAGAAGATCTTTCTGAGACGAGTGAGACTCAAGATCAATCATAATCTTGAGAAGCAGGAGATTACTGAGAAGATGAAGATGACTATCCATCCGTCCATAAATACAAAAATTTTTCATTTCTTTATTTTTGTTTCCATAAATACATACAGAGATGACCGCTGTAATGTTTCCATAAATTTGTATTTATGGAATGCAAATTTATGGAAATCGTTCTTCTCCACTTATAAATCGTTCTTCTCCACTTATAAATCGTTCTTCTCCACTTAACCAAGAGAAATAAAAAAAATAGAAACAAAACATCGGTCATCTCCGTATGTATTTATGGAATCAAAAATAAAGAAATGAAAAAATTCTGTATTTTTGGACGGATGGATAGTCATCTTCATCTTCTCAGTAATCTCCCGCTTCTCAAAATTTTGATTGATCTTGAGTCTCACTCGTCTCAGAAAGATCTTCGCCATCTTCTGTTTTCTGTTCAGATTTATTGGAAAAAATCCTGTGTTTCTTACAGAATGCCTCAAGCAACAACAACTTCTCCCTCCTCCGCCTTATGAATTCATCATAGGTAAGTGGCCTTGGCACACAGTCTTCTCATCGGGCAGTTCAAAAGGTTTATTAAACGCGTCCATCCAGGCAGCCTTTTATGAATTCATATGAACAACGGATTCAGATATGACAAAAAACAAAAAAAAGAATGAAAAATGTATAGAAAAAAACCTCATCATTTTCGTTATACTCGGGCAGTTCATAGGGTTTATTGAACGCGTCCATCCAGGCAGTTTATTATGAATTCATATGAACAACGGATTCAGAAATGACAAAAAAAGAAATAAAAAGAATGAAAAACGGATGAAAAAGAATCTCATCATCTTCGTTATATTCGGGCAGCTGAACATCATTTGCATTCAATATATCTACCAATATGAACCAGATACATAACCAAAAAAAAGAAGGAAAAAAATGGGAGAAGAGAGAAAATATTTACCACATTTCACTTTCTTTTCCTCCTGCCTCTTCTGGGATTAAGCCCACCACTTCCGAAACTAGTCGGGATATCTCTCATCCGCCATTGATTCTTGTTCACAGTTTTCTTTGATTCTTGTCCAAAGAAAACTGATCCTCGATGGTCTCTGGTGGAACGATCGATTTCTTTGTAGAAGCTTGTCACACTCTCACCAACCGAGCATGACTCAAATTTGTCTTGAACGAGGAAGAGGGCTAAGCGCTTGATATTAGCGCCAGAGGGTCTATTTAACTCCTTAAATAAGGGATGAGTTAGTGGAGTTGGAACGAAGGTACTATAATATTCGATTGATTGTGCAAATTTTTTCGAAATTGAAAATTGATTTTAAAATTAACTGGGTGCAATTAAACTCTGATAGGATCTGTTTGGTACATTGGAACTAATGTACTTGATTTGAAGAAGCCCTTTCAACTCAATGATATACGCAAATGTGTATTTGATGTATGTCTTAGTTATTTGTGCAGGTTGAAATCTTGAAGAAATGACTAAGTACAAAAGTGTCGACACACTTCACAACTATGTCGACTTTTTGTAAGAAGTGCTGAGTACAGACTTGAAGCTAGTACAAAAGTGTCGACACACTTCACAACTGTGTCGACACTTTGTAAGAAGTGATGAGTACATACTTGAAGTTAGTACAAAAGTGTCGACACAATTCACAACCATGTCGACACCTTTGTAAGTGAAGTGTCGAGATCAAGGCAGTTGTGTCGAGAAATTTCAACTGTCTCGACACAATGAAGATTTAAAGTTGTTGTCGACACTCAGACAGTAGTGTCGAGACACTTTAACTGTCTCGACACAGTGAAGATTCAAAGCTGAAGTCAACATCAAGACAATGGTGTCGAGACAATTCAAATATCTTGACACAATGAAGATTTAAAGCTATTGTCGACACTCAGTCAGTAGTGTCGAGACAATTCAACTGTCTCGACACAGTGAAGATTTAAAGCTGTAGTCGATACCCAGACAATAGTGTCGAGACAATTCAACTGTCTCGACACAATGAAGATTTAAAGCTGTTGTCGACGCTAGAGAGTAGTATCGATACAATTCATCTGTCTCGACACAATGCAGATTTAAAGCTGTTGTCGACGCTAAAGAGTAGTGTCGAGACAATTCAACTGTCTCGACACAGTGAAGATTTAAAACTACAGTAGACACCCAGACAGTAGTGTCGAGACAAATCAACTGTATCGACACATGAAAGATTTAAAGATGATGTCGACACTCACAAGGCAGTTGTGTTGAGACACTTCAACTGTCTCGACACCTTGAAGTTCAGACTGAGAATTCGACTAAGTACAGAAGTGTCGAGACTGCTAAGATGTCTCAACACCTTGCAGTATACAAGTCAACATTGGTGTTTGTCAAGACAAGTCAGAAAGTGTCATGTCAGCTACAATGACTTGACATGATTCTGTTTGAAAGCAGTTAGAGAATGACGACATATGATGATGTCATCAATCAGAATCCAACTACCAGTGAAGGCTATAAATAGAGAGGTTGTCTAAGAAGATCTAACTCTCCATGATTATTTCTCCATCTTTCTGAATCCTCATAAGTCAGAGGAGAGCGACAGCCCCAAGAAGAAGGAAGACCCAAGCCTTCAAGAAGTCTTCAGATCCTTTTCAAGAAGTTGATCAGAAGATTACGTTGGATTTGTTCATCAAGTTCTTCAAAGATTTAAGCCAACATCCATCAAAAACTCTGAAGATCCAGTGAAGTTTCATTTCAGACAAACTGTGCATCAAGAATCAATTCTGTGTTGTTGCTAATTTGAAGAATCTGTTTATTCAGATATTTTGTTTTTTATTCTCTTCCTTATATCTGTAAGATCTCTTTGAGATCTGAGTGTGTAGGAGATTAATTCTCTGAGTTTTAAGCCTGTTTTATAAAGGCTGAGGTAGAGTTCTTGAGGGACCTGAGGTATGTGATTTGTGTGGGATCATTGAGGTGTAAGACTTTTACAGTCCGAGGTAGGGTTCTTGAGAGGCCTGAGGTAGGAGATTTGGTAGATCTCTGAGGTAGGACCTGATGGTCTGAGACAGTTGAATTTTCACTGTGTCGAGACAGTTGAATTGCCTCGACAATATTGTCTGAGTGTCGACAACAGCTTTAACTCTTCATTTTGTCGAGACAGTTGAATTGTCTTGACACAACTGTCTTGATCTTGACACTTCACTTACAAAAGTGTCGACATGGTTGTGAATTGTGTTGACATTTTTGTACTAGCTTCAAGTCTATACTCAACATTTCTTACAAAGTGTCGACATAGTTGTGAAGTGTGCCGACACTTTTGTACTAGATTCAAGTCTGTACTCCGCACTTCTTACAAAGTGTCGACATAGTTGTGAAGTGCGTCAACACTTTTGTACTTAGTCATTTCATCAAGATTTCAACCCGCACAAATAACTAAGTCATACATCAAATACACACTTGTGTATATCATTGAGTTGAAAATGCTTTTTCAAATCAAGTACATTGTTGCCAATGTACCCAACAGATCCTATCAGAGCTCAATTGCACTCAGTTAATTTTAAAATCAATTTTCAATTTCGAAAAAAATTGCACACTCAATCGAATATTACAGTACCTTCGTTTCAGCTGCACTAACTCATCCCTTATTTAAGGAGGAGTTAAATAAACCCCCGAGCGCTAATATCAAGCGCTTACCCCTCCTCGTTCAAGACAAATTTGAGTCCTGCTCGGTTGGTGAGAGTGCAAGAAGCTTCTACAAAGAAATCGATCGTTCCACCAGAGGCCATCGGGGATCAGTTTTCTTTGGACAAGAATCAAAGAAAACTCTGAACAAGAATCAATGGCGGATGAGAGATATCCTGACTTGTTTCGGAAGTGGTGGGTTTAATCCCAGAAGAGGCAGGAGGAAAAGAAAGAGAAATGCGGTAAATATTTTCTCACTTCTCCCATTTTTCCTTCTTTTTTCTGGTTATGTATCTGGTTCATATTGGTAGATGTATTGAATGCAAATGATGTTCAGCTGCCCGAGTATAACGAAGATGATGAGGTTCTTTTCCATCCATTTTTCATTCTTTTTATTTCTGTTTTTTGTCATTTCTGAATTCGTTGTTCATATGAATTCCTAATAGGCTGCCTGGATGGACGCGTTCAATAAACCTTTTTAACTGCCCGAGTATAACGAAGATGATGAGACTCTTTTCTATCCATTTTTCATTCTTTTTTTTTGTTTTTTGTCATTTCTGTATCCGTTGTTCATATGAACTCATAATAGGCTGTCTGGATGGACGCGTTCAATAAACCTTTTGAACTGCCTGATGAGAAGACTGTGTTAAGGCCACTTACCTATGATGAATTCATAAGGCGGAGGAGGGAGAAGTCATTGTTGATTGAGGCATTCCGTAAGAAACACAGGATTTTTTCCAATGAATCTGAACAGAAAACAGAAGATGGCGAAGAAGATCTTTCTGAGACGAGTGAGACTCAAGATCAATCATAATCTTGAGAAGCAGGAGATTACTGAGAAGATGAAGATGACTATCCATCCGTCCATAAATACAAAATTTTTTCATTTCTTTATTTTTGTTTCCATAAATACATACAGAGATGACCGCTGTAATGTTTCCATAAATTTGTATTTATGGAATGCAAATTTATGGAAATCGTTCTTCTCCACTTATAAATCGTTCTTCTCCACTTATAAATCGTTCTTCTCCACTTAACCAAGAGAAATAAAAAAAATAGAAACAAAACATCGGTCATCTCCGTATGTATTTATGGAATCAAAAATAAAGAAATGAAAAAATTCTGTATTTTTGGACGGATGGATAGTCATCTTCATCTTCTCAGTAATCTCCCGCTTCTCAAAATTTTGATTGATCTTGAGTCTCACTCGTCTCAGAAAGATCTTCGCCATCTTCTGTTTTCTGTTCAGATTTATTGGAAAAAATCCTGTGTTTCTTACAGAATGCCTCAAGCAACAACAACTTCTCCCTCCTCCGCCTTATGAATTCATCATAGGTAAGTGGCCTTGGCACACAGTCTTCTCATCGGGCAGTTCAAAAGGTTTATTAAACGCGTCCATCCAGGCAGCCTTTTATGAATTCATATGAACAACGGATTCAGATATGACAAAAAACAAAAAAAAGAATGAAAAATGTATAGAAAAAAACCTCATCATTTTCGTTATACTCGGGCAGTTCATAGGGTTTATTGAACGCGTCCATCCAGGCAGTTTATTATGAATTCATATGAACAACGGATTCAGAAATGACAAAAAAAGAAATAAAAAGAATGAAAAACGGATGAAAAAGAATCTCATCATCTTCGTTATATTCGGGCAGCTGAACATCATTTGCATTCAATATATCTACCAATATGAACCAGATACATAACCAAAAAAAAAGAAGGAAAAAAATGGGAGAAGAGAGAAAATATTTACCACATTTCACTTTCTTTTCCTCCTGCCTCTTCTGGGATTAAGCCCACCACTTCCGAAACTAGTCGGGATATCTCTCATCCGCCATTGATTCTTGTTCACAGTTTTCTTTGATTCTTGTCCAAAGAAAACTGATCCTCGATGGTCTCTGGTGGAACGATCGATTTCTTTGTAGAAGCTTGTCACACTCTCACCAACCGAGCATGACTCAAATTTGTCTTGAACGAGGAAGAGGGCTAAGCGCTTGATATTAGCGCCAGAGGGTCTATTTAACTCCTTAAATAAGGGATGAGTTAGTGGAGTTGGAACGAAGGTACTATAATATTCGATTGATTGTGCAAATTTTTTCGAAATTGAAAATTGATTTTAAAATTAACTGGGTGCAATTAAACTCTGATAGGATCTGTTTGGTACATTGGAACTAATGTACTTGATTTGAAGAAGCCCTTTCAACTCAATGATATACGCAAATGTGTATTTGATGTATGTCTTAGTTATTTGTGCAGGTTGAAATCTTGAAGAAATGACTAAGTACAAAAGTGTCGACACACTTCACAACTATGTCGACTTTTTGTAAGAAGTGCTGAGTACAGACTTGAAGCTAGTACAAAAGTGTCGACACACTTCACAACTGTGTCGACACTTTGTAAGAAGTGATGAGTACATACTTGAAGTTAGTACAAAAGTGTCGACACAATTCACAACCATGTCGACACCTTTGTAAGTGAAGTGTCGAGATCAAGGCAGTTGTGTCGAGAAATTTCAACTGTCTCGACACAATGAAGATTTAAAGTTGTTGTCGACACTCAGACAGTAGTGTCGAGACACTTTAACTGTCTCGACACAGTGAAGATTCAAAGCTGAAGTCAACATCAAGACAATGGTGTCGAGACAATTCAAATATCTTGACACAATGAAGATTTAAAGCTATTGTCGACACTCAGTCAGTAGTGTCGAGACAATTCAACTGTCTCGACACAGTGAAGATTTAAAGCTGTAGTCGATACCCAGACAATAGTGTCGAGACAATTCAACTGTCTCGACACAATGAAGATTTAAAGCTGTTGTCGACGCTAGAGAGTAGTATCGATACAATTCATCTGTCTCGACACAATGCAGATTTAAAGCTGTTGTCGACGCTAAAGAGTAGTGTCGAGACAATTCAACTGTCTCGACACAGTGAAGATTTAAAACTACAGTAGACACCCAGACAGTAGTGTCGAGACAAATCAACTGTATCGACACATGAAAGATTTAAAGATGATGTCGACACTCACAAGGCAGTTGTGTTGAGACACTTCAACTGTCTCGACACCTTGAAGTTCAGACTGAGAATTCGACTAAGTACAGAAGTGTCGAGACTGCTAAGATGTCTCAACACCTTGCAGTATACAAGTCAACATTGGTGTTTGTCAAGACAAGTCAGAAAGTGTCATGTCAGCTACAATGACTTGACATGATTCTGTTTGAAAGCAGTTAGAGAATGACGACATATGATGATGTCATCAATCAGAATCCAACTACCAGTGAAGGCTATAAATAGAGAGGTTGTCTAAGAAGATCTAACTCTCCATGATTATTTCTCCATCTTTCTGAATCCTCATAAGTCAGAGGAGAGCGACAGCCCCAAGAAGAAGGAAGACCCAAGCCTTCAAGAAGTCTTCAGATCCTTTTCAAGAAGTTGATCAGAAGATTACGTTGGATTTGTTCATCAAGTTCTTCAAAGATTTAAGCCAACATCCATCAAAAACTCTGAAGATCCAGTGAAGTTTCATTTCA
This sequence comes from Platanthera zijinensis, assembly GCA_039513925.1. Lineage (NCBI taxonomy): Eukaryota > Viridiplantae > Streptophyta > Magnoliopsida > Asparagales > Orchidaceae > Platanthera > Platanthera zijinensis. The sequence goes on from CM077082.1 coordinate 30,549,373, forward strand.
GACAAACTGTGCATCAAGAATCAATTCTGTGTTGTTGCTAATTTGAAGAATCTGTTTATTCAGATATTTTGTTTTTTATTCTCTTCCTTATATCTGTAAGATCTCTTTGAGATCTGAGTGTGTAGGAGATTAATTCTCTGAGTTTTAAGCCTGTTTTATAAAGGCTGAGGTAGAGTTCTTGAGGGACCTGAGGTATGTGATTTGTGTGGGATCATTGAGGTGTAAGACTTTTACAGTCCGAGGTAGGGTTCTTGAGAGGCCTGAGGTAGGAGATTTGGTAGATCTCTGAGGTAGGACCTGATGGTCTGAGACAGTTGAATTTTCACTGTGTCGAGACAGTTGAATTGCCTCGACAATATTGTCTGAGTGTCGACAACAGCTTTAACTCTTCATTTTGTCGAGACAGTTGAATTGTCTTGACACAACTGTCTTGATCTTGACACTTCACTTACAAAAGTGTCGACATGGTTGTGAATTGTGTTGACATTTTTGTACTAGCTTCAAGTCTATACTCAACATTTCTTACAAAGTGTCGACATAGTTGTGAAGTGTGCCGACACTTTTGTACTAGATTCAAGTCTGTACTCCGCACTTCTTACAAAGTGTCGACATAGTTGTGAAGTGCGTCAACACTTTTGTACTTAGTCATTTCATCAAGATTTCAACCCGCACAAATAACTAAGTCATACATCAAATACACACTTGTGTATATCATTGAGTTGAAAATGCTTTTTCAAATCAAGTACATTGTTGCCAATGTACCCAACAGATCCTATCAGAGCTCAATTGCACTCAGTTAATTTTAAAATCAATTTTCAATTTCGAAAAAAATTGCACACTCAATCGAATATTACAGTACCTTCGTTTCAGCTGCACTAACTCATCCCTTATTTAAGGAGGAGTTAAATAAACCCCCGAGCGCTAATATCAAGCGCTTACCCCTCCTCGTTCAAGACAAATTTGAGTCCTGCTCGGTTGGTGAGAGTGCAGGAAGCTTCTACAAAGAAATCGATCGTTCCACCAGAGGCCATCGGGGATCAGTTTTCTTTGGACAAGAATCAAAGAAAACTCTGAACAAGAATCAATGGCGGATGAGAGATATCCTGACTTGTTTCGGAAGTGGTGGGTTTAATCCCAGAAGAGGCAGGAGGAAAAGAAAGAGAAATGCGGTAAATATTTTCTCACTTCTCCCATTTTTCCTTCTTTTTTCTGGTTATGTATCTGGTTCATATTGGTAGATGTATTGAATGCAAATGATGTTCAGCTGCCCGAGTATAACGAAGATGATGAGGTTCTTTTCCATCCATTTTTCATTCTTTTTATTTCTGTTTTTTGTCATTTCTGAATTCGTTGTTCATATGAATTCCTAATAGGCTGCCTGGATGGACGCGTTCAATAAACCTTTTTAACTGCCCGAGTATAACGAAGATGATGAGACTCTTTTCTATCCATTTTTCATTCTTTTTTTTGTTTTTTGTCATTTCTGTATCCGTTGTTCATATGAACTCATAATAGGCTGTCTGGATGGACGCGTTCAATAAACCTTTTGAACTGCCTGATGAGAAGACTGTGTTAAGGCCACTTACCTATGATGAATTCATAAGGCGGAGGAGGGAGAAGTCATTGTTGATTGAGGCATTCCGTAAGAAACACAGGATTTTTTCCAATGAATCTGAACAGAAAACAGAAGATGGCGAAGAAGATCTTTCTGAGACGAGTGAGACTCAAGATCAATCATAATCTTGAGAAGCAGGAGATTACTGAGAAGATGAAGATGACTATCCATCCGTCCATAAATACAAAATTTTTTCATTTCTTTATTTTTGTTTCCATAAATACATACAGAGATGACCGCTGTAATGTTTCCATAAATTTGTATTTATGGAATGCAAATTTATGGAAATCGTTCTTCTCCACTTATAAATCGTTCTTCTCCACTTATAAATCGTTCTTCTCCACTTATAAATCGTTCTTCTCCACTTAACCAAGAGAAATAAAAAAAATAGAAACAAAACATCGGTCATCTCCGTATGTATTTATGGAATCAAAAATAAAGAAATGAAAAAATTCTGTATTTTTGGACGGATGGATAGTCATCTTCATCTTCTCAGTAATCTCCCGCTTCTCAAAATTTTGATTGATCTTGAGTCTCACTCGTCTCAGAAAGATCTTCGCCATCTTCTGTTTTCTGTTCAGATTTATTGGAAAAAATCCTGTGTTTCTTACAGAATGCCTCAAGCAACAACAACTTCTCCCTCCTCCGCCTTATGAATTCATCATAGGTAAGTGGCCTTGGCACACAGTCTTCTCATCGGGCAGTTCAAAAGGTTTATTAAACGCGTCCATCCAGGCAGCCTTTTATGAATTCATATGAACAACGGATTCAGATATGACAAAAAACAAAAAAAAGAATGAAAAATGTATAGAAAAAAACCTCATCATTTTCGTTATACTCGGGCAGTTCATAGGGTTTATTGAACGCGTCCATCCAGGCAGTTTATTATGAATTCATATGAACAACGGATTCAGAAATGACAAAAAAAGAAATAAAAAGAATGAAAAACGGATGAAAAAGAATCTCATCATCTTCGTTATATTCGGGCAGCTGAACATCATTTGCATTCAATATATCTACCAATATGAACCAGATACATAACCAAAAAAAAAGAAGGAAAAAAATGGGAGAAGAGAGAAAATATTTACCACATTTCACTTTCTTTTCCTCCTGCCTCTTCTGGGATTAAGCCCACCACTTCCGAAACTAGTCGGGATATCTCTCATCCGCCATTGATTCTTGTTCACAGTTTTCTTTGATTCTTGTCCAAAGAAAACTGATCCTCGATGGTCTCTGGTGGAACGATCGATTTCTTTGTAGAAGCTTGTCACACTCTCACCAACCGAGCATGACTCAAATTTGTCTTGAACGAGGAAGAGGGCTAAGCGCTTGATATTAGCGCCAGAGGGTCTATTTAACTCCTTAAATAAGGGATGAGTTAGTGGAGTTGGAACGAAGGTACTATAATATTCGATTGATTGTGCAAATTTTTTCGAAATTGAAAATTGATTTTAAAATTAACTGGGTGCAATTAAACTCTGATAGGATCTGTTTGGTACATTGGAACTAATGTACTTGATTTGAAGAAGCCCTTTCAACTCAATGATATACGCAAATGTGTATTTGATGTATGTCTTAGTTATTTGTGCAGGTTGAAATCTTGAAGAAATGACTAAGTACAAAAGTGTCGACACACTTCACAACTATGTCGACTTTTTGTAAGAAGTGCTGAGTACAGACTTGAAGCTAGTACAAAAGTGTCGACACACTTCACAACTGTGTCGACACTTTGTAAGAAGTGATGAGTACATACTTGAAGTTAGTACAAAAGTGTCGACACAATTCACAACCATGTCGACACCTTTGTAAGTGAAGTGTCGAGATCAAGGCAGTTGTGTCGAGAAATTTCAACTGTCTCGACACAATGAAGATTTAAAGTTGTTGTCGACACTCAGACAGTAGTGTCGAGACACTTTAACTGTCTCGACACAGTGAAGATTCAAAGCTGAAGTCAACATCAAGACAATGGTGTCGAGACAATTCAAATATCTTGACACAATGAAGATTTAAAGCTATTGTCGACACTCAGTCAGTAGTGTCGAGACAATTCAACTGTCTCGACACAGTGAAGATTTAAAGCTGTAGTCGATACCCAGACAATAGTGTCGAGACAATTCAACTGTCTCGACACAATGAAGATTTAAAGCTGTTGTCGACGCTAGAGAGTAGTATCGATACAATTCATCTGTCTCGACACAATGCAGATTTAAAGCTGTTGTCGACGCTAAAGAGTAGTGTCGAGACAATTCAACTGTCTCGACACAGTGAAGATTTAAAACTACAGTAGACACCCAGACAGTAGTGTCGAGACAAATCAACTGTATCGACACATGAAAGATTTAAAGATGATGTCGACACTCACAAGGCAGTTGTGTTGAGACACTTCAACTGTCTCGACACCTTGAAGTTCAGACTGAGAATTCGACTAAGTACAGAAGTGTCGAGACTGCTAAGATGTCTCAACACCTTGCAGTATACAAGTCAACATTGGTGTTTGTCAAGACAAGTCAGAAAGTGTCATGTCAGCTACAATGACTTGACATGATTCTGTTTGAAAGCAGTTAGAGAATGACGACATATGATGATGTCATCAATCAGAATCCAACTACCAGTGAAGGCTATAAATAGAGAGGTTGTCTAAGAAGATCTAACTCTCCATGATTATTTCTCCATCTTTCTGAATCCTCATAAGTCAGAGGAGAGCGACAGCCCCAAGAAGAAGGAAGACCCAAGCCTTCAAGAAGTCTTCAGATCCTTTTCAAGAAGTTGATCAGAAGATTACGTTGGATTTGTTCATCAAGTTCTTCAAAGATTTAAGCCAACATCCATCAAAAACTCTGAAGATCCAGTGAAGTTTCATTTCAGACAAACTGTGCATCAAGAATCAATTCTGTGTTGTTGCTAATTTGAAGAATCTGTTTATTCAGATATTTTGTTTTTTATTCTCTTCCTTATATCTGTAAGATCTCTTTGAGATCTGAGTGTGTAGGAGATTAATTCTCTGAGTTTTAAGCCTGTTTTATAAAGGCTGAGGTAGAGTTCTTGAGGGACCTGAGGTATGTGATTTGTGTGGGATCATTGAGGTGTAAGACTTTTACAGTCCGAGGTAGGGTTCTTGAGAGGCCTGAGGTAGGAGATTTGGTAGATCTCTGAGGTAGGACCTGATGGTCTGAGACAGTTGAATTTTCACTGTGTCGAGACAGTTGAATTGCCTCGACAATATTGTCTGAGTGTCGACAACAGCTTTAACTCTTCATTTTGTCGAGACAGTTGAATTGTCTTGACACAACTGTCTTGATCTTGACACTTCACTTACAAAAGTGTCGACATGGTTGTGAATTGTGTTGACATTTTTGTACTAGCTTCAAGTCTATACTCAACATTTCTTACAAAGTGTCGACATAGTTGTGAAGTGTGCCGACACTTTTGTACTAGATTCAAGTCTGTACTCCGCACTTCTTACAAAGTGTCGACATAGTTGTGAAGTGCGTCAACACTTTTGTACTTAGTCATTTCATCAAGATTTCAACCCGCACAAATAACTAAGTCATACATCAAATACACACTTGTGTATATCATTGAGTTGAAAATGCTTTTTCAAATCAAGTACATTGTTGCCAATGTACCCAACAGATCCTATCAGAGCTCAATTGCACTCAGTTAATTTTAAAATCAATTTTCAATTTCGAAAAAAATTGCACACTCAATCGAATATTACAGTACCTTCGTTTCAGCTGCACTAACTCATCCCTTATTTAAGGAGGAGTTAAATAAACCCCCGAGCGCTAATATCAAGCGCTTACCCCTCCTCGTTCAAGACAAATTTGAGTCCTGCTCGGTTGGTGAGAGTGCAGGAAGCTTCTACAAAGAAATCGATCGTTCCACCAGAGGCCATCGGGGATCAGTTTTCTTTGGACAAGAATCAAAGAAAACTCTGAACAAGAATCAATGGCGGATGAGAGATATCCTGACTTGTTTCGGAAGTGGTGGGTTTAATCCCAGAAGAGGCAGGAGGAAAAGAAAGAGAAATGCGGTAAATATTTTCACTTCTCCCATTTTTCCTTCTTTTTTCTGGTTATGTATCTGGTTCATATTGGTAGATGTATTGAATGCAAATGATGTTCAGCTGCCCGAGTATAACGAAGATGATGAGGTTCTTTTCCATCCATTTTTCATTCTTTTTATTTCTGTTTTTTGTCATTTCTGAATTCGTTGTTCATATGAATTCCTAATAGGCTGCCTGGATGGACGCGTTCAATAAACCTTTTTAACTGCCCGAGTATAACGAAGATGATGAGACTCTTTTCTATCCATTTTTCATTCTTTTTTTTTGTTTTTTGTCATTTCTGTATCCGTTGTTCATATGAACTCATAATAGGCTGTCTGGATGGACGCGTTCAATAAACCTTTTGAACTGCCTGATGAGAAGACTGTGTTAAGGCCACTTACCTATGATGAATTCATAAGGCGGAGGAGGGAGAAGTTGTTGTTGATTGAGGCATTCCGTAAGAAACACAGGATTTTTTCCAATGAATCTGAACAGAAAACAGAAGATGGCGAAGAAGATCTTTCTGAGACGAGTGAGACTCAAGATTCAATCATAATCTTGAGAAGCAGGAGATTACTGAGAAGATGAAGATGACTATCCATCCGTCCATAAATACAAAATTTTTTCATTTCTTTATTTTTGTTTCCATAAATACATACAGAGATGACCGCTGTAATGTTTCCATAAATTTGTATTTATGGAATGCAAATTTATGGAAATCGTTCTTCTCCACTTATAAATCGTTCTTCTCCACTTATAAATCGTTCTTCTCCACTTAACCAAGAGAAATAAAAAAATAGAAATAAAACATCGGTCATCTCCGTATGTATTTATGGAATCAAAAATAAAGAAATGAAAAAATTCTGTATTTTTGGACGGATGGATAGTCATCTTCATCTTCTCAGTAATCTCCCACTTCTCAAAATTTTGATTGATCTTGAGTCTCACTCGTCTCAGAAAGATCTTCGCCATCTTCTGTTTTCTGTTCAGATTTATTGGAAAAAATCCTGTGTTTCTTACAGAATGTCTCAAGCAACAACAACTTCTCCCTCCTCCGCCTTATGAATTCATCATAGGTAAGTGGCCTTGGCACACAGTCTTCTCATCGGGCAGTTCAAAAGGTTTATTAAACGCGTCCATCCAGGCAGCCTTTTATGAATTCATATGAACAACGGATTCAGATATGACAAAAAACAAAAAAAAGAATGAAAAATGTATAGAAAAATACCTCATCATTTTCGTTATACTCGGGCAGTTCATAGGGTTTATTGAACGCGTCCATCCAGGCAGTTTATTATGAATTCATATGAACAACAGATTCAGAAATTACAAAAAAAGAAATAAAAAGAATGAAAAACGGATGAAAAAGAATCTCATCATCTTCGTTATATTCGGGCAGCTGAACATCATTTGCATTCAATATATCTACCAATATGAACCAGATACATAACCAAAAAAAAAAGAAGGAAAAAATGGGAGAAGAGAGAAAATATTTACCACATTTCACTTTCTTTTCCTCCTGCCTCTTCTGGGATTAACCCCACCACTTCCGAAACTAGTCGGGATATCTCTCATCCGCCATTGATTCTTGTTCACAGTTTTCTTTGATTCTTGTCCAAAGAAAACTGATCCTCGATGGTCTCTGGTGGAACGATCGATTTCTTTGTAGAAGCTTGTCACACTCTCACCAACCGAGCATGACTCAAATTTGTCTTGAACGAGGAAGAGGGCTAAGCGCTTGATATTAGCGCCAGAGGGTCTATTTAACTCCTTAAATAAGGGATGAGTTAGTGGAGTTGGAACGAAGGTACTATAATATTCGATTGATTGTGCAAATTTTTTTCAAAATTGAAAATTGATTTTAAAATTAACTGGGTGCAATTAAGCTCTGATAGGATCTGTTTGGTACATTGGAACCAATGTACTTGATTTGAAGAAGCCCTTTCAACTCAATGATATACGCAAATGTGTATTTGATGTATGTCTTAGTTATTTGTGCAGGTTGAAATCTTGAAGAAATGACTAAGTACAAAAGTGTCGACACACTTCACAACTATGTCGACTTTTTGTTAGAAGTGCTGAGTACAGACTTGAAGCTAGTACAAAAGTGTCGACACACTTCACAACTGTGTCGACACTTTGTAAGAAGTGATGAGTACATACTTGAAGTTAGTACAAAAGTGTCGACACAATTCACAACCATGTCGACACCTTTGTAAGTGAAGTGTCGAGATCAAGGCAGTTGTGTCGAGAAATTTCAACTGTCTCGACACAATGAAGATTTAAAGTTGTTGTCGACACTCAGACAGTAGTGTCGAGACACTTTAACTGTCTCGACACAGTGAAGATTCAAAGCTGAAGTCAACATCAAGACAATGGTGTCGAGACAATTCAAATATCTTGACATAATGAAGATTTAAAGTTGTTGTCGACACTCAGTCAGTAGTGTCGAGACAATTCAACTGTCTCGACACAGTGAAGATTTAAAGCTGTAGTCGACACCCAGACAATAGTGTCGAGACAATTCAACTGTCTCGACACAATGAAGATTTAAAGCTGTTGTCGACGCTAGAGAGTAGTATCGATACAATTCAACTGTCTCGACACAGTGAAGATTTAAAACTACAGTAGACACTCAGACAGTAGTGTCGAGACAAATCAACTCGATCCTGCAGGACCACTCAGTCTCCACCAAGACTTACTGCTCAGGCACAAGGCCCTACAAACTCAGTGATTAAACAACCACCTACCTCAGGCCAACAACCCTACAACTCAGGCTGAGAGGACAGCCCTACACTCAGATCCAAAATGGATCCTACAAAGAGAATGAGAGGTTGATTGTGTTGAAATGACACTAGAGAATTTATTCCGTGTCTACTTCTTTCTGGGCTGAGCAGATTTTAGCCCTGGCTACAGCTGATGAAGACTATGGAGTTGATCGTTTTCTTCTTCTTCAATCAACTACCTTTTCTTGCAGAACTAGATTGATCTGCCTCTTTCTTTTCCTTTTCAAAAATTATTCTGAACTTGCTGTCGCAGATGTAGATTGCTTCAGCTATCTCTTTTTCTTACAGGCTCTCTGTGCTGAACAACTCCTTCCATCTCGACAAAAATGGCGAGGGAGGAGATGAAGTTCAGCCGCAATACGTTAACTAAAAAGCCCTTTTTCTAAAATTGTTGACTTTTTTTGACCTAAGAGTTCCTTTTATAGAACCTTTTACCCCGCAACGGCACTTTGGAAGCTAGCCCATACTGGCATTGAAGCCATCTGACTTTATCCAGTACCCTTGTCGGAAATGGTCCGGAGGGGGTCAACATCGCCAACGGCTCTTTCATAGATCTTATCTCAGCGGTTGGGTTGAGATAGAGTTCTGTCTCAGCGGTTGGGCTGAGACAGGGTTCTGTCTCAGTGGATGTCTTCATTTTGGCTCTGTATGAAGGCGTTGAGTGTGTTGACTTCTCTTTTTGTCGAGGCGTTGAGTTAACTGGACTTCTCTTCCTGCAGAGGCGTTGAGTGAACTGGCTTCACTCAACGCTTCTGTACTTGGCACAATTATGCTCTGCATGAAGGCGTTGAGTGTGTTAACTTCTCTTCTTACTGAGGCGTTGAGTGAACTAGACTTCTCTTCCTGCTGAGGCGTTAAGTGAACTGGACTTCTCTTCCTGCTGAGGCATTGAGTGAACTAGACTTCTCTTCCTGCTGAGGCGTTGAGTGAACTGGCTTCCTCAATGTTTCTGTACTTAGCACAATTATGCTCTGCAGGAAGGCGTTGAGTGTGTTGACTTCGCTTCATGCTGAGGCGTTGATTGAACTGGACTTCTCTTCCTGCTGAGGCGTTGAGTGATCTGGACTTCTCTTCCTGTTGAGGCGTTGAGTGAACTGGCTTCACTCAACGCTTCTGTACTTGAACAGATTTTTCCCGTCTTCCCCCTTTTTTAAGGCTTGGACAGACTCAGAGTGGCGTTGAGTGAACTGGCTTCACTCAACGCTTTTGGACTTGAAAACTTTTTTTGAGTGGGCGTTGAGTGAACTGGCTTCACTCAACACTTTTGGACTTAGAGACTTTTCTGTCAATCGAGCCCACAACTTTGTGTTCACCCTTTTGGACTTGACTTTTCTTTTGAGTGAGCGTTGAGTGAACTGGCTTCACTCAACGCTTTTGGACTTAGTGATTTTTCTGTCAATCCAGCCCACAACTTTGTGTTCACCTGTCCAATCAATGTGAGAAGGACTAACCTGTATGCATGAACTTAAACACACATCAAATACAACTTATGTGTATATCATTAACTTGTTTGACTTCTTACAAATCTGGGACATTGTGATCAATAGACCCAACAATCTCCCCTCTTTGAAGAAGTCAAAACCCTTGGTCGAATTTCTTAATCAGTGACATACACAACATATGCAACAAAAAATGGTACTATTATAATAGAACAGATGTAGGAAGGTTACCACATTTCCTGCCTTTATGGTGAGCATCTCTTTCTCCCCCTGAATTTGCTGCATGACTTGATCATCTCCTTGTGGCTTTGATACCACTTGATCGCTTGATCACTTGATCAGCTTCTGCTGCCACTTGATCAATTTCTCCTCTCCCCCTTTTTGACTTCTGTAGAATAGTCAGGGAGGAGTTGACATGTCTTGATTTCTTTCTCCATCTGTTTGATTACAGATGATCCCATTTGTGCAGCTGCTAGCTTCCACTTTTCATGAGGCTGACTCTGCTCCAACAGCTGCTGGACTTGCTCCTCCCTCAATAGAAGCATCTTTTACCAACATTTTACTGATTGACACTTTGGTCTCCTTACCACTGAAGGTCTCCATCTCCTGCAAGAAGAACAAATCATGCACCAAAGCAAATGAATAGGGAGAAACTGAAGCTAGACCAAGTTCAACATACTCAACTCAAATTTGAAGGTGTTTGAATTTTGCTGCATTTAGTGACTTAGTAAAGATGTCAGTCACTTGCTTGTCTGTGGGGACAAACTCGAGACAGATGTCTTCCTTTTTCACATGCTCCCTAATAATGTGATACCTAATTTCTATGTGCTTGATCCTGCTGTGTGGGATAGGATCTCTAGCAATAGAAATTGCATTAGTAGATTCACAAAATAGAGGAGTTTTACTTATCTGGAGGTTGTAATCCTAGAGCTGATGTTGGATCCATAGCAACTGAGCACAGCAGCTACCTGCTGATATGTACTCTGACTCTGCAGTTGAGATTGTCATACTGGTTTGTTTCTTGCTGTTCCAAGATACTAGCCTTCCACCTAAGAATTTATTTTTTAGCGGATTTAAAGTTAGTGATATATACATATATAAAGATAAAATTCACAGCACACAAATAAAGAAAGTAGCAATCACAGACGACACAAGAATTTTATAGTAGTTCCCCAATAAATCTGGGTACGTCTACTCTTCTACCACCCTGGTAGGTATCCACTACAAGTTTTTGATTAGGTGCTCTGCCACCAGAAGATCTATTTTCTAAGAGAGATCTAGTAACCCTTTGGGCTTTTGACCAAGTACCCAAAAATCAAACCTATGTCTTTTGATCAGGTGACTTATGAACCAAGTGTTAACTTTTGAAGGGAGTTAGAACCATGTACACAGTTTAAGAATAAACTAAAAGAAGTTGATGTTTACTTCTCTGTCAAGAATCTCTGAGAAGACTTAGTGGATGATGTTGCAAAAAGCTCCCCCTGATTTGAATAGAGATTGTGATCTAGGGAGGAGACTTTTCTTCAGGGTGTAGGCCTTCTTGTATGTTGTTCCTCTCCAGCAGATGTTTTAGACTGATGTGTATTTGTCTCAAGGAGAGTTTGAAGCAGAATAAAAGTATATCTCTGTATCTTTGTGTCTCTAACTCCTTAGTTCATCAACCTTGAAGCAGTCTACTTCTGTATATATATATACTGTCAGGGAAGAATTCAAATATTTTAAATAAAATGATTCTGAAACGTCTGAATCCCTTGAGAATTTGTAACTGTCTTGGAATTAATTAGAATTAAAACTCTGTGATAAATCCATATTTAATGCTTTCTTAAACGGCCATATTCATTTAGTATTTAAATATCAGAGTTGTAACTGACTGTAATTAAGCATTTCAAAACATTCTGCCTTCTGTATATAGAAACTGCCTGAACGTCGAACTCAGCAGAGAATTCGTCGAACTGAGCCTGGAGTTCGTCGAACTGAATTTTTTCTTTCGTCGAGCTGAGTCCGGAGTTCGTCGAACTGAGCTTGGCTTTCGTCGAACTGAGCTTTTGAGTTGGGATCAAAGTTCGTCGATCGGAGCTCAGCGTTCGTCGAGCTAAACTCAGAGTTAGAAATCTGCGTTCGTCAAACTGGGCTCTGCGTTCGTCAAACTAGGCTCTGCGTTCGTCGAACCGAACTTTTCTGGAATTCCTTCTGAAGTAACAACCTTGGAAATAACCTATGACCCTAGACTATACAAGTTGGGTCAAAATAAAATCCTAATAGTAATCATATCCCAAATCATTAATAAGGAGTTCCAACATGTAGTCCTCGCTCTCATAGCGTGGTCCTTGTCGTTTCATAGTGCCTCTTCACACACACGTGTCGTAGTACTTGTCATGCGGCCCACATTCAGCAATAAACTATGAAGTATTATTCTCGTGTCCAGTATCCTTGCCACCGCATAGCGTGCAGTTCACCTAAGAGGGGTAGTCCTTGACTAAAGGCTGCCCCACCACTTATAGCTCCAGGATCTAGCCAGCAATGCAGAGAACGTGAGGGGGGACAAGCAGTCGTACCTCAATAAAATCACCAATCTTGGGGAATACACTCTAGTAATCAATCTATGCCACATGAGAGGTCATTATCATCACCCATAGTGGATCTCTCGCCACATGTCAACAACATCTCTTTTATGTTTTACAGGTGGTGATCATCTTATTCAACTAGGCAAAGTTATAGATGCGCACTCTGAAGGAGGCAGTAGGGTTCAAACTTTTCTAGAAGAGGGCAATACAGAAGGGAGGTTGTGAGAAGGAACTTCAGGATTCCCCAATTAGTGATTGTTCTCTGTAAGCCTCTATGTCTGCACTTCGAAGTAAAATTCAGACCTAATCTCTTCCACGGACAAATTGGAGTACAACACCCTAAAACATGCGGCGAGGCATGGAACCAAAGAATTACCAGAAATCGAAGTCCATGGAAGACGACCACGACCCCAGAACATCAGCTAGCTCAGATCCCATAACTAGGCAAGATGGTTGTCATCTAGCAAACCTTGGATGACTTTGTTCAGGTGGTGCAAACTCTCATCCACCTCCACTACTAAACCTCATCTCCCCAACCCCCTATTCTCCAACTCCTCTCCACGCAAATCTACTGCTTCCTTGAACACTAATACTTCACTTCCCCAATCAACACCGCCAACATCCCTCAAAACCCAGCTGCCACCCTCAATGACCCAGTCACCCAGCAAGAGAGACCCTGCAGCCATAGTGAAAGGCTCTAGTTGATCCTGAACCAGATGCTCGACCTTGCCAACAAGAGCGTCGCCAGCTATGGCGAGCTGAAGCGCCTCCCCTCACACTTTGCGAGCTCCAAGAGGATGGCTCAGGGACCCAACCATCTCCTCAAAATGAACTAAAGAGATCGTGAAACACTACACAAGCACGTATCTCACTTCCAGAAGATAAAGTGGGGGGTTCACGATGAGGAAGACAATATCGCCCGCGCCTACCTCATGTGGGGATTGTGGGATGGGTTGTTCAGATATCAATGTCCAACCGCCCTTTCTACGCACAAACTCTAAAGCAAGAGAGTCTCCACATGGGCGCCGACGGAATCCCAAAGCCCTTTAGGAGGATGAGGATTCGCCACGAAGAGACTCACACCCTCCCAAAGTAAGAGAGATAAAAAAGGTTCCAGTTAGGTGGGACTGAAGATTTTACCAAGAGGCAGCCATCTGGCACCAGGAGACACCTAAATTACCTAGTTTAGAGTAAGAGAATGACACGAGTAAAAAAATTGGATGTGGCTCTCATAATAACAAATGATACATCAACAAAAAGCCTTAGAAACGGTACTCTGTGCAGTATGAATTCATGTTAGCATATAAGGTTGTTCCTAGCGTTAGATGACATAGGAAAGATAATTGTAAAGGCCCAATTATAGGCCCATTTCCTTCTTTTCCTTTAGTCCCACATCTCTTGTACAGGAGTGTTCTCCTACTCTTCTCCTATATATTTGTATTCTCTCTTGGATTTTACACATGAAGAAGTATATGCAAGGTTTGTTCATTCCTTTCTACACCTAGTACTGAAAAACTTTACCATCTTCCATGGGGCATTTGTCCTTGTGTCATATAGATTAAAGTCTTGGACATGGATGCACAGTTTTGACACGTTGATCCCTCCATCAGGATATACTAAATATTGAATATTCATCCCGGACAGCATAAGCTCCAAACCATCTTTTCCAGTTGAATTTATTATTTGTTTAGACCAACCTGATCCAACAAACATCCTCCATCTAACATCAATATTCCTGAGAAGTATCTTCCCTTTCTCACTGCAGTTAGGAAGGGCAACGGAATCAACAGGCACAAACTCCGATTCCTCGTCATGTTGATCAGAATCAAGAATATTCGAATTTGGAATGCGATTATCCACTACCATAAGGTAACCATCCTCATATCATGTACCCATTCTACACTCAACATCAGCAGGAACAGGCAAATCATGTTTACATCTTTGATCATTTACTGGTGGAGTTCCTTTAGCTGCTAATGATGGTGCTATTATCACAGAAAAATAGTTGCTTTCAATAAGTTGGGGCAGGAACTTCTCATTCATCGACACTATTTCACTGTTATCCAATCCTGAGATACTTGTTGAACAAGAGTTCTTCACTCCCAAGTTACACGCTGACCGGTTAGAAGACATTTTCAGAGGAGACATCCTCAACTAGGGAGATGTTTGAGTTCATATTCAAGCCATCATTATAATTATTCCGACAAATCAAGGAAGGAATAACAGGATTATCAGACCCTCGGGTTGTATAAAACGCATTCTCAATTATATCATCCAGTAACCCAATAGATTGTGAGTTGTCGTCACTTTTAGGAAGATTCTTCCCTGCATCAAAACTAATAGAAGCGTGAGAGTTATCTGAAGCATCATTAGACCCATTTGTGTTATAATTTTGTTGGACAGTATTCCACCTAGATTGTAGATGTGCAAGAGCATCTTCCATATCAGGTGCATACATTTGCTGCAATTGAGCAATCAAGCAAAATAGTGCATGAGTCGTATCATGCCAAGTATCAAAACTGATATGTGAGTCTGAACATTCCATTTCCCACCGTGAGCCATGAATTTTAAGAACAGCGACTAAAAGGATACCCGAAGCAACTTTGGCATAACCACTCTTTTGCAGATAACTAACATCATAACTCACATTATCACTTTTCAAGCTTGATGATGCGCAAATAAGACGCCCCAAATCCTGCAACTGGATATTGTAATCACTGACTTTAGAATTTGATATGTCATGACTGAAGAGGATGAATGAAGAAGCGGCTAAAAGGCAGCCCACAAATTGCTCAGATAATCCTTCATTAGCCTCAAAAGTATCATCACATCCAACATATGCATTGTCACCATTACTACCTGGATGTTTAAAGTGTGGTTCGTAGCTTAAGGCTACGACCACCAACTCAAAGAAAAAAGATGCCTCATAAGTTGTACTATTTGATGACAGCTTACCCTGGATTACATCACTGCCTGAGGATTCCTTTTCAGAAGGTGGGTTGAAGAATGAGCATAGATCACTAATCCAATCTACGCGCCGATCAGGTGCGACTATAGATCCACAACAAATAAAAATGGATGTATAACTACGGAACAACTCAGGATTATAGAGGTATGTAATAGTCATTCCAGCAGATCCGATAGACAGCACATTGGTGCCATCACCACATCCGCGCCTACTAGCAGAGTCCATGAACGATACTAAAAGAACATCCTCGCCATTGAATACAGAACCCCAGAGTTGACCCTCTCCATGTATAAGCCTAAAAAAGTTTGTGGCACCAACTCCACCAATATTTGTGATAGACATTATCTCAAACTTCTGAACTACAAGTCTAAAGCAATTCCATGAGCCCACAGAATGAGTGTGATTGGATTCCTCATCAGCAGAAATCTGTAGATCTAAGATATCACAATCCACAATAATAGTTGCTTGAGAAATATCATGGTTACATAGAGGCTGGTCCTCCTCAAAGACACTGAGATTAGAGGAGCCTCCATTTGATAACATGGGCATAACAATATCTAAAAGGTAATTCAATTGTCTATAATCATGCCACCACAGATTGAGCTGAATACTAGAAAAACTTAATTGTAAGATAAATCCAGAGCTTAGAATCAAGTCTTGAAGAATTTCAGAACTAAGCTCCTCAAAGTCCTCCACTTCTGCCACGGATGAAAATTTGCAAGCTTTTCCAGTGACTTTATTCGTACTTCTGTGATCATGTGTTGACATCATGCTCCAAACTCTGCTTGCCATCGAAGGACTAGTTACAGGACATTTCTGCCAAACTATACTAGTTCCAAATTGATCATCTGTTCTGTTGGTCACTGAAAGAACTTTAACAGCGATGACATCTTTTAGATGTAATGAAGTAGATTGATCAACAGCAGTATCTTCAATAGCAGAATCAGTCAAGTACATGTCAAAAGTTCCTACCTCAAAATGCAAGGAAACGGTAGGGGTACAAAAACTACCATTTGGTGCACAAAGTTGCTTTGACAGATGATAAGACACCTGCGAAACTTTTTCAACAATGGGTGATGGATAATGCTCTAGAACAATAAACTTCTCCATAGGGTATAAATGCCCAAAGTCTTCTGTAATCTGCGAAGGAAAGCAAATTACGATCCTTGTACGGGCAAATATAACATTGCCTTGCAAATAATCTCCTGTAGGAACAGACTTTATGGAAGAACCAGCACTTTCCACATCATTGGAGAAAACCAACTTTTTACCACAAGAAAAGTCATCAAACAAAAGATCGAGATTTTCTCTACTTTTCTTAAGATAGATTTCAACCTTTTTGAAGAGATTCATTAGAGAGTCTGCTAAATGAAAGTTGACCCACAAAACACAATGCGGCAATTGCACAGAGAAATAAGTTGAAGATACCAAACTTTCATTTGAATCTGCCAGACTAACAGTGCAATGGAAGCTACAGTCACCGAAAGACTCCATGAGTTCAACCTTAATCAACCGCCCCTGAGAGGAAAAAAATTCATTGAATTTCTCCACTTTGAGCTCTACTGATGTTTCTCGATCATACCCATGGTCCTGCTGGACATAAAAAGGAAAGGGGGCAAAAGCAGCTAGAACATTTTGCCTCATAGTTTTATTTGTAAGGATCTGATCACATGAGGTGCCATTATGAGAAAATCCAATCATCCTGAAATTATTTTTAAGATTATAGTACTCATCAATTTTGGCATGCTTTATAGATATTTGAATATCTTTCTTTAGCGAAACATTCTGCTTGCTTACATACAAAAAAGGAAATTAGTCAAGGTAATATGATGAGAAGAGATAACTCTGGAGATGACTCGAATAAAGGATGTAAAATAATTTTATAAATTGCATGTATATAGTGCGCAAGATACTGATGAAGTGCTAAATGTTAACCTGGAAATTAAAACCTACATCTTCACACTTCACATCAAGGTGATGTATCTTTAGAGCAGTTAGATTAGGTTCACCAACGGTTGAGTGATCAATATTCACTGAAGAAAAACAGCTCATATATGAGTCAAAACTTTGCCAATTTAATACAGGAATTTGAGTGCTATCTGTTAGAGGGCTTAAATGGTCTAATTGGCATGACTCATTTACATCCTGGTCACTACCCAGCAATTGATCTGAAATAGTCACTTCCTCGACATGGACGTAAAGCAGAAGAGAAAACCCCGCCACAGTTGCTCTTAAATAGGTTTCAACAAGTTCTGCACAAAAATCAATGAAAAAAGTCAAAAGGATAATTATTAAAAACGCCACAAAGCAAAGAAGGATAATAAAGAAAATCAGTAAAAAGGATGCTCATTGATATAGAAGAAGAGTATATATAGCCCAATGTAAAGGCTCACTTATATGACTCATTAGGAGCATCTTGTATAGCTTAGTCTCTCATTGTGTTTTGGAGTTGAGTTGTCACACCTCACAACTATAAGTATGCGTACATGTAAAGGGAAGCCCAGTGCACAAAGCATCCCCGCACAATGAGAGTTTGGAGTTGAGTTATCACACCACCCAACTATAAATATGTGTACATGTATTTATATTAAATAAGTGAAGTAATAAAATATTTACGTCCTGTTTGACATTATTTTCACATGCTATCAAAGCAATAATACGTCATGTTTTAAGTATGCTCTCGCCGATTGAGCTCCCACCTCCAGTCCAATCAAAATCGAGCGATTTCATGCTCACTGATCCCATGCAATCTCCATGCTAAAGCTAGCCGATCTCAGGCGTCTTCTGCGTACTGAACAGGCCGAAGCCCTCCCTCCCCACCCCCAACTCCTATTTATAGGTGCAATTAATCCTCCTTGGCGTTGGGAGCTTGCGGTTAGGGAAGAGTGCTCGGCAAATGCGTATATAACTCGGGTCTGAAGCTCAAACTGGAGTCTGGAACTCGCATCTGGAACTAGACGACCTCCTGAATACGTATCTAGAACTCGCGTTTGGAGCTCGATGATCTCCTGTGCTTGCAAAAACCTACTTGGAGATCATTGATACTGAGATCTCATGTACTTGCATCGACTTGATAGGAGCTCGTCGGCACTATTTCTTGACCGTGCAGATACTACTATTTGAGCTCGCCACGGCCTGCAAATTCTTGTGTTAATCTCCGAGCTTAGTCAAGTATGTCCTTGAATTTATAAGATGGGGAAAAACGCTGCTCCGGCCTTGTCTATCATTCAAATCACCCTCGCTCCCGTATATGAAGTCCAAGACGAGCTGAGGATTACCACCATTTCTCTTACCTGGAAAAAGAACTTTGTTGAGTAGTCTCACTCAGTGCGTCGAGTACTTCAGACTAAGGTCACCTTCATTACTAGACTAGTAAACCCCTAACTGAGAATATTGAGCAATGGTTTCAAGATGATGGTCGAGTTCGGTTGGGAAAACATCTTGATTTTGTATATCAGATTGAATAAGTGATTTAAAAAAATGTCTTTTAAATTGTATAGAAAGGCTTTTATGTAATCTATATGTAAGGAAAAGTTGGCAGAATAAGAGGCGAAAGAAAGCTAAGGCAAAACGTCAACAGAAGGCTTTGTACGTCGAGAAGTATTCGACGTACGTCGAAAATCCAAGGCAGTTTGCGTCGAATTGTATGAAGGCTTAGCAGAAGAAAACGGAGCTCAACATAAAAGAAGTCAGCTTACGTTGATTTCTATATACAAAGAAATTGACATATGTCGAGAAGTAATCGGCGGTTTGCTAGACTTGCGTTGAATTCTCCAATGAATAACAAATTAAAAAAGAAGCAAATCAAGTTCGTGATTGTCTTTCAAATCTAGCCATTGGTATTCTCCACCTCTTCTCACTTGCTCCGCCTCCTCTCCTTTCGTTATAATCTCGTTGACACTTTCTCCACCTCTTCTCATTAATTGCATAAGATTAATATAATGAGTTAGAGCAAATGAGAAGAGGTGGAGAATATCCAAGTATATCGCAAGCTATGGCTAGGAGTGATCTTCTGAAGCACTGTAACATGGGTGGGGGACAGATGGACGACTGACGGAAGGAGATGTTGTTGTTGACGTCAACCGTCGGTGAGAGGACCTCAGGAGCGGGGAAGGGTAGTCAGAAAGGGAGTCGACGATGACCTTGGTGGCAGTGGCGGATGCAAGAATTTTTTCCTGTGTGGGCGGACCTAAAAACCTGAAGAAAAAATTTTGCAATACAGAGAATAATCAAACCTAACTTACTAGACATATCTACAACTAATACACATCTAAAACATGATACACATATCAATAAGAACATGTACTTCAGTTTTTCACAGTAAAAACATATAAGATCCGTGAACGGTGAACACCAAATTGTTCAAAATTGAAAAAAAAATAAGAAATAATACAGTGATCCATGAACACCAAATAGTATAAAGATTTAAGATCAAGTTTTGATGGCCGAAATAAGGAATAAAAGAGTGATAATGTGATACCTGTTTGAAGCCTGTCGGTTCACGGCTGTCGGAGAAGAAGGTCAGAAGGGAGATGTCGGTCGAGTCACCAGTCGAGGCGCATGTTGGAGAAGGTCGTCGCTAAAAAAAGGAGATGACGATTTATATATACCCTGAACCCTAAAATAGACAGTGGTTTATATATAAACCGCTGTCTATTCTAGGGTTCAGTGTCGAATAGACAACGGTTTATATATAAACCGCTGCCTATTTCGAGTATAGACAGCGGTTTATATATAAACCGTTGTCGAGTGTCCAGTACATCCAACACAGTCAAGCTCCATCTCTAACAATTTATAGTGGACTTTAAACATCATGACCCCGAGCACTAATACTTTAGACAACGGTTATTATAATAACCGCTGTCTATTCCATTATTATTTTTAAAAATAAGGCCCAGAAATTTGGCGCTATTCCTGCTCGCAAAGAACCCTATTCCGCGATTTTTTTTCCTGAGTGTGGGCGGCCCTTTATTAGGTCCGCCCATGCTTGGTGGCAGGTGGCACTGGTTGAAGGAAAAGAATCCTCGAGATGCATCGCTGACTGAATGCTCGCAGAAATCCTTTTGGACCTAGACGTCATTTTCCAAGTCTTCGGGGGCTTCCTTACCGGCATTGATGGTAAGGGCACTCCAAAGGGCAGATGTGCAGGCACGAGGACCTCTTGCGAGACGATAATCGGGATTGCGTGTAACAGTCGTTCCTCTGGTTTAACAGAGGAAAACGAAAATGAATTCATTTCCTCTTAATTATTTTGGTCCTACTTTCTTCTTCACGGGACCTATTTATCAATATCTGAATGTTTGCCATTTTAAATTACTTCCTTAATAATTCTGAATGCTTGCCTTTTACATTAATTTTCTTAATGACTAATATCCTTGATATTTAGTTTCCCAATTTCTGTCATATTGATTAGGGTATAATCTTTTGAATTTTATTTACTTCCTCCTTAACCTTTATGCAATCTTAATTATGTTATGCTTATCTTTTTCGTCGAAACTACTAAAAGTTATCGGACCTTTTATTAGTGGTCTCATCGAGTGGTAAAACCAATGAGCCGAAAAATTCAAAATAAGATTGGTGCGCGGGAAAAAGGAAAACATACATGATATAAAATAAAATAATAACAAAAATAAAGATAACTGACGCATGTTGGTATCATGCGTCCTTAGCAGCGACGGAGGATGCATCATCAAAAGACTCAGAGGTTCTAAGAATCTCCATATCAAAAGATTTAGTTGTGGTTCTAAAAGTCTCCTTAACAAAAAAATCAACATTGTTTAGTGAATTTTTACCAATGAATAGAAGATAGGACATACCCAAATTTGAGGAATATCTATAAAACACTTGTGTTTTCTGGATTGATTTACTTTATAGCTTAGTTTATTATATTACACAATCTCTTAGTACTTCTTGTTAATCTGTGGCATGTACTATGATTAATTATTAAAAAGATTTTCTAAATCTCTATTCACCCCCCCCCCACCCCTTTAAAGTAATTCTCAATTATTATTCCACACTTTCAATTGTTATTTGAGGGAGGTTAATTAGAAAAGGATTAACACCTTGATTAATCAAGATCCACATATCAGAGAATTAATTCTTGTCAAATCTTTACAATCATGAGTTCTACACAGATTAGAGATTATTTTCAACCAGATCACCAAGTTATAATCTAGAGAAATTTTCATTATGGAAATCAATAATCAAATTGTATATGAATTCTATTGAAGATGATATATTTGACTTTTTGCTTACAGGTCCTTATAATCCTACAATGTTGAATGCAAATGGATTAAGTGTCAAAGCCTAAAACTGAATAGAGTGAAGGAGATAAGAAAGCAAGGTCTTGTGATGCAAAGCCATGAACATTCTCACAATGAGTGATGAGATTTACCAAAGAGTGGTAGAGTGTCAATCAGCAAATGAGATTTGGGAATCCCTAACAGACATTGTGGAAGGAAGTTCGTATGAGAGAAAGGATAAGAGGTCTCTTTTGATCTCTCAGTATGAGAACTTTAAGAAGAATCAGGAAGAGACTATTGTTGAAATAAATCAGAGATTCTGTCTAATTGTGAGTGAGTAGAAATGTCTTGACAAGGAGATCTCACTCACTGAGATTAAAGACAAACTACTCATGTGCTTCCTAAGCTCATGAGATTATAAAATCTAGGCAATCAAATAATCTAGATGTCAAAAGGTGATTAATACAGAGACTCACCTAGGCAAGCTTAATTCATATGAAATGCTCCACAAAACTAGAGGAGACAATGAGTTGATGGAGAAAGCGACCTCCACCCCAAGGGAGAAGTTCATTGCGTTGAAGGGCTGCTAAACAAGAAGTCTCGACTCTTGATAATGAGTTAATGAGTCTAGTGGACAAGAGATTCAAAAGATGGATCAAAACTGAAGACTTCAAAAAAAGAAGTAGAAACTCTAAAAGTAAGCCAAAGTTTGAGAAAACTCCTTCAAATGAGATTATTTGTAATACTTGCAGGAATATGGGACACATTGCTTCAGAATGCCCAGAAAACAGTAAGGAGAAATCTTAGAAAAAAAAATTTAGAGAAATCTGACTCTAGAAGAAAAGGAAAGAGAAAGGAGAAATACTTCGTTGCTAAGACATGGAGTAGGACAGACTTTGAGTCCTCCAATTCAAATAGTGAAGCTAAACAAGGTGAAAGCGAATGTCTGATGGCATTTGATCCTCCTATTCAGAGGAAGAGATAATGAATTTAGATGTTTTGGATTTCACATCAGATGAATTTAAATGTGCTTTGAGGGCTTCTGCAAGGAATAATTGGCTGCAGAAAGGAAGATCAAAATTCTTCTGGAAGAAAATTCCACCATTTTACGTGAAAATAATCAACTAAAAGGAAAAAAAATTATAGATAAACTTGAAGGTAATATATATTAACTCGGGGTTGGCAATGTTATTCTTAAAAAGGATAAAGATAAATTAACGAATGAAAACAAAATTGTAAGAGAAGAATTAACTAACGCAAAGTAATTTGAGGACAATCTCAATGATAGAAGCCAACAACTTAAATATATTTCTGAAAATATATTTAAGGACGATTTAAGGATGATATCGAGTCTAGGTCGAACGATTTGGGCTCGGCTTGAAATCAAAAATTTTGAGTTGAACTCAGCTCGAAATCGAAATCAATTTTGAGTCCAGTCAGCTCGTCTCAAAATGGCTCGATTCTGAGCCAGCTCGAAATTGAGCAATTTTTCTTTATTCCTAGTTGACTCAAAATTTAATTGGGTAACCTCTAAATTTAGCAAATAAAATACTTAAACCTTTACTCTTTTTATTTAAGTTTAAATTTTAGTGTTTTAAATTTTAAAATGAGAATATATTAATAAATACACAATAATTAAAATCAATTCGAGTTTATTTGAATCATATTTCGAGCGATTCAGGACTGGCTTGAAATCGACTCGAAATCAGATTTGAGTCAAATTGAATCGACTCAAATTGTGTCGAATCAATTTTAACTGATTCTGAATCGGCTCAATATTCGAGCGACTTTCGACTTTTGAATTATATGTTCAATCCCTACATGGGTTAGGTATTGATCCTTCCAAAGAAAAGGGTTTCAAAAAAACTCCTGCTTGAAAGAATCATGTTGCTTTTGTGAATGAAAATGGAAGAAACAAATAGATCATGCATATATTGCTTCTACCTCTGAAAATATCAAAGTAAATAAGAAAAATTAAAAAAAGAGAAATCACAAAAAGGACTCAAAATATGCATGATCTATTTGTTTCTTCGTATCAAGGAATATATATTGAGTATTGATACGAAGGAACGTTCAATACCTTTCCATACTAGTAAGCCTTCAGTGATGGTGAAAATTTTCAGAACTTTATTCTGAATAATATTCACCGTACATTGAATATTAATCGGCAAACGAATGAATATACGTCGAATGCTAATCGACGCTTGATGTCATATGATTCGATTTCCTCTCAGAGTATACCTTTTGCTGAAAACTTTAATCTTCAAAATAAAGTTAATCCTTAATTAAATCAGTCCATCTCTATGAAAAAAAAAGTGTCTACAATAGATTTGAATGTTATTGTTATAACAAGATAGGACATTTCATGAAGAATTGCTGGCACAATAAAACGGCATTCTCAAATGGTGTTCCATTTTACACTATATCAAGTTATTGGTTACATCTTTCCTATCAGTAAAACTATGAACCCAGGTCATATTGGATTCTCACTGACAATTAATTGTTTTGTAGGATTAGTCCAGGTCTACCACATCCCAACAACGGTACCCGGACAATGGGTGCTCCAGACATATGATTGGAGACACAGACTGGTTGGATGAGTACGAATCAAAGAAAGGACTCAAAATAGTCTTTGAAGACTCAGGACATGGTCAAACCAAAGGCTATGGTGTGATTCATGCAGAAGCATTGACCTTCACCAAAGTGGGGCATGTGTTGAAGGACTAAAGCATAACTTGATAAGCATTAGTCAGCTATGTGATTGGAACTATAAGGTATTATTCACACAAGACAGATGTCTAATTATCAGTAATGAAACGGGTATCATTATTTTATCAGGGATTTAAAAAGGTAATGTGTATCTTGTAAATTTCTTTTCCAACAAATCTGAAATCTGCTTATTTAATTCTTATATCCCAAAATAAAAATAATGTTATAGAAGATTAACACATTTGAATATGAAAATAATTGCTAGAAAAATTTAATAGGATGGTTGTTAAATTCTTAATATGTAAAAGAAAAACCTTTTAGAGCTTGTCAATTGGGAAAACAAACCAAGGTTAGTTTTAGAAATAAGTTTATTGAGAGTTCACCAAGGATCCTATACTTGATCCACTTGGATCTGTTTGGATCAATTCTTGTCAATAGTTTAGGAGAAAAAATTTATTCTTTGGTAATTGTGAATGACTACTCAAGATTCACTTGAATGTTCTTCTTGAAATCCAAGTCTGAAGCCTTCAATACACTCACAAACTTCATTAAGCAAATCCAAAATGAACTGAATACTTCAGTGACCTTGATCAGAAGTGACAATAGTACTGAGTTTGAGTCTCATATGATGAATGAGTTCTGTGAAAGTGAAGGAATCAAACGTAGTTTTTCATCTCCAAGAACTCCACAATAAAATCGAGTTGTTGAGAGAAAGAATAGAACACTAACTGAAATAGGTAGAACTTTGCTTGTTGAAGTTGATTTACTAATGTATTTTTGGATTGAAGCAGTAAACGTTGTCTGTTATATCTTGAATAGAAGCTTAATTCATAAGACTAAAGAAATGACTCTCTATGAACTACTGAGAGGGAAGATTCCAAATATTTTATATTTTAGAATCTTTGGGAGCTCATGTTACATCCTGAATAATGCCAAAACTTATCTAAGTAAATTTGAAAAAAAACACTGATAAATGAATTTTCCTAGGATATTCTACTTCAAGCAAAGCATATATATGTTTCAATAAAAGAACATTAGACATAGAAATTTGATCAGTTAGTGATTAACAAACATGAGCATCAAATCAGTGTCCAGGCAGTTCTTTCTCAAACAACTGCTAGCTCCAGTTAATGTTGAAATAATCCAGAATACTCCTGTCAATCAACCAGAAGTAACTTAAGTGAATGATGACCACAATGTATTGGAACAATCAGTATAAGATCATGTTGAAAAAACTTCAGTAGTTGAAGAAATTATTGAAGAAATTCCCCAAGCTGGAAACAATGCTTACCCAAGAGAGCTTGTTACTCTTAAGGATCATCCCATCTCAAAAGTTATTGGAAGCATATCTAATGAAGTTCGGACAAGAAGTAGCACTTCAAATGAAGTCATGTTCTTAAGCTTCGTATCCCAAATGGAGCTAAGAAATTTGAAAATGTGAACAATGACCTTCAATAGATTGAAGCTATGTGAGAAGAGCTAGCTCAATTTGAAAGGAACAAAGTTTAGAGATTAGTGGAAAGATCGGCTAATTAACCTGTCATGGGTATTCATAAAAAATGGTGTATCCAAAAAGAATAGTGGTCAGGAACAAAGCAAGACCGGTAGCTCAAGGTTATAGGCAGGAGGAAGACAAAGACTATGATCAGACATTTACTATTATTGCAAGACTAGAAGTTATCTGAATGTTTCTTGTCTAGAAGCACACAATAGGATGAGGGTATATTAAGGGTCTGTTTGGGACAGCTCTGACGGATTGAAAAGCTGCTGTCCGGATAGAGCTGTTTTAAAATAGATCTCTGGGGAGCAGTTTTGAAAAGCTGCAGACTGTTTGGGTGTTCTGTGCAGAAGTGCGCTCGGAATCGCCGGAGGAAGGACGTCGGGGGCTTGGAATTGCCGGAGGAAAGCCGTCCGGGGCTCGAAATCGCCGGAGGAAGGCCGTCCGACCTCTGACCATGTTCCAACTGAAGAAACCATTAGATTTCCAAAACATGTGAGAGAGAAAGCTATTTTGCGGGAGCAGAAGCTGGGGAGGAAGAGATTTCTGAAAAGCTGCAAAACAGCTCCAGATTTTTGAAAAGCTCTTCACAGAGAGCTGTCCCAAACAGACTGAAAGCAGCTCTGGCGGTTGGAATAGAGATTTTCCAACCGCCAGAGCTGCCCCAAACAGACCCTAAATGGATAACAAAAGTGC
The DNA here is from genome assembly GCA_039513925.1 of Platanthera zijinensis. Lineage (NCBI taxonomy): Eukaryota > Viridiplantae > Streptophyta > Magnoliopsida > Asparagales > Orchidaceae > Platanthera > Platanthera zijinensis. Next base: position 30,575,938 of record CM077082.1, read on the forward strand.
ATTCCTCAATGGTAAACTTCAAGAAGGAATATATCTTGAGAAATCTCTCAGTTTTGCAAATCCTCACATCCCCTCTCATGTTTATAGATGAGACAGAACTATATGGTTTTAAGCAAGCTCGAAGAGCTTGGTATGAGACTCTGTCCACTTTTCTCCTTGAGAATGATGCGACGTTGAATGTCGTGCATATCTTTATTATTCTATGTAGCTCTAGGGGCATGGTCGTACTTTGTATCGTTCCCACTCTATATATATGAGTGAGAATGTATCTTTATCTTTTATCTTTTGAGTCTTGGATGTTATGCTTTCCTACAGAGTGGAGTGTCAAGGAGGACCCAGCGACTGGTTCCGTCCTCTTTCCCGTGTCCAATCCCTCTTCCAGTGCACGATTCCAGTGCGCCTTCGACTCCAACCAGCCCCTTACTTCTCCAGCCGAGTCTGGTCGCGAACCTCCAGTGGCCCGGATGCACCTCTAGCGGACTGATCGCACTTCCAGCGGCCTGACCCTCTTGGGTGGCTCGCCTGCACCGATCAGTTCTTCGACCTTTAGTCCACCCCCACCAACCAAAAGGTCCCACTAGCCATTGTCTACATGGAGGGTTGGCGCTCCATTGGGTGCGTTGGATGTGCTAGAAGGTTCCTGACCTCACCTGGCCTACGTTGAAAGAGGAACTCTATCACTACAACGCTCGTCACGCAGGTAATTGAAAATTAATCGTTGGATAATTGCAAGCGTATTGCATTATTCTTAAATTCCTACAATATATTGCTCCTGCGCCATGGGCTCTGATAGTGAATGCAAAAAAAGGAAGGTATTTGATTATGAGGAGGGGGAATTAGGTTGGTAGTTAAGGCAAGAATGAATGAAATGGAGGTAGTTATGGTTGATATTAAGTGGGGAGGTGGATGGTTATTTGGTATTTATAAGGATTTTGATAGTTACTTGGCATTTGTTGAATGGTGGGAGGGAATTATGGTTGTTTTATGGAATGAGGACTGGGGAAATAGTTATGGTTTGTGGGATGGTGGTGAAAGATAGTAACCTTTATTACAGAGAGAGAGAGGGAGAGAAAAGATTGGAGGTGGAATGTCGCCGATATTACAGAGAGAACAAAAATAATTTTGTTCCTCTGTTCTTTCCAGGTTGATTTGTCTTCCTCACATGTAGCTTTAATAGGTATTTCAATCATTTCCAAGCTCCTATCATACGGCAGCAACTTTCTAAATGAAAATATTTCCAAAATAGCTTCTTTCCAAACTTATGCACGGGCTGATTTCCATAGCAGCAGTTTTCCAGCACTTTTCAAACTCCTTCACGGGCTGATTTCCAAACCCACTTTTATTTTTTTTATCATTTTTTCACAGCAGTAGTTTTCCAAAAAACTTTCACCCGGCAGCACTTTCCAAATAAAAATAGGTATTTCTCCATTTGTTATTATTTTATGATTTGGGTATCCTTAGATTTATGCGTCATTAATTATTATAAAGCTTGCCTTTTGCATCCTAGCCACTAAAATTATCGGGTCATTTTATTCAAGGTCACAGCGGATGGTCAGACTGACGAGCCGTACAAAAGCATGTGCGCGAAAAGAAATACAAGAAATAAATAGTTGCATAATAAATAAAGACCCATGACGCATGATGACATCATGCATAACTGAATGCGAAGGAGGATGCATCATGCTTGGGATAGAATCAAAAAAAAAAAACCAAAAAACCAAGATTGCGACTATGTAGCATATAAAATACTGGAAACTTGGCAAACTAATTCAACTCTTAAAACATACGAGTACTCTTCACATGTGTGAACCATTAAGAAGATAGCAATTATTCATCGCTAATGTAAAAGAATAAAATTATACTGTTTTGCGTATAACCAAAAAAAACTCAATGAAATACCTGTGAGCACGTGACCCGAACCACAAGCCACATTAGATGCGACACTAATTGCACCGAAAACAGAGCAAGTCCAACTCCAATAGCCCGTTAGCTCCAGAAGTCGCATTAGAGCTCCGCCACTCATCAAAACATTCAAAAAACTGATCTATGCTGCAAGGTAGCTTGATCAATTAGTACCAATACAGGTTACAATTTTTAAAAGTAGCATGCAGAGGACAAAAAATAACAAAATAGGAAAATATTGTATGTTACTATTTAGAAGGTTTCCAAAACTAACATAAATGCATGCCACGTCAATCAGGATCCATTAAAGTGAACTGTGGCGGAACTAGGATTTGAGTGTCGCTCGGGCACAATAAATTTTAACATACATTTCATTGTTGATTTTTTTTTTTGCTATATCCACAATGTAAAATCATTACACATCATAAATCATTACACATCCTAAATCAAAAATTGGCAAGCTTTAAATCAAACATTGAATTACAATCTCTAATTTAAACCAATCTAAGCATTCTTGATGTTACTGATCTAAACTTAAAATCAGTATCAATTACCTCAATTAGACGATGCACAATAGAAACTGAAGGGAAGCAAAAATTTGGGGTAGCAAAAATTGCCGGAGGCACAAATTTGAGTATAGGTGACCATTTAAATTTTAATTAGCATTGGAAAGCATAACATGAAGTATTAAATATGCAAAATATTTCTAATTGGGTGCAAAGTACAAAAAATTCTACTACACAATATTAACTAGATTTAAGTGTTCAAGGATCAGAAATTGAATAAAATTGTCAGTCATTATGTGACCAGAAACACGAACCAATAATTCATCATCAAGTCCTCAATTTGATTATCTAAGCAAAAAATCAAGAGTAACAAATTAAAATCTTCAATGTAAATCTTCAATTTAACTTACAGAAATCACAGAAATATTATAATGATTATTTATTAAAAAACTTTTTATTCCTAACATGATTCATACAGATAAAGAAATTGGAAGAGTATTAACCTCGATCATATTTGTTTGAGGTATTTTATCCAATGGGAAAGACACTTGGAAGAACTATGATTCTAAATCACTCTGCATACATCCCCAAAAATCCAATTATATAGACAACAAAATCAAATCCTGCGTCGTAAAACTACAAAATTCAGATAATAATTTCTTAATCCGTTCACATCAAACTACAAATCAATAAATCTACAAAAAATTGAACAGTGGTTCCATTAACACAAACTATAGGAAGATAATCAAATTTTTCAGTAGAAAAGAGGAAGGAGGTAGGTCTTTTAAGAAGGATTTCAGGCTTTTCAGCCCCCTACTCGCCATTGCCCTATCTTGCTTCCTCTGCGGATGAAAAACAGAGCTTGTACCTGTTTGGGAAGAGGATAGATTGGAAGGAGAAGCTCGGAAGGAGACGGAGAAGCTGTAGGTTTGCGAACGCAGAAGAAGATTCCTGCGAGGTTAAGGGCTTAAGGCCACAATTGATGTCGGAGGAAAAAGCTCGCAAAGCTTTGACGTCAGAGAGGTAGAAGGACGCTTCTCCGTCAACGTGGGAGGAAGAAGATGTCTTCGCCAACGAGTGAGCGAGCAGACTGAGATCGCCGGGAAATGCCCTAACCCCTGGCCCCTACGGGATTTAGCGAAATTTACGGTCGGGCACGTGCCCGACTGTGCCTTAAGCTAGTTCCGCCCCTGAAAGTGAAGATGGGAACTGAACTGCGCCGCCCAAATAATTCTTATAGCTATCAAAATAAAACAAAACTGATAATTTTAACCAAAGTTTCCTTCATAACAGTATTGGTTATCCAATTACAGCCTAAAACAAGTTCAAATGGGCGTCAAACTTCTGGACCATACAACGAGTCACACACAATTTTCAACTGCCTTCATACTTAGCATTGTAGAAGAAGAACGCATTTGACTGCCTCTATGGCTTAATTCACAATGGCTATTGATAAGGAGAGTTGACGGTGGATGAAAACTCACCAATAATCTCTATTTAGTATTTATAATAACAAAATCTTTATGTACAAATAATCAATAATATTCCAAGTAAATTTCATTCGGATATGTTATTCCTTGCAAATTCTGAAGTCAATTCCTTTATGAATGTGAGTATTTTCTTATGAATCTAAAGTCACAGTTGTGAATATTTCAAGTTTGATCAAGTTTTGATTCCTGTTAGAGAATGTTAGAGAAAATCATGTAAAAGTCCAATAAGTGTGGCTCAATTATAAGTCTACTTAGGACCTGTTTGGGAGGGCTTTTTAGCTCCTTTTCGTTTTCTGGAAAATGCTACCACACTTAAGAAACCGTTTGGATTGTCTATCGGTGGGAAAAGCTATCGCAAAAAACTTCATTTTCTCATCTTTTGGAAAAGTCACTTGTCACCTACTTTTCAACATTTTCGAAAAGCACATCATCTAAAAACACTTCTCTTAAAAAAAAATCTACAACTTGATTTTTTTGTCTTATCGCGATTTTTTTTCCCGGACGTAATTTTTTTGCCCGGGCGTGTTTTTTTTGCCCGATGTAAATTTTTCGTCCGGGCGCGAATTTTTCGCCAGAGCTAGCATTTTTTGCCCGGGCTGGCATTTTTCTCCCGGGAGCGGGGTTTTTCGCCCAGGAGCGGGGTTTTTCGCCCAGGTGATTTTTTTTTCTCCCGAGTGCGGTTTTTTTGCCCGTGCATGTTTTTTTTCGCCCGAGCGTGTTTTTTTCGCCCGGGCCGATTTTTCGTCCGGACGTGATTTTTTCGCTCGAGTGCGTTTTCTCATCCGAGTACGATTTTTTTTGTCGGTGCATGATTATTTTTCGCCCAAACCGATATTTTTGCCCAGGAGCGCTTTTTTCGCCCAGGCGTGATTTTTTGCACCGGCGCGATTTTTTCGCCCGGGCTGGATTTTTTTGCACTGACGAGATTTTTCGCCCGCACACGTTTTTTTGCCTTGGGGCGTAATTTTCGCCCGGGCGCGATTTTTTCGCCCGAGCGCGATTTTTTTCGCCCTGGCGCAATTTTTTTATCCGAGAGCAGTTTTTCGCCCTTGCACTATTTTTTTCGCCCAGGAGCGAATTTTTCGTCCGAGAGAGATATTTGTCATCGGAGCTTGTTTTATTTGCCGGAGAGCGGTTTTTCCCCTGGGCGCAATTTTTTTGCCAAGTGCGGTTTTTTTGCGGGGAGCAAATTTTTGGCCCGAGCCCCATTTTTTTCGCCCGGTCGTGAATTTTTTGATCGGGCGCGAATTTTTTGCTCGTTAACGATATTTTTTTGCCCTAACACGTTTATTTCGCATGAGCGCGATTTTTTGTCGCCTGAGCGCGTCCGGGGTCGAATTTTTCGCTCGGACGTGAATTTTTGGCCTTGGCGTGATTTTTTCGCTCGTTCGTGATTTTTTCGGCCGAGGGCAATTTTTTTCGCCCGGGCTTTATTTTTTCGTCTGGTCTCGATTTTTTCAGCCGGACGCGAATTTTTCGCTCGTGAGTGATATTTTTTATCGGAGCACGTTTTTTTGCCCCGACACGTTTTTTCCGCCCGGGCGCGATTTTTTTGAACGTGGCGAATTTTTCGCTTGGACGCGAATTTTTCGCCTCTACGTGATTTTTTTGCTCGTTCGTGATGTTTTTTGCCCGACCATGTATTTTTTCGCCTGGACACTATTTTTTCCGCTCGAATGCAATTTTTTTCGCTTTCGAGCGAAAATATCGCGTCCGTGCAAAAAAATTGCGCTCGGACATAATTTTCCCACCCAGTCGAAAAATTCGTGCCCGTCTGAAAAATTCGCGCTCGTCCGAAAATTTTGCGGTCGTCTGAAAAATTCACGCCCGTTCAAAAAATTCACGCTTGTCCGAAAAATTGGCACTCGGTCAAAAAATTCGCACCCTGTTGAAAAATTCACACTTTTTGCGGTCGGAATGGTCACCTTGAGGCCACCTGCTATCGCAAACATGATCTGCCTCCACATCTTGCTGCATCCACTATAGTTGAGCATCCTCTCACTACAACCGCAATAGATTATGCCTCCACCCGTAATGACATCAATGCTCTTCGAACCCAGCTCCAACATCTTCAAGAGGTGATTACTCGCTCATCTGGATTCGTTGCATCGATCTCCAATGAAGGTATATCTTGTATCTCCCGGAGCTTCCACTGAATTGTGAACTCGGGTGTCACACACCATATTACTTCGCATAAACCACCTCAATACTTGTTGTCTACATCTCCCAAGTTCATCATTGTGGCCAATAGTGAGTGACACCACCTCGGTTTCTGGCGCTGCCGATATACCTCCCACACACACCATCTCTCTGTCTTCGGTCCTTCATGTTCCGGGATCACCATTTAACCTGATATTTGTTAGCCGTCTTACTCAGGACCTTGATTGTTGTATTATATTCTCACCTTCTTCCTTTGTTGTGCAGAATCGGCAAATGCAGAGTAACATTGGTAAGGGACGGCTGTCTAACGAGCTCTATCTCTTGAATGTTCCCCCTTCTGTTCTCTCTGTAGTCTTCTCTATTGATTGACATCGTCGCCTTGGGCATGCTCCCCTCTAGATTCTCAAGAAAGCTCTTCAAAATGTCTCCCTGCATGAATTTACATATAAATCTTGTATCTCTGACAAACAACATCATACTTCTTTTAGTCATGCTTGTACTCGAAGTGATACTCTTTTATCTTTAGTGCACTATGATGTTTGGGGACCCTATTGTACAACCTCTATTCGTCAATGGTCAACAATCAACGGTCAACAAGCGGCAGTCAGCAAGTCAACGAGCAATATTGATCTGAGAAGACCAAGTGAACATTAAATGGCCGACAGGAGAGAAGAGGGGGACCTCTGGACCTAATCGGGGATCATACTCGCCAAAGGGCGTGACCATCCAGCAGTACTGGCGATCTCCGAGGACTCTTTTCTATATAGGCGAGCTCCGAGTATCAAGGTGTCGAGCATCAGTAATACTCGCCTTATGGGCGACTTCCAACTACTCGCCAGTCAATAGTCGCCAGTAACCAGACCAGGTCGCCAGCAGAAGAAAGATAGTGATCGAGGGGCTAGGCTTCTCGCCAAGATACCCCCTCCCCTGGATTTGCCTATAAATAGGACCCCAGGGGTACAAGAATAAGGACTTCGAAATATTGCAAAAGATCTTGACCACCTTTTTTCCTGGACTTCTAGTCTGATCTCTTGTACCCAGCTCGGTCATTTTTTGTTGTGGAGGGGAAGCTTTTTCTAAGCATCCGGGTACATGGTGGGACCTCCCTGCCGCAGCACTCGAGGTCCTGTTTGTTACTCGTCTATTTCTTTGTCCTAGCCTGTTATTCATCGAGCTCGAGCGTTGAACGAATAGCCTTAGGCTGTCTTGATCCGAATTTTGGAGTAGGGAATTTCCCGACTTCAACACCTATAAAATCTCTAGTATGTTTGGTTATCGTGTTACTTTTATTGACGATCGTGCTGAACTTACCTCTATCTTTCGTGTTTTTATTACTGAAACTCGTACTCAGTTCTCCTCTCTCTTAAAAATCATTTGCACTAATAATACGCGAGAATATACTAGTAGGGCATCCTCTAATTTATGTACTGAGTTTGACATTATCCATCAAGCATCGTGCGCTTATACTCCTCAACAGAATGGTGTGGCCGAGCGAAAAAATTGACATCTTCTTGATGTCGCACGGTCACTCACGATTCAAATGCAGGTTCCCGCACTATACTGGAACTTCGCTGTGTAGACAGCATGTCATCTCATCAATCGCATGTCTTCCTCCATGCTCAACTTTGTCACTCTGTTTAGTCTTCTGTTTCCCTCAAAATCCTCATTTACCCTCATGCCCCGTGTGTTTGGATGCACTTGTTATGTCCATAAAATTGATCCACCAACGGATAAGTTTACCCTTCGTGCAACCAAATGTATGTTCGTGGGATACTCTCGCACTCAAAAAGGTTATGTGTGTTATTCTCCCACCGATGGCAAAGTGGTCATCTCGGCCGATGTCACCTTCCTTGAGGACCAACCATTTCACTCCTCTCCTTCTGCACCTCCACTCCCTCCTCCCTTACCACGTCTTATCGTTCCCGTCAAGTCTTCTTTACCACCCCTCCTTCCCACCCCACACCCAGAACCAGTACCACCCAAACCTCATCTTCATGTATACACTCGTCGAACTCCGAGCACTGGTTCCCTACAGCAGCTACCTTCTATCAGTGCTATCTCGTGGCCTATCGATCCAGCATCAACCTCTATGGCTCACCCCCTGGCAAATTATGTGTCTCTATATCGGCTCTCCCCACCTCTTCTCAAATTCTCTCTCTCTCTCTCTATCCTTCATCTCTATATCTAACTCTGTGTTGGAGGCTCTTCAACATCCAGGGTGGCGTGCATCTATGGATGACGAGATGACTGCCCTTTGGGCAAACCAGACTTGGGATCTGGTCCCCTTCCTCCAAGACAGTCTTGTGTTAGCTATAAATGGGTCTTTGCAACCAAACATGCTCCGGGCGGGACATTTGAATGCCTAAAAGCTCGACTTGTGGCCCGGGGGTTTACTCAACAATAAGGTCTTGATTATGATGAAACTTTCTCCCCAGACGTCAAGTTAAACTTTGTTCGGGTCGTGATCTCCTTAGTTGTTCATCATCGCTGACCCCTACATCAACTGGATATCAAAAATGTTTTTCTAAATGGCGACTTCTTGAGACTGTTTACATGCACCAATCTCCCGAGTTTGAGAACACAGGGGAGTCTCGTGTGTGTCTTCTCAGAAAATATATTTATGGTCTCAAACAGTCTACTCGAGCTTGGTTTGAAAATTTTAGTAAGTCGTTCATGAGGTTGAATTCAAGTGGAGCTCGGCTAACTTCTCTCTTTTCACTCGTCATCGATCAATCGGGACTGTCATTCTCCTGGTCTATGTAGATGATATTTTGATTACTGGTGATGACTCCACGGGGATAAAACAAATTAAGCAACACTTAAACTCTGTCTTTCAAACTAAAGATCTGAGAAATCTTCAATACTTCCTTGGACTTGAGATAGCAAGACGACCTAATGGTCTTGTCCCTATCACAACAGAAGTACTGCTTTGACCTTCTTCAAGATGTTGGAACCCCTATGGATCTCAACCACAAGTTGTGTGCTCATGAATCTGACTCTGATTCACTGCTTACGAATCCAGAATATTATCGGCGTCTAGTAGAAAAATTGATATATCTAATGGTTACAAGACCTGATATGTCATTTGTTATTGGAGTGGTCAATCGATTTATGCATGCTCTACGGATCTCTCATCACCAGACAGTCGAACGCATCCTCGGATATTTGAAGACTGCTCATAGACAAGAACTCGTATAAGAGTGCATCATATTCAATAAGTTGCATGGTTATTCGTGGTTTTAAATGTCATGTATTTTTCTAATAAAAATTTATTGAATTTTCATTTGTCTGAACCTTTTTTGTGTCTTTAGTCTTCATCCAAGTTTAGAACAATTGTTAAAATATTTGGACAACAAAATTTGTGTTTTCATGATTTTGTGAACATATTATAAATTTGTATTACATACCCCCTAGACCCTAAGGCAATGCATTGCATAATAGTTCTCAACTACCAATAGAAAAAATCATCTCAAACAAAGCAAATTATCAAAAAATCTAATTGGCCTAAATAAGTTACTTTTTATGATGGAAAAGGAAGGATAACGACTACCACATTATTGGAACATAGTGAAAGAGATTGAGGGCCAGATGGCCCACTCACGTGTATGCCTGCAGGAGGCGTTGATTTAGTCCCTGTCTAAACTATCTGAGTCTATGGATGCGACTGGATGGTCGTTTCAATATTTTATCATGTATCAGTTTATTTATTTTGCACATAAATCAAAATAGATTTTTGGGTCTGCCCACTCTAATGTCTTTGGCTTTGATTTGAGGGTATTGTTGAAGTCAAAAACTGGCCTCAACGAGAGTTCAGACTTTGGGGTGTAGCTAGCACCTACTTCTCCCAAACCCAGACCCCTGACTAGTAACAAAGAACCAGGAACTGACTCTAAGCCTCAGCTGGGAGGTCCCTCCACTAACCCGGAAGATATCTGAGCGCTTCCCCTCCAAAGCCAATTGCTGGGCAAGGAGAACCTCAGAAAACACTAGCAGATTTTAGAAATTGTGAAAGTCTGCCTTCTGAGGAACTTCATGGGTCTATTTATAGGTTTTTCATATCTGGTCTGCCAAAAGCATGATTTTGCTGTTCTAAAATTACCAAAATACCCTGAGCTGGTCTGCCAACAGTCAAACTCCGCTGTTCTGAGGAGCTAAATGCAGACCTAGGGGCATTCGGGTAATTTCATCCATGGACCCTACTTGGCTGGACCCTACCGGGCGAAAGCCTTTTCCACTGATCCCTGCTGGCCTCTCGCTTACCACGAGCGAGAGCCTTCCCGCCTCCCCCGGGCGGGAGCCAATGGGTTAACTCTGAGCTCAGCTCAATGAACGCAGAGCTTAGCTCGACGAATCACTTGCTGAGTTCGACGAATTACACGAGCGAGAGCCTTCCCGCCTCCCGAAGACGGGAGCAAAAAGACCAAGGGGCGCTGGGTGGAGAAACATCACTCAACGCCAAAAGCCAAAGGGCGTTGAGTGGAGAAGCACCACTTAACGCCAACCCTGAGGGCCAGGGCGTTGAGTGGAGAAGCATCACTCAACGTCATGGGCTAAGGCGTTGAGTGGAGAAGCATCACTCAATGTCATGGGCTAAGGCGTTGAGTGGAGAAGCATCACTCAACGTCATGGGCTAAGGCGTTGAGTGGAGAAGCATCACTCAACGCCAACCCTGAGGGTCAGGGCGTTGAGTGGAGAAGCGTCACTCAACACCATGGGCTACGACATTGAGTGGAGAAGCATCACTCAACGCCAACCCTGAGGGCCTCCCGCCGGCCCGGGCGCAAACCTTCCCGTAAACCCTGGGCGGGAGCCCTTCCGGTTCTAGGAACTAGGGCGTTGAGTGGAGAAGCGTCACTCAACTCCATGGGATAAAGCGTTGAGTGGAGAAGCATCACTTAACGCCAACCCTGAGGGTCAGGGCGTTGAATGGAGAAGCGTCACTCAACGCCATGGGCTAAGGCGTTGAGTGGAGAAGCATCACTCAACGCCAACCCTGAGGGCCTCCCGCCTGCTCGGGCGCAAACCTTCCCGCAAACTCTGGGCGACAGCCCTTCCGGAAGCACTACTCGCCTGACCCGATCTAGCTTAAAGCCAACTCAATCCTGGGGCCCTAGGCCTTTGGGTCTCACTCAGCGAATACGGGGTTGTACACAATCCCCGCTCTTTGCGAGCATGTCCTGCGCTCGGAAAGATACATCCAACCCCAGGTATTCGCTGAGCTTTTGCTGACCTGGAAGGGAATCTTTTGCGGGTCCTACCAAGGCTCTATATATATATATATATATGCCGTCGGGTTTGTTCGCAGGTCACCACTGTGGCTTTTGTCCTCTGCCTGAGCTCCCGCGAGGTTTCGAAGATGTATGCCAAGCGTACCGAGAAGCCACTTTCGCAGGAACTTCAGGATCGTCTCGCCGCTGCCCAAGCGAGAGCTCGCGCTAATTGCGTCGCGGTTCCCCCCTGGCTAACGGGTAAGAGGCCCGCCGACGAACCCTCCCGGGCGAAGAAGAAAAAGAAGGCCAAGTCGGTCAGGCGAGACCGCTCGAAGGAGGATCGCGCCTCGCCCAGCCCGTCCTTCAGCTGCGGCAAGAACCCCCCTTCTCCTCCTCAGGTACATTCCCTGTTTTACTCTTTGCGCGAGCCTTCGAAGCATGCTCATCATGCTTATGCGCGATCTTTCCCGCAGAAGGCGGTTCCGGAACACGTCTTTAGCCCCCACCCGGCGAACACTGAAGCTACCCAGCTTCTCGGAGGGACCGGGGCGCTGCCCCCAGCGGCTGATCTCCCTGTCGATGCCCCAGGTATCTTCCATGACTGGTTCCCGCTTCAACCAGCCCACCTGCATTTCACTGACCAATTTTTCTTGCAGCTCTCGCCACCGAGAACCCGGGTCTCGCCGACCAGAGGCCCCAAACTCCCGGGTGCGAAGATCCCGCCAACTCGGCGGCCGACCCTCCCCTCTTGCCCGGGAGGATCATTGTCAACGAATCTACCGCACCTGCGTCGGGGTCTCATCATCCGACGGAGGAAGGTACCGTCATCGTGCCGCTGGCTGAGGCCAACTTTTCCCAAAGCTCACCATACCCCCCGGGACGGGGCAAACCAATTCACCTGCTCTTTGGAAAGAACCGAGAGGGGCAGTCGGGCCCCTCTCGCCAACCATCGGTTGATTGCCCCCACCAAACTTCAGGTAGGCGAGAACTTACCTTCCCTATCCTTGGCCTTTCGACTTTTGCCCATGTCCTCACAAATCTATTCCTGCCAGGCCCGGAGACCGAGGACGTAGAAGAAGATGAAGAAGAGCAAGTCTCACCCCTTCCCTCCCCCAGCGAGATGGAAGACCTCCTGGACACTGCCGAGAGCGGCAAGGAGCGGCGGAAAAGAGTGGCAGAGGTCCTGTCAAAACTTGTCAGGAGGCAGCGAGCCGATTCCCGGGTGGTGAGCGAACTGAAGGGGGCGGTGGAGCGACGGCTAGCCGTGGTGGAGCGGGACTACACCCACCTCCTCGGCGAGACGGAGCGACAAGACACTCTTACCGCCGAGACCTCCCCTGGAAGATATATTGCGCGAACCCGGGATCAGCTACGCCTGGCCAACCTAGGACTCACCGCCTTGATGGCCTTCTTCAACCCGCGAGTGCCTCCGAGGTCAGGGAGGCGAGGTCGGGGTCGCTGGCGGTGGGAGCAGTACTGAGCCAGCCCAAGGCTCTCGCCTCTTCTTACCCCAACCTCCCCGCCTACCCTTTTCGTTATGTACCCTCGCATTTTTCTGTGAAAACGGTTATTGTTATTATTCGATGGCTCTCGCCCGGCGAGACCCCTATTATGTTTGAGTTACCTTTTATCTTTTGCAGTCTCGCTCTTTTCCCGGGATCCCTTCCGGGGTCTTTCGCCTTCTGCAGGTACTGGAAGTGCTTTGCAAGGCGGAGCGAAATACGAAGAGTCGAAAAGTCAGGGTTCGTTGATTGTATTCCCACCGTCTTGGAAAAAACCCATAATTACTGAACTTTTCTATAAATAGGCCAATCCACCAACCGCATTCACTCCACTTCGACTCCAGACCTTTGCTTTTCTTTTCCCCCGCTCTCGCCGCTCTCTGCAACTTCTAGCCTTCCGCCAACTACCTTCTCTTCCCTTTTCGCTCTTACCCCTTTTCGCTCTTACTCAAGATGTCGGGCAAGAGTGAAGGCCGCTGTAAATGCGCGCAAGCCTTTCTGGACCACAGCTTCCCGCCTTGCCGATTGACCAAGGACGAATACCTTTCGCTAGTCGCCGATTTCATCCCCCCGGAGTTTGTTGCGTGCAACCCCGGGAATGATGATAGGGTCAACTTCACGCCAGCTGGGGAGCTTGCCATCCCCAAGAGCATTTTGAGGTGGGTGTTGAATCTGTCCGTCTTCCGGAAGCTGTTCAACTTCCGCGCGAAAGAAGGGGTGGTCTTCTTCTCATGCCAGCTGGTGAAGACCAGCGGTCTCGCCAACAAGAACCACCACTGGGGCCAGAGGTTCATCTTCGTTTCCGACCACTTCGGCAATGTCCCCCTTGCGCCGATTCAGTACGACGACACGACCTACAAGCCTTCCGCTCTCGGGGAGCGCGAGGGCGCCCTCGTCGAATTCTTCGGGACCAAGACTTTTGACGTCCCGTTTCTTTGGCGAAACCTGGACTCCCTTCTGCCAGTTCCTCCCGGCGAAGGTATTATTTCAACTTGTCCTTGCAACCTTTTGCTTTGAAGTATAGAGCTAATAGATATGCCTTTCACAGGTGAACGGGAAATTCCCCTCCACCAACCATTTGACGATACCAGGGGTCCCACCAGCTCCCTAGCACTCGCTCAGTCCGCCGTTCTCGCCTGTCGAAAGGAACCGGGCGCCCCTTCCAAGGCGAGTGCTCCGAAGCAGAAACGTACCCCTCCCCCTTCCACATCCTTGAAGAAATCAAAGCTGACAGCGGCGGACAAGGGGAAGTCAATCGTCGAGCCCCCCACCGAGACCCTTTCCGCGGCCCTCGCCGAGATCCCCTCAGCCGCGGGCGAGATGGGTGTTGCTAGGCCAGACGACGAGACCCCTGCCAAGATCCCGGCCAAGCCGGTGCCGAAAGAGCATCGGAACTTTGGCTTCGGCGAGAAGTTCAAAGACGCAGCGGGTCACCCCCTGATCCAGTGAGACTGCGAGACCAACCGGGCCTCAATCTCGACGCTACTTCCCAGCTGGAGGGAGCAAGACGAGATCACAGGTGACGCCTTCGCGCTAGGCTACAGGTTGTACAGTCGGGAGGACGCCACTGTGTTTGATAAGTCATCCACCCGGTCCCTCGCCTACGACTCTACCCGAGCCCTGATGTGTGCGCTCGAGCTCTCGCACATGTCATCGCGCTGCAGCATTACCATCGAGCGCAACCTCGTTGATATGCTTAAATCGAGGGATGTCGCCGTTGCTGAGGTGGCCACCCTAAAGGAAGATCTGGCTGTTGCCCAGCAGCTTCTCTCCCTACGCACAACGGTCGAGGTAAGTGAGACTTTCATTGCCTCTCGCCTTTTCCTTGTTTTACCTTGTCTAAAGGATTTTTCCGCAGGATTCCGCCCAAGCTCAGTTGTCCCGCGCAAGGGTGGCCGGCCTAGAATGCGAGAACCAGCTGCTGAAGGCTGAGATAAAGCGTCTGCAGGAGGCCCTGGCCCTGGCCCAACCATCGGTGGACGAGATGCTCAAACGCCGCCGCTACAGGGCATACGAGATAGACGTGATAATTCAAGAAAACGCGCAGGCCTCGACAAAGATGGTGATTGAGATGCTGCGGGAATCGGGCCTTCTGAACGAAGGTGGCGAGACCCTGACCGCGCATGGAGTCGTGCCCTGGTTGTTCGAGCCCATCCCCAAGCCCGCGGGGGAGGGAGAATCTCCGGAGGAAGATGCGCCAGAGCTTGGCCATGACGACGGGTCCGGCGGCAGCTCCTCTGGCGAGACCCCTAGCAGAAGCGGAACCTCCAGCGGCCCGGCCTGACGGCTTCTCGCCCTTCTCCCCAACTTTTCTATTTCAAACTTATAATTTTTTCTTGACTTTTCTTGTAATGGGCGAGACCCCCATGTAATTTTTGGGTTACTTGTATACATGACAGTTCTTTGCTTTTGCCGAAATGTTTCTCTTCTTCCTCTTTTTTGTTTGCTTGCTGTTATCGGTAGGCTTCCGTGATCTCGCCAGAGACTTAGGCTCTTAGGTGGTAACTGTTGAAGCTTATCCTCTGCCGAGAGGAAATTCACGAGTGGGCACTGCCAGAAAGGCCTTGGCCGAGAGGCTCTTCCCCCTGGAGTCCGCCTCCAAACTTTCCCCAAACCCTCGCATTCGCCCTAGGCCTTTCGTGATAACCTCTGCCCGTTTATAGCGTTGGCTATCTAGGTAAACTTTGCCGAGAAAGGCGTGACGAGCGGACCTGCCGAGAGGTCTATGCCAAAAGGCCACATGCCGAGAGGCCATGAACTTCTTCTTCTCAACTTAGGACTTAGAGCTGGCTGTTTGAGCCTTCTAGTGAGACTTTTTGTGATGTTCGTCATGGGCCCACTGCCCCGTCGCCAGGTGAGAGCCTGACGGCGGCAGTGCCTCCCGATTCGGTTACGACCCCCTTTTCACCTCGTCAATCGATGAACCCTTTGGCCCGGCCGGCCTGATGGGAGCCTTGTCGGTTGGCACTTCTGGTGCCAACTGCAATACAAATTCTGTCTCTTTCCCCCCAAGCGAGCCTACGGCCCTGCCAGCTAGTGAGAGTCTGGCAGCGGGTCTACTCGGGGCCGAGTGCGCCTTTCAGCCCTGCCAGCTAATGAGAGCCTGAGCAGCGGGATCCTCTCGGGGTATTCCCTTACCCCCCAAGCGAGCCTACGGCCCTGCCAGCTAGTGAGAGCCTGGCAGCGGGTCTACTCGGGGACGAGTGTGCCTTCCAGACCAGCCAGCTAATGAGAGCCTGCGCAGCGGGATCCTCTCGGGGTCCTGCCAATCCACCATCCTCTTTTTTTTCCCCCAAGCGAGCATACGGTCCTGCCAGCTAGTGAGAGCCTGACAGCGGGTCTACTCGGGGCCGAGTGTGCCTTCCAGCCCTGCCAGCTAATAAGAGCCTGAACAGCGGGATTCTCTCGGGGTCCTCCCTTACCCCCCAAGCGAGCCTACGACTCTGCCAGCTAGTGAGAGTCTGTCAGCGGGTCTACTTGGGGCCAAGTGCGCCTTCCAGCCCTGCCAGCTAATGAGAGCATGAGCAGCGGGATCCTCTCGGGATCTTGCCGATCCACCATCCTCTTTTCCTTTCCCCCCAAGCGAGCCTACGGCCCTGCCAGCTAGTGAGAGCCTAGCAGCGGGTCTACTCGGGGCCGAGTGCGCATTCCAGCCCTGTCAGCTAATGAGAGCCTGAGCAGCGGGATCCTCTTGGGGTATTCCCTTTCCCCCCAAGCGAGCCTACGGCCCTGCCAGCTAGTGAGAGCCTGACAGCGGGTCTACTCGGGGCCGAGTGCGCCTTCCATCCCTGCCAGCTAATGAGAGTTTGCGCAGCGGGATCCTCTCGGGGTCTTGCCAATCCACTATCCTCTTTTCCTTTCCCCCCAAGCAAGCTTACGGCCCTGTCAGCTAGTGAGAGTCTGGCAGCGAGTCTACTCAGGGCCGAGTGTGCCTTCCAGACCTGCCAGCTAAGAGAGTCTGAGCAGCGAGATCCTCTCGGGGTATTCCCTTACCCCCCCAAGCGAGCCTACGACCCTGCCAGCTAGTGAGAGCCTGACAGCGAGTCTACTCGGGACCGAGTGCGCCTTCCAGCCCTGCCAGCTAATGAGAGCCTGCGCAGCGGGATCCTCTCGAGGTCTTGCAAATTTCGCATTCTCTACCATCTCTAAGAGAAAAAATGGAAGCAAGCCAACAGATGTTACTACGATAAAATTTGAATACAAAGTTTGAGCGTACAGCTTCATCCCAACTATGGGTAGAAGCGCTTCAGGTCATCACCGCTCGATGGACCCTCCACATTCTAGAGGTGGTATCCCCCCGACCCCAGGACTTTTTCAACAATGTAAGGCCCCTCCCAATTGGGGTTGATTTTACCAACGGGGGCTGATCTTCCGGCAG
Organism: Platanthera zijinensis; assembly: GCA_039513925.1. Lineage (NCBI taxonomy): Eukaryota > Viridiplantae > Streptophyta > Magnoliopsida > Asparagales > Orchidaceae > Platanthera > Platanthera zijinensis. The sequence goes on from CM077082.1 coordinate 30,593,086, forward strand.
CGTCAACTTTCTTTAAGACTAGATCTCCTTCGGCGAATTGTTTGATCCGTACGTGCTTGTCAAAATACTTTGTCATCCGCCGCTTGACCTCCTCCTGCCTGACGGCGTCCACGTCCCGAAGTTCCTCTACCATGTCCAAAGAGAGCTGTAGCCCCCCTTCATTTTCTTCCCTCCATGCCTCGTCTCCTTTGCCGGCGGCCGCAACTCGTGGGGACAGAACCTCAAACTCCACGGGCAGGACCGCCTCACAACCGTGCGAGAGCTTGAAAGGAGTCTCTCCAGTAGCCGTGTTTGGAGTTGTCCGCAAGGCCCACAACACCGAGGGGAGCTGCTCCACCCAGCTCCCCCTCAAGTTCTCCACCTTCTTCTTGAGCAGGTTTACAGTGATTTTGTTTGCCGCCTCCACCTGGTCGTTGCTCCTTGGGTGGTGGACGGAGGCAAACCTGAGGTCGATCCCTAGCTGGGAGCAGAAGCTGATGAATTCCTCACTGGCGAACTGAGGCTCATTGTCCGTTACAATGGCCTGAGGCAGCCCGTGTCGGCAGATGATTTCCCCTCATACGAAATTCCTGATGACTTGGGAAGTCACCTTTGCCAACGCCTTGACCTCCAGCCACTTCGAAAAATAGTCAATCATGACTAGAAGAAACCTCCTCTGCCCACTTGTCGGGGGGAACGACCCAACTAGATTCATCCCCCAGATGGCGAAGGGTCATGCCGCCGCGATGCTTCGAAGCCTTTGGGCGGGCAAGAGTTGGAGGGGAGCATATAGTTGGCACTTCTGGCACCTTCTTGCAAACTTAGTCGTGTCCTTCCTCAGGGATGGCCAAAAGTACCCCTGTCTGACCACCCTTGCTTCTAAGGTTCTTCCCCCTTAGTGACTGTCGCACTCGCCTGAGTGCACTTCCTCTAAGATTTGAGGGATCTCTTCCTCCGCCACACATCTCATTAGGATCCCTGACAACATTTTTCGATGCAGCCCTCCTTCGTGAATTAGATAATGAGCCGCCTTGTGCCTGAAGCCCTTTGCATCTTTGGTCCCTTCGGGAAGCTCACCGGTAGTAAAAAAGGTTATGAAGGCATCCAACCACGAGGGTCGCCGATCCACTTCCATCAACTCCCCCTCTTCGATCGTTGGTCGGAACAGCTCAGTCAAGGTTCCCCTCCCCGAGGTCCGGACTTAGCCAATCGATCGGCTGCTCCGCTCTCCTCCCTGAGGACATGCTGGATTGAGAACGCCCGGAACCCACCGACTATCACCCTTACCTTGGATAAATACTTCATGAGGGTAGGCTCCCGGGCTTCATACTCACCCCTAATCTGCGACGCCACCACCAGCGAATATGTGAACACTTCTGCGTCATGTACCCTGAGCTCCTTAGCCAACCGCAACCCGGCTATGACGGCCTCATACTCTGCTTGATTGTTTGTGACCGGGAAGTGCAGCGCCACAGCCTGCTCTATGGAGACCCCTTGAGGGCTTACCAACACTACCCCTCCCCCAAGGGAATGTTTCCCCGAAGCTCCGTCAACCAGCATCTTCCAAGCCTCCAGCGGTCGTGGCTCCTCCCCCCCGACTTCAATGACATAGTCGGCCAGGAAATCAGCCACCACTTGTGCCTTGATGGAAAGCCTCGGCACAAATGAGATGTCGAATTCACTGAGCTCGATGGACCACTTGGCTAGCCGTTCCGAGTGCTCCAACCCTTTGAAAATCTTATGCAGGGGATGGTATGTCACCACCCGGATTGAGTGGGCTTGAAAATACGGCCTAAGCTTTCTAGCCGAGACGATCAGGGAGAAAGCCAGCTTTTCTAGAATGGGATAGCGGAGCTCTGCCTTCTTCATGATCCTGCTAACATAGTAGATTGGTAACTGCTTCTTTCCCTCCTCTCTAACCAACACGGAACTCACGGCCTCTGCCCCTACCCCAAGGTACAAGGTTAGGTCCTCCCCCTCCTTCGGGCTCTGAAGGAGCGGCGCTTGGGAAAGTTGATTCTTCAACGCCTGGAAGGCTTCTTCACATTCCCTGGTCCATTCGAACTTCTGGTTTCCCCGTAGCTCTTTGAAGAACGGTGAACATTTCTCCCCAGCCCGAGAGAAAAATCTACTGAGCCTGGCCAGATTGCCCGTCAGACGCTGAACTTCGTTGGCATTGCGTGGGGACTCAAGCTCCATGATGGCCTTCACCTTATCCAGGTTAGGCTCGACCCCTACCGAGGTTAGAAGATGTCCAAGGAACTTGCCTCGGCTTGCCCCGAAGACACACTTCTGGGGGTTTAGCCTCATCTTGAACTTTTGCAGGGTTGCGAACGTCTCCTCCAAGTAAAGTAGGTGTGAACCCACATCCCTGCTTTTTACCATGAGATCGTCAACGTAGACCTCGAGGTTCTTACCCCTTTGACCTTGGAAAACCCGATCCATCATGCGCCGGTAGGTTGCCCCTGCGTTTTTAAGCCCAAAGGGCATCATTTTGTAGCTGAAGCACCCTTCTCTGGTGATGAAGGAAACATCCTTGACATCGGGGGGATGCATCCGAATCTGGTGGTAACTTGAAAAAGCATCCAAAAAGCTCATAATAGAAAAACCAACGGCTGAATCAACCAGCGCGTCGATCTGAGGCAGAGGGTAGCAATCCTTAGGGCATGATTTATTTAATAAAGAGAAATCTACACACATGCGACACTTCCCATCACCTTTCTTTACCATTACCACATTGGAGACTCAGCCTGGATACTGAATCTCCGAGATGAAACCTGCGTCGAGAAGCTTCTAGACCTCCTCGCGGATGGGTTCCTCCAGCTTGGTGGCGATGGTCCTCATCTTCTGGCGAATCGGACGCGTCTTGAGGTCCAGGTTCAGGCGATGACAGACCACATCCGCATCGATGTCTGGCATGTTCGCCGCGCTCCAACCAAAGATGTCAAGGTTCTTCTGGATGCACTCTCGCATCCTCGCCTGGTCTTCAGGGCTCAAGCCGCTGCTGAACCGCACCCTTTGCGTCTGGCCTGCCTTGGTGAAGACTTCCATCTTCACGACCTTCTCCGCCGGCTCAAGCCGGGACTGCTCCCTGCTGGTCCCCTGCTCCTCCTCCTGCCCATGTTCTTCTTCCCCTCCTGCTCCCCCTTCGACCTCGATCGCCTCCAACAGGCTCTCCTGCAGCCCCACCTCTATGCCTCCTCGGGCCTCGCCTCCAACTTCTTTTTCTCCCCTCTCCTCCACAGCCTTCTCTCCTGCCCCTCCCAAACTTGCTTCTTCCTCCTCGACATCCTCCTCTTGCGCCGTCATCTCCTTCTCCAGCTCCTCCGCCTCAGCCATCGACGAAATGGTGTTGACGGCAGTCACATAGCACTGCCTCGCCACCTTTGGATCCCCCTTGATCCAAACTTGTACTCCTCCACTGCTGAACTTCAAACATTGATGGAATGAGGATGGGACGCAACGAAAGGCGCTGATGAGGGGGCGCCCAAAGATTGCGTTGTAGCTGCTCGGAGCGTCGACGATGACGAACCGACAGTTCCTTGACACCCCCCCCCCAACATCACATGCAACCTATGAAGCACCGATACTTCTATGAGGGTCACGTATCCGGTACCGGTACGTACCCGATACTCGGCGGATACACCTGTTACTCTATCTGTAGATACATTTGGACTTGCCAGATCGTTCTGCTTATTGTGATAGAGTATGTTTTCTAAAGTAAACAAAAGATTGTTGTGTGACTTTTAGAAAAGAAAATTTTATAAATCATAAATGCATTTAGCAGTGTTTGTTTATAACAAAATGCGCTTCAGATTTAAGTATCTTTTTTTTTGTTAAAATTATAAAGAATTTGATTTAAATTTTATTATTTTGTTTTTTTTACCATATACATGCGATGTTAGTTCTTCATACTCATGTTGCTTAGTATATATAAGGTATAAAAATTGATGATTTATGAAATTATACTAGACCTAATATTGTTTTAAGGACTTTTAATTATATTTGTGAAATATATATACATATTTATTATATTTAATACAACGTATCCCGCCGTACCCGTATCTTAGTTTTAAATTTTTTGTCGTACCGCCGTACGGGATACGTATCGTGCCCGGTACTCGTACCCTTACCGGTGCTTCCTAGCATGCAGCCATACCCCTCCTTAACTTCCTTCCTCTCCCCCGAGAACCCAAACAATGGTCCGTCTGAGGCTAGAACCCTCCGCGCTTCCACTTTCATCTCATCAAAAGCCTTCTTGAAAATCACATTCACGGAACTTCCGTTGTCAACCAGAATCCTGAAGACCGTGAAATTTTCTACTGCCGTCTGGACCACCAGGGCGTCACAGAACGGGTCTTCGTAGTCGGGCATGTCCTTTCCCGAGAAAGTGATTTTTTCTTCCTGGGGGGAGTCTGGGAGGTCGAGGCGACGCTCCTTCGGTACATGATTTGGAAGCTCCCCTTGTGGGTGGCCTCTATCCCTACTTATGAAGCACGGGTACCGGTACGTGGTACGGATAAGGTACGGGTACCGGTACATGGTACGACAAAATTATAAAATAGCACGGTACGTGTACGTTTGGGTATGTGAAAAAAAATTAAAAAATACATATAACAAGTTAATTTGCAGCAAGAATATATTCAATGAAATGTTATCAGTTATCACCATACATGCACAAGATGTTAAGATTGTCCACATAAATAAAGAAATTAGACTATTCTAAGGAATGATGAAAGTGAGAATCATACTAAAAATATCCTCTAGGAAAAGGAAAACACAGTAAAAGAAATCCATCTAAAAGAAAATATAGGATTATAGTTCACCAAACACAAAAAAAATCCAATGATGATACAGTCATATAGAACATACATAGTTCAACAAAACAAATAAAAATCTTATAATGACTAAAGTTCTTGATTTTCAAGGTCATCGTTTTCTTTATCGTTAAATAATATTGCTTCCATCTCTGGCTCATCAAGCGATAGGTTAACAACTTCAAAAATACCAGCACCCTCCATAGAATCAAATGCATCTCCATTAATGTCCCATAGTTTGGTGTCTCCTTTAGTATAAAGTGGCGTCCTCCTTGAAAGAAGACGAATATTAGAATGAACAAAGACCAAATCTTCACATCGTTGTGGTGTCATCTTATTTATCCTCATGGAATGAATGAAAGAGTAAGTACTCCAATTCCTTTCACAACATGAAGATGAACACGGTTGACTAAGCAGTTTTAGGGCTAATGATTGCAGCATAGGTGTTGAAGCACCATGAGCTTGTAACGCCCGGACCTTACCGTTCGTGGCTCAACCACTAGGATTAGTCACGCGACGTCACAGGACTGCAGTCCGTGCCACCCAAACCCCTCTCCGGCCTGTTTCTCAGCACGGCGGGTTTTTGCAAGCGCCGGGTTTCGAACCCGCACCGCCTTGATAAGGCACCCTCAACAGTCCTCATCACCAACTGCGCTCAGTTGGTGATGAGGACTGTTGAGGGTGCCTTATCAAGGCGGTGCGGGTTCGAAACCCGGCGCTTGCAAAAACCCGCCGTGCTGAGAAACAGGCCGGAGAGGGGTTTGGGTGGCACGGACTGCAGTCCTGTGACGTCGCGTGACTAATCCTAGTGGTTGAGCCACGAACGGTAAGGTCCGGGCGTTACAAAAAAAAATGCACTTATGTGAGTTGCCATTTTAGCATGAAAAGACCCGTGAATGTCCACTTAGGAATGAAAAACATGCATGAAACACATTAAAAAACATTGTTTGTGGAACCTGAGCGTTCCTTTGTTTGATGTTTGCTATGTCTTTTAGTCACTATAGTGTGCGATGCAACTATAGGTAACCAGAAGTGGTGCTGCGGAGTCCCGGAATCAGCACACTGCAGAGAGTAATGCACCGAGGGATGCGCCTACACCTCCTCCTTCTGCCGAGACTATCCGATTAGTTGCGGAAGCGGTGTTTGCGATGATCAATGCGCAGCCCAGAGAGCAGGTACACCTTGTGGTGGTCCCGCAGCAGACTGTTGTAGCCGAGCCAGTGGCGGCGAGGCAAGTGCCTGCTGAGCCCTTAGTGGCAAAGCGAGCAAATGACAGACAGATGCAGCATGTCATGAGCTTCCATCCTCCTACATTTTCGGGAGTGGAATCACCGACTCAGGTCAGAGATTGGCTCTCCCGTATCAAGAGGACCCTGACAGCGACAGAGACTGATGAAGCTCAGAAGGTGACCATAGCCACTTTCCTACTGGATGGAGAGGCAAGGCTTTGGTGGGACGAGGTAGAGTTGCACCAGCTTGCTGGCAGGCAGCTATCTGAGGTTTCGATGGAGGAGTTCTCGAGACTATTTCTGGCCAGGTACCTCCCCTCCACGCAGAGGATTGCGTTGGAGAATCAGTTTCGGCGTCTGACTCAGGGAGAAGGTTAAGTTGATGAGTACTTGCACGAGTTCACGAGGTTGGGTCGGTATGCCAGCTTCACGTTTGCGAACGAGGAGCGAAAGACCAACAGGTTTTATGAAGGACTGCGGGATGACCTGAGGCTACTTCTCTCAGGCCCGATGACGCAGGGCTTTCAGGTTTTGGTGAACTCTGCCAGATCGTTGGATGTAGATATGAGGAGAGTGCAGAGTAAGAAAGATCTGGCTGTGAAGAAGCCAGAGTTCAAGGCAAATACCTCTTCGAAGTCTGGGTTCCGCAACAGGTGGAACAAGAAGGGTAGGTCGTCTGGACCAGCCCCTTCTACTGTTACTTCTGGAGCTACTCCGAGTAGAGGCCCGGTTACTTGTTACACTTGCGGCAAGGTGGGGCATTATGCCCGGGAGTGCCGCAGCGGCCCTCCGAAGACTGAGAAGAAGGCAGGGGCATCTTATGCCGAGAAGGGGAAAGCGGTGGAGTCAACAGCTTCTCACTATACTCCCGCTCAGCCTCGAGTTTACAACATTGGCCAACAGGAGGCCATAAAGCAAAACGACGTGGTGACAGGTATGTCGTAGTATATAGTTTCTACTGCTTTATATACTTGCTACTTTGTGTCATGCTTAACATGTTTGAGTTAGGTTTCGTCCTAATTTGGGACTATCCGGCGAGAGCACTGTTCGATACAGGCGCTTCTCATTCATTTCTATCCAAGGACTTCATATTGCGCATCGGAGTGCCTTCCGTGTTATCAAGTAATAGACTGGATGTTTTGCTACCTAACGGATGCTTACTGCGTGCGGATAGGTCTTGCTGTGTCCAAGTGCGGATTGGTAGTCGTGATTTTAAGTTGGAAGCAGCTCTACTGCCGATATCCGAGTTTGACGTGATCTTTGGCATGGACTGGCTTTCAGAGCAGCATGCATGTATTGACTGCAACTCGAAGGAAATCACTTTGGGACAAGGTACTGAATGCGAGGCCAAATTCGCTGGTATGCGAGGATCGAGCAAGACGCTGATGTCTGCTCTCCAAGTGGTAAAAGCAGTTCAGAAGGGCGCAGAGTTGTTCGTGACCAAGTCATGCCTCAGAAACGCACGTCAAGGGTAACGACTTTTCTTCTTGGGCAGGTGAAGCCCTTATTTAGCATAATTGCATGGAAGTGTCTCCCCACCATCGCGTGGGGGAAAGGTGCTCTCCGACGGGTCGATGTTGACATCCCCGCTAGTTTAATCGCATTAGTACCGGAAGCGCGAGTACGGTTTAGGCATGCTGTGTGAAGCTCATCCGGATGCGTCTGGATTGGTGATGTTTATGATTGCCCGGAGAAGACTCTGTGGTTGTTTTATGCTTGCACTAGGCCGTTGGTTCGTCGACATCAACCCTCGAGAGGTTTTTGTCGTATTTGTGCGAAGCCCGTCTCTCGGAGACCGTATGGCTAGTGTGTGGAGTTGTGCTCCTTGAGGGCCCAACTTAGGTGGCCGCGAGTGCCACCCTTGTTACATAACAATCGGTTATATACGCGATAACAGGCAAGGGGAAGTCGACCCGCGTCGTGCGTGTTGGGTACGACGATTTGAGCAGCGGGCTCGACCGAACTGTACCTGCACTATGTGGTGTAGTTCGACCACCTAAGGTAATTGGTGGGTTGCTACAGGCATAGGGGAGAGTCGAGACCTTTGAGTCACGACTAGCGAATGCTAATTATGTAGCCATCCAGTCTAGGACTGAGAATGGTGGTGGGACCGGGGATATCCGGTACACCGATAAGGTGCCCTGAGTGCACGAGGCGTTGGGCCGGTTGAGCCAACGTTTGTGGTGTTTTGATGCTTTAAATGCACTTTTTAGCTTTATGTGATTATGCTAATCCGCTTGCAGGGAAGAGGCACCGCCACCCCGAGAAAGGGGTGGGGTCGTTATAATTTGGTCAGCCTTTGCTGACCGTTATTTTGTTTGCCACCGCTCGGTGGAATGTTTGCTTGCAGGTGCTGCGGAGCCGAGCGGGAAATAGCGGGCCGAAGCCCTTTTTGCTGAGCTGGCCCTCGAAGGCCCAGCCCCTTTTTGTTAGCTAGTTTCATGTATTGCCGGCCTGCGTGCCGATGTATGCAAGCTATCTTTATTTTTAGTTGAACACTTTCATGTAAGGCCTTAAGGCCGTTTTGTGGACATGTTGTTTGTATCTTCATTCCTTTTGTTGCTTAGTGGACATTCGCCGTTGGGCGCGGTTTTTTCCTTTACCTCCTTTTTATACTTCCGCTAGAATGATTCTGAGTTAGGATACGGTTTTAAATAAATGTATCGGATTATGGTATTTCAAATCTAGTAACCGTTCCGTCTGTTCGCTTAATATGACGTGGGGCCCCGGCCGGACCTTCTGTTATATTACTTGTAACGGATGGGGTGTGTTACAGAGCTAACCACCAAACTATTGGCTCCATTGCACCTCTATCAATCAATGAATCTGCATCCCCAAAATGTTCTAGACAACCAGAAAATTTAGCATACTCAGTATTAACTAGCCTCCTTTCATCTTGATTTGGAAAATACTTCTTAAAGCACTTTATTCACATAGCAGAAATTTCTTCATCCATGTGAGGAGGAATATGATTTGCTACAAGTCATTCCTCACTATAGTACCTATATAATAGATTAATAGAAAAAAAATAATATATTATTGATAAGCAATATAATTTAATAAAACAAAATATCTCAAAAACAAAAAAAATAGTACCTTGGATTCAATGCATGTGCAAGACAATGAAGGGGTGTGCTGCTTTTTGTCCACCTCTCAACTAAAATCTGATGTATCATATCATAGAAAATAGACTCCTCATTTTCCAACTTGCCTTCATGCCTATAAATAACTGCCTTTACCTTTTCAATCATTGTATCCCACATTTCATAAACCAAATGAAGACATGGCTTGTCGGTGTCACAAAATCTCAACATATCATAAATGAGCAATGTGAACGAGAGTATGTAATCTATTTTGTCCCACCAAATATCACTTAACAATTTTTCCTTCACTGTTGCCGCTTTCCCAACATCATCTTCTCTGTAGAAAGACCACCTTTCACTTATGACCATTGCTTGAAGGCCACGAGAAATAAGTTTAAATTTTTTCATCATAACAACCGAGGAAACAAAACGTGTGTCAGCAACTGAAAGAAACTTTAATGGTACAAATTCATTGAAAATTGCTAGTCTCATTGAATGATTCATGATGAAATTTTTAACAAACATGACATCATCAATCACAAGTTTAATCCAAATGCATTCATCATAAGCAAAACGAGGTATTCCTGTTTCTTTGGGAGCACAAATATTCTTGAGTGCAAGATTTAGTGTATGCACAACACATGAAGTCCAAAATATTTTCGCCTGTTGCTTGCGGGTTGACTGTCAGTTCGATTATAGCAGTCCGTTCGCACGACTTATGCGGTTAAGTGATCTCTGAGTTCAGTCGACCAGAAGTGCGGACAGGTGGGAGCTCTACAGCATTTCTTCAGCAGTCCATTAAAGTTGTTTGGGCGACCTCGCGGTTAGAGGTGCGATCTGGCGGCTAGGCGGTCTCAGTCTTCAGTCCGTCATTTTTTTGTACTTGTCTATTTTTTTAATCTTCATCGGGTGTATTGCGAAATCATGTCTCGCAATTTATGTCTCGCTTTGTGTCTCGCAATACAAACGTTATTCTCACATCTTCTATTTGTTAGTGGTTTGCTTCTCTTGATTGGTTGAGAGTGGTCCTGCGACCTTCCCTTCATAAAATTTTACACCAACTACCCATGCGTGCACCCAAATTATGTACCCATAAATAGCAGAATCCGTTCGCCGCAGCAGCACAAGTAGCAGTATTGTCGGTGATAACTTGAATAACTTTTTCATGTCCAACTTCATGAATAACTTCTCCAAGCAACTTAGCAATAAAAATTTTATCTTTATATTCTCCCTCACAATTAACAGCTCTTATGAAACATGCTCCACCATCTGATGCTCCCATCAAATTGATAAGAGGTCTTCTTTGTGCATCACTCCATCCATCAGCACAAATATTAAGACTTTTTTCATTCCATGATTTTTTTAATAGGATCTAGCAATCTTTCAATATTTGCCTTTTCTTTTTGGAGAAGTGTTGTTCGTAGTAAACTATAGCCAGAAGGGACATACCCAGCTATATTACTCTCATCGGCATATCTAAAAGCATCCACAAAGTAAGGATTTCGTGCTAAATGAAAAGGCAACCCAGCTGAATAAAACATGCGAGCAATCATAGAGTTTAAAGTTTCACGAGCACCAATATTCATCGCTTTCTCTAAGGGACTGTTGCCCAATGCCCTTCTCTTCCTTGGTTCATATCCTTGTAATCTAAAATCACCCGTGCTATCAATAATTGATCTAGTTGAAGTGTTAAAGGGGGAAGGTGGTAGAGAAACCATTTTGGTCTTTGACAGTTTCTTTCGATTTTCAGCTTGTTCGTGAGCTTTTCGTAATTCCGAAAGAATATCAACTTTGCTACTAACAACAGAACAAACTCTTATACCCTCATTCTTTATTAGCAACAAATGAGTTTTGACTCTTACGTATGACCCTTGAAAATCCATGTTGCAATAATTGCATTTCCATTTTGCATTTCCTTCTCTTCCCCCCTTTTTTAGAGTCAATGTAACGTGCTTCCAAAGCGGAAACAAGTCATCTTCTTCAAGATTAGTTGAACCCATTGAACTTGATGTAGAAGAACTCATTTTGAATTAAAAAAAACCATGAATGAGTGATGAAAATATTATAGAAAAATATTTAAAAAATATATGCCATAGCATAAATATTGTACATCATTATAAGTACAAACAAAGAGCAAGAATCTAGATTGCAATGGGATAAATATTGTAATAAATCTTTTTTAGAGTCAATGTCTGGTCTCTCTATTTGTGATAAATAAGTGTCATGCAAGTTGAAGAAGATGATACAAAATACATAACATAATGACATGAAATACATGTCCGAGGGGGCGAAGATAACAATGAAAAGAATGCAAATGCGTGCAAGAACAGAAACAAACACACACAGACACACGCACACATAAACAAACACACACAGACATAAACATACACACACACACAGACATAAACATACACACACACACACATAAACACACATAGACACACACACACACACAAACATAATTCAAACACACACACAAATAAACAAACAAACATAAACATACACACACACACATATAAACACACACAAACACAATTCAAACATTTTTTTGAATCATAAAATTAGAGCTAATAATAAGGAACGCCAATAACCTGTCTTATAATCTGTGGCCATCTTTACAATAACTTCACTGAAAAATCACCATTTCAATTTTTTAACACAACTTAACTGAAAAAAAGACAGTAATGATTGAAATAGAGCTAACAATAACCAGTGCAAGCACCAGTCCATTCTCTCCAGTAGTCGAACCAGTGCAATAACTAGTGTGTGCAATAAGACAGTTATTAGGGATCCTTACCTCCAGCCGTCGATGCAGGAAGGAAATCAGGGACGGAGGATCTGGACAAGGAACCCCGGTGGGAGATGACTGCATGAAAAAAAGGGAGCAAACAAATAATTAAACAGGAGAACATGTGGAAGAAATACCGTTGAACTGTTAAAGAGCAGATTAGGAAAAAACGAGCACGAAGAAGAAGCAAACCTTGTACTCCGAGAATGGAGGAAGAAGAATGGAGTGAAGATGGGGGCGGCCCTTGTCTCGATCGCCTGTGCAAATAACGCGGTAATTGCGAGGAGGAAGAGAAGGGAAGAAACGGCGCCGTAGAGAAGAGATGCAGCACTCGCCGGAGTGAAGAGGAGGTGTAGCGCTCGCCGGAGTGAAGAGGAGGTGCAGCGCTCGCCGGCGATGGACGTGATCGGCTCTGTCGGAGGAGCGCGGGTTAGGGCTGAGCGGAATCGCGTTATTTCACGATTTTTGTGGTTTTGAAAGAGCGGTGAGGGGTTTTTTACTGGACCGAACCGGGAATGGGGTTTGGGAAGTACCCGGAAGTACCGGGCCGTACCCAAAAACCAGTCAAAGTACCGGGTACGTATTTTGCCGTACCGGGGCGTACCGAGCCGTACCGGGCCGTACCAGTACCCGCAAACGTACCGTGTACGGGTACAGGACATTTTTTTTGAGTACCCGTGCTTCGTAGATCCCTACCCCCCCCCCCCCCCCCCCGTGGATCACCCTGATCCCTCCTCGGGCCCCCACATCCGTCCGGTCCTCACATTTATCTTCTCCAACTCCTGGCTAAACCTCTTCAATCCTCACGGGCGGCGGCTGCTGGACTTGCCCCCTGGCCCCTCTCATCTCCAAGAACTCTGGGTAGGTGGTCGTTGCATGACCCACTACCTGGTGGAAGTCACAGAAGGGCAACGCTACCCTACCTTCCCGTCTCCTCGCTCCTCCTCGAGCTCCTCTCCTTCCTCCTCTTCCTCTCACGATCTCTATAGCCTCCTGCTGCTGCGGAAGGGGGACCCTCTGTCCCTGCCTCCACGCCGGCTGGCTGAACCTCCTTTGCTCGCGAAAGTTGTCCCTTCCCTAGAAACCACCACCCTGCCCTTGGGGGCGTCCTTCCTGTGGTCTCCAGCCCAACATGTTGTTCAACTCGCGTTGTCCCCCCACCTTGGTACTGCCCCTAACCTCGGGGTTCCTCCCTTCTTCTCTCCTCTCTCTGCTCCCTCTGCCTCCCGGCGTGGGGCTCTCGACGAGCAATGTGGTACCAGAGTTGTTCCTTCTGGTACCAAAGCCGGATGACGAGTCCTACCAACCCCTTTAGGAGGGCTCGCCGCCCGAGAGCTCGCCTTGCTGAACCCCCGCGCCGCACTTTCTTTCTTTTTGTAATACAAGCAGTCGTGTACGGGGGACCCCGTGCGGGCAACATTCGTCATAGGTGCGACATTTGTCGAGGGTGCGACGTTTGTTGAGGGAGCGGTATTTGGCTGAGTCGTCAGCATTGGACGTGGGTGCGACGTTTGTCGAGGGGGCGACATTTGTCGAGAGGACGACATTTGTCGTGGGGGCAACATTTTTCTTGGGGGCATCATTAGTCGTGGTGGCGACATTCGTTCTCAAAATCTACCGGCGGCCAAACAGGGTGGCGAAATCAGACTGAATCATTTTTTTCTTCTGCGAGTTGGGTGGTCTTCGACCGCATCTATAAGAAGAGTTCTCAAAATATAAGAAAAATGACTAAAAAGATCACCCAAGATCCGACCCAAACAAATAAAAAGTAGGGGAGAGCTCTTAAGTGGTCTTCGGCCACATCTAGGCGGGCGAACGTCTCCGCACGAGCTTCGCCCGCCTCCGCAAGGCCTTCGCCCGTGCTCGATGCGTCGTTGTGAGCTGCGCCCACAACATATACATATGACTACTCAAAATGACCGTAAAAAAATCTAAATCGCGATTACATTTTTTATTTTGTAAAAAACATACGTTTTGATATACAAAACGTAATTTCTCTATCTCCTCTCTAAATATAAGAAAAAAATGACTAAAAAGACTCAAACAAATGAAAAGAAGAGTTGATTATATGAGGGGTAATATAATATTAAAATGTTACACCATCGCCGCTCAACTACACCATCGCCGCTCGACTACAGTAGTTGTTCCAAACGTAAACCCCTTGGTTCTTTCCTTTCCGTAATTTGTCGTTTCATTTTATTCTCTCAAGTGATTAAAGGGGCATTTGATTCCAAACAGCTAAAAACATCAAAACAAAGAGATCAATAATATAACTTCTGTATAACGGTACGAAAAAGACAGGGATAATATGTATACCAGTGATAATGCGTTTTGGCCCGAGTTCTCTCGCAGCATCCAACAGTCTACATAAAGCATCCGGGGTGTGCGCATAATCGACAATCACCGGAAACCCTTGGTTTTCATCAATCAACTCACACCTCCCAGGAACCCCATCCATCTGTTCAATTCCTCTTACGCCTCCACTGGGGCATCCACTGCAACCCCAACAGCAACAGCAGCAAGAATGTGGTATACATTAAACCTTCCAATTAATTTGGAGCTGATCTCCGTCTTCCCCTTCGGCGTGTCAACCAAAGGCAGAACATCTGCACTTCTGCTCTCCATTCCGAATGTCACAATGGGAACATCTGGATTGCCCAGAGATAAGAAGTAATAAGCATTAAAATCATCCACATTCACTACTTTTCTGTGATTTTCTGGATCGGACATTTTGTCAAACAGCTTACCCTTGCTCTTTCTGTACTCATCTGTAGTCACATGGAAGTCGAAGTCGTCTCTTGTAAAGTTAGTGAACACAGCAACATTAAAATCAATCACATCGCACCTTCCTAGTGCTAATCCGTGAGAAGAAGCCCCCATAACAACAGATTTGGCGCCAGTATGCACCAATTTTGCCATTAATTTTTGGAGTACCAAAGAATCAGGGGTCGTATTGGGAGCTTCCAGTAGCTTATTGTCATGAATGTAGTAACCAATGGTGCCAAGCATCCAGTAAGTGAGACTTTCATTGTCTAAAGGATCTTTCCGCAGGATTCCGCCCAAGCTCAGTTGTCCAGCGCAAGGGTGGCCGGCCTAGAATGCGAGAACCAGCTGCTGAAGGCTGAGATGAAGCGTCTGCAGGAGGCCCTGGTCCTGGCCCAACCATCGCTGGACGAGATGCTCAAGCGCCGCCGCTACTGTGCATACGAGATAGACGTGATAATTCAAGAAAACGCGCAGGCCCCGACAAAGATGGTGATTGAGATGCTGCGGGAATCGGGCCTTCTGAACGAAGGTGGCGAGCCCCTGACCGCGCGGGGAGTCGTGCCCTGGTTGTTTGAGCCCATCCCCAAGCCCGCGGGGGAGGGAGAATTTCCGGAGGAAGATGCGCCAGAGCTTGGCCACGACCACGGGTCCGGCGGCAGCTCCTTTGGCGAGACCCCTAGCAGAAGCGGAACCTCCAGCAGCCTTCTCCCCGACTTTTCTATTTCAAACTTATAATTTTTGGTGATTGTTATTAGCACCGCAGTTTTGGCTAGTCGCACCACATTTTCTCCTAATTTTTTGTGTCTTTTAAAAATACGTCTTTTGTATGCATTTTTAGGAAAAGTGTTCAACACGAAAGTTATAGATCTCGAAGAAATCTACAACTTTTGTGCTGAACATTTTTCCTAAAAATGCATGTACAATGCGTACTTTGGAAATACGCTCAGATTTCGCGTCTTTTGGAAATACGTCTTGTACATGCATTTTTAGGAAAAGTGTTCAACACGAAAGTTGTAGATCTCGTCGAGATCTACAATTTTCGTGTTGAACATTTTTCTTAAAAATACATGTATGAGACGTATTTTCAAAATAAGCGAAAAATTAGAAGAAAGCGCGGTGCGACTAGCCGGAACTGCGGTGCTAATAACAATCACCTAATTTTTTCTTAACTTTTCTTGTAATGGGCGAGACGCCCATGTAATTTTCCCAGTTTTCCACCCTATGGCCTCGTACATGGATTTAATCAAATGAGTGGTGGTCGTCTTGCCGTTTGTTGCTGTAACTGCGATTACAGAAAGCTTCTCCGATGGGCGATCGTAGAAAGGAGATGCAAGAAGAGGGATCGCCGAATGGGTGTTCTCCACAGTGACGATAGCTTGGCACCCAAGAGTTGCATCTTCGTCTAGATCTCTATCAGCTACAACGGCCACAGCTCCTTTGCTGATGGCCTCGGCTAAATAAGCGTGGCCATCTGTTTCGGAGGCGATCCGGCAAATGAAGAGATCGCCGGGAACGGCCTCTCTGGAATCGTGCTGGATGCCCGTTATGCAGGTGTTGATGTCGCCGTAGATCGATAGAGGGGTGATCTTGCACTTTTTCAGGATTTCCCCGAGCGGGAAGAAGGGTTTACAGATTGATGGCAACTTGAGGATTTCTTCGTCGGGGAAGAGAGTGGGATCATGGATTTTCATTGGATTTTTCTTGGATTGTGATGCTGGTGTTACTAGGCAGGGTAGAGGAAGGCGGCGATAAAGAGTCGAAGAAAGATGATGGTAAAGTGGCGGTGGAATGTTGCTGCAAACCGCCGTCGGCGGCGGCGTAAGGTGGCAGAAGGAGGCGGCGGTTTGAAAACGAAGATTTATGGAACGGAAATAGAGAAGTAGAGTATCTGGGGAAGGAGAAGAAGCACGGGAGTCGCGGAAGGAGGGATTGCCGCAGGGGAAGAAGCACGCAAGTTGCAGAGGAAGAAATTGCGGCGAGCAGCTCAGCCCTCTCCCTGCGCAGTAGGGCTGTAACGGTTTGGTTTGATTCGGTTTTTGGTAAAATCATTAACTGAACCACCCACATGTGGTTCCAAAAATCTGGAACCAAACCAAACTATGCACACCATTGGAACCGAACTGAACCGAACCGTATGGTTTGGTTCGGTTCAGTTCGGTTTGAGTGGTTTAAAATATGAAAAAAAAATTTGGGACATGGAGATAAATAACCCATGAACATAAAAACAGATAAACAAATTTAGATAAATTTATTCTTATGAAAGATTTCTTTAATTATGTACCCGACTGTAATAAATCGTGTTCTATAATAAGTCATGTTCTTTAATAAATCATGTTCTAATATAAGTAATTATGAAACAAAAAACAGTGACTTCTAGTTCTAGTGAGTTGTAACAACTAACAAGAGTGAAGACTTAACTATATTGATAATATATTAAAATTTTATTAAAACTAATACGATTCGGTTCGGCTCGATTCAGTTTGACATTCCAAACCATGAACCAAACCGAACCACATGGTTTTTCAAAAAAATCGAACCATGACTGAACCGCAAGCTACTAAAACCGAACCAAACTGTGCGGTTTGGTTCGGTTCGGTTTGGTTATGCGGTTTGGTTGGTTCGTACTTACAGCCCTACTGCGCAGAAGAAGAAGACGGGGGATATCAGGCATTTGAGGCGGGTAAATAGTGTCGGCCTGTTTTAATGAAGCCCTAATCCGGCAAAATGACCAAAATACCCCCAATTAACTCACAAAAGTTAGTTTTATTATGACATTCAGTGATTTAAATGTTACATCATGCTGTGTTTAGTTACTTGCTTATAATATAAAAGATGTTTGTAATATGTACTTTTATTATTGATGTAATGTAAACACGGGCTGAGTCTCACCCTTCGTTGTAATTAATAATATATGTGTTTCTGAAATGATAATGTGATATTATTTCTTTGAAATGATCATGCCTTCGTTTCTTTGCGCACTCGCGACCCAGCTCGACCTTCCCACTCGCCGCCTCCAAACCCGCATCTCGCTAGCGAGACCGCGCGTCCCTTAGGGACTTAGCTTAGAAAATGACCTTAGGCAGCCGGCCCGTGAGTGGCGATCCGCCCCCTTATCCAGAGGATTTCTCCCACACTGCCCGCGAGATCTAGGAACTGGCTCGCCTCGACTCGTGTCCGGGGCGTTCGGCTTCGCACGAGCCAAGCCTCATGAGGTCGCCTTGCGGGTGCCGAGCTGGATGAGTGTCGAGCGGACACCTGGGGTGTGTGACCCAGCTCGCCCACGATCCTTTCCCCTTGGAGATTTGCCTCTTTCAACTTTTTTTTTGGCGATCTATTAGGAATTTCCACTTCCCTTCTCTCCTCTGCCAGCTGATATGAGGCTGACAGTGTGAGATGAGTGTCAATCGAACCTTCACTTTGGCCAAACACCGAGTGCTACCACCGACCCGATCAGCTAGATGAGAGCCTGACGACGGGTGTTGAGCTTCTACTAGACTTATCAAAGCCTCATCCAAGAAGTCTACCTGCCATGTCGGCTCGTGAGAGCCCGGTCAGCGGAACCATCTCGGGGCTAACATGTCTAAATCACCTCCAAGAGGTCTACCTACCCTGCCGGCTAGTGAGAGCCCGGTCAGCGGAACCATCACTACTAGAAAAAATGGCTTTTAGCCACAGTTTCTTTTGCCACGGGGAAAAATCGTGGCTAATAGTGAGTATTAGCCACGGTTTTATTCCGTGGCTAATACTGGACTTTTAGCCACGGTTTGCCTGAACCGTGGCTAAAAGTCTAGTATTAGCCACGGTTTGCCTGAACCGTGGCAAAAGGTCGTGACATCGTTTAGTCCCACACCGCCAAAACAAAATGAGATTTTTGGGTTTATAAGGAATTTATTTCAATTAGCCTTTGAAATAAATATGGCGGCGGCGGCGGCCGGGCGGCGGCCGGGCGGCGGCGGCGGCCGGGGGGCGGCGGCAGGCCGGGCGGCGGCGGCAGGCCGGGCAGCGGCGGCGGTGGCAGGCGGCGGCTGGCGCCCGGTGGCCGGCCTGAATTTTTTATGTTATGAGTGGCCTTTTAACCACGACAATTAAACCGTGGCTAAAAGTCCACTATTAGCCACGGCAATGAACCATGGCTAAAAGTCCAGTATTAGCCACGGTTTTGGACTTTTAGCCACGGTTTGGACTTTTAGCCACACTCGTATTGCCCACGCCCATTTTCCGTGGGCAGACCGTGGCTAAAAGTCTTTAGCCACGGTTTTGGACTTTTAGCCACGGCAATCTGCCGTGGCTAAAAGTCAGTTTTCTAGTAGTGCATATTGAGGTTAACTTTCCAAACTCCACCGAGTGACTTCAGGCCCTACCAGCTAATGGGAGCCTGGTCAGCGGGATCTGCTCGGGATCAACATATCAAAGCCTTCACAAAGTGGTCTACCTGCCCTGCCGGCTAGTGAGAGCCCGATCAGCGGAACCATCTTGAGGTTAACTTTCCAAACTCCACCGAGTGACTTCAGGCTCTGCCAGCTAATGGGAGCCTGGTCAGCTGGATCTGTTCGGGATCAACATATCAAAGCCTTCACAAAGTGGTCTACCTACCCTGCCGGCTAGTGAGAGCCCGGTCAGCGGAACCATCTCGGGGCTAATATGTCTAAGTCACATCCAAGAGGTCTACTTGCCCTGCCGACTAATGAGAGCCCGGTCAGCGGAACCATCTTGAGGTTAACTTTCCAAACTCCACCGAGTGACTTTCAGCCCTACCAGCTAATGAGAGCCTGGTTAGCGGGATCTGCTCGGGATCACCATGTCAAAGCCTTCACCAAGAGGTCTACCTGCCCTGCCAGCTAGTGAGAGCCCGGTCAGCGGAACCATCTCCGGGCTAACATGTCTAAGTCATCTCCAAGAGGTCTACCTGCCCTGTCGGCTAGTGAGAGCCCGGTCAGCGGAACCATCTTGAGCTTAACTTTCCAAACTCCACCGAGTGACTCCTAGCCATGCCAGCTAATGGGAGTCTGGTTAGCGGGATCTGCTCGGGATCAACATGTCAAAACCTTCACCAAGAGGTCTACCTGCTCTGCCGGCCAGTGAGATCATGGTCAGGGGAGCCATCTTGGGGCTAACATGTCTAAGTCACCTCTAAGAGGTCTACCTGCTCTGCCGGCTAGCGAGAGCCAGGTCAGCAGAACAATCTTGAGGTTAACTTTCCAAATATCTCATAATACATTTATTTAAATGAAGTCTTTCTAATGGAGTGCGCCCTACCTTTATCGGTCAGGGATAAAGTTCGTTACAAAAAAGGGCTTACCTAGACAAGGCTCCTTCAAGATGCACGATTGTCCGTCTCTTTTCCTCCCACTCTATACGAAGCATTCTCAACCTGCTCATGCTCCCGTTGTTGTGTGGAGCTTCCTGCGCTCCTCACCTTTAAAAGTTTCGGGCTGGTGGTTGTCATGACCCTCTCCCGGGTAGAGGTCATGGCAAGGCAACTCTCCCCTACCTCCTCTTCTCTTGCCTGAGCGATTCCTTCTCTCAATCCTATTCTTGGACGTTGGAACCTTGATAGGAAGTTTTGACGCAGGTCCTCAAAATAATGGATTGAATTTGATAGGAGTTGGTGAAACCAGCTATTCGCTCTTCCCTTAAGAGTAACGATAAAGAGCTGACACTAGAAGGGGTCGGTCATCTGCTTGGTCGAGATTGCATATTCAAACCATTGGATATGTTGCACGGGATCATCTATGCCAGTGTAGTAGGACATCTCTGGCTCGCAGAACCCCTCTGGAACTAGGGCAGACGAGACCAACTCGCTGAAAGGACTCCCGCCACTCGCAGGGCGAGCTAGACGATCCCGCGCCTCCATCTCGTCGGGCCTTCCCGTGTAACATCTCATTTCCAACTAGACCCTTAAGAGTGGTTTTGTCATGATTAGGTCATGACAAAACCCTAGGAAGCCCAAGAAGACCATGTGAGCTTAGGCATGAAGTTGGAAATCACCATGGTCTACAAATAGTAGAATTGTAAACAATAGCTTAGGATGACCATAGGGCTTCACCATGACTCCATGACCCTACCATAACATCTCTAACCCATTAAAGGATCCATTAGAGGCATAGATATCCCAATTGACCTAAGACGATCATAGGCCTAAATTGGGCAAGGTGCCCTAACTAAGGGCAATTGGCCTCTAATATGTCCAACCAACCCTACCCAAGTCTTTCTAGACCTTAAGAGAGGCCAATGAGTCACTAAGTATCCATTGGGGGCAATCAAAGTGGTCAAGTTGACCTAGGTCCACCCTAACCCTAAATGGGCCAAACTGGCCTACTTAGGGTCAATTGACCTTCCCTTAGCTAGGTGAACCCCACACATGCCTCCCTAACCCTAAAGTGAGGTCAATGGGTCACCAAGAACTCATTGGGGTCAATCCAAGAGGCTAAGTTGACCCAAGTCAACCCTAGCCCTAATTTGGTCAAAGAATCCTTCCTAAGGGTCAAGTGACCCCCAAGATGTCAAACCCACCCAACCATGCTCTCCCTAGACCTTAGGAGGGGCCAATGGGTCGCTAATCACCTCCTAGGGTTAGCTAGGTCACCCAATGTGGCCTAGGGTTGAGCTAACCCACCTTTGGGTCAAGTTAACCAAAATGGGCTAACTCAAGCTCAAACCCAAATTCATTTGGGCTAGCCTCATGATAATCATTTAGATGAGTTTATGGGGTGTAGCTTGACTGAGTTACCCCTTTAATTTCGTCCAAGGTGACTAGGATAGAGAAAAGCTCCACTTGCTCTTTAATGGAGGAGAGAGAGAAATGGGAGGAAGACCATTCATGGCTAAGAGAGACCAAGAGCCCCTCCCTCCACCTCCAAGGGGGCTGATTCAACTCCCCATTCAATCTGAGGAAGGTCAGGGGCCATTTTGGTGGTTGTTCATGGACGGAATAGTGAATCCACCCATGGCCAAAAATGCCCTTGATGGCCATTAATGGCCATTGGTGCTTGGCCCCTTCTCTTCCCCATTTAGTGACTTTAAAAGCATCACTAGACTCATAGGAGTCGTTTCCACACCTTAACTGAAGGAGCCGGGCAAGTTGACTGTGCTGTTGCAGAAACCCGAGCAGCTCACCACCACCATGACAATCCGGCGATCGACCCGCCTCTAGCCCTCCAATAAGATCCTCCCCTACTCCTTCTATGAGTAGATCCTAGGATTCATTTAGATTGAGAATCGTGCTCAATTGAGCCCAATCAATGGATTCGTTTTCCTGATTTTCCGGGAAGAAAACTCATGTTCGAGATCGCCAGAAATGGCCCCTCCGGCGGTCGTGCCGCCGCCCGGCGATAGCCACCACCTCAATAGAGATGGTGGTGGCGGTGGCCGACCACGAAAGTGGTCGGGTGGCCGGGAAAAAGGGATGGAATAGGCTCCATGTCAGATGAATCCTGGCCTTTGGCTAGAGGAAGAAGATGATACTAGGGCCCTCAGATTTGCTTTAAGATTCGTATTGGCATCACCCTATATTAATTCCTATTATTTCAATTTCTCTCCCATTACTGGACAGTTTTAAAATTAAATATTAAAAATATCTAAGGTCCCCTACAAAAAGAGTTGTCAACATAAAACTTCTAGATCTGAGAGTCTAGTTTATTTCAAAATTGATTTGAGTCAATTTGGAGTTCAGGTTTGACAACAACACTCATTTTGGCGAGGTCTATACCTAGGCTAGACCAGAGATTATTTTGATTGCCACCATCAATCCAGCCATCCAAATGACTTGAAATGTTGGATGAGGGTCAATCTTACACATACCTAGGACATATCCAAAAATGAGAATTTTTGGAAAATATTTTCCTTAAGTTTTTGTAGAAATTCAATAATCCATGTATGAATTATTTAAAAGGTCAAATGACCTCAAAACCTCCCAAATTTCGGTGAGTGGTCCTTGGGATCATCATAAGGCTCTGTATAAATTTTCATCTCATTTGAATATGATTTAGTTTGGAAATAAGCAAACCCTAAGTTGGACCAAAAATGGGTAATTAGGTCAAAGTGTCCCTTGTGGGTTTTAGGTGACCAAATCACCTCAACAGGGGTTGAAACTTGGGCCACTGATTTGTTATGATATTTAACTCCCTGACATGGAGTATGGGATAGATTAGGGTATATTTGCCCTAGGAACCAAGTTCAAACCCTAAGGTTGAACTTTGGGGATTTGTGAAGGACATGAGGTGTTATGTCCTTGTATGGACTTGTTGATTAGTTCATGTGATCCTAGGGAGGTGAAATGCCCTGGGAAGGGATTTGGTGGAGTTTGGATACATGCACCCCACTTAAAGCACTTAGTAGATATTTAGGTCTTTACACCTTCGAAAATATTCAATGGGTCATATGACCCTGGATCTTTGTGATATTTTGGGTAGGAAAATTGTCATAGTGATATATACCTCTGGAATTTATTATATGGTGTCTAGATGTAAGACCCCCCTTTTTTTCTTTCAACCACCGGGGTCTTAGCCTAGAATTGCCGATTTGCGGTGGCACCGACTCACGGGACGGCCGCCACTACAAAACGCCAATTCTGCCGGCCCTTTTCGATCACAAAGAGAGAGAAGTAAATATTACACTGAATGTAAACAGGTCCACGGAAACACATATGAATAAAATCACAACAAGTCCATCAATATATAGTAAAAGAAAGTACTGCAAAGGAACGGTTCAGATGAAATATAGAAAAACGGGCTCGAGCCTGGTACATCAGAGTCCTCACTACAAATCACTCATCGCAGAAGCTATAAAAATACTAAACACTCACGGAGCTGGACACAGGTGCTCCGGTGCTAGACTGGCCCACCTCCATGCGTACCGTACTCCGCTGGTGCTGGTCCCTGGGCTGCTGGTCCCTGTCTCCCATCCGGAGCTCCTGTAATGTTGTGGTTCGAAAACCATTAGTCATAAAGACTAAGCCCTATCATCCCCTACCCCCCCCCCCACGGCTCCTAAGCACCGAGCGGAGAGGAGGAAAGGGAAGCTACAATGGTGGAGAAGAATCAAACGGATGACAGTGAAACTAGTCTAATAATTGTTCATGGTGTATAAACAACTAATCAAAATAGAGTACATCTAGCAGTTCTACGGTAGTAAGTAGTAAAGTAGACAAATAGAAAGCAAGTAAGTAAATAAGTAAGTAAATAAGTAAGTAAACAAGTAGGTAACCTTAACTTATATGAATGTACATACAAACTTATAAGTTAAGGGTTCTTCTGCAAGGCTCCCATCGTATAAAAAGTCTCATACCGATTTATACGTTGGGGTTTCGGTTGTATGCAAATATGAGTATAATGATATGCTATGCCATGATTCATGCAAGTGCAACACACGCACACGACTCTATGCGCACAGACCTTTAGTTCCCCCTGTTCGGGCAGCTAGCTTCACTCCTAGGAACCTCCGTAGTGGCAAACAGAGACAGTGGGTTGGGCCCCCCACTCCTAGGCGGGTATCCACACTACCTGGTCTAGCCCTTCTGTACGCCCCTAGAAGAACACAACCTAGAGTATCTGCGTACTTGTGCTGGCTATATCCACCAGACTTTCTTTGGCTAAGTGTCCCACACCGCCGAGTCAACGTACCGATGTCGGTGTGAACGACAATCAAATACCGAAGACCCACCACTTTATTCTATACTCAAACCCTCGAGCCCTCGGCTCCCCGGACTGTCTCGTCCGTGCATCTACCTTCAGAGCTACCGTCTGAATGGCAATCAAACCCACTTATTCTACCTCCTTAGCTACCGGTGTGTGTGAATGTGCAACCCTAGATATTCTAGTTGCTCTTTTAGTTTATTTTTCCTACGGTTTACGTTAGCCCAGGACTGCCCCCGGTATTCCCTGTGAAGGGCTCTCAAATGGCACTAGGAACTATGATGGTAGCTGAAGCTCATCGTTCTCTTTCGCAAGGCACTTACTTTTATTGGTTATTACCCATTACCCGATCCCATTCAAATTACTTTGGATCTGACCTAGTGTATTTAGATTCTTCCTCTCCAACCGGGGTGGACGATCTTTCGTCGTTCCCGAACACCACTTAACACTAGTCAATCTCACACTCTACTCATCCTGACTTTCAATAATGAACTTAATTTAAGTTATCCTATCCAAACCAGCAAACTACCAAAATTCCATCTTCCCAAGCTCATTACCCACTCTAGTTCAATTTCTGCGGTTTAATATGATTTCAGCAGTTTTTACTAAACGCAGACCATCCTAAGCTATATGAGGTATACAAGGGGAGGTACTCCAAATTGTCTTCCAAATCTCCTATAAAATTTACTGGAGGTCTATCATGACATAATTAGCCTAAATCCAGAAATTTATAATTTTCCTAATTAATCTGATATTTATTTAATTTTCCCAAAAGATTGGCCATGGGTAATTTTAAACATGAACTACATGATTTCCTCAAGTAATGGCCACCCAAAAATTATGATCACTAAATAACAGCAAGGTATCATCAAATACTAATTTTCATGATTTTACAGAAAGTATTTAGCCTCTAATTAATTTATCCATTACAATCCCATTAATCCTATGTAAAGAAGGAAGTACTGAAATTACTCATCATAAAATTATAGAAAAATTACTGAATATCAATATGGTACATAAAAGGCCATTGTGCAAAGATCATAATTTTACAGGCTTGCTAGACACCAAAATAGATTTAAATAAGTTTTCATGGGAAACAACATTTAATGAAGCAAGCCTTAGAATTAAACTTCTAAAAATCCCATAAAAATTCACAGAGCTTTAAAACATAATAAATAGTCTTCTGCCTATAGATCATCAATTTTCAGAAAGTATTTTCTCCATAATAAATTTCTAAGCAAATAATATAAACTACTAAAATGTTAATGAAGTATTCAAAATAATGATCCTAAATTCATAATAAAATCTCCAGGGCTTGTACTAACCTTAAAAACTACTCTACCCAAATCCCATCACTGTTCAGTGAGTTTTAGTGACATTTTCTATCTCTACAAGTTTTGTGCCCTAAACTAGGGTTAGGGTTTTAAGGGACTTATTTACTTTAAAATCCATTCATATTTCTACAAGAGGATTCTAGATACCCTAGAATTTTATCTACCAAGTTTCAATTCATAACCCGGTCATTTGACCACTTGCCCTTCACAAACCACCAAGAACCATCCTTAGGGTTTGACCTTGGGTCCTAGGGCAAATTTACCCCAATCCATCTCAAAATCCATGAGAGGGTGCTAGGCATCATTAATAGTCAGTGGACAAAATCTCAGCCTCTTTTGAGGTGATCTGGCCACTCCAATCTCAAAGTGCACTTTTGACCTAAAAACCCCTTAATAGGGAAAAGCTTATGTTTGTCCATTTCCAATCTAAAACATCTCCAAATGAGATGAAAAATTACACAAAGCCTCATGATGGACCCAGGAACCACTCACAAAAATTTGGGAGGGTTTGGAAGTCATTAAGCCATCTAATTAATTTACCCTAAGATTATTAAATTTTTCTAAATACTATAGAAAAATATTCTCCAAAAATTCCCATTTTTGAACAGGCCCTAGGTATAGCTAGGGTAGACTCCCTGCCCAAATTTTAGATCATTTGGTCAAGGGATGAAAGGTGGGCACACCTTTTAGTCTCTGCCTAGCTCTAGGTATAGATCCCACCAAAAGAGGTGCCCTGGTCAAACCAGTTGACCAAATTGACCCAAATCAATTTTAAAATAAAGCAGACTCATAGGGCTACAAATTCTATGTTGACCATTTCTTCATGAAAAGCCTCTAGGTAATTTCCATAAATTTCCTAATGTGGCTGTTATTTGAATACAAAAAATCATATAAAAGAGAAAAAGCTTAAATAACAGCACAGATCTTGAAGTAGATCCAACAGTGCTGGGATATCTTCTTCCTCCAGCCAAGGTCTAGGATTAGCCTGATCTGGAGTGCATTCCACACGCTGCCGCCGGCCATCCAGCCTCCTCCCTGGCCGGCCACCGCCACCACCGCCACCACCACCTCCGTTGAGGTGGTGGCCATCGCCGGGTGGCGGCGCGGCCGCCGGAGAGACGGAATCTGGCGAACCCGAAACTAGCTCTTTTTTTTGCGGGAAAATGGGAAGAGGAGCTCTTCCGATCGGGCTCCGTTGAGCTCGATTATCAAACCTAAAGAATTCTAAGATCTACCCGTAGAAAGAGAGGAGGGGAGGACCTTGTTCGCGGGCTGGAGGCGTGCTGATTGACGGAATTCCATTGGCGTGGTGGTGGCGTCGCCGGAATTCTTCTACAGCACAGTACAAGCTCCAAATCTGTCGGGTAAGGGTGGAAACTTCATCTCTGAGTCTAGGGAGCCTTTTTAAACCAGTAAAAGGAGGGAGGGGAAAGTTCTAACCGCTGGTGGCCATTAATGGCCCATTATAGCTTTTTCAGCCATGGTGGTGGGGGGCTGAAACGGCTCTGTGATAGCTGGAGGAGGGTTGGAAACTCCTCCTCTCCCTATGAGGACTTGAATCCAGCCGTTTAAAGAGGAGGGGAAGGGGCCACGGCATCAAGTGCCATTGATGGCCATGAGAGCAGGTTCTTGGCCATGGTCGTGGCTCCTCCTTGCTTTCAAAACCGACAGCCACGTGACATGACCGGTCAACTCTTTTTTTTAAAATAAGACTTAATTGGGTCTTATTACAAGAAACGGCCTAATGATGCATTCGGGCCCACCATCTTGACCGGCCTGGTTCAGCTGAACCAGCACACAGCCAAAAATCCTGCCAGAAAAATTCTAAGTACAATGGCAAATAGTGAGCTTAGCTCACTCAACTCCATCCAAGCTACGGTGTTGAGTGAGCTCTGCTCACTCAACGCCATCCATGCTGTTGCGTTTAGTGAGCTCTGCTCACTCAACGCCATCCCGGATACGGCGTTGAGTGAGCTCTGCTCACTCAACGCCATCCAGAATGGCCCTCCCAGACTATGGCATTGAGTGAGCTCAACGCCTTCCAGATTATGGCGTTGAGTGAGCTCTGCTCACTCAACGCCATCCAACCTACTCAAGATGGCGTTGAGTGCAGTCTATGCACTCAATGCCATCTAGCTTATGGCGTTGAGTGAGGTAAGCTCACTCAACGCCATCCAAACTACGGCGTTGAGTGAGCTCAGCTCACTCAACGCCATTTCAGGCCTCAGTAGACAGCGTTGAGTGCTGTCCGTGCACTCAATGCTGTCTAGTTTATGGCGTTGAGTGAGCTAAGCTCACTCAACGCCATCCAGTCTACGGCGTTGAGTGAGCTTAGCTCACTCAACGCCATCCAGACAACACTAGATGGCGTTGAGTGCAGTCTGTGCACTCAACGCCGTCTAGCTTATGGCGTTGAGTGAGCTAAGCTCACTCAACGCCATCCAGACTACGGCGTTGAGTGAGCTCAGCTCACTCAACTCCATTCCAAGGTCACGGGCGTTACGGATCGGTCACGGGCGTGTCAGGCCCATGTTGAAATTTCTGAGCTCGTCGATCGTCTTTCTGAGATCGACGATCGTCGAAGGGGTCACGCCCTAGGTCACGGGCGTGACCACCCCTTGACTCGAAATCTTGGCCGATAAACTTCAATTCCTGGGTTTCCTAGGGTTCTGTTATGACAAAACCACTTATAGGGGTCTAGTTGGAAATGGGATGTTACACTAGGTAACAGTAGCTCACCCTTGTAGCTATAAAGTTCATCTTGCCCTTTTGATGATATTGATGTAATTATAGTTTATATGTCTTAGAATGATTTTAAACTCTGGAAAAGCTGATCAAATAGCATGTAGATGCACTAGTAAAATATTTGGTCTAGTAGAACATTTCTTTTTAGTACATCATGTGTAAAATAAACTAGTGCACCCTATTTTGATAAATAGAAGATAAATACTATAGTTTGCTGGAAAATTGTGTTATTTAGCCAGAGTACTTTTTAGGGCATAAAGAAGCTTGGAAAAATATTTACATGTTGTTTAGTTGAGATTACAAGCATGTTTCTTCACAAAGTGCTGCATGATGGATTTGGTTGAGATATTTTTATATATAGTTTACTGACCCTGGAATAACATGAAATTTAGTAAGTTTTTATGATCATAATAAATCTCTGTTAATTTTTTTTTAATTTTTGGACAAGTATTTATGGTACTCCCTTCATTACCCCTATTTAGTTGAATTACCTTGGATTATTTATTTGGAGGATAATTTCTTTATAAAAATTTATGAAATTTGGTATTCAATGATATCTTGATATCCTATAGTGTTCATAATTTTTGTATGGTCATATCTTAAGTAAATATAGTACTTCATGTTCAAATCACCCATGGACCAATTTTTGGGGAAAATTAATTAAATGCCAATTTATTTAGGAAATTCCAAGTTTCTGTATTTAGGCTAAATATATCATGATAGGCCCCCAATAAATATTTTAGGGCTTTTGGATGAAAATTTGGAGTACCTCATATAGTATAAATCATATAGCTTAGATTGGTCTGTATATAGTAAAACGACATAAATTGTAATAGAATGTAAATTGAACATAGGGAGTTGGGGTATCAGTTTTATTATTATGGTAAAATAGAAATGTGCTCATCAATGAGAGTCATGATGAGGAGTAATGATGAGAAGACTAGTGTAGGTGATACTCGTGTTCGACGAAACATCGTCTTCCCTATGGAAAGGAAAGGTCAAATACACTAGGGTTAGATCCAATATAACATTAAAAGGGATCAGGGATTGGGTATTAACCAATAATAGTAAGTGTCTTGCGAAAGAGAACGTAAGCTTCAGCTACCATCATAGTTTTTAGTGCCCTGTGAGAGCCCTTCACCGGGAATACCTAGGGCAGTTCAAGGTTAATGTAACCCGTAAGAATAATCAATGCTAAGAGTAACTAGTGATTCACCTTCACACACCCAGGTGACTCGGGAGGTTAGTTTATTACGGTTATCCGAGCGGTAGGCTCGGTGGTAGTTATAACAGACAGGATAATCCGGGGAGCCGATGGCTCGGGAGTTCTTGAATACATGAGCAAAAGGTGGTGGGTCTTTGACATTGAATGGCGTTCACACTGACGTCGATACGCTGACTCGGCGGGTGTGGTTTACACTTAGCCAAAGAAAGTCTGGTGGATATGGGTAGCATTAGTACGTGGTGACTCTGGGTTGTGTCCTTCTAGAGGCGTACGTAAATGCTAGGCCTGGTAGTGGTGATACCCGCCTAGGAGTGGGGGACTCGACCCACTATCTCTATTTGTCACTACGGAGGTTCTTGGGGGTGAAGCTAGCTGTCCAAAAGGGGGGAATTAAAGGTTTGTGCGCATAGAGTTGTGTGCGTGAGTTGCACTTGCATGAATCATGACATAACATATCACTACACTCATACTTGCATACAACCTACACTCCAACGTATAAATCGATATGAGACTTTTTATACGATGAGAGCCTTGCAGAAGACCCCTTAACTTATAAGTTTGAATGGACATTCATATAAGTTAAGGTTACTTACTTCTTAGTATGTCTTTTTTACATATGTTGCTTTACTCTACTTGTTTACCTTACTGTTTGCTATTATAGAACTGCTGGCTTGTACTTTCCTTCATTAGTTGTATATACATTATAATTAACTGCTAGAATAGTTCCACCATCACCTGCTTTGTTTATTCTCCTCATTCATAGCTTCCCTTTCCTCCTCCCCGCTTGGTGCCTAGAAGCCATGGGGGAGGGGTAGGGGATGATAGGACTTAGTCTTTTGACTAATGATTTTCGGACCACAACATTCCAGGGGCTCCGGATGGGAGACAGGGAGCCGCAATAGGGGATATAACACCAGCGTAATACAGTGCATATGGAGGTGGGCCAGTCTAGCACAGGAGCATTGACTGCTGGTTCCGTGAGTGATTAGTTTACTTAGCTTCCGCGAGAGTTTGTAGTGAGGATTGCTGTATCGGGCTTGAGCCGATTTATATTTCATTGTACTGTTCTATTTCAGTACTTCTATCTTCATGTGGATTTAATGTGATTTCTCATATTTTATATTATATGTGATTGTGGACTTAGTTTTATCAGAACTGGTTTAAGCGTCTTTTTCTTTGGTGATCGTAAAGGCCGGCAGGATCGGCGTTGTTTAGTGGTGACCCTCCCGAGTGTCGGTGTCACCGCAAAATGATGATTCTGGGCATAAGATGCTGGGGTTTTAAAAAGAAAAAAATGGGGTCTTACAAACTAGTATTAGAGGAAACATCGATCCAAAAAGAAGTAGTCCACAAAAATCCTAGGCCACCCCGCGCGAGCTTAGTTTGCGGACAAACTAGCAGCGGAAGCAATGATGTGCCCATAAGGGGAATCACATGTAAAGGTCCACCTTTTTTTAGTTCCACTTGTACATTATCTAATAGTTGGAATTCTTCTTTGTAGCCTGCGACAAACCCTGCCCCTAGCAGGGAGCACCTCCAGCTACGAAGATCTCATCTCATAATTCTCTAGTCAACGAGTTAGACTCAACCCACTATGACACATGACTAACCATGACAACTTATAGTATGCGCTAGTCGGAAATAGACCTTTGGGGTGAACTTGGTTAAGGTAAGGAGATATCCAAAGAGAATAAAGGAGGAGTTTAACACGAGAATGACTACCTTAGACATAAACTCAGGTGTCCCTACTGTCTCTATCAAGGATTACTCAAACTGGTAGGACTGCCTTAAGGAGAATTGTTGCCAATAATCTATTAGCAGAATGGCATGACAGAAGACACTTTGTCTCAAACCTCGTACCAGTAACAAGATTACCCGGAGACAACCAAAAAGACAAGTACCAATGGTCAGATAGGAATTCAAGTTCGGAAGAGACCCATTTGGGATTGGGAACATTTTGACCCTGATAAGATTGTCGTAAATGTGACTTAGAGGGTTTAAAGTATGGAGTATATTAACAAGTTTCAGGATGCAACCCCAGATATATGGTTGATGCTCTTGGGATTGTGCACCCAGCTAGGACGGATATAATATGTAATATCAAAGATACTTAGCCCAAGATAGGTAGGGGCTTATCTTTTATTTATTGGGGGCTTGTCTTTTGTTTATTGGGCAAAGTATTTACTGATTTGGGTTTCCCTTAGACCCCATCTAAAAAACATTGCGTCGTGAACATAATGAAATTGAAGTAAACTGTATTCGATAC
Source organism: Platanthera zijinensis (assembly GCA_039513925.1). Classification (NCBI taxonomy): domain Eukaryota; kingdom Viridiplantae; phylum Streptophyta; class Magnoliopsida; order Asparagales; family Orchidaceae; genus Platanthera; species Platanthera zijinensis. Next base: position 30,624,950 of record CM077082.1, read on the forward strand.
TACTCGGGCGTTGTTGTAGAGATAAGAATCTAATTGGGAAGTGGAGATTTTATAGAGTCGTTTCCTACCCACATAAACGAGAAATCCTATCACTGAAAGTATGGTGTATCTTGGAACATGTAACTCCCTAGAGTGAAGGAAGACGTCATGGATTTCATGACGCATGGTGAGGTCCGTCGGCCGATGAAGGTTAAGTGCAAGAATTTGTGGGGAACTATTACAGTCACTGCCCGAGTTAGAGTGGAAGTTCGAGGATATAATTAGGGATTTTCATACACAGGATTCCTCATTCTAACTCCGGGCATAATTATAATTGGAACATCAATAATAGACTGGCCGAGATAGCTGGGGTCATCCCGACCCAGAATAAAACTCCCGTGGGTGTTTCTTGAAATTTGTGAGCAGTTGTCCGTTATCATGGTGTGCTCAAGATGATCGTGTCGAATCAGGATGGATAGTGTACGTCCAAGGAGAGAACATCAGTCCAGGCTTATCTGGGCTCTCTGTCAACATTCAACACAGCTCTCCACCCTCGTACGGAGGTGCAGGATTCCACTGTCATGGATCTAGGACGAGGATCCAAAGGCACTCGACTCGGAATTTGTGGAGAACACAGATACCTAGGTGTCACTAATTTGAGATAGGATGCTGGAGGCCTATGGCAGACTGGCCAAATATTACGATGCGCGACATTGCCAAGTAGAGTTCCAGGATGGAGACTGTGTATTCCTGAAGATACGTCTGGTGCATAGAGTCTCGCGGGTACGCGGGCGGAAGAAGCTCAGTCCAATGAATATGGGGCGTTACAGGATCCTGGAGTAGATCGGTACATTGGCATACAGACTGGAGCTACCACCAGAGTTAGTGGTTTTGCATGACGTCTTCCACATCTCCTCTTTTAGAAAGGCTCTACTACGATCAAGACAATAGGTTCTTGGTATAGATGGCTCGACAGCTTTTGATTAATCGGTCTGCTGTGAGCCGATCAGGATAGATGATACAGCAGTGCGGGTCTTTCGACGCAAGAAGGTCCCGCTGGTCAAGGTCCTGTAGAGGAATCATGAGCAGGAGGAGCATTTTTGGGAGCCACCGGATCAGATGTCGCAGAGGTACCCAGATCTCTCTGGGTAAAGTATACATTTAACTTTCTATGGGATGTTATATTCAGTTACTCTTAGTAGAAACCCCACAGCCTAACCTGAATTTCGAGGACGAAATTTTTATTTTTGTTATTGTGATTTGTAACATCTCATTTCCAACTAGATCCCTAAGAGTGGTTTTGTCATGACTAGGTCATGACAAAATCCTAGGAATCCCAAGATGACCAAATGAGCTTAGGCATGGAGTTGGAAATCATCATGGTCTATAAATAGTAGAATTCTAAACAACAGTTTAGGATGACCATAAAACTTCACCATGACTCCATGACCCTACCACAACATCCCTAGCCCATTAGAAGGTCCATTGGAGCCATAGGGATCCATTGGGGTCAACCCAAAGTGGTCAAATTGACCTAAGACCACCATATACCTAATTAGGCAAGGTGCCCTAACTAAGGGCAATTGGCCTCTAATGTGCTCAACCAACCCTACCCAAGTCTTCCTAGACCTAAGAAGAGGCCAATGAGTCACTAAAGATCTATTGGGGGCAATCAAAGTGGTCAAGTTGGCCTAGGTCCACCCTAACCATAAATGGGTCAAACTGACCTACTTAGGGTCAATTGACCTTCCCTTAGCTAGGTGAACCCCACACATGCCTCTCTAACCCTAAAGTGAGGTCAATATGTCACCAAGGACCCATTGGGGTCAACCTAAGAGGCTAAGTTGACCCAAGTCAACTCTAGCCCTAATTTGGTCAAAGAACCCTTCCTAAGGGTCAAGTGACCCCCAAGGTGCCAAACACACCCCACCATGTTCTCCCTAGACCTTAGGAGGGGTCAATGGGTCACTAATCACCTCCTAGGGTTAGCTAGGTCACCCAATGTAGCCTAGGGTTGATCTAACCCACCTTTGGGTCAATTTAACTTAAATGGGCTAACTCAAGCTCAAACTCAAATTCATTTGGGTTAGCCTCATGATAATCATTTAGATGAGTTTATGGGGTGTAGCTTGACTAAGTTACCCCTTTAATTTCGGCCAAGGTGACTAGGAGAGAGAAAAACTCCACTTGCCCTTTAATGGAGGAGAGAGAGAAATGGAAGGAAGACCATTCATGGCCAAGGGAGACCAAGAGCCCCTCCCTCCACCTCCAAGGGGGCTGATTCAACTCCCCATTCAATCTCAGGAAGGTCAGGGGGCATTTTGGTGGTTGTTCATGGTCGGAACAGTGAATCCACCCATGGTCGAAAATGCCCTTGATGACCATTAATGGTCATTGGTGCTTGTCCCCTTCTCTTCCCCATTTAGTGACTTTAAAAGCATCACTAGACTCATAAGAGTCGTTTCCACACCTTAACTGAAGGAGACGGGCAAGTTGACGTTGTTGTTGTAGAAACTCGAGGGGCGCCACCACCACCATGACAATCTGGCGATCGACCCGCCTTCAGCCCTCCAATAAGGTCCTCCCATACTCCTTCTATGAGTAGATCCTAGGATTCATTTAGATTGAGAATCGTGCTCAATTGAGCCCAATCAATGGATTCGTTTTCCTAATTTTCTGGGAAGAAAACTCATGTTCGGGATCGCCGGAAATGGCCCCTCCGGCGGTCGTGCCGCCGCCCGGTGATAGCCACCACCTCAACAGAGATGGTGGTGGCGGTGGCCGGCCAAGGAGGTGGCCGGGTGGCCGGAAAAAAGGGATGAAATAGGCTCCAGGTCGGGTGAATCATGGCCTTTGGCTAGAGGAAGAAGATGATGTCAGGGCCCTCAGATTTGCTTTAAGATTCGTGTTGGCATCACCCTATATTAATTCCTATTATTTTAATATTTGTCTCATTACTGGGCTGTTTTTGAATTAAATATTAAAAATACTTAGGTTCCCCTATAGAAAAAGTTGTCAACATAAAACTGGTAGATCTGAAAGTCTAATTTATTTCAAAATTGATTTGAGACAATTTGGAGTTCAGGTTTGACCACAGCACTCATTTTGGTGAGGCCTATACCTAGGCTAGAACAAAGACTATTTTGAGTGCCCCCATCAATCCAACAATCCAAATTACTTGAAATGTTGGATGGAGCTCACTCTTACCTATACCTAGGATATATCCAAAAATGGAAATTTTTGAAAGACATTTTCCTTAAGTTTTTGTAGAAATTTAATAATTCATGTATGAATTATTTAAAAAGTCTAATGACTTCCAAACCCTTCCAAATTTTGGTGAGTGGTCTTTGGGGTCATCATAAGGGTCTGTATAAATTTTCATCCTATTTGAAGATGGTTTAGTTTGAAAATAAGCAAACCCTAAGTTGGACCAAAAAGGGGTAATTAGGTCAAAGTGTCCCTTGTGGGGTTTAGGTGGCCAAATCACCTCAACAGAGGTTGAAACTTGGGTCACTGATTTGTTATGATATTTAACTCCCTCATATGGAGTATGAGATAGATTAAGATAGATTTGCCCTAGGAACCAAGTTCAAACCCTAAGGTTGAACTTTGGGGATTTGTGAAGGACATTGGGTGTTATGTCCTTGGATGGACTTGTTGATTAGTCCATGTGATCCTAGGGAGGTGAAATGCCATAGGAAGGAATTTGGTGGAGTTTGGACACATGCATCCCACTTAAAGCACTTAGTAGATATTTAGGTCTTTACACCTTAAGGAATATTCAATGGGTCACATGACCATGGATCTTTGTGATATTTTAGGTAGGAGTATTGTCATAGTGATATATATCTCTGGAATTTATTATAGGGTGTCTACATAACAGTAGCTCACCCTTGTAACTATAAACTTCATCTTGCCCTTTTGATGATATTGATGTAATTATGGTTTATATGTCTTAGAATGATTTTAAACTCTGGAAAAGCTGATCAAATAGCATATAGATGCACTAATAAATTATTTGGTCTAGTTGAACATTTTTTTAGTACGTCATGTGTAAAGTAATCTAGTGCACCATACATTGATAAATAGAAGATAAATACTATAGCTTGCTGAAAAATTGTGTTACTTAACCAGAGTACTTTTTAGGGCATAAAGAAGCTTAGAAAAATATTTACATGTTGTTTAGTTGAGATTACAAGAATGTTTCTTCACAAAGTGTCGTATGATGGATTTAGTTGAGATATTTTTATATATAGTTTTACTGACCCTGGAATAGCATGAAATTTAGTAAGTACGGTTTTATGATCATAATAAAGCTCTGTTAGTTATTTTTTTTATAATTTTTTGGATAAGTATTTATGGTACTCCCTTCATTACCCATGTTTAGTGAATTACCTTGGATTATTTATTTGGATGATAATTCCTTTATAAAAATTTATGAAATTTGGTATTCACTGATATCTTGCTATCCTATAGTGTTCATAAGTTTTGTATGGTCATATTTTAAGTAAATATAGTACTTCATGTTCAAATCACCCATGGACCAATTTTTGGGGAAAATTAATTAAATGCCAATTTATTTAGGAAAATTCTAAGTTTCTGAATTTAGACCAAATATATCATGATAGGCCCCCAATAAATATTTTAGGGCTTTTGTATGATAATTTGGAGTACTTTCTATCGTATACAACATATAACTTAGATTGGTCTGCATATAGTAAAACGACAGAAATTGTAATAGAATGTAAATTGAACATAGGGAGTTGGGGTATCAGTTTTTTTGTTATGGTGAAATAGAAATGTGCTCATCAATGAGAGTCATGGTGTGGAGTAATGATGGGAAGACTAATGTAGGTGATGCTCGGGTTCGACGAAATATCGTCTTCTCTGTGGAGAGGAAGAGTCAAATACACTAGGGTTAGATCCAATATAACATTAAAAGGGATCAGGGATTGAGTATTAACCAATAATAGTAAGTGCCTTGCGAAAGGGAATGATGAGCTTCAGCTACCATCATAGTTTCTAGTGCTCTGTGAGAGCCCTTCACCGAGAATACCTATGACAGTCCAAAGTTAACGTAAATCGTAAGAATAATCAATGCTAAGAGTAACTAGTGATTCACCTTCACACACCCAGGTGACTCGGGAGGTTAGTTTGTTACGGTTATCCGAGCGGTAGGCTCGAGGGTAGTTATAACGGACAGGATAATCCAGGGAGCTGATGGCTCAGGAGTTCTTGAATACATGAGCAAAAGATGGTGGGTCTTCGGTATTGAATGTCGTTCACACCGACGTCGATACGCTGACTCGACGGGTGTGGATTACGCTTAGCCAAAGGAAGTCTGGTGGATATGACCAGCATTAGTACGTTGTGACTTTGGGTTGTGTCCTTCTAGAGGCGTACGTAAGGGCTAGACCTGGTAGTACGAATTCCCGCCTAGGAGTGGGGGGCCCGACCCACCGTATCTGTTTGCCACTACGGAGTTTCCTGGGGGTGAAGCTAACTTCCCAAAAGGAGGGAACTAAAGGTCTGTGCGCATAGAATCATGTGCGTGAGTTGCACTTGCATGAATCATAACATAACATATCACTACACTCATACTTGCATACAACCTACACCCCAACGTATAAATCGGTATGAGACTTCTTATACGATGGGAGATTTGCAGAAGTAAGTTTGTATGTGCATTCATATAAGTTAAGGTTACTTACTTTTTAGTATGTCTTTCTTACATATGTTGCTTTACTCTATTTATTTACCTTACTGCTTGTTATTATAGAACTGCTAGCTTGTACCTTCCTTCCTTAGTTGTATATACATTATAATTAACTGCTAGAATAGTTCCACCGTCACCTGCTTTGTTTATTCTCCTCCTTCATAGCTTCTCTTTCCTCTTCTCCGCTCGATGCCTAGGAGCCATGGCGGAGGGATAGCGGATGATAGGACTTAGTCTTTTGACTAACGGTTTTCGAACCACAACATTCTAGGGGCCCTTGATGGGAGACAGGGAGCAGCAGCAGGGGATACAACACTAACAGAGTATGATGCACATGGAGGTGGGCCAGTCTAGCATTGGAGCACCGACCACTGGTTCCGCGAGTGATTAGTTTACTTAGCTTCCGTGAGAGTTTGTAGTGTGGATTGATGTACCGGGCTTGAGCCCATTTATATTTCATTGTACTGTTCTATTTCAGTACTTCTATCTTCATGTGGACTTAATGTGATTCTCATATTTTATATTATATGTGATCGCGGACTTAGTTTTATCAGAACTGGTTTAAGCTTCTTTCTCTTTGGTGATCGTAAAGGCCGGCAGGATCGACATTTTGTAGTGGCAACCCTCCCGAGTGTCGGTGTCACTGCAAAACAGCGATTCTGGGCATAAGACCCCGGGGTTTTAAAAAGAAAAAAAAATGGGGTCTTACATCCCGCACTCGCCGAGCCGGGGAACGCGGCTCGCCCTAGGAGATCTCACCCACTACCTTTCACCGCCGCCACCTTCCCAGGCCGCCTAGCGGAGGCGCTCTCGCCCAGTGCTAGGGCTGCGACCACCGGGACAGAAGGTGTCGAGCACTCTCCGCGAGCCGCGAGTGCGAAGGTTATGAGGTTCCGCATCTCTTGTCAGAAATCCTCAAACATGCCGAGAGTGGCAAGAGGGGAAGGGGGTGTCGAGTCTGCCCGATTAGAACCTTGCCCTTCGCCTCTAGTCATTGGGCTCGCTAAGGTTTTCGGTGCTGATCACTCTCCACGCTCACCACACCAAAATGTTGAAACTGAAATTCGGCTTCTTGTGGAGTTTGAGCCCTTGGAGAAGGGGTGATCACACACTTACTTTGCCTAGCTAGCTTGGCTGACTGAAGATTTGGAACTTGAAACTAACCCGAGGCTCCAGCACGGAGGTCCCACCACACACCCGGAAGATTTTTGTGTGCTTCCCCTCCTTAGCTAAGTGGTGAGCTAAGAGCACCTCAAAAAGCGCTATAAGACAAGAGTAAGAGAACTAGAAAGGCCTGCCTTCTGAGGTACCCCATTCGGTCTATTTATAGTTTTTAAAGTCTGGCCTGCAAATAACGAGGCTCCGCTGTTCTAAACAACTATCCGCAACCAAAAGTGGTCTGCCAACAGCCAAACTCTGCTGTTCTGGAAGGCTAATTGTAACTCTGCAAGGGCATCCAGGTAATTTTACCTCTGGGCCCTACTGGGAAAGTGACCCATAAGGGCGCCACTCGCCTAGAGGGGGAGTGTTGGGTTAGCCAGACACTCGCTTCCGCTGCACCCCCACTATGGGTGAATGCTGTTCTGGAAGGATCTCGCTCTCCCTCTTGAGCCAAGATCAGAAGGCGCCGACAGCACTCGCCGCACTCAACGCAAAGGAACTGAAGGCATTGACAGCACTCGCCGCACTCAACGCAAAAGAGCTGACGACATTGACAGAGCGAGCTTCACTCAACACCAAGGAAAACGGGATCAACTCGCCACTCGACTGGGCGGACACGGTCTTGCTCCGCAGCTCGCCTTCTCTCATTAGGCGAGTGCGAGCTGGGCTCCTGCGGCTCGCCTACCCCTTACACGGAGGCAAGCCGACGGAGGTCGCTTGGGCGGGCGCGGGCTGGTCTTAGCTGGCCCGCACAACTTGCTCGCCCTGCTTGGCGGGAGCGAGCCGGACATTCCCTGGGCTCGCCCGCCTACTGCATTGACGCGGGCTTCTGGTCTTGGCTCGCCCGCCTGTCTGGTGAACCCACTCGACGAACACGGGATTGTACAAATAATTAAATAAATATTAAATATTAGCTGAAAGCTTGCAAATATAAAATTTCTTGCTATTTTAACAAGGATAAAATACCATGGTAAAAATATTTGCTATTTAGAAAGAAAAAAATTGTTTGTTAATATTAGCTATGATCAAATTATCTATGATTTTTTGTTTCTAAATTTATTGCTAATTAAAATTAGAAGAAATTTTGCTATTTAACAAAGAATTTAACCCAATGCTAATTATGATTTTTCTTATAATGCAAGTGAATGGTTCATGGGCCCACTTTCTTCTCTCCATCCCCAAGCACAAAGCAAGCCACCCAAGCTTTGCCTCTTGATGATGACACCTGGATGTACTACTCCGAGTAGGCTACTCCGAGTAGGATGATAACACTAAAAATTCTCACGAAAATGTTGTTTTTGGTGAAACATTCAAAATTATCAATTATTTTCTTATATTTATAATTTAATGACTTACCATATATTTTATTTTATTTCAAAAAAATTAAAATAAAATGTCTATTCAAATAATTACTGTTGAAGCCAAAAATGACCGAAGCCAAAATTGACTTCTGTGGAGTTCGACCCTTGGGGAAAGGGGTGACCTCACACCTACTATGCTCGGAAGAACGTCACGGACCGAAGACTTAGAAAGCTATGAGACAGACCCTCGGCTCTAGCGTGGAGGTCCCACCTCACACCCGGAAGACCTTTGAGGTCTCCCCCTCCCTAACCAATGCTTGAGCTAGGTGCCTTGAAGGAAGAAAGCCAAAGAGATTTTTGTGGCTAAGGAATGAATGAATCCTCTCCAAGGCACCCTCAAGGGTCTATTTATAGTTTTTCCAAGTCTTGGGGGGGAAAAGACAAAAATGCCCCTAGGGCAAATATGCCTCAAGCAAATAGCAAACCTCCACACCGGGGGGCAAAGAAGGAAATTCCCCCCCCCCCGGGGGTAAAAAGGTCTAAGGACGAGACCACGCCAAACCACAACCCCCGACCCACCCTGGTCACCCGGGGCTGGCCGCACGGGCGAGACCTCGCCTGGCCGGCGGTCTCGCCCGAAGCTGGCCGCGCGGGCGAGACCTCGCCTGGCCGGCGGTCTCGCCCGGAACCAGCCGCGCGGGCGAGACCTCGCCTGGCCGGCGGTCTCGCCAGGAGCTGGCCGCGCGGGCGAGACCGCGCCTGACCGGCCGGTCTCTCCCCTGCTCGGGGCTAAGGGGTAGGGGGGACGAGACCATGGTCTCCAGTCGACCCCGCTGCCCCACCTCGCCCTTCAGCCCGTCTAGGGGTGCCGACCGACTTGCCGCACCCGACCCTCAAAGAAGGGGGCAAGGGGGAGGCAAATTTTTCCTCCCCTACTAGTATATTTCCAAGCTAAAGCCAAAATTGGCCACCAAGAGTCCAAAATATCCAAAAAGCTTAAAAGCTTAAAACTGGCTCTGCGCCTGCCGAAGGGACCCTACTCCGCGAATACGGGGTTGTACACAATCCCCGCTCTTTTCGAGGTTGGCACAAGCTCGGAAAAAAACATCCAACCCAACGTATTCGCTGAGTGTAGCTTGCTCTCGCGGTGTCGAAAGATTATGAGGCCTCTTTCGAGGGGTCAACCTGCCATACTAGCTGATGAGAGCCTGGGTGGCGAGACCCCAAGACAACCTCCTGGGGGGGTCAACCTGCCCTGCTAGTTGATGAGAGCCTGGGTGGCGAGACCCCCTCAGGGTAAAAAGACAACCTCCTGGAGGGGTCAACCTGCCATGCCAGCTGATGAGAGCCTGGGTGGCGAGACCCCCTCAGGGTAAAAAGCCTTAAACCTCCTGGGGGGGGTCAACCTGCCATGCCAGCCGATGAGATCCTGGGTGGCGAGACCCCCTCAGGGTAAAAAGACTTAAACCTCCTGGGGGGGTCAACCTGCCATGCCAGCTGATGAGAGCCTGTGTGGCGAGACCCCCTCAGGTTAAAAAGCACTTAGCCTCCTGGGGGGGTCAACCTGCCATGCCAGCTGATGAGAGCCTGGGTGGCGAGACCCCCTTAGGGTAAAAAGTCAACCTCTATGAGAGATCAACCTGCCCGGCCAGCTAGTGAGAACCTGACAGCGGAATCATCTCGGAGCAAAAGGACTTAGCTCTCACGAGAGATCAACCTGCCCTGCCAGCTAGTGAGAGCCTGGCAGCGGAATCATCTCGGAGCAAAAGGACTTAGCTTCCACGAGAGATCAACCTGCCCTGCCAGCTAGTGAGAGCCTGGCAGCGGAATCATCTCGGAGCTAAGGGACTTAGCTTCCACGAGAGATCAACCTGCCCTGTCAGCTAGTGAGAGCCTGGCAGCGGAATCATCTCGGAGCAAAAGGACTTAGCTTCCACGAGAGATCAACCTGCCCTGCCAGCTAGTGAGAGCCTGACAGCGGAATCATCTCGGAGCTAAGGGACTTAGCTTCCACGAGAGATCAACCTGCCCTGCCAGCTAGTGAGAGCCTGGCAGCAGAATCATCTCGGAGCAAAAGGACTTAGCTCCCACGAGAGATCAACCTGCCCTGCCAGCTAGTGAGAGCCTGACAGCGAAATCATCTCGGAGCAAAAGGACTTAGCTTCCACGAGAGATCAACCTGCCCTGCCAGCTAGTGAGAGCCTGGCAGCAGAATCATCTCGGAGCTAAGGGACTTAGCTTCCACGAGAGATCAACCTGCCCTGCCAGCTAGTGAGAGCCTGACAGCGGAATCATCTCGGAGCTAAGGGACTTAGCTTCCACGAGAGATCAACCTGTCCTGCCAGCTAGTGAGAGCCTGGCAGCGGAATCATCTCAGAGCAAAAGGACTTAGCTTCCACGAGAGATCAACCTGCCCTGCCAGCTAGTGAGAGCCCGACAGCGGAATCATCTCGGAGCAAAAGGACTTAGCTTCCACGAGAGATCAACCTGCCCTGCCAGCTAGTGAGAGCCTAGCAGCGGAATCATCTCGGAGCAAGAGGACTTAGGGACGGGGCATGTCACCTGAACTCTGCCAAGATTTAACATCCTCAAAAGGGGAAAATAGTTGGGTTACATGACCCTCCCAACCCTACCGGTTAGAGGTTGGACTCATTACAACATAAAGAAAAATAAGATACATGACTCTGCCGAGACGAGGCTTCTTCAGGGGGCCTGGTGGTCGCCATCAGGTTCTATCCCACTGGACACCTTAATCATGCTCAGGCTCTCCATGATCTTCTCCATCTCCTCCGCCTTAGCCAACCAAGAGATGGTGTTGACTGCCGTGACGTAGCATTGTCTCGTCATCCTGGAGTCTCCCTTGATCCTGACCTGGATCCCATCTGAGTTGAACTTGAGGCACTGGTGGAAGGATGAGGGCACGCACCGGAAGGCGCTGATGAGGGGCCTTCCGAAGATGGCGTTGTAGCTGCTTGGAGCGTCGACAATGACGAACCTACAGTTCCTTGAGGTCCCTCCTAACTTCACCTGGAGTCCGACTCCACCTTCCACCTCCTTCCTCTCCCCTGAGAATCCAAACAGAGGTCCATCCGACGCCACTACCCTCCTTGGCTCCACCTTCATCCCCTCGAACGCTTTCTTGAAAATGACGTTGACCGAGCTTCCGTTATCAACCAAGATCCGGGAGACGGTGAAGCCTTCGACGGCCGCCTGGATGACCAGGGCGTCGCAGAAGGGATCCTCATGCTCTGGCATGTCCTTTGACGAGAAGGTGACCCTTTCCTCCGAGGGAGGGGTCTGAGATGTCGAGGCAACGCTCCGTCGATACATCACATGGAGACTTGCCTTCCAAGCGGCTTTGATCCCCCCCCCCCCCCCCCCCGTGGATCACGGCTATACCACCTAGGGGTCCTACATCGACCCAGTCCTCACACACATCATCACCTCCTCCACCTCCTTGGGGCATGTTGAAACCGGAAAACCGGTTCCTGTGGAGTTCGACCCTTGGGGAAGGGGCGGCCGCGCACCTACTTTGCTCCTGCAAGAAAATGACAAGAAAAAGAAGAACCAAGGACTGGTCCAAGGGCTCGGCGTGGAGGTCCCACCACACACCCGAAAGATCTTTGAGCGCTTCCCCTCCTTAACCAAGTGCCGGGCTAAGGTACCTCAAAAAGCGCTAGTAGACCTGAGAATTAGTAAGCCTGTCTTCTGAGGTACCCCTTGGGTCCTATTTATAGGAAAAGATGGCCTGCCAATATACAACCTTCACTGTTCTCGAGGACTATAGGCATACCAAAGGGGGCAACATGGTAAAAATATGTCATGGCCAAGATGCGAGCTGGACCTGAGATAGCGTCCGCTCGGCAGGGGCCTGACTCGCCTCGCCTTGGGCCTAGGTGAGCACGTACTCGGCAGGTTGTGCTCGACTATCGCCGAGCTCGGCTCGACTATTGCCGAGTTCCAACCGAAAGCGGGGCTCGGCACGACGATCGCCGAGCTCCAACTGAAACTGAGCTCGGCGTGGAGATCGTCGAGCTCGGCTTGACTATCGTCGAGCTCGGTCTCGGCATGCTGGGCCCCGTTCGACCATCGTCGAGCTCGGCTCGACTATCGCCGAGCTCGGTCTCGGCATGCTGGGTTCATACTGCGGTCTGAGCCGGCCGGTTTGACTCCTGTCGACCACTCGCTGGATACGGGGTTGTACATAATCCCCGCTCTTTGCGAGGTTGGGACAAGCTCGGAAAGAAACTGAGAGGACTTAGCGCTACCAACTGCACCAAAAGACCGGCCTGAAGGTCAAAGGCGCATACTAATCTTTATATCAAAGGTCCTCAGGCGGATCCACGGGGCAGCCAGTTAAGCCATTACCGCATAGCGCCGCAATGCGGGGGCGATTCCGGACCCGCAAGCCCCAACAATCCCCCCCCGGAAACGACCCCGGGGTTTCAAACCCGCGACCCCCTCTGATACCACTTGAGATGACTTAGCGCTACCAACTGCACCAAAAGACCGGCCTGAAGGTCAAAGGCGCATACTAATCTTTATATCAAAGGTCCTCGGGCGGATCCACGGGGCAGCCAGTTAAGCCATTACCGCATAGCGCCGCAACGCGGGGGCGATTCCGGACCCGCAAGCCCCAACAGAAACATCCAACCCCATAGAATCATGCGAGTGCGACAGGGGTCAAAAGGAATCTTCTGGTAGGCCCCACAGGTAGCTATATATATGTACCCAAGCGCATCTGGCTGACCTTTGCCCTTCCCCAAATTCTATTAAGATGCCGCTCCCCAAGGAAGTCCTAGAGCGGTTCGCACGTTCTCGCGAGGAGATCGCTGCTCAGGCCACGGGACTGACCAACCTAGAGGCCCCTGCTCGCCGCTTTGCTGATTTCGGCTCAGCCAAGCGGGCGAAACCCTTTCCACCGGGGGCCGAACCCATTCTGGCCGACTTTACTGCTGCTTTGGGGAACGGGGCCGGCTCCTCCAACCATCCGGTTCTTGGTTCTTCCACTAAAAATCTCGTGGAGCTATCTTCCGACTAGGAGAATAGCGGCGAGGCATCCACCCCGCGGGCCAAAAGTATTCCTGACAGCTCGCCAAGGCGGGGTCCCGAGGTCAAGGAGCCGGGTTCGCAGAAACTGGCATCGCCGAGTCGTCTCCCTTCTCGGCAACCGTCCCCTGGTACCGTACTCGCGGGGGGAGGTGCTGGGCATATCCCCGTCCCCGGCCACCAACTTGCCCCTCAGGAACTCCTGTAGGGGCGTGGCAAGGACCTGCGCCACTTGTCTCCTCGCGCCAACCCAGAGGAGCCAGGCTCGCGCGGTAAGTTTTCAACTTTACTCTTCTGTTCCGGGGATATTCGCTTTTCTGATCGTCTTTCAGTTCTTCATTCAGAACTTCTCAGCCGGACGGAGGACGGCGAGTCCGTGGATCGACCTCCTTACTCGCCTCTCCCTTCTCCAAGCGCCCTAGACGCCTTCCTGGACTCCGAACTGGGTAGTCCTGAACGTGCAAAACGGGAGCGGAAGGTTCTCAAGAAGCTGGTGCGCGAGCACCACGACCTGCGGAAGGACAACAACAGGCTGCAGTGGGAGTGCTCGCGTCTTGCGGACGGTGCTGGGGTCAGCTTGGCGTTCGAGGAGGCGTCTTCCTTGGTGCTGATGGATGAGATTGACGAGAACCTGCGGGTGGTAAATAGGAACATGGGGCGACTTCGTGAACTTTACGCGCGGCGACCTGCGACGGCGGGCCGGCGAGACCGGGGAGAATGAAACGGCTCCTTTGTCAGCCGACCGGTACTCGCCCTCGCCCTCGCATGGTCCTCGCGCCCTTATTTTTATTTGCTCTGAATAATTTGCTTGTAATAACTCGAACAACCTTTCTGCAACTTTGTATATATGTAGATGCGTTTTCAATATCCTGGTAAGTCTTTTCGAATTCTTTCTTCTGGGGTCTGGCCAACTCGCAGGATTTGCGAGCAGAGGGTGGCGAGGTGGCGTGGTGAGACCGGGCCGATCGGTCGACTCGCCTTCCCCCTCGCCCTTCTTTGTCTTCTTCTATAAATAGGCCTTCTCACATACCCCAAGGGCACGCTTTTATTGCTTCCGAATCCCTGTTTCCTCTCTGTCATCCCGAGCTCGCGATTTTCCTTTTCTTTGCGACTATGGTTAAGACCAACCCTGACGCGGATGGCCAGTCTAAGTGCGCCCAGCACTTCATCGACCATTGCTTCTTCGAGGGGCATATTACCGAGGAGGAACTCGTCAAATTCGCGGCTGCATTCGTCCCCCCGGCTTTCAGGCTCGCAGGCCCGCCGAGCATGAAGCCATCAACTCCTTCCCGGAGGGTGAGCTCGTCTTCCCCATCTCGCACTTCGAGGTGGGGCTGCGCCTCCCCCTCTGGCCAGAGATCCGCCAGATCCTGAAGTACTACGGCGCGGTGCCCGCGCAGCTGAATTCCAACGCCATTGCTATGATGGTGGCGTTTGCCTGCTTCCTCCGCCGAGAGCGGATTGAGTTCAACCTTATGGTGTTCCGTAAGTTGTTCTCCTACAAGGCTACCCCCGATGGAGTCGCCTACTTCGGCGGGTCCCTCATCAAGGTTCGCGAGCTCGCGAACAAGAACCATAACTGGATGACCCGGCTTGTCTTTATTAAGGGCGAGCTCGGCAACATCCCCTTTCGTCCCCTGCAGAAAAGCGAGGACATATACAGTCCTCCTTCCCTGTCCGGTAGCGACACCGACCTCCACAAGTTTTTCCTCCACAAGGACTTCGAGGTCGCCTTCCTCCACCGCGGCCTTGACTCGCTTCAACCCGTTCTCCCTGGTGAAGGTATATCTCGCCCTGCCTTTTCGCGAACTCTGTCAAGGTGAATCTTTATTTTTCTTATCAAGTCCCTTTCTGCAGGGGAGCGGATTCTGCCGGAGCACCCGCCGTTCGCCGACTCGGGGATATTCTCAGATCCCCTGGAGCTGGCCCGGGCGGCGGCAACGGCTTTTCGCGAGGAACAAGCGCGAGGTCAACTCCTCGGCAAGAAGCGCTTGGAGCCCGGGGGGTCAAGCTCGCGCCCCGATCCTTCGGCCCCCAAGAAGAAGAAGGCGAAGGTGGTCTCGCGTGGACGACTGCACCTTCCTCCGTCGCCTACCAAATTTATGAGCTCGTCAGAGGCTCTGTCCGACGAGCCGCCTTTGAGTCCGTTGAAAGAAGCCTCCTCCCCCCGAAAGGGGAAGAAGAAGAACGGGCCGTCCTCTAATTCTACCGGAGAAGACACCCTCCGCGAGCCCGGCCTGCCGAAGGATCACCCCCACTTCGGCAAGGGGTGTAAAAGCAAAGATGCGGCCGGCGAGCCCATTTTGAAGTGGGACGAGGGGGCTCCCCAAGTTTCCATTTCTACTCGCGCCCCCTCCTGGGGAGCTCGCCGGCCTCCTACCGCCCATGCCTTCGCCTTCGGCTTCGGCCTCTACAACCGCGACAGCGCCGAATCGTACAAGAAACTCACCCCCAGTTAGCTCGGCCATGAGGGGCTACAAGCCCACCTGCGAGGCTTCGAGCTTCACCACATGATGGTCCGCCACGGGTTCCAGCTCAGTAATGCCTTGCAGACTGCTGAACAGGAGCGCGACCTGGCGAGGGAGAGCGCAGTCGACGCGGAAAGGCGGTTCGGCGTTGCCGACGCTCTTCTTGGGAAATCTGCCGGCGGCATGGTAATCACCGGATATCTCCGTTCGCCTTATTTAGGATTCTTCTTGCGCTTGCTCTGAACTCTAATCTCGCAGGATGCCGAGGCCACCGACGCGCTGCGAGGCGAGGTGGCTCAGCTGCAAGCTCAGCTTGCCGAGCGGGAAACCCAGCTCGCCGAGCAAAAGACGTACTCTCGCGAGCAAGAGGCTGTTGCCGCCCAGCTGGGGGTGGAGGTGGAGGAGTTGAAGGAGAAGAACAAGGGGCTCCTGGGTGAGGTCCTTCGCCAGGCCGACGCTCTCCTTCCCCCGGGCGCCAGCGAGCCAGCCTTCCCCTACAAGAGGCCTCGGGTGTTTGGCGAGTCTGATGTCGCGGAGCGGCTGCGAGTCAACTCTATCGAGGCTGCCGAGTGCCTCCTGAAGGCCATGAGGGGGACAGGGATTTTGGCGGAAGGCTGCGAGGGGGTCACCGTCCGGGAGCTCCTGCCAACCCTGTTCCCACCCAGCCCGCTCAGCGAGAAGGAGGATAGCTTCGACTCGCTCTTCGCGGGGGTGGGAGAGAAGGGCGCTTGGCTTGGCGGCGAGGAGGATCGTCATTCAAGGGGGGGGGGGGCGAGAGCTAACTAGGCTACTCCACTTTTGCTTTCTTTTTCTTTTGTACCCCTGTCGAGGCGGGCCTTTCCTTGTATACTTATAATGATGAATCAAAGATAACATTTTTCATAATTTCTCTATCTTCGTTTGAAGCTTACTTGCGACATTATACCCGCGCGCTTGATGCCCCGACCTCGCCCGTAGAATGTTTTGAGTTAGGACCAGCCCCCGCGGTGAGATCATAGGCGCCGCCCCTGGCTAGACTCGCCGATGTTACTGGTACTTGCGGCGAATCCCT
The DNA here is from genome assembly GCA_039513925.1 of Platanthera zijinensis. NCBI lineage: Eukaryota > Viridiplantae > Streptophyta > Magnoliopsida > Asparagales > Orchidaceae > Platanthera > Platanthera zijinensis. Next base: position 30,641,675 of record CM077082.1, read on the forward strand.
AGGACACGTGCTCGCGCCATACCCTACTTGCGCCATACCTTGCCCCCGCCATGTCTCGCTTCCGTTTTTCGACAACTCAGGCAAGTGAAAATATGTTTGGGTCGAGATGCTGCCGACATCTGCCTTAGACACCAGGGCGTGTCTTCTGCCGAGTTAACTGGAGCGAGACTAGGCTCGCTAGAGAGAGCTGTTTCCTCCCCCTGAGTCTGGGACGGGACCAGGGCTTCCTTAGTAGCGAGCTGGAGGGGGGCAGGGTATTCCGAGCTTGCCATCTTGACTGGCGAGCTTGCCCCCTGGCACTTTTCTCGGGCTAACTCCCAGTCTCAGCCCCAGGTTCATAGCGATGTCCATTGAGACTCGGCCGTGCCAGCTAGGTGGGAGCCTGACAGGGGAGTGACGAGACCTAACCCCAGAGCGAGAAGACTTAGAAACTTTTGCCTCTCTCGGGTGCTACCACCGGGCCAGTCAGCTAGGTGAGAGCCTGAGGGCGGGTGTTGAACATCCTCCGGGCTCAGCCCCAGGGTCATAGTGATGTCCATCGAGACTCGGCCGTGCCAGCTAGGTGGGAGCCTGACAGGGGAGTGACGAGACCTAACCCCAGAGCGAGAAGACTTAGAAACTTTTGCCTCTCCCGGGTGCTACCACCGGGCCAGTCAGCTAGGTGAGAGCCTGAGGGCGGGTGTTGAACATCCTCCGGGCTCAGCCCCAGGGTCATAGCGATGTCCATCGAGACTCGGCCGTGCCAGCTAGGTGGGAGCCTGATAGGGGAGTGACGAGACCTAACCCCAGAGCGAGAAGACTTAGAAACTTTTGCCTCTCCCGGGTGCTACCACCGGGCCAGTCAACTAGGTGAGAGCCTGAGGGCGGGTGTTGAACATCCTCCGGGCTCAGCCCCAGGGTCATAGCGATGTCCATCGAGACTCGGCCGTGCCAGCTAGGTGGGAGCTTGGCAGGGGAGTGACGGGACCTAACCCCAGAGCGAGAAGACTTAGAAACTTTTGCCTCTCCCGGGTGTTACCACCGGGCCAGTCAGCTAGGTGAGAGCCTGAGGGCGGGTGTTGAACATCCTCCGGGCTCAGCTCCAGGGTCATAGCGATGTCCATCGAGACTCGGCCGTGCCAGCTAGGTGGGAGCCTGATAGGGGAGTGACGAGACCTAACCCCAGAGCGAGAAGAATTAGAAACTTTTGCCTCTCCCGGGTGCTACCACCGGGCCAGTCAGCTAGGTGAGAGCCTGAGGGCGGGTGTTGAACATCCTCCGGGCTCAGCCCCAGGGTCATAGCGATGTCCATCGAGACTCGGCCGTGCCAGCTAGGTGGGAGCCTGGCAGGGGAGTGACGAGACCTAACCCCAGAGCGAGAAGACTTAGAAACTTTTGCCTCCCCCGGGTGCTACCACCGGGCCAGTCAGCTAGGTGAGAGCCTGAGGGCGGGTGTTGAACATCCTCCGGGCTCAGCCCCAGGGTCATGGCGATGTCCATCGAGACTCGGCCGTGCCAGCTAGGTGGGAGCCTGGCAGGGGAGTGACGAGACCTAACCCCAGAGCGAGAAGACTTAGAAACTTTTGCCTCTCCCGGGTGCTACCACCGGGCCAATCAGCTAGGTGAGAGCCTGAGGGCGGGTGTTGAACATCCTCCGGGCTCAGTTCCAGGGTCATAGCGATGTCCATCAAGACTCGGTCGTGCCAGCTAGGTGGGAGCCTGGCAGGGGAGTGACGAGACCTAACCCCAGAGCGAGAAGACTTAGAAACTTTTGCCTCTCCCGGGTGCTACCACCGGGCCAGTCAGCTAGGTGAGAGTCTGAGGGCGGGTGTTGAACATCCTCCGGGCTCAGCCCCAGGGTCATAGCGATGTCCATCGAGACTCGGCTGTGCCAGCTAGGTGGGAGCCTGGCAGGGGAGTGACGAGACCTAACCCCAGAGCGAGAAGACTTAGAAACTTTTGCCTCCCCCAGGTGCTACCACCGGGCCAGTCAGCTAGGTGAGAGCCTGAGGGCGGGTGTTGAACATCCTCCGGGCTCAGCCCCAGGGTCATGGCGATGTCCATCGAGACTCGGCCGTGCCAGCTAGGTGGGAGCCTGGCAGGGGAGTGACGAGACCTAACCCCAGAGCGAGAAGACTTAGAAACTTTTGCCTCCCGGGGCTTTAAGCTGCGAGCCCCTCTACCCTCACTATTCTGCCAAAGCATAAGATATGATAATGAGATTCATTTTTATTCGTGGGGCCAAAATATCTACAATATTTTCAAGGATAAAAACGTTTCAGATCGTCGCCACTCCAAGTGTTGCTGAGGGTATCCCCTTTTACATCTTGGAGGCGATACCCCCCTGATTTCAAGACCTCCTGTACAATGTAGGGGCCCTCCCAATTGGGGTGGAGTTTTCCCATAGCGGCTGATCTCCCTGCCGCGTCCACTTTTTTCAAGATAAGGTCCCCCTCCGTGAACTGCTTGACACGGACGTGTTTGTCGAAATACTTGGCCATCCTTCGTTTGGCCTCTTCCTGCCTGACGACGGACAAGTCGCGTAGTTCTTCTACCATATCAAGGGAGAGTCGAAGCTCCTCCTCATTCTCTGATCTCCACTCTTCCCTTCCAGCTCCTGCCTCGACGACCCGAGGTGTCTGGACCTCGAATTCGATAGGTAGAACGGCCTCGCAGCCGTGAGAGAGTTTAAAAGGTGTCTCCCCTGTGGCCGTGTTGGGGGTGGTTCTCAAGGCCCAAAGGACTGAGGGGAGTTGTTCTACCCAACTTCCCCTCAAATTTTCCACTTTCTTTTTTAAGAGGTTCACGATGATTTTGTCGGCCGCTTCCACCTGCCCGTTGCTCCTGGGGTGATGGACGGAAGCAAACCGAAGGTCAATCCCCAGCTGTTCGCAGAAGCGAATGAACTCCGTGCTGGCAAACTAAGGTCCGTTATCCGTGACGATGGCCTGTGGTAGCCCATGCCTGCAGATGATCTCCCCCCAGATAAAGTTCCTGACTACCTGGGAGGTTACCTTGGCTAGAGCCTTCACCTCCATCCACTTAGAAAAATAGTCGATCATGACCAACAGAAATCTCCTCTGCCCGCTGGCCTGAAGAAAAGGTCCTACGAGATCCAGTCCCCATATGGCGAAGGGTCATGGTGCCATGATGCTTCTTAACCTCTGAGCCGGCTGGAGCTGGAGCGGGGCATAGAGCTGGCACTTATGACATTTTTTTGCGAATTCGGCTGCATCCTGACCGAGGGTGGGCCAGAAGTACCCTTGCCTAACGATTCTCCCCTCCAGGGTCCGACTCCCCGAATGACTTCCACATTCGCCGGAATGGACCTCCTCCAAAATTTTATGCACCTCCCTTTCGGCCACGCAACGAGCCAGCATCCCTGAGAGGGTCTTGCGATACAACTACCCCTCGCGTAGGAGGTAATACGCCGTCTTGTGCTTGAGCCCTCTTCGGTCCATTCCCTCCGGGTACTCTCCGGTGGACAAAAAGGTGACAAAGGGATCCATCCACGAGGGGTGCTGTTCCATTTCCATTAGTTCCCCCTCTTCGATGGAAGGTCGGAAGAGATCCGTAATGGTGCCTCCCATCCGGGGGCTGTGCTTTGCTAGCTGGTCGACTGGCTCATTTTCCTCTCGCGGCACGTGCTTGATAGAGAAGGTCTGGAAGGTCCCGATGACTCCCTTTACCTTCATCAAGTAGAGCTGCAAGGTGGGATCCCTCGCCTCAAACTCCCCCTTGACCTGGGAAGCCACCACCATGGAGTCGGTGAGAACCTCCACGTCGTGCACCCCCAAGTCTCTCGTCAGGCGCAGACCTGCGATTACAGCTTCGTATTCGGCTTGATTATTAGTGATAGGGAAGTGCACTACCACAGTTTGCTCGATTCTTATCCCCTGGGGGATTTCCAAGATGACCCCAACCCCTAAAGAATGCTTCCCCGAGGCACCGTCCACCCTGACTTTCCAAGGGAGAGGGCGAGTGAGTCTCTCCTCCGCCACCTCGACCACATACTCTGCCAGGAAGTCAGCCATAGCTTGGGCCTTGATTGAGAGGCGGGGAACGAAGGAGATGTCGAACTCGCTCAGTTCCACCGACCATTTGGCCAACCTACCTGAATGCTCTACCCCCTTGAAGATGTTGCGCAGGGGGTGGTCAGTCACTACTCGGATTGAGTGTGCTTGGAAATAAGGCCGAAGCCTCCGGGCTGAGATGATTAAGGCGAAGGCCAGTTGATGGAACCAGTCCCTCGCCTTCTCTTTCAAAGTGATCGCAAATAGGCGACACTTGAAGGCATCCGTCATCGGCCTGATGGAGACGGCATCCTCGAACCACTGCAGGTGCTGGACGGGGTCATCCTTCCTGGTATAGTAAGCCATGTCTGGCTCTCTGAACCCCTCGGGAACGGGAGCTGAGATGATAAACTCACTAAAGGGTGACCCCCTAAGGGGAGCTCTCGCAACCTCCACTCGCGCGACCTGCTCGCCTGGGGGGTTAGCTCTCGCCGGGCTTGGGAACAGCTCCCGGCCTGGGAGGTCTCGCTCGACCCCCTCTACCATCCTTTCCTTCCCAGGTCTCCTATCTGGCACACTTACTTCTCCCCCTGCTGGGGTGATCTCGCCTGGACCCCTAGGGGTCGACTCATCGAGAGGGGGCGGAGCTAGCTCTTGGGGGGTTGGAGTGGAGATGCCACCCCGAGGAGCCAAACTCCGCAGCATCCCCATGATGCCTTGAATGGATGCCATGAACTCCTCCCTTCTCACGAAGGGTCCTGAGTTTGGGAGCTCGCCGAGATCATCACCACCTCCCTGATCTCCGGCCATGACACTCACCCGAGATTTTCTGTGCTGGTCACTCTCCACGCTCACCGCACCAAAACTGTTGAAGCCAAAAATGACCGAAGCCAAAATTAACTTCTGTGGAGTTCGACCCTTGGGGAAAGGGGTGACCTCACACCTACTATGCTCGGAAGAACATCACGGACCGAAGACTTAGGAATCTATGGGACAGACCCTCGGCTCTAGCGTGGAGGTCCCACCTCATACCCGGAAGACCTTTGAGGTCTCCCCCTCCCTAGCCAATGCTTGAGCTATGTGCCTTGGAGGAAGAAAGCCAAAGAGATTTTTGTGGCTAAGGAATGAATGAATCCTCTCTAAGGCACCCTCAAGGGTCTATTTATAGTTTTTTCCAAGTCTTGGGGGAAAAAGACCAAAATGCCCCTAGGGCAAATATGCCTCAAGCCAATAGCAAACCTCCACACCAGGGGGCAAAGAAGGAAATTCCCCCGGGGGTAAAAAGGTCCAAGGACGAGACCACGCCAAACCACAACCCCGACCCACCCTGGTCACCGGGGCTGGCCGCACGGGCGAAACCTCGCCTGGCCGGCGGTCTCGCCCGAAGCTGGCCGCGCGGGCGAGACCTCGCCTGGCCGGCGGTCTCGCCCGGAACCGGCCGCGCGGGCGAGACCTCGTCTGGCCAGCGGTCTCGCCCGGAGCTGGCCACGCGGGCGAGACCGCGCCTGACCGGCTGGTCTCGCCCCTGCTCGGGGCTAAGGGGCAGGGGGGACGAGTCCATGGTCTCCAGTCGACCCCGCTGCCCCACCTCGCCCTTCACCCCGTCTGGGGGTGCCGACCGACTTGCTGCACCCGACCCTCAAAGAAGGGGGCAAGGGGGAGGCAAATTTTTCCTCCCCCTACTAGTATATTTCCAAGCTAAAGCCAAAATTGGCCACCAAGAGTCCAAAATATCCAAAAAGCTTAAAAGCTTAAAACTGGCCCTGCACCTGCCGAAGGGACCCTACTCCGAGAATACGGGGTTGTACAATTACACTATTCCGAAAGTTAAAAGTAACGATGAAAATCCATAAATTTCAAAAAGTTTTTAGTAGATTTCCTACACCTATTATGATAAGTGGTCACCAGTCATGTCAACGGTGTATGAGAGGAAAGTTGACATTAAACATATCAGCTGTATTTTTGAGAAGACACAATTAAAACAATCAACTTTACTAAAATGGATTAATTAAGGGAATTATTAAAGACACCTTAACTTTAGCTGTTGGCACCGCAAATAGCTTTTATTACACCTTAAATTAAACCTCAAAATAAAACCTATTGGCACTATCTTGTTCGAACCCTACCCGAGTCCCCCCAACCTCATTCATGATCTCTTCCCGGCGTAACTCCAGCGACACCGACTCCTCCAGCCAGATCTCCTCCCCCACGCTGGCTTCTCTAGCCCTCTTCCTGATTGAAGGTCATCGGAGAGGACAGTGCACCCTGGTGCCTCCTTCATTTTCTTCGTTGCTTTAGTTGCTCGGCTTAGGGTTTCCATTTACATGGAGAAAACCGGCATAACCGCTCATCTTTAGATTCAAAAAACCAAGTTTTTGAGAGATCATACATTTTTCCTTACCGGCGGCCACCGACTACCTTCTTCAGCTTGGATCTTCATTGTTGGCCAACATGCTAGGTAATAACGGACTGATTTTTCCCCATTGCTGAAAGAACTAAGAACACTGCAGGTTTGTGTCTCTCTCCATCTTCAATGTTGAGTAAAAGGGCAAATCCAAAGAGGTGCTCAGTTCTAGAACGGAGAAATATGCCTACTGGTTGACATTTCTTTTGCCTACAGATTTATTATTAAATGTTTAATTAAACTTACTCCTATAATATTCAGAAATCACAACTATATATGTATAAAATTCAGAGATCACAACTTTATTTAATAGTAGAGGAGGAAGGTAGATTTCTACTTTGCAATCATATCATTTACATAATGTTGCGGTGTCTTTAAATTTTTTGTGGTGCAATTAACATTTTAGATTGCCATTAGTCATGTCTGGTGCCTTTAACAAAATGGTGCCATTGGCTAAATCTGCAGTGTCTTTAACAATCCCTTAATTAATATTGTATTTATTTAAGTTGCATTGTATAATTAATAGTAGACGCGTTCAAAAAGACCGGGCCCGGGGAACCTGGTCGGGCCGGGCCAAGAAACAACCTGGCTAGTCTCGGGCCAGGCTTCCAAGGCCCGGCTTGGGGGCCTTACAGAGCCCCCATATCAGTCGGTTGCCCAGGTCGGGTCGGGCCGGGCAAAACTCAGACGTCGGGCCTCCTAGCCTGGGCCCGACACCCGGGCCGGAGGTAAATCCTGCCAGCTGGCGGGATTTTAATCCCGCCTAATCCTGGCGGGATTAAAATCCCGCCTAATCCAAAATCAGGCTAGCCCGGCCCGGCCTTATCAGACCCTCTCTTTGAGAGGAAGCCCGAGGCCGGCCTGGCCTGGTTCAATCCGGGCCCGGTTGGCTAAAAGCCCATGCCCGATCGGCCCTGTCTCGACCCGGTCCGATCGGACTTCATGAACACTACTAATTAATAATGACGGAGCCCCGGACCTATCCCATTCAAAATACTATTGGGATTGGTCATAAAGGCAAAGTTTGGTGTCTCACCCGCACTTCTGTAAGAGCGGCTATACTACTATCAAGAAGCGTGAGTACGGATTTAGGCATGCTGTGTGAAGCCCATCCGAATGTGTAAGCCGGATTGGTGATGTTCTGGGGTTCCCGGAGAAGACTCCGAGGAAGTTGTTTGCAATCTATCTGCAGGGAATAAGCGTCACGGCCCCGAAAAAGGGTGGGTGCAATGTTATTGCGTCGCTTTTAGTCGAGCGATGTTTATTTTGCCACCGTTTGGCGGGTCGTTGGCGTACAGGTGTTGCAGTACCAAGCGAGAAGTAGCGGGCTTAAAACCCAAGCTTGTGTCGGACCTCGAAGGCCTATTTTTTGCTTATATTGTCGGCCTGCGTGCCAAAGTATGGAATTTATATTCCTGTAATTTAAATATCTGTGATGCTCTGTGTATGTGATCTATCTCTTCTGTCTTGGGTGAGTGATGTACTCGTGAACCACTCGCCCCATGGGGGGCCCGAGGTAAAGTTACCGGGAAGCCCTTGAGGGTCTGCTCATAGCCTTTTAGGGCATCAGAGTCGCGTTGTTTGCAGCCCAGTTGGAGCTGCGTAAAGTAGAACTATTCGGCGAGATTACGCCATTGGTAGGGCAGATGAGGAACATTTTTTATTGACCCAAGGAGACACGTCTGGATAGAAGAGAGTTGGTCTTGAGATCCTCCTTAGATATTCCGGTCGGCCAAAAGTGCCCTCCGAAGGTGTCTTAGCTCAGTCTTTGGCTTGGGAGGGGAAGATTTTATTAGTCTTTCGGGTATGCGATGATACCTCCACGCTGAGACCTTGGGTCTGTCCCTTGTGTTCCTAGTCTTGTGCCTAGATCGTTCGCTTGAGGGTAGTAGGTGCGCGGTCACCTCTCTTTTGGGACCCCAAACTCCACAGAGGTCAAATTTGGCTTCAACATCTAAGTCACCTCCAAGAGGTCTACCTACCCTGCCGGCTAATGAGAGCTCGGTCAGCGGAACTATCTTGAGGTTAACTTTCCAAACTCCACTGAGTGACTTCCAGCTCTACCAGCTAATGAGAGTCTGGTCAGCAGAATCTTCTCGGGATCAACATGTTAAAGCCTTCACCAAGAGGTCTACCTGCTCTGCCGACTAGTGAGAGCCCGGTAAGCGGAGCCATCTCGGGGCTAACATGTCTAAATCACCTCCAAGAGGTCTACCTACTCTGCCGGCTAGTGAAAGCTCGGTCAGTGGAACCATCTTAAGGTTAACTTTCCAAACTCCACCGTGTGACTCCTAGAACTGCCAGCTAATGGGAGTCTAGTCAGGGGGATCTGCTCGGGATCAACATGTTAAAGCCTTCACCAAGAGGTCTACCTGCTATGCCGACTAGTGAGAGCACGGTAAGCGGAGCCATCTCGGGGCTAACATGTCTAAATCACCTCCAAGAGGTCTACCTACCCTGCCAGCTAGCGAAAGCCCGGTCAGCAGAACAATCTTGAGGTTAACTTTCCAAATAATGTCACAATCTCATAATGCATTTATTTTAAATGAAGTCTTTTTAATGGAGTGCGCCCTACCTTAATCGGCCAGGGATAAAGTTCGTTACAAAAAAGGGCTTACCCGGACAAGGCTCCTTCAAGATGCACGATTGTCCGTCTCTTTTCCTCCCACTCTAGACGAAGCATTCTCAACCTACTCATGCTCCTGCTGTCGTGCGAAGCTTCCTGCGCTCCTCACCTTTAAAAGTTTCGGGCCGGTGATCGTGGCATGACCCTCTCCCGGGTGGAGGTCATGGCAAGGCAACTCTCCCCTACCTCCTCTTCTCTTGCCTGAGCAATTCCTTCTCTCAATCCTCTTCTTAGACGTTGAGAACCTTGACAGGAAGCTTTGACGCAGGTCCTCAAAATAATGGATTGAATTTGAGGGGAGTTGGTGAAACCAGCTGTTCGCTCTTCCCTTGAGAGTGACGACAAAGAGCTGACAGTTGAAGGGGTCGGTCATCTGCTTGGTCGAGATTGCATATTCAATCCGTTGGATATGTTGCACGGGATCATCTATGCCGGTGTAGTGAGACATCTCTTGCTTGCAGAACCCCTCTAGAACTGGGCAGACGAGACTAACTCGTCGAAAGGACTCCCGCCACTCGCAGGGCAATCTTGCGCCTCCATCTCGTAGGGCCTTCCCGCACTCGCTGAGTCGGGGAACGCGGCTCGCCTTGGGAGATCTTACCAACTACCTTTTGCCGCCGCCACCTTCCCAGGCCACCTAGCGGAGGCGCTCTCGCCCAGTGCTGGGGCTGCAACCACCGAGACAGAAGGTGTCGAGCACTCTCCGCGAGCCACGAGTGCGAAGGTTATGAGGTTCCACATCTCTTGCCAGAAATCCTCAAACATGCCGAGAGTGGCGAGAGGGGAAGGGGGTGGCGAGTCCGCCCGATCAGAACAATACCCTTCGCCTCCAATTATTGGGCTCGCTAAGGTTTTCGGTGCTGATCACTCTCCACGCTCACTGCACCAAAATGTTGAAACCGAAATTCGGCTTCTTGTGGAGTTCGAACCCTTAAGTAAGGGGTGATCACACACTTACTTTGCCTAGCTAGCTTGGCTGACCGAAGATTTAGAACTTGAAACTAACCCGAGGCTCCAACACGGAGATCCCACCACACACCCGGAAGATCTTAGTGCGCTTCTCCTCCTTAGCCAAGTCTTGAACTAAGAGCACATCAAGAAGCGCTATAAGACAAGAGTAAGAAAACTAGAAAGGCCTGCCTTCTGAGGTACCCCCTTGGGTCTATTTATAGTTTTTAAAGTCTGGCATGCAAATAACGAGGCTCCGCTGTTCTAAACAGCTATCCGCAGCAAAAAGTGGTCTGTCAACAGCCAAACTCTGTTGTTCTGGAAGGCTAATTGCAATCCTGCAAGGGCATCCAAGTAATTTTACCCCTGGGCCCTACTGGGCGAGTGACCCATGAGGGCGCCACTCGCCTAGAGGGGGGAGTGTTGGGTTAGCCAGACACTCGCTTCCGCTGCACCCCCACTATGGGTGAATGCTGTTCTGGAGGGATCTCGCTCGCCCTCTTGAGCCAATATCAGAAAGCGCCGACAACACTCGCCACACTCAACGCCAAGAAACCGAAGACGTTGACAGCACTCGCCACACTCAATGCCAAAGAGCTGACGGCGTTGACAGAGCGAGCTTCACTCAACGCTAAGGAAAACGGGATCAACTCGCCACTCGACTGGGCAGACACGGCCTGGTTCTCACAGCTCGCCTTCTCTCATTAGGCGAGTGCGAGTCGGGCTCCTGCGGCTCTCCTACCCCTTACACGGAGGCGAGACGATGAAGGTCGCTTGGGGGGGGGGGCGGGCTGGTCTTAGCTGGCCCATGCAACTCGCTCGCCCTGCTTGGCGGGAGCGAGCCGGCCATTCCCTGGGCTCGCCCTCCTACTACATTGGCGCGGGCTTCTGGTCTTGGCTCGCCCGCCTGTCTGGTGAACCCACTCGATGAACACGAGATTGTACAAATAATTAAATAAATATTAAATATTAGCTGAAAGCCTGCAAATATAAAATTTCTTGCTATTTTAATAAGGATAAAATTCCATGGTAAAAATCTTTGCTATTTAGAAAGAAAAAATTGCTTGTTAATATTAGCTATGATCAAATTATCTATACCATGCTATTTCTTGCTATTTATGATTTTTTTTTGTTTCTAAATTTCTTGCTAATCAAAATTAGAAGAAATTTTGCTATTTAACAAGGAATTTAGCCCCATGCTAATTATGATTGTTCTTATAATGTAAGAGAATGGTTCATGGGCCCACTTTCTTCTCTCCATCCCCAAGCACAAAGCAAGACACCCAAGCTTTGCCTCTTGATGATGACATCTGGCTGTACTACTCCGAGTAGGATGATAACACTAAAAAATTCTCACGAAAATGTTGTTTTTGGTGAAACATTCAAAATTATCAATTATGTTCTTATATTTATAATTTAATGACTTATCATATATTATAATTTATTTCAAAAAAAAATTAAAATAAAATGTCTATCCAAGTAATTACACTATTCCAAAAGTTAAAAGTAATGATGAAAATCCATAAATTTCAAAAAGTTTTTAGTATATTTCCTACACCTATTAAGATAAGCTGTCACCAGTCATGTCAACGGTGTACGAGAGGAAAGTTGTCATTAAACATATCAGCTGTATTTTCGAGAAGACACAATTAAACCAATCAACTTTATTAAAATGGATTAATTAAGGGAATTATTAAAGACACCTTAACTTTAGCTATTGACACCGCAAATAGCTTTTATTACACCTTAAATTAAACCTCAAAATAAAACCTATTGACACCATCTTGTTCGCACCCTACCTGAGTCCCCCCGACCTCATTCACGCTGGCTCCTCTAGCCCTTTTCCTGATTGAAGGTCATCAGAGAGGACAGTGCACCCTGGCGCCTCCTTCATTTTCTTCGTTGCTTTAGTTGCTCGGCTTAGGGCTTTCCATTTACTTGGAGAAAACCGGCATAACCGCTCTTTTTTAGATTCAGAAAACCATGTTTTTGGGAGATCATACATTTTTCCTTGCCGGCGGCCACAGACTACCTTCTTCTGCTTGGATCTTCATTGTTGGCCAACATGCCAGGTAATAACGAACTGATTTTTCCCCATTGCTGAAAGAACTAAGAACACAGCAGGTTCGTCTCTCTCTCCATCTTCAATGTTGAGTAAAAGGGCAAATCCAAAGAGGTGCTCAGTTCTAGAACGGAGAAACATGCCTACTGGTTGACATATCTTTTGCCTACAAATTTATTATTAAATGTTTAATCAAACTTACTCCTATAATATTCATAAATCACAACTATATATATGTATAAAATTCAGAGATCACAACTTTATTTAATAATAGAGGAGAAAGGTAGATTTCTACTTTGCAATCATATCATTTACATAATATTGCGGTGTCTTTAAAATTTCTGTGATGCAATTAACATTTTAGATTGCCATTAGTCATGTGTGGTGCCTTTAACAAAATGGTGCCATTAGCTAAATCTGCAGTGTCTTTAACAATTCCCGTAATTAATATTGTATTTATTTAAGTTGCATTATATAATTAATAGTAGACGCGTTAAAAGACCGGGCCCGGGGTACCGGGCCGGGCCAGGAAACAACCTGGCTAGTTTTGGGCCGGGCTTCCAAGGTCCGGCTTGGGGGCCTTACAAAGCCCCCATATCAGTCGGTTGCCCGGGCCGGGCCGGGAAAAGCTCAGACGTCGGGTCTAGCCTGAGCCCGACACCCGGGCCGGCGAGATTAAAATCCCGCCTAATCCAAAATCAGGCCAGCCCGGCCCGGCCTTATCAGACCCTCTTTGAGAGGAAGCCCGAGGCCGGCCTGGCCTGGTTCAATCCGGGCCCGGGCCGAGTCTGGTTGGCTAAAAGCCCAGACCCGATCGACCCGGTCCCAACCCGGTCCGATCGGACTTCATGAACACAACTAATTAATAATGACGGAGCCCCGAACATTTCGCATTCAAGATACTATTGTGATTGAACATAAAGGCCAAGTTTGGTGTCTCTCACCCATACTTCTGTAAGAGCGGCAATACTACAATTGTCCAGCACCATAGAGCGTCGATGTGGAGTAATGTAGTAGTAATCTCATTTGAGTACAAGAATAAAGTTTATTATAAAGTCTCGATGTCTCACCAATACAGAAAGTAAGAATCATATAAGCGCACAAGAGACTGCCTCCGCTGCGCTTCCTCTCTCGTCTCCCCGCCTCTCTCTCTCTCTCTCCCCCCTCTCTCTCTCCCCTCCTCTTTCCTGCATGCTCTCTTCCTCTCTCTCCTTCGATCTATAGATCGCAGCTCTTCTGGAGAGGGCACGGGTTCAAGCTCACGAGCGAGCCAGAGCAATGCCCGCTCAGAAGCGGGCCGCCCTCTCTCCTTCCTCGCCCTCCGCCGGCTCAGATTCCTCCTCCCCTCGTCTGGATGCTTCTGCCGTAGACCCTCCATCCGACTATCCCAACGGAGTCGGCGGCGATGAGGAAATCTCTCCGGCCCACTCATCTCCTCCGTCGGAGTCTCCCGAAGATCAAAACGGTTCTATTCCCTCCCCTTTCTCTCACTCCTCTCGTGTTTTCCCGCCTTATTCCGCCCTTGGTCTCATCATGAAATGTTGTGTTGCGCAGGCGGGAGGCTAGATTCGGATGATGACGAAGGTGGCAACACCTCCTCGCAGAGTTCGGATAATAAGGATGAGTATGTCTCATTTCTCCCCTACCCTCACCTTCTCCTCCTCCTTCACTCCAAATCCTTGCTGATTCATACACTCTTAGAGCTGATGGTTTCTTGGATCCGATCTGGTGTATCAGTGCGACGTAGGGTCTGCTCTCCTTTTTTGGGTTTCACTTCGGGTTGTTTGGACGTGTGGTTTTCTGATTATATTTTGTTTTTAATGTCTAATCGGGAATTTGGGTGGTAGACGAGGCTGTGAAGTACGGCGGAGGAAGGTTTGTTGTTCAGGTGACTTTGATTGAAAAGGATCCAACCTTCTTAAACAGGGATTGCATTTGCTGCTGTTTTTGGAGCAAGTCTGATGCTGCTTGCTTCTGCTGATCGATTGGGAGAGTCTTGCCGTGAAATATCTTTGGTATTAACAACTGAGTACTTCTCAGTTGGGAATGCTAATGTCGTGTAGCGCGTTGATAAAGAGAACTGTAGTTATGTTCGTCTTTCCGCACAGAACACTTGTGGATAGGAGGTGTGAAGGAGCTGAACTTGACTGTGTTTGAGTTTGGTTCATTCAATTTTTACTAGCCTTGATCTCGACCAATGTTCAATTTAGCTAAAATCTCGTGTTTCAGTTTAGCTCACTTTAGATTCCTTAGCTAGTGTTTGGCTTGATTAACATTTCATTTAACAATTAAACCATAGAACATTAACAATGAGAATGTAGGGAGCACCAATGCAATACATTCATCTCAAAATATAGGACAGTTAGGAAATTACAGCTCAGTTAATCTGAATATTATCATCTTACAAATTATTATTAACGTGGATGAATTGTAATTGCAAATGCAAAACTTATGATTAAACAAACAGTACGCATCCATGGTGGGACAAAAATATCCATTGGAAGAATGAGTAATTCATCTAGGGGTTACTGAAAAGTTCTATGCAGGAGGGCAACATTAGTAGAGGAGTCTCTCTCTAATTTATAGAGACCAGAGGACTTACTGATTTTGATAAACTGTTATTTTCTGTAGTTCTCACAAAATTTGAAAATAAAAAGAGTGGACTATGTATACCTAGAATTCGGAGACCCAAGGGAGGCCATGATGATGTAAGCATGGACCCAATCAACAAGGAATTGCTGGGGATTTCTCCGTCAAAAGGGATCCAGTGACTTCCTCATAGCGTAGTTATTATTTTCCATAGGGGAATCGACAGAACTCCTTTAGGGGTAGGTGAGGACTCTTAGTGATTTTTTTTTGCAAGAACTCTTAGTGGTTTGGACTATCGAGACTTAGTATGTATGACTTTGTTTATAAGTGCCACCCATTTCATCTAGAGATGCTTTGTGGGATGCGATAGAAACTGCGTGACATCTCGAGTAGTCCTGCTTGTGTCTTTTCTAGACCGCCCGTGGGTCCTTGTCGGGGAGGCTACACACATATAAATAGGGTTGGTAGTGTAGAAAAGAATTTTTTGGAGTTCTCTCTAGACTAGCTGACCTCTCGCCAAATTTGTATTGGTTTTTGGAGGGGGAGCACACTCTTGGACTAGAGGAGGGACTTCCCCCAAAATTTAGCATTTTTTATCATTTCTTGTTTTCATATTCTCTTGTCATGATTTGGGGTCGAGTAATCTCTCAGTCACCTTGAAGTTCTTACTTTTACAATGCGTGACACAGACACTGTCAATTTACTGCCCTTCAATGGAACACTTTGCCAAGGTGTCTGCATGTCGGGATCCATGCTTTATCTTGAACATAGGGATAGGGAACTATTGGAGTTAATATATTTGGCTTAAAAACATAGATCTTGCTTTTATTAGACCACGAGTAACATGAGCATTATGAAATTAACACAAAATTTTCATCTTCAGAACATTGTGATAATTGGTTATGAATTTTTTATTGCCATTTCTGTGGTATTGTATCTTGTACATTCATGGAATGACTTATAAATTTTGCTCATGCAGGTACATCCTTGTTAAACTAGTAGACGTACGCAAAGAAGTACAATGCCCTATATGTTTGGGTATGTAAATCTCTGGGAATTTTACATTGCTGTTTGTTACTATTTTAACTAGCATATTTATATATATACATACATACATATATAGGAATATTTACCAAAAATTCCCTTGGAAGTTAGCATAATTTCAGATTGCACCCCTCTTATTATTGAAATTACTTTGCATATATATCTGTATAAACTGAAGTATTGTCTAATTCGAAGAGCTTCTAATCTAGTCATTACAAAAATTCAAATTAGTTCCGTTCTATTGTCACTTGACTTTTGATTAGCTTGCAAAAATTGTTATGTATTTTTTTATTTTGCATTTAGAACATTTGAGTTTTGCTTAGTATTATGTGATTCTAGATAAGTGGTCCCTGTTCAGTTTTTACTGGAGAATCCACAGTGCTATAATTTTTTTGTAAGAAATTGAGTGCATTGTGCTTTAACATTTAAATGTTCAGTATGATCTAACCTAAAAGGTATACTTGAATCCTGTATCTTGTGCTAGAAAAAAGGTTGGTATTGACCCTAGTTTTGGGTAACTAAAAAGATGATTGATCACTAAGCTGAGCAGTGCATAATTGAGAATGTTAAAGGTGACGTGTGGGAAAATGAGAAAGGTAAATTATGAAGTGATTATAGCAAAGTGAGGTTATGGTATGGTAAGGTTAAGATAGTTGAAGTTGATTTTAGATGATCTAGACGATAGACATGCACAATAGATGGTAGAAAGTGTACTCATTTGATGAGAGCTGGAGTAGTGTTGAAGGATTATGAGATGGCTAATAGTAGACATAGTAACACAAAAATTGTTCATAATGATTTAATAAGAATATGTTTAACTTCCCATATGCAACATTCAACAGAGAGTAAATGGAGAATGATGATTTTAATATAGATTTCAAATAGTTCAAACACAACTATTACTGATAATGTTAAATGCTCAGTACAAGTAACCAACATATTGGAGATGAAAATTGAGAGTTCGGACTTAGGACGAGGAACAATCAGTTTGATTCTACAATCTCCACCATCTGGCCAACCTTCATACAACAACACTCAAGCCTTTATCCCACTATAGTGGGGCCAACCTTCATGCACCAATAATATCTGCAACACTAGCTTTGATTATAATTCAATTCCTACTTTAATATCAATTGAATAAAATATTTCTAAATATTGTTTTTTTCGTAATGATGATCAAATAAAATAGGCTCCCACTTAGATTGAATCGTATTAGTTTCAACACCCATCACAAGCTAACTTGTAGATATCAGTGAGGCCCAATTTGATATGATTGTCATGTAGTGTTTGTCTGTGTAGACGAACACTTACAAAAAAATATAAAACCTTGTATATACTTCTTGTGTATCTAAATACAAGAGTACAAATATATAGGGAGAGAAGAGAGAGAAGAGTTTCAAATACAAGATGTGGGACTAAATACAAAGAGGAAGAAATACACTAAATGGGTCATTATATGGGCCTTTACATTGTCATTTCTAACACTCCCCCGCAAGCCGGAGCGTACAAGTCGTAGGAGCCCAACTTGGACAAGAACTGATATAATAGAGCACTATATAGGGCCTTGGTGAGAATGTCAGCAATTTGGTCTGTAGACGGAAAATGTCTTAATTCCAACTTCTTCATTTGTACTTTTTCCCGAATGAAGTGACAACCAATTTCAATGTGTTTCGTTCTTTCATGAAAAATCGGTTTCTTAGTTATGTGTATAACAGCTTGACTGTCATAGAGTAAGGTAGCTGGTGAGGAAAGTTTTTCTCTCATATCACTTAAGAGACTTTCAAACCAAGTAAGCTCGGATACAACAAACGCCATTGACCGGTATTCAGCTTCAGCTGAAGATCGAGCAACCACAACTTGTTTCTTACTGCGCCAAGTAATAAGGTGACCTTCTAAGTAGGTACAAAATCCGATAGTAGAACGCCGATCATCCCGGGAATCAGCATAATCTACATATGAATACGCAACCAATGTTAGAGTAGAAGAAGAGGTTTTGTATGCAGGCCCTTGATCGGGAGCTGTTTTTAGATATCTCAGGATGCGTTTGACGGCCTGAAGATGAGACATCCGAGGAGAATGCATAAACCATAAATCGGCTGACAACCCTAACAACAAAAGATATGTCTGGTCTCGTGACTGTTAGGTAAATCAGTTTCCCAACGAGTAGTCGATAGTATTCTTGATTTAGAAGAAGAAGATCTGCATCAGACGCATGTGCACATAGCTTGTGATTGACATCCATAGGAGTGTTAACTGGCTTGTATCCAAATATCCATCATCTTGAAGGAGGTCAAGACAGTACTTCCGTGGAGAGATAAGACAAGGCCATTTGGACGTCTTGCGATCTAAAGACAAAGGAAATATCGAAGGTTCCCCAGATCTTTTGTTTGAAAAATGGAACTGAGGTGCCGTTTGACTACTTTTATTCCCTTTGAATCATCGTTTGTGATTAGGATGTCATCAACATACACCAAAAGAAGAACCGTTCCTGTTGTTCGATGTCGGGTGAACAGAGAGAAGTCTGCCGAGCTCCGAGTAAAGCCAACCTCCCAAACAACCTTACTGAACTTATCGAACCAAGCCCGGGGGATTGTTTGAGACCATAAATTGACTTCTTAAAATGACAAACTCGGGATTCCCCCGTGGTCTTAAACCCGGGAGGCTGTTGCATATAGACTGTCTCTTGAAGATCGTCATTTAAAAAGACATTTTTGATATCCAGTTGATGTAAGAGCCACTGGCGATGCACAACCACGGAGAGAAGGACACGAACTATGCTGAGCTTGGCTACCGGAGAGAAGGTTTCTTTATAATCTAGACCCTGTTGTTGAGGGAAGCCGCGAGCCACCGGACAGGCTTTAAGACAGTCAATTGTACCATCAGGAGCATGCTTGATGACAAAGATCAATTTACAGCAACAATAGTCTGGCCAGGAGGGAGATAAACTAGATCCCATATCTGATTGGCACAGAGGGCCGCCATTTCTTTGTCCATGGCTTCCCGCCAGCCCGGATGTTGGAGAGCCTCCTGCACAGAGCTAGGGACATAAATAAAGGATAATGAAGTAGTAGAGGTGCGAAGTGCCGGGGACAGGTGATGTAGAGAATCATAATTCGCCATTGGGTGAGCTGTAGAAGGCGCCGCCGGATCATTGGAACACAGTATGTCATTAGTAAAAGGTAACGGGCTCGGGGCAACAGAAGAGGAAGGACGACGAGTATATACATGGATTATAGACGGCTTAGGTGGTTGGGGTGGGAGTGGCGTGGGGAGGAGAGGTGGTAGTAGCGAAGAAACGAGAACAACTGGCCGCAGAGGAACGGACGGTAACGGTAGTGGAGGGTCAAGGGGTTGAGAATGATAGGGCTGATCCTCAAGAAATGCGACGTCGGCCGATGTAACAATCTTTCGATCAATGGGATAGTAGCAGACATAACCTTTTTGAGTGGAAGAGTACCCAACAAACATATATTTTGTTGCACGTGGGGCAAGCTTGTCAGTAGAGGGGCCAAGGTTGTGAACATAACAGACTCAGCCAAAAACACGAGGAGTGACTGCAAATATGGGTGTGGAGGGAAAAAGAAGGGAAACAAGAGTTTGAAAATGGAGAATAGAGGAGGGCAAGCGGTTAATGAGATGACAGACCGCAGAGATTGCGAAATTCCAGTATATGGTGGGAACATTCATTTGAGTCATAAGGGTGCGAGCGACCTCCAGAAGGTGACAATTCTTGCGTTCAACGACACCATTTTGTTGAGGAGTATAGACGCAAGAGGTTTCATGGATGATGCCAAACTCAGTGCACAAGTCGGTAAACGCATGACCTGTGTATTCACGAGCATTATCGGTGCGGAGAGTTTTTATTGTTGTAGAGAATTGGTTACGAGTTAGAAGAATAAAGGAATAAAAGACACTGGGCAATTCAGAGCGATCATGAAGAAAGAACAACTAAGTGACACGAGAGTAATCGTCAATGAAGGTAACGAAGTAGCGATGACCAGAGACGCTGACAGTTTTATAGGTTACCCAAATATCGGAATGAACCAAAAAAAAGAGGAGCACTGCTCCGAGTACAATGTGGTGAAAAGGTAGAACGATGGTGTTTGCCGTAAATGCAGGACTCGCAGGTGAAGTCAGTGAGGGACGTGTCTGGAAGAGCTTTCTGGAGGATGCGAAGAGGGGGATGCCCAAGACGCCCATGCCAAGCGATAACCAGTTGTCCCCTATCAATGACAGTCTGCATCCGACGATCCTGCATAACACAAGAGGTAGAGGAGAAAGTGACACAACAATCAAGATCATGTATAAGACAATTAATAGAGATGAGATTGAAAGGAGAGCCCAGAACATGAAGATCCGAGCGAAAAGTGAGAGATGGGGTAAGGGTCACGTCGGCTAATCCAGCAACCGGAGTAGAGTCCCCATTGACAATAATAATGAACTTGGGATACGTAAAGTTCAAGTATCTTGAAGGTTTGGTGGGGGTAATATGACGTGTTGCACCAGAATCCAGAATCCAGGAGGAACCGTGGGTAAGGCAGGAAATACCTCCATCAGAAATAGATACAACAGATCCAGATGAGCGGCAAGGTAGCTCTGGAAGTCGTTGTAGTTGAGTGCGCAGAGCGGCAATGTCGGCCTTAACACAGTATAGAGCATGGACGACTATTGTATGAGAGCCAACCTGGAGGCGCTGCGGCCAGGAGCAAGATTAGTTGCGAGCAAGACTAGTCAGAATAGTCGAACAGCCTCGACGAACAGAGGAGCGACAAGCAGCGATTAACAGAGAGGTCACGAAACAACAGAGAAATCGCAACCATTGAGCAAGCAAATTAGCAACGACTAAGAGAAGTCGCTGCAAGAACACATCGGCTAGCAAAAATTGCGTCTAAGAGATGTCGCCGTAGTAGCAGCGAGCGAACAACAACGATTGCGGGAAGGGTACAACAAAAATCTGCTGCAAACCAGAACAAAGGGAAGCTGCGGGCATCAGAAGAAAAGGGCAGGACGCGACTAAGCACAATCCGCGGCTAACCAGATGCGGCTAAGCACAAGACTGTGACAAGAGGCCAGCGACAAGAGTGAAATGGCCGTGGCAAGAGGCACATCAGTTAAAAAAAGACCGCAGCGAGCAGGAGACACGACCACAACGAGCAGGAAGGTCGCAGCGAGCGGGAAGGCCGCAACGAGCAGGAAGGCCGCAACGAGCAGGAAGGCCGCAACGAGCAGGAAGGCCGCAATGAGCAGGAAGGCCGCAACGGCTAGGAGAGAAACCGCCAATGAACAGGAGATAAGATCGCAACGAGCAGAGAAGACGACGCGCGGTTTGAAGAAGGCAAACTAGGAAGGTCGCAGCGGTCTGAGAAGCCGCGTCCGGAGAAGAGACTGCGGCGAGCTGAGAGAAACCAATACCGCGATGGGCACAAACCAGCGGCAAGAACAGACCGCGGTGAGTAGAAGGCAGACCGTAGCAAACAAAGGCATTGTCCAAGCAATGGTGAGGCTAAGGAACAGATCACAACGGATAGAGGGACAAACCGCACGATCACTGAAGAGCAGCCGACAAGATGATGCCGAACCGGGCAAACTGCGGTGGACACAGTAGATCGCAAGGGGAGGCAAGAGAAGGCAGACCGCAAGAGCTGTGGTTAGAGCACACAATGAAAAGACCAGGGGGTCCCACTTGTCAGTGAGGAGAAGTGGATGCCACGGGAGAGATGAAATGCTGCGGGTAGAAGAGGTGGAATCGCGGAGTAGAGAGAGGAAGGACCAACAGTTAAAAAGTGTAAACCGCCTAGGAGTGTGAAGGCAGCAGACCGCAAGGAGGTGTGGTTAGGTAGAGCAGAGACTGCCTAGAGGGATCGATACCTCTGATACCATGTAGACTAACACTTAGGGAAAAATATGAAACTTTGTATATACTTCTTGTGTATCTAAATACAAGTAAGAGTACAAATATATAGGGAGAGAAGAGAGAGAAGAGTCCCAAATACAAGATGTGAGACTAAATACAAAGAGGAAGAAATACACTAAATGAGCAATTATATGGGCCTTTACATTGTCTTTTCTAACAGTTTGATTAAATGTTTAGTAAACATATCAGCAAGCTGATTTTCAAAAGCAACAAGCGGAGTAGATGTGGTTTTAACATGCATTTTTTTCAAGAAATTATAGTTCACCTCAATATGTTTTGTTCTGTTATGTAACTTTGCATTGAGGGCATTATGGCTCATTGATTGATTGTCACAATGTAAAGTGCAACTGTTTTGACCCACGACCCACGACCCAAGTTATTTAGTAATAGATTTATGTTGAGCGTTTGTGTTAACTGAAACAGTGGTGGGTTCGAGTATGACAATGATGATGAAGAGCAATGAGCGGAGCAACGACGGGAGATGTGCGTTGATTGGGCATGGAAGCTCCGATGCGTCGATGGAGGAGACGATGTGGAAGAGGGTGTCGACTGGTCGCGGAAGAAGCAACGTGGTCTTCTGGTAGGGGAAGGAAGAAAGCTAGCTCAAGCTATTTCAAGGATAGGAGTTGAGTGATTGCTATTGGATGAGCGGGGGATCTGGTGGTGTCGACGCAACAACGAGAGGGTTTCGTTGAGGCTGTGGGCAGGGAGTCGAGGGGGCGGGGGCTGCGGGGCAGTGCTCGGCCCGCTGATAAAGAAGTAGTGGCTGCTTGGTTCTGTCATCGATTTGAGCAGAACAACGGTGTGGCGTGTAGCAGGAGACGCAGTGCGGTCTTGAAAAGGGAACAATGGTTGATGATGAAAATAATGTGGAAGAGGACCGAGAGCTCTGATACGAAAGTTGTTATGAGCTTATTCGGAGTGGTGGCCGGAGTAGTGGTCGGAGGTGGAGATGATGGTGGTGGAGGATACAATGGAGCCCTAACCGCGGTTGCTTAAGCTGAGTTGATCGTTAGAGGAGAGAGCCACCAAGATCTCACATTCAAAGATGGGAATTAAAACTCTTTCATTGCTTGGTCCTTCATACATGACGAGGGGTATATATATAGGAGCCCGACGCGTAATTGTAAATACAAAAAGGAACATTAATAAAACACGCGATGATTACGACTTGACTCGTACGACTTACAATATTAAAACTTGACCCCTAATAAAGGCTCAAGACAACATAATAGTAATATAATAGAGACAGAGGATCCAAAATTGATCCATAACGCTAACATAGTTTGTTTCTTACTCCATGAAACTAGATGGACACTAAAAAATATGCAGTACCTGCTCATTGATATTCTCCCTTTTGGATCTACCTCAATCTGCTTTACAGTGCCAAAAATATAAATGTTATTGATTTTTATATCAAATTTCCTTCCTGGAAATCCTTTCAGATATCTCACAATCATGAGAATTGCCTCATATTCATGCATAAATTGTCTTACGATAGATACAACAAATGTGTTATCAGACTTACTATAATCAAGTAAATTAAGTTATCTACTAGCCTTTGAAACTTTAATTTTTTGTTTAAGGATTGGAGGTTCTTATTTAAATACATCATAGTTCTGATCAATAGGACTGTCCATATGTTTATCTCCTAAATACCAAACCTCTTCAAGTAGGTTTAGGATATAATTTCGCTGGGAAATAAATATCCCCTCATAGGCCTAGCAATTTTGATTCCCAAGATGTAACAGAGTGATGGAATCGTTAATATTAAAAACAGAAGAAAACCATCATCTTACTTCAACAATGTGATGGGGCATTGGAACCATTGAGAATATTATCATTCACATGAACCACTAAAACATTAGTATGAATGCCTTTCTTGAAAATGAAGACAAAGTGATCGTGCACACTTTGAGAAAAATCAATTTGAAGCAGATTGCTATAATGCTATTAAATCTCTCAAACCAGATTGTGATGACTGTTTGAGATCTTAAATGACAATCTTTAACTTCAAGAAGATATTTTTGAGATCTAGTTGGTGAAGATGTTATGATTGGTGAGTAACAATTGATAGATAAATTCGAGCATAATTTAGGTTGGCAATTAGTGCAAATGTTTCTTGATAGTCTACTCCATCAACCTCAGAAAGCCTTTAGCCATCAATCTTTTCTAACTTTTAATGTTGCCATTTTGAGGGTACTTAATACGAAATACTCCATGACAACCAACATCATGTTTACCATGAGAAATTTCCATAGCTTTGTATGTATTTTGTTGTTTGAGATTCATCATACATTCCATTGCTACTTTTCATTTAAATCAATCATAATTTCGAAAAAAGAGGAATAAATGTATAAGAAACAACAGTAAGAAATGCATTAAAAGTTGGTGAGAGTGATAACTCATATACTTATCCATAAGATAGCAGATGCAACTACTATATTGTATAGATGAGATAAAATCGAGAGCGGAGCCCGGGGGGTAGTATTCAAAGTAGGGGTATGTTACGCCCCCGAACATGACTCAATTCTTTGGGCGTACTTACGCTCGCAGGCGGAAGACGAAGACATATGGCAACGGGGCTGAACCATCCCCCACTCTCTAAGTCGGCGGGTTGGGGGACTGAACCATCCCGGTCCAGCCCCGCTTGGGAGGGGCCGGCCGACCTCTCTTGGCCCGGGAATATATTTATACCCGGGCCTCTTCGTGTGGAGGCAAGCAAGAGTAATTTCAGGTATTCCTTTCTTCCTCCTCCCTAACCCTAATCTCTCTTAGCTTTTTCCTTAGCCTCCACTCCTCTAATATTCTCTTAACATTTGGTATCAGAGGATTCGCTTCTCCACCATGGTTACCATACGCACGCAAGAAGAAATCACTCGACTGGAAACCCTAGAAGAAAACTACGACGGTTTGGCGGACTCGGTGGCTGCCATCGAGGAGGAAATGAGGGCTTCTACATAGCGATTGGAAGGACGGATCGACACCCGGATGGAAGAGATCAAGACGTTGTTAGCGCAAAATCTGAAAGGGAAGGCGACGATGCACGAAGAGGCTGACGGACTACAGAATCAGGCCGCTGGAACCTACGCATCCCAGCATCAGGGCCCGCAGGCAGGCGAAATAGCGGGATCGGCAAATCCCGCGCGTACAGGCGCGGGATCGAGCAGATCGGGAGCCGGCGGCTTCAGCGGCATCGCAGCGGGGTGGGGGAGCCGGGGAGCTTCGCCGGCGGCCGGATCGACCCCCATCTGGGCGGCAGACTTCGACACGGGCCTCCCGTTTTGGGCGCGGCACCACGATGAGCTAGGGGAGTACGACGCGGGCTGTCCGCCCTAGATACGGCCCGACGGCGAGCCAGGAGGGCTCTAGGAGGACCAATGAGAGGTGCGGAGGGCATCTTGCCTCCACCACGTGGAGTCAGCCCTCCGGGGGGCTACGGAGCCGACGTTCCTTGGGGAGGCCAACCATTTCAGGGCTACCCGGGCGCCAACACCGGTCCGATGGAGCCGAGATGACCGACATGGAACAGGCAAGGGCAAGGTTGGCACGGCCAAGCCGCTCCGCGAGCGTACATGCCTCCTAAACTAATGCGCATGAATTTTCCAAGGTTCAGCGTAGGGGATGCTCTAGAGTGGGTACAGAAGGCCGAGTTTTTTTTAGTTATCAGGAGGTGCCAGAGGGCCAATGGGTGCAACTAGCGTCGTTTCACTTGGAGGACGACGCCTTTCAGTGGACGCAGTGGTTCCTGAGGGGCAGGGATTACGTGTCCTGGACTGATTTCGTGGAAGGGTTCACCGCCTGATTCGGGCCACTGGAGTATGAGGACTTTGAGGCTCTTCTGCAGAAGTTGTGACAGAGGGGAACCGTGATGGAGTACCAGACCGAATTCGAGAAATTGGCAAATCGGGTGCACTGGGAAGAGAAGACGTTGCTCAGCTATTTTGTCTCGGGACTGAAGGAGCACTTACGTGTTGAGGTTCAGACCTATATGCCCTGCAGTCTGAATCATGCCATCAGCCATGCCCGCATACAAGAAGAGCACTACAACCGGCAGCGGACATGCACCACGGGGAAACCCGCGGCTACCCAGACAGCTGTACGACGA
Source organism: Platanthera zijinensis (assembly GCA_039513925.1). Lineage (NCBI taxonomy): Eukaryota > Viridiplantae > Streptophyta > Magnoliopsida > Asparagales > Orchidaceae > Platanthera > Platanthera zijinensis. The sequence continues at coordinate 30,667,362 of CM077082.1, forward strand.
GAGACTCTGACAGCCAACAAGCCAACTGTAACCCGACTATCGTGGGCCGAGCTACAGGCAAGAAAAGAGAAGGGTCTATGTTTCAACTGCGATGAGAAGTTTGCACCCGGGCACAAATGCCAGAAAATACAGGTTTTTATGTTACATGAGGATGCCGATGACGAGGTCGTACCCGGGACAGAGTCGGAGGAGGACTTGGACTTGACCGAGTTCAGTGTTTCCATACAGGCAATGGAGGGATGCATCACTCCCCTTACTATGAGGATTGGGGGAAAGATCAATCAGGAGAAGGTGACGATACTGGTGGATGGTGGGAGCACCCACAACTTCATTCACCCCGATGTGGCACAACGGGTGGGGCATGCGATTGATAAGGGGGCCGCCTTTCAGGTCATGGTGGCCAATGGGAGCAAACTGCAGTGCGAAGGGGTGATGAAGGGGGTGGAGCTACGCATACAGGGATACGCAGGGCGCACGGACGTCTACCTTCTACCCATTCGAGGGTCAGACATGGTGCTTGGGGTGCAGTGGCTGCAACAGCTGAGGCGGGTGACCTTTGACTGAGACCAGATGACGATGGAGTTCCTGCAGCACGAAAAACAGCACTGCCTGGGGGCCCTAAAATCTTCTCCTATGAAGGAAATATTCCTTCGGAGCTTGGAGCGTCTAGAGACCCAGGGCAGCACGATGTCAGTGATTATGGAGGTTACACCGGCGCCTACTGATGCTCCTATTGTACCAGCTCAGATGCAGGTGCTAACGGTCAGGTATGCAAATATCTTTTAGGCACCCCACACACTGCCACCACAACGGTTTAAAGATCATCAGATTCAGCTCAAAACAGGTACCAAGCCTACCAATATCCGACCTTATCGTTACCCGTACATCCAGAAGACTGAGATAGAGCGCAGCGTCAGGGAAATGCTGACTGCCGGAATTATTCGTCCCAGTGCCAGTTCTTTTTCGTCTCCCATCATTCTGGTTAAGAAGAAAGACGGAACATGGCGGTTTTGTGTGGACTACCGTGGTCTGAACAACTCTACTATCAAGGACAAGTTTCTCATTCCCTTGATCGAAGAACTACTAGACGAACTGCACGACGCTCGCCTTTTCACCAAGCTCGATCTCCGATCGGGCCACCATTAGATTCAGATGCGCAAGGAGGACACACACAAGACAACCTTTTGTACTCATGATGTGCACTATGAATTCTTGGTGATGCCCTTCGGGCTCACCAACGCACCGTCTACATTCCAAGCAGTGATGAACGATATCTTCCGGTCGCTCCTCCGTCGTTCAGTGTTGATATTCTTCGATGACATCCTCATCTACAGTTCCAGTTGGGAGGAGCATTTGGTCCATGTTGAGCAGGTTTTCACCCTCCTCCGCCAACACCAGCTGTATGTCAAGCAATCCAAGTGTTCGTTCGGGTAGACGGTGATGGAGTAGCTGGGACATTTGGTATCCTCTAGTGGGGTCTAGGCGGATCCTAAGAAGATCGAGAGCATGCTATCGTGACCCCGCCCACACACGGTACGAGCGCTACAGGGGTTCCTGGGGCTTACAGGATATTACAGGCGCTTTGTCAAAGACTATGGCAAGATCGCTCGACCGTTGACTCAGCTATTACAGAAGGACCCTTTCCACTGGCCGGCTGAGGCGGAGGAGGCCTTCCAGGCCCTTAAGGGGCACATGACGACTACTCTGGTGCTCGCTCTTCCTGACTTCACCAAGGAGTTCGTCCTGAAACCGACGCGTCCGGCGTAGGCATTGGCGCGGTGTTAATGCAGGAGGGGAGGCCCTTAGCGTTCTACAGCAGGGCGTTAGCGCTTCGTACTCTTTGGCTCTCCACGTATGAGAAGGAGATGTTGGCGATCATCCATGCGGTGGCCCTGTGGCGACCGTACTTGTTGGGACGACATTTCAAAATCCGCACGGACCATCAGAGCTTGAAGCACTTCTTGGATCAGCGGGTCTCCACCCCGCTTCAGCAGAAGTGGGTGACGAAGCTGTTGGGGTATGATTATGAGATCCTTTACCGACAGGGTAAGGAGAACGTGGGTGCCGACGCCTTATCACGCCTACCGGAGAGCACGACCGCCCAAATTTCCGGGCCCCTACTCGACTCATTAGATGATGTTCAGGAGGAGATCATGCGGGATCCCGCCCCGCGAGCCATTGTGGAGGCTCTTCGACAGTGGCAGATCACTACGCCAGGCTATCAGCTGGAGAACGACCGATTATATTATCAGGGGTGGGTGGTCATTCCGTCCAACTCGGCTTGGAAGACGGTCATGATGCACGAGTTCCATTCATCGTCATTGGGTGGACATGCGGGAATCCTACGTACCCTTCAGCGAGCACGAGCTAATGTTTTCTGGACGAGATTACGACGCGACATTTAGCAGTTCGTGCAGCAGTGCGAGGTATGCCAACGTCAAAAATACGAGACGACCTCTCCAGCTGGCTTACTGACACCTCTGGAGATCCCGCACCACATTTGGGAGACAATGTCCATGGATTTCATCGACGGATTGCCCAAATCTCAGGGCAAGACAGTTATACTGGTCGTGGTCGACAAGCTCTCCAAGTATGGCCATTTCTTGGCTTTGAGCCACCCTTACACCGGCGAGTCAATCGCCGATCTCTTTGTTCGAGAGATTGTTCGTCTCTACGACATTCCGCGCGCCATCATTTCAGATCGGGATCCGACTTTCATCGGCAAATTCTGGCGGGAGATTTTCCGATTACAAGGGACTAGCCTACGCTTTAGCACGACGAATCACCCCCAGACGGATGGCCAGACGGAGGTTCTCAATCGGGGGTGGAAACATACCTCCGTTGTTTTGTGATGAACGAGCCGCGAACATGGATCAGTTGGCTACACTGTGCCGAATACTGCTACAACACCTCCTACCATTCCGGCAACAAGATGACCCCGTTCAAGGTCGTATACGGCCGACACCTCTTTGAGCAGCTATGAGCCGGACATCACAACATTGTCCGCTGTGGATCAGGCACTCCGCGACCGGGACCGTACTATAGCCACGTTGAGTGAGAATCTCTGAACAACACAAGAACGCATGAAGACCCAAACAGACAAGCATCGCAAGGAAAGGGAGTTCGCAGTCGGCGATGAAGTTTTTCTCAAGCTACGTCCCTACCGACAAGTTTCGGTGGCACGCCGAGTGAACCAGAAATTAGCTCCTCGCTACTATGGGCCCTTTCACATTATCCACCGCATAGGCCCTGTTACTTACACTTTGGCCCTTCCCGATGAGTCGCGCATTCATCCGACATTTCATGTGTCCTTATTGAAACGAAAGATCAGCGATTCCGTGCAGGCCAGTCCTTTTCTTCCAGAGGCAACAGTAGCGGGAGAACTCCGCCCATTACCCGAGGAAGTCCTGATGCTCAAATGGAAGCAACGGGGCGCTGAGTACCGGCCTGAGCTCCTTGTCAAATGGAAACACTTGTCAGAAGCGCACAATACATGAGTTGATCTGCTGGAATTCCGGGAACTCTACCCGGATTATCACCTTGAGGATAAACTGATTCTTGATGGAGAGGGGAATGTTATGCCCCTGAACATGACTCAATTCTTTGGGCGTACTTACGCTCGCAGGCGAAAGACGAAGACAGACGACAACGGGGCCCCCCACTCTCTAAGTCGGCGGTTGGGGGGCTGAACCACCCCGGTTCAGCCTCGCTTGGGAGGGGCCGGCCAACCCCTCTTGGCCCGGGAATATATTTATACCCGGGCCTCTTCGTGTGGAGGAAAGCAAGAGTAATTTCATGTATTCCTTTTTACCTCCTCCCTAACCCTAATCTCTCTTAGCTTTCTCCTTAGCCTCCACTTCTCTAGTCTTCTCTTAACAGGGTATGGGTAGATTGAAGGAGGGGGGGGGGGCTTCAGGCTGGCTCTTCTTTTCAACTGATATACCTTGAGTTTTTTAGTCTTACAGTATCTTGAATAATTTTATTTCGAGCAACATTGTCGTAGGTGGATTTAGTGATAGAACTGTTCATCCTCAGGGCATGGGGGGGAGCGGAAGTGTAATTTTTGAATCCCTTTGTCTCAAAATGATAAATAAGATTCCTGTCTGAGAAAAAGAATTTTTCTTGAAGAAAGTGATATCGTTTGACACAAGCCTTTTTGAAGATGAGGGCAACACAATTATACCCTTTTGATTAGGAGCACTCCACAAATGTACGCTTGATAGCTTGTGATGCAGTGGTAGACCGGCTAAATGAAAGGACACTCAAATGCGAACTAATGAGTATGAGACCTATGTGCCGTGCACGTGCAAACACGAGAACCGTCCAAGTAAAGATCGACTAGCAAGTGATAAAATTTTAACAAAGGCTAAGAGCACGACATCCACAATTGTAAGCAACAATTAACGTAAGAGCCGATTATAATTTGTCAACAAATGAGGCACGATTCGATTAGAGCGCGCCGGTAGAGATCCCGCAAGTCAAACCACAAATCAAATACTTTAGCATATAACGATTCCACAACCACAACAATAGTTCAAGATCAAGCATCTAAATGAGAGAAATAAAACGCCATATACCTTGATTTGCTCATGCGTGCGGCGACTCGGCTTCGGGATGGAATGCCATTGGCGGGCCGCGGGAGTGCTTCCGATGTGTTGGTGGTTCTACGGCGGGCTGCGGGTAATTGTGAAAGGTTAGATTTGGGTTGCTTGGGGAGGTGGAGGGTGAGATCTATGAAAGTTGAGTGGGTGGAGTGCAGATCTAGGGGAACGGGATAGGGGATGGTTCGGGTGTGGGTTGGAGGCTTGGGAAGGGATGATCCGGTAGGATGGTGGCCGGGAATGGTGGGTGGTTAGGGTTGGCCGAGGTGTGGATTTGCTGCTGGATGAAGGAGGTGAGGGTGCGGTGTTGCGGAAAGGCCGGAGGAAGGCGGGATGACTGCGGGATGTATTCGGCAGGGGGGTAGAGGATGTAGGGCTGCAAGAGGGCACAGGGAAGACGGGGCGGGAGGTTGTCGGGCTGGAGGAGCAGGCGCGATGCAGGGAAGCACCGTCTCGGAACCCACCGAAGCGTCGACCGACAAGCTGCGGCTCCGCAACTTCGATCCCTAGGGCCAGCCACCAGCATGCCTATTTATAAGAAAAGAGTTAACGCAGAATTAGGGCTCCGAATCGGACGACTATAACTGTTCGGGCTGATCGGGGGCTAAATACATCATAAAAATGAAAACTAATATATGAAACTGGCTCGGAACGACCCTCCGGGCGCATCCGCGGACTCAGATCACCCAATCAGGTCGCCAATCACCGCTTCCTGCGGGAATAGACACGTGCATGTCGTCGATCACCATCAGCTCGAGGTTCAAGTTTGTCTAATATGACCAACAATACGGACAAAAATAATACATCCAAAGATTTTAGGAGGTAAAGTAAATGTAGTCTCATCAGGTTTAAGGATTTATAGCGGAGTTGGGCCCTCTATGATGGAAATGTGATGCGGTCAATAAGATAGTGTACTTCATGGCTATTTCATCTAATAATGTTTGGTCACATTCATCTTCAGCATAAAGGATTTTAATGACATTTAACAAGTGCATGTTATTTCTCTCTGCTTTCCTATTCTATTAAAAAAAATATGAGTACAGGAGCTTTGAAATATAACTCTCTTTTCACTTAAGTAGGTTTGCAATATCCTTAAACATATATTCTCCATCCAAATTTGTTCTTAAGGTCTCAGTTTTAGGCTCAAATTACGTTTCTATAAGAGTATAACAGTTCTGAAACACTTCAATGGTCTCATACATTAACATAATCAAAGATATGTATACAAATTCATTGACGAAAGTGAGGACATCTGGAGGATTAACACAAGAATTCCCTATAATTGTTGGCTTACATTAGGGTTCAACGTTAAGCCCTAATCTCTTTACCCTTATCTTTGATGAGCTCACCGGACATATCCAACATGCAATACCTTGACGTTTATTGTTTGACATTAAGGTTCAACGTTAAGCCCTAATCTCTTTACCCTTATCTTTGATGAGCTCACCGGACATATCCAACAAGCAATACCTTGACGTTTATTGTTTGCAGATGATATCGTTTTGGTCGATAAGACGCACGCGGGTGTAAACGCAAAACTTGAATCTTGGCGAGGCACTTTAGAAAAGAAGGGTTTTATGTTGAGCAGGGCAAAGACGGATTATATGGAGCTTAAATTTAGCAGTGCAAGAAGGTCAGGTGACTTCATTATTAAGTTGGGTGATCAAGATATTTCCCACAGTGTGTGCTTTAAATATCTTGGATTGATAGTTCAAAAAGATGGAGGTGTTGATAAAGATGTGATACATAGAATCCAAGTAGATTGGTTGAAGTGGAGAGGCGCGTCAGGGATCTTACGTGATTAATAAAGTAGCATTAAAACTTAAAGGCAATTTTTACAGCACTGCAATTTGACCAGCAGTGTTCTATAGTTCTGAGTGTTGGACAGTGAATTGTGTACATGAGCAAAAAATAGGAGTTGCGGAGATGAGAATGCTTAGGTGTATGTGTGGACACATGAGGCTGGATAAAATTAGGAATGAATGTATCAGGGATAAGACAGGAGCGACACCAATTGCAGAGAAGATGCGAGAAGTTCAACTAAGATGTTCTGGACACGTACAAAGGAGACCATTGGAGGAACTTGTTAGGTGTTGTGAGAGTTTAGTCACTAGGCATGTTAAACGGGGGAGGGGTAGACCAGGAATGAAACTATAAGGATAGACATGATGTGCTTAGGCATTAGTGAGATTATGACCAAAGATAGGGCACAATGGTGACAAATGATCCATATAGCCGACCCCACTATAGTGGGATAATGACTTGAGTGTTGTTGTTGCATTATGAGACTAAATAATTCTTCAATGTTTTTATTGCCTAGTGGGGATTTCTTGGGTTTCATACCAAGAAGAGTGGGGAGAAGATAGAACCAAGAGACATTCTTGATCTATCTTAGGCCCGAACATTTCATTCAAAAATATTAATACTGAGATGTAGATAACTCATGCCGTCTAAGCACGATTGCTCGCAGGTGCAGTTTGCCTGGAATAAACCCGCTAAGTCCCATCGCGGAGTCTGTATAGTATCCTCTTCTGTTACACTGCTGCTCTCTAAGAAATTTGTCTTGCACTCAAGACAATAGTCAAGAAGTTACATGCGTAAGTCGTCATAATCCTATTAGGTAGTGTCAGAGGAAGGGCGGTTCTGCCAAGCCAACAATACCTATTCCTGAGAGCGCCCGCATATCTGCTCAATTTGATGATCCAAAATGGCAGTGTGAGAGCACACTAATGTCATGTCGGTCACTACATGAGCGTGGATCCGACTTTGGGTAGGAAGGCATAAGCGCTATGCTACCTTGCCAATACAAGCCTCCACTATAATGGCTAGTAAAAGTGAGCAGACAACTTGGGGTGAAAGCTTGTCGCCACAGAAGTTTCAGGATATGGGTGGAGCTTGACGAACACCGTGTCCACAATTTGGAATTTAACCCGTCGGCGCCATTGTTTTCCCGATTGATCATCTTTTGCAACTCCCAATGTAGTGAAATTTCAAGTTGTGCAAGATCTCATCTTTGCTCTACATTTGTGTGTGGAGTGCCTCTACATGGCATTCCCTAGCAGCTGCAGTAATACCGTAGGAGATGGGAGACCGCAAACTGCCAAAAACAGGGTCATACTCGCCGCACAGTGTAAGGAGGTGTTGTGAGTGAACTCTACTCAACATAAGAGATATTTCTCCAAGCAGTCGTTGAGGATTTCAAATTGACCATCAGTCTGCATGTGGTAGGTTGCTCTTATCTGCAGCTATGTGCCCCTGTGTTTGAACAACTCATGCCAAAACATGCTCATGAAGACTGGATCTTGGTCACTCACGATGGACCTCAGGAACCCATGCAGATGCATTACTCCGTAGTTGAATGCTTCGACTACAAGTGACATAGTGAAATGTTGACAACAGAAGAAAATAAGCATATTTGGGCAAAGCTTCCACCACCGCAGGATGCAATCACTACCGAACGATCTGGGTAGCAGTTAATGTAGTCCATCTTCAGGTCATCCCAAGCCAAATTGGTAACGGGTAAGCGATTGCAATAAATCTCTAGGAAAAGTGTCCTTGTATTTGACACTCTGACATAACATGCAATTTACCGCAAATTCTCCACTTAGCGCAACATCCCCTTCTAATTAAGGGCAGTGACTTGCCGATGGTAGGTGCGGAAAGCGTTAGTGTGACCTACTGACGGGGTGGTATGATGCTCCTACAAATGCCTCTGAATGCATGCTGCAGATGGATATAAGAATAAGGCAGGTGGATGGGTCAACCCTGCCAATCTTCAACATGGACCGGAGGGCCGGGTCTTCCTCTACTTCCCTCTGAAATAGCCGCTAACTTAGCGAACTTTGACTGGTGTGACAGAGCATCACCGACTTTGTTGGTTTGCCTGATCAAAACTTGATTGTCAAGTCAAAGCCCAAGAGTTTAGCCATCCAGACTTGTTGTGCAGGCTTCAACATCTTTTGGTCTAAGAGGGTACCACATACTGTGATGATTAGTGCACACTGTAAAATGTCGGCCCAAGAAGTATGGTCACCAATGCTGAGCTGCCATAATGGGCGCCATTAGCTTATTTTCTTAGACTGATCGAGAGTGCACGGTGGTAGAGAATGACTGGTTGAAGTAGGCGATTAGTCTGCTATTCTGCATTAGAATTGCTCCAATGCCCTTTCCTGATGCGTTGCACTCAACAATGGAGGGTTGGAAGAAATGGGACATTTTTGGGACATGTGTAGTTACTAACGCTTGCTGTAGAGCGGTGATTGTTGTTGCTGCTTCCGGGGGCCAATAGAAACCTTCTAGAGAAGAGTTGTCCGTGGCTCGGTAAACCCGCCGTTGACACAGATCAAACGACATTAGTACCCCATCAAGCCGAGGAATCCCCGCACCTACCACAAGGAGTACGGTGGTTGGCACAATGGCACTATTTCACTGCCCACACCTTGTCAGAATCCATAGAAACACCATGCTGAAATTGTGTGGTCCCAATAAGATATTTCTCACTGAGAAAAGCCGCACTTCTTGGGATTAACAGAGTGTGAGTGTTGTTGGATGTTCTCCAATGTCGCTGGCAGATGGAGCATATGGTCTTGCCATGTGAGGAACGAGTATATCATCAAAAAGTACAAGGACATACTTACATAACACATGAAGAAATATGTCATTCATAATAACTTGGAAGGTGGTGAGAGTATTGGTAAGTCCAAATGGCATTGCCAAGAAGTTGTATTGTCTTCCATGAGTGCGAAACATGGTCTTTGGAATGTATTATAAACCAACCAGATCTGATGGTAGTGGGAATGGAGGTCCAACTTGGGGAAGTAGGTGGCGCCGAGCTCATCCAGGAGCTCTTGAATCACCAGAATGAGATACATTTTGCTATTGTAGATTTATAGCCTTGTTCAACTCTCTATAGTCAACATAGAGGTGTCAACTTCCATCCCTCTTGTGAACAAATAACATCGGACTTGAGAATGAGGTAGCACTAGGCCGGATTAGGCCGACGACGAGCATTTCTACCACTCATCTTATCCCGTTGTTTTGAATGCAGCCATACTGGTAATGAACAACCATATATTAAATGCACAACAAGGCGGAGCGGTTGCGGTGTTCGGTTGGTCAGTGTGTAATGAGGCCGTGGGGCTCCGTGAAGATTTGAAAATAGGACTTCAAAAGGCATGCCAACTGTGGAGGGTGGAACGGTCCTGAAATGTCTGATGGCCACAACAACACACAAAAATCCATTGGGTAGGTTCTCTGTAGGGTGGGAGACCTATATGCCTCTGAGGGAGGCATCCCCCATCAAGGTGTGCGGTCGGAGCAACCCACCCAGTCGAAGATCATTTGCATGTAGGCCTAGTTATGGTTGATATTACCCAACATGTGTAACTAGGTGATGCCCAAGATGATGTCAACTCCGCCTAATGGAAAAATGTAGAAGTCGGTTGTGGCACACCAATTAGCCAACTAGAGTGACAAGAGGCGGGATAGGTCACTGCCCACCAGTCGGTGATCGCCGTCCATTTCCTAAGTAAACAAAAAATCTTAGGGATTGCTTGAAGGGCATTTGTAGACTGGTCACCAACTCCTTTGAGAAGAAGTTGTGACTAGCATCATTGTCGATCATGACCACGATCGGAGTCCTCCAAGGCTAGGACATCGAATTGTCACCAGTGATTTCGTCCTCATTGTCCCTAATAATGGTTTTGTAGCTCTTCTGATGGGCATTCATGTTGAGGGAGCAAGACTACTTGCAGCAGAAGTACCAATCTCTGCTCAATAAATCATTGCACTCTTGGTTGGAAAGGTGGTGTGTAGCACGTGATAGTGGTGGGTGTGGAGGGAATGATTATTTGGTGGGAGGGTGGTGGGTTTCACTGGGCACAATGGAGGGAGTGGTGGTTTGGGTGGGAGGGGGAATGGGGAATTGGAGCAGTTGGATGGTGAGAAGCAGCCACAGTTGAAGTTCTTGATGGAGAAATTCACTTTGAACAAATGGGCAACCTATATGGAATTCAAAATATTTGCTAAATGGTGGGAACAAACATAGGAACAAATGTGGGGATACAATCCCTGCTTGAGGAGCATCAAATAGTGGTAGAAGGCATGAGATATGGTTGAAGAGCTCAGTAAATTCGTCAATGTACTGATACAATGTGTTTTGTTGACGGAGGCCGTATAAACTCTTCACAACACATTGCTCAAATAGATGTGATCATACTTCATGATGAGAGTTTGTTTGCGATCCGACCATGTTAGGTTTAGGGTCATCGGGCGGCCAAAACACCCAATGTAAGGCAGAGCTTTCCATGCTCAGAAGCATAACCAAAACCTTTTGTAGCTTAGCTACGCACAGTATATCAAAGAATTGTCGGTATTTAATGATCCACCCCATTTGGTTGGTGTCATTGATATGTGGAACTTCAAGGAAATGGAGGGGGGCAGGAAGTCAGAGGATTAGTCATGAAATGTTCTATGTGTGGGCTGGCCGGTTGGCCAATAATGGAAGAAGGGTTGTCGGGAGGCCCATACTTTGTGGATTGGTGGTCGGTGTGGGTCTCCTGTCCCTCGATGCGTTGTACCGTGGCTTGCATGAATGCGAGGATGTTGAGACAACATTCCGAGACATTCAAGCGGGTGTCCACCATCGCAAGAGTGACAAGAATCCACAATGGAGAGCAAGACCATCAAAATACCCTAGGAAAGTAGATAGACAGAAGAAACTGAAGGGCGCCCTGTCCGGCTGCAAAGAACCTCTGATTTGTGAAGATGCCAAAAGTTGACAGTTGGGGAAGGTCGAGTAGGCCGATTGGTTTCCTAGACGCTCGCAGTTGCTTAATCGCGAGGGACAGAGGCGGGGCGTAGCTGATACCGTGGATGCCTATTGCAGATGGAATCTACGTGGGCAATGATTGGGAGAACGGACAAAGATCTAGGGAAACCCAGTTATTTTCTAGTGATTGAAGTTTGATGCAACCTAGGTCGCATCTGGCGACAAACTATAGTATTTTGGTATTATCATATTTGTATTATTGTCGGCATTATATTATTATGTTGTTTTCGCTCGTACGCATATTCTTCGTTTGACGACGACTTACTGAGTTGATCGTCCAGTAAGATCATAATTTAGAATAGTTTAGGAGAAAAAAGATAAGCTCTTATTATTTAAATAACAAATAAAAATAAAGGTGGAGAATATCAATTGATAATCAAGAAGGATAATGTAACTTTGGAATGGAAGAAGTATTCTAGCAATCAAATCTGTTAGCAAATCAAATTATGCCTAAAATAAAATGATGAGCACTTTGTTATAAATTAGCCCAAAAAGAAAAAAAGGATTTGGACAGGTTTGGTGGTTGGTGGACCGGATCGGATAAGGGGAGGGCTGTTTGAGAATTAGGAGGGTTGGATCGGGGCGGGGAATGGCTGGAACCGGGCTAAAATAGCTTGATCTGGACAAGTTTGGTGTTGGGTGGCTGTTTCGAGGTGGATCCATGGGGTGGGGGGCTGCAAAGGGGAGGAGGCGGGGCGGCTGGACTTGGCTGGAAGAGGCCCGATCTGGACTGGTTTTGTGGGAAAATAGCTAATGTGGGTCTGTTTGGGTGGTTGGTGGCCTGGTGGAGTGGAGGCGGGCTGCTGCTAGATCTGGACAGCATAATGGCCGGCGACCTGATTTGGAAAGGGTGAAGGGGCAGGGGAGGCGACTTGATGTGGGGGTGGCTGTTTGAGGGGCTTGAAGGTGGCCTGAAGGTGGTGGAGACTTGGATCTGATGGAGGAAGGATGTGGCCGGCTGGCTTTTGGAGTGGAGGGGTGGCTGACTGAAATCTGGGCAGGAAAAATTGCACTGCGGGTGGCTGGACAGCAGGACAAAAGGGGAAGATATGGAGGGAAAACCAAAAGATACAAAGCTTACTCGATGAGTCGTCACCAAGGGGTTCCACAAAGTCGACACCGCAGAGGAGATCACCGGAATGAAGGAAGAAACTCTCCGAACATTCAGCAATGGGAATGACGGCAAACCTAAACCTTATATTTATAAGAAATAAAATTAGGACACCCGGAATCAACAGCTATGATTGGTCGTTGGTCTTGGGGCCAAAACTACATGAAATAAAAACTGAAAAGTAGAATACTATATATGAAATTGATTCGCAATGCGAATCCGGACGCATCCACGGAGTCGGTTCGTCGATCCGGGAACGCCATATATGATAAGTCGCCAAAACATCCCCGAATGAGCCCAAAGCTCGTCCTCGTCTCTGCTCCGCATCACTAATTAGCATGATCTCGGTATTCGATTGTTATCCCTAATCTCAAAATTTGTTTTGAAGTGCTCGTGGTCCTTTATATAAATACAAGTTTGTTTCTTTAGATTTAAACACCCCAAGGGTTCGTTTTACAATTTGTTAAATTTATTTTAAATTTAGAATCCTATGAGAACTAGTTGTGTAGGCTGAAAGTAGGGTGTGGGTATTTTGCAATGGGGCGTGAAGGATCCTATTATCCACGGACCTACAATTGGTTTGAATCATTTCTCATGTTATGTGCTTACTCTTTTGTAGTTTCAGGCAATTATCTGAGCTTGAATTTCTAGATAGAGCTTGAATTTCTAGATAAAATATGCATCGAGGAATATGTTCATTGAGGGAAGTAAAATATTTTCTTAAGATCGCTCTAACTTGAAGCATACATAACCTATATGCTTATCATTGTCATAATAATTATGATAAAGCATCAAAATATTCAATTACAAGAAATATGGCAAAAGTAGCTTTCGTAATGCTCACAAGTTTGTTCTGGCATATATAGTTGTGGCACATCTCTAGTAGTTTATGCAGTTCTGTGGGGCTAATACAGGAACATGGCATATCAAGTTCTTGTAACTATATTTGCACTTGTAGAAGGTTTGATTCAAGGTGTTGCATTGTTTGACCTACTGTTACCAACACATTCCGAGGGCACAAATTCCCAAACAAGAAGCAAACAGTGGACTTGTGGAGCTATGATAGAAATTTGTATATAATTTTGTTATCGCATTTTATTTCAGAAGTTTTATTTTGCTATGGTATTTTAATATTTCAATGGTGAATGAAGATTTAGGACCTTAGTGCAAAAGGACGTGAGTATTTATACTCATGAGTGATGAACAGTATAGGGTATGCAAATTAACCTAAACTTTTCTCTCCTCTCTTTCTTCCTATTACTCTCTTTTAGGGCTTCTACCATAGGACACCACTGGTGTTGGAACCAAGAAACTAGTTCACAATGTTCAGACCAAAAAGGGTAGCCCGAGGTTATTAACCCTGCGATCCAACACTGCAGATCTGATGGCAAGAGAGATGTATCATGAGAGACGAAGGTTGTTCTACCTATAAACAAGACTCACGAGCTGCAGTGAGGAAGTTCCATCACATCCCCGGAAGTATATAGGAACTTCTCCTAAACTAAGGTTGCGCTAGGCACAAGGAAAGCACAAGCTCAACAAATGAGGAACCTTGGGGGGGGGGGGGGGGTCCAACGTGCCTTCTTGTGTGCCCTGAGGTCCTATTTATAGGCAATCCAGACTGGGTGAGGGTTGGTTTGCGAGTATCCACCCCAACAAAATACCTAATCCGTCGTGTTGTAAGGCTTTGGCGAGGTGATTGAGGTTGCTTGAAATGACCTTGCGAGTCCGGCACTGGTTGTGCGAGCTGATTTGCGAGCTGCCTAGGGCCTTGCTCATGCGCTATCAGGGGAGAGAGCCTGCATGAGACCTTATCAAGGACCTTGTCTATGGATGACCTTATGAGAGGTCTCGCCTATGGGCGACCCTATAAGAGGTTTCACCTTTGGGCAACCCTATAAGAGGTCTCACCTATGGGCAATCTCAAGTGAGGTCTCGCCTATGGGCGAACTGTTTGTTTTGTTGCCTGGTTGCTTCCTGTATACCTTGAACGGTGTTATTCACCGTGGTCAACGATCAACTTCTTGCTTGTTGAAGACCCATAAAGAGCCTGGACCCACCTTCGCTGAATAAGAGTTGTACACAATTCCTGCTATTTGTGAGCTATTTTAGAGCTCAAAAGGAATCGTCCAACCCTTATTCAGCGAGGTGCGACTTCCGAGTTATTTTTGCAAGTTGATAGGTCACGAGCTCGTGTCTCTATAAATAGGGGTGGGCCCCTCGTAGCGTTAATCTCGATTGATAGCCGGCGAGATGGAATCCACGTCAGCCATTGTAGCTGAGAAGTTTGCTTTTCTTCTTGTCGCCCTCAAACATTCGTCCTTCTATGATAAGAAGCTCGAGAAGAGAGAAGGGAGAAAGAGAAAAGGAACCTCTGCTTTGCCGACTGTCGACCGTGCTTACGACTTGGTCGCATTTTCTTAGCGACTTGAAATAATATCTTGGCTTGGTCGCATTTTCATAGCGACTTGAAATAATATCTTGGCAGACCTCACTATTGCTTGCTAGGCCTTGGATCAGTCTGACTTTGGGTCCTATGGCGTCACCACCACCGACGATTATCGCATCTCTGCCCATTTGGGAAGGGATTCTGTGACGACCCTGCGTAGTGACTCCGGGGATCAAACTCATGTTGTGCTTAACTCGCTAGGTAGAGGTCTTTCTTCGCAGCCAACGACTCCTTCCTGGTGTTTCTGCTAACTTGATGCCTTTGTGCAGTTCCTGCTCCTAGCGAGACGGCTGAAGTCATACCCTCCTGCGAACTTGCTCCTACCGAGACGATTGTGGTAGCGTCATTATTGAGACTTTGGCGGAACTTTCTTTATCGTGAATTGACGCATTGGGCGTAACTACGCTCTTGAAAGATTAGAGGCCTCGATCTCCACGAGAGGTCGTTGCCGGACCCTCCTCGTTGGATCCATTCCCCGCGACCTAACGATTGTCTGTGGAGGATACCGATCCTTCCCTGGGCACAACGCCAGCGCCTGTCGAGACTTCGGCGGGCAATTTGTCTATCCAAGAGGTTTCTTTGGAGACGACGACATTGTTGCCTCCTCTTGGTCTCCCCCTTAGGGGGCGATTTAAATCGCGGTGCCCAGCGCGCCCCCTCCACAATGAGTTCCTCTGTGAAATTTGGACGTCGTGGCTTCAACAGGAGGAACCCTTCGCAGGTCTCCCTCTCGCGGGAAGACTCCTGTAGTGCCGCCTACCGATTCAGGGCGGTTGCTCAGCAGGTCGCGCAAGCGATCTACTTTGCGAGATCGCTTTCGCCATCATGAGTGAACAAGGTCGCACCACCGTTTGCCTTGTCGAAGGAGAGGTTTTCTGACCCTCGCCCAGGTAGTTGTCCTCGGCTAGCTTCGTTTTGAGGGATCTTTTCCCCAATCTTATTTAAATTTTGGAGATCGCACTCCCTCTCCGGGCTTCGACTTCTTAACTCATCTCGCTTATGTCTTCATCTCCCTCAAAGCAAAAGTGAATCGGATCATGGCATGCAAGCCGAATCGCCATCTGGCTTCACTGGAGGTTCAGATGGCGATGACAGAGAAGTTCGAGTACCGCCTTTTGGGGTCCGCAATGATGTACTTCGAAATTCAAGATCTGGAGAGGCGAGTGGCCGACCTGGAACTGTAACGGCCCGCAAATCGCCACAATATGTAGTAATATCATGAACAATATTTCAGAGAGCATTTAGCACATCACAAAACCGAAACCATAACACAATTAGTATGCACTTGTACCAAAACAAAAGCTTTCCATTCATTTAGGGCATATAATACATACATGTTCAGATTTCTCATATTACACTGCAAAATATTATATAGTACAATACAAAGATACATATGTATATATGAAAAATATTACGATCACTACCTAGGACCCGACTAAACAAAACTACAAATGATAAACTGCATTGCCTCCACGGTCCTAGTTCCCTTTGGACATGTACTTAACGGTTGCTTGTTTGCCTCCGCTCTGCTCCTAAAATGTAAGAAATATAAGGAATTATTCTTTCACAAAGACTAAGCTAGAACTTAACTTTTTAACTGTTGTAAAGGCAAACAAGTGAGAGTTAATTATAACCATATGCATAGAAATCAGTGTAGGGTAAAACAGTAAGTATAAGAGTAAAAAATAGAGTCATTGTGACTAAACGGTATATTAGGAAGTAACAGTCTAATAAGTAAACGGTGCATCTATAAGTAAACGGTGCATCTATAAGTAAACGGTGCATCTATAAGTGAACGGTAAGCAGTTATACAGTAAGTGGTATGTCATCATAATCAGCATGTCATTATATTCAGTTTGTCATCAATATAGTAATCAATTCGAAATCAATTCATAACTAGCATAATTAAGTTAGTGCTTCAATGTTCTTTAACTCTTTTAAACATTACACATTTTCATATTGTATATGTTTCATACTTTAGGTAATGTTAAGAGTATCTGTATTTGTATCATTATCAGCATTAGTCATCAGTATTCAGTCTTAAATTTTTGATCCCGTCCCCTTTAGATAATCAACTACCAAATTAATACGTTCATCACACGTATGTGCTTTGCATTCGACTGATTTGGTGATCATCAATAATATTATTGTGCGATCATCTCACTGTCTTAGCCTCAACATCACATATGCATCAATGCATCTACATAAATATTTTCTTTGGGTTTATTACTATATTTTATATGGAATATGTCATTTATTTGTTAATTTCTCAGAAGTTGAATCGCTTTGAATTCTTGTGTAAATCCACATTTAGCGATATAAGTTCTCAGTGTTGTAAAAATATCGAACATATTAGGAAACCATGTGTGTGCATGCAAAACATATTTTTTAATTTTAAATAACTGTGCATGTAATCAAAAGTACGGAAAAATAAGCATATGTTAAAGAGATAGTTCTTGGAGTCATCTTTTCCTTTCCTTTATCAGGCCTCAAGTCATCGCCGCGCCTATCTTTGGATGTCATCCTTCGCGATATCTGTAATTAGGCATCATATTTTAGGCATCTTCTTTATCGGGGTTGCACCTTTCAATCGCTACGACGTTGACGCTAAATGTTGATGAACATCTCAGGCGGAACCTGTAAGCTCCAGAAGTCCATCAATAATCTTGAATTTCATAAAAGCCCCAAAGTTGGAATCAAAACAAAAGCTAACAATAAAACTTCTAAATTCCCATTATGGAGTCACAAATCTTACCCCACCAAGACGGCCCTTTAGATTTCAGAAACAAATTTACCAGCCACATGAAGGATAAAACATGCCCCCCTCCCCCCAGAACGAACATGCTCAGAAAAACATAACTAGAAGAAGAAAGGGGAAAGAGTCTCAGCTGTTAATTATTAAGCCTTGCCAGTAAAAACCAAAGCACTAAATTTTATAAATCTCCAAATAATCTATAAAACCTTTTTCTATAGGAACCTGCTAACTATAATTGATCATGAATTCCCACAGTAAACCCTAGCTTCATAAAGCTGAAATTTCCAGTCAAGATTTAAAAAGAGGGGGAAGGGGAGGAGAGAGAGTGCTTACAGCAAGTAGAAGAGACTAGGGCACATAACTGAAATCCAAAATCATTGTCAGCACGCACCCCTCCTTGACACAGAATTGACATTACAATTGTCGAAACTGAGGAATCCCGAACAATCGATAGCAGAAAACCTCAAGAGGGAGTGGGAGAGAGGGAGGAAGAGGGAGTCGTACAACCAGCCCTAAGAGAACGAGAACGCGCGAGAGTGAGTCACCAAATGAGCTAAAATGAAAAGGATATGGATGATTCTCGATTTATCTCTGTAATTCCTCCACTGCCCTCAATACACCACCAATTAAATCAATAATCCATCTTAATAATTCAGTAAATAAAGCCCAAAACTAAGGCCATCCATCAAGTAAAAATAGATTTCCCCATTGCTTGAATTTCTAGTGGGTTAATTTAGGTAAGTGCACACACACACACACACGCGTGCGACACACACACGCGAGCGCGACACACACACGCGCGCGCGCTCGCGACACACGTGCTCGCTTGAATTTCTAGTGGGTTAATTCAGGTAAGTGCACACACACACACACACGCGCGCGCTCGCGACACTCACGCGCGCGCTCGCGACACACACGCGCTCGCGACACACACGCGCTCGCGACACACTCACACGGGCTCGCGACACACGCGCTCGCGACGCACGTACACGCGCTCGCGGCACACGCACTCGCGACACACGCGCTCGCGACACACGCGCTCGCGACACACGCGCTCGCGACACACGCGCTCGCGACACACGCGCTCGCGACACACGCACTCGCGACACACGCGCTCGCGACACACGCGCTCGCTACACACGCACACGCGCTCGCGACACACGCGCTCGCGACACACGCGCTCACGACACACGCGCTCGCGACACACGCACTCGCGACGCGTGTGTTGCACACACGCGCGCTCGCGACACACACACGCGTGCGCGCTTGAATTTCTAGTGGGTTAATTCAGGTAAGTGCGCACATAGCGCGCACTCGCGACACACACACACACGCTCACGACACACGCACCCGCAACGCGCGCGCGCGACGCGCGCGAGCGAGCGCCCCCCCCCCCCCCCACACACACACACACACGAGCGACACACACACACACACTCGAGCGACAGACACGGGCTCTCCTCCTACGACCAACCGCGACAGTACCTCAACTGCGATAGTGCACCCCGCGTGACATTATACCGACCACGACATTGTCCCGGCGCGACGGTGCTCCCGCCACTCGCAAACCTCTGCACGGGGAGGGGCCCCTATCCAAGGTGATATTCGTTGTGGGGGTGACATTCGGCATGGGGCGGCATTCGGCTTGGGGGATGCATTCGGCGCGAGGGCTGCATTCGGCGTGGGGGCGGCATTCTACTACACGGGGCTCCACCTCTATATGAATGCAATGGCGGGCTACGCTCGGCAGCGAGCGAGCTACGCACGCATGCATGCGGGCTACAACCACAAGATCACTCCAAACGTAAAAAAAATGTCCAAAAATTCTTCTAATTGAGTTGGTCAACATTTAAGATAGTGAAACCTATAAATGCATTTTCTCAAACAGCTACCTTGTAGCTTATGATAACTACATCTTGAAGAGCATTAGAACAAATAGATTAAATTTTAAAGGAAATGGACTGAAAAACCTACAGTTAAGTGCCTGTAAGAAGAGAAGTTATAATATATAGTTAAGGGTGAAGTAGAACTACTGGCTGGAATTGTTATTTCAAGAGTGCTACTTCATAAGTACCCAAAAAAACGCACAGGAAGTTGAAACCACCGGAGATTGTAGCTGGTCAAACCTAGAAAATTATTTAAAAGTTGGACCACAGGTTTCAGTTATGGGGCTTCACAATCTAAATCTCTATGAGGCATTTAATCAAACGACTTTCTTGCTTGTACCTTAATAGACATCTGGTGAGTGATATAACAGGGAAATGAATAAATACCAGTGCAAAGATGCAGTAGAGGAACGAAGAAAATGATATGAAATAATACCTCTCGGTCCACATCCACGCGGTTGACAGTTTGCTGATGACCACCTCCACTGAGAAATCCAGCACAGCTTTCAACATCTTTGCCGTGAAAGATGGCTTCATCTGGAACAGAGAATGATGGTAAGTGAAGGAGAGACCTTGTAAAAATAACCTAACACACCTGCGGTCATCAAAGATGGCGTTACCTGGAACTCGATTTAAGGATCACAGCTAGTTTTATAATCTTTAAAATTAAAAGCAAAGAACGATGGTAAGTGAAGGAGACACCTGCGGGAAGAAATCCAACACAGCGTGCAGCGGAAGACAGGAGACATGTGTAGACTTTAGAGGTGGAAGAAGAAATCACTAAAGAAAGATTAGGCCAGACGACAGGAAGAAAAGCTTGAATCAACATCGTGGCTGATCTTGGAAGCTAAAAAAACGAAGTCGGTGTTAGGGCTTTTATGAATAAGTTTGTAATAAGGAAATATTAACTGATCTGCGAATGTAATGAAAAGATCTATTAAAGGAGCCACACAAGGCTATTTCGCAAAACTGGGAGGCCGGGGGCCTCGATGAAGGATCCTCCTTTAGAGAGCTTTGTTGGCGAGCTTCGGTGCTCGCAAGTGAGGAGGGTGAAGGAAGATGTTACCGATCTACAGCCGGAGGAGCCGGCGTGTCAAGTGTACACGCGATGATGACGGGACGGGGAGCACGCAAACGACAGCTGGTCGGGGCCGGTGCAGGACAACGAGCCCGAGGAGGAGGGCGTCGGGCCCATCGGACCGGAGAAGACGAACCGCGCTCGCGGAGAAGTGCCGGGCATGTCCGGTTGATTTGATCAAGCCTGTTTTATGTCTTTTTAATTTCGGTTTTATGCTCGTGTTATTTGTACCCTCACTATAAGAGGGGTTTGTGTGGACTCTTTTAATTATCTTTGATCAATTGTCAAAAGGAGGGCTGTTCCCTCTTGGTTCTCTCCTTAACCCTAATCTCTTCCCCTTGCCTCCCCCTTCTACTTTCCCCGCCAGCCGACCGTGCCGACTTCCGCCCGGCGCTCCTCCGTCCAAACCCCCATCAGTAATATTTGGTCCGACCTGCCGCTCCGCCCGCCGCGCGCCGCCGGATCCTCGTGTTCACCCATGGCCCCCAACACTCGCGCCCAGCCGTCCGAGCCATCTGATCCCGCCGACAACACCCGCGCCCGTGTCGCCCGCCAGGAGGGCCGCCTCGACGCCATACAGTCCTCCATCGACGCCCTCATCGCCGACCAAGCTCTCATCCTCAGCCGCTTGGAATCCCTACCGGCCACCGCCACCACCGCTCCGTCCGGCTCTGCATCCACGACTGACGCCGCCTCCATCTTGGGGGCCCCGCCCTTGTTCACCCATCCAGCCCCGGCGACCACTCCACATCCTCCTGCCGTCCGCGCCGCCCCGCTTTTTGATGTTCCCTCTTTCTCCGGGGTCGATCCCTTGGGGTGGATCGCCCGAGCGGAACAGTTCTTCGACCTCAACCTCACCCCGACGGCCGACATGGTCAGCACGGCCGTCGTCGGACTCAGCGACTCAGCCCTTCATTGGGCTCGTTGGCTCCGACAAGTTCAACCCACCATCTCATGGCCGGAGTTCAAACAGGAGATGATTTCTCGTTACGATCCACACTACACCGGTTCGTCCATTGAGCGCTTGTGCAGTTCCCGCCAAACGGCGGACTTGGACGCTTACATCGATGAGTTCGTAGCCCTCGTAACACAAGTGTCGGGCCTTCCCCCTGACCACTACTGGGCTTCTTCCTTCAAAGACTATGACCCGCCATCCGCTCCCGGATTCATACTCATCACCCCCGCACGGTTTCCGAGGCCTTGGAATTGGCTCGTGCGGTGGAGGCGGACCTTGGGTTCCGTCCGACCCCACCCACCTTCCATCCGACACCGCGGCCGCCAGCCCCACGAGATCGTCCTTCGCTGCCAGAGGGCAACCGACCGGGTCGCACTAAGCCTCCCCACCGCATCTCCAACAATGACTACAACGAACTTCGTCGCAAAGGCTTGTGCTTCCGTTGCCGTCAACCCTATTCCCCCCAGCACGTTGTGCGGTTAAGGAATTCCATGCACTTTTTAGCGATGGCGAGGCCGAGGTTACTATGGCCGACTTCGACGCGCTGGCCTTGCAAGATGATGATCCCTCCCAATCGGTTGAGGCGGGCCCTCAATGTTCTGAACCTTCCCTTTTTCTCCGTGGGTGGCCTTACCGGGCCCCGCACAATGAAGATGAACGGTGTGATCCACGCCCACCCGGTGATTGTGATGGTAGATAGTGGTGCAAGCCATAATTTCATATCGGCCCGCCGTGCGCATGATCTCACATTGACAATCTCTCCATCCCCGACGTTTTCGGTCTGTCTTGGGGACGACCGCCACCGACCTACGCTGGGGCAGTGTACCAGCCTTAAGCTGACCATCAGAACATGTACTATCACGACAGATTTCTATGTTTTTGAATTGGGCGGCCTCGACGTCATTTTGGGCGTGGCGTGGCTCCAGATCTTGGGGGACGTCCGTATTAATTGGGCCGCTATGACCATGTTGTTTCAACACGAGGGCCGCACGTGCCGCTTGGAGGGCGACATGACGCTACTTCACTCACCTATCTCGGCTCGCGCACTCACTTGGGTGGCGGATGCGGAATTTTCGGCCTGGCTCGTACCCGTGCTCGCCGAGGTACCGACCCTACCCATGGCCGGGGCGTTCCGACCCCTCCTTGCGGAGTTTGCGGACCTATTTGCGACACCACAGGGGCTGCCACCGGCACGACCTACAGATCACCCCATCGTGCTCCAACCAGGGGCGGAGGCCGTGTCGGTCCGCCCCTATCGCTACGACCATGCTCAGAAAGACAAGATCGAGAGACTGGTACAGGAGATGTTGCTGGGTGGCCTCATCCGACCCATCGCCAACCCTTTCTCCAGCCTGATGCTGCTGGTGCGGAAGAAGGACGGAAGTTGGCGTTTTTGCGTCGACTACCGCGAGGTCAACAAGGTCACGGTACCGGATAGGTATCCCATTCCGGTGATTCAGGAGCTGCTGGACGAACTACACGGCGCCGCCTTCTTCACAAAGTTGGATCTTCGGGCGGGCTATCATCAAATCCAGGTTTGGCCGGAGGACGTGCCCAAGACGGCGTTCCGGACGCATGACTGCCACTTTGAATTCCTAGTCATGCCGTTCGGCCTCACCAACGCGCCGACAACGTTCCTAGCGACCATGAATGAGATCTTTCGCCCCGTGCTCCGTAAGCATGTGCTAGTTTTCTTTGATGACATTGTGGTATTTAGTCGTTCTTGGCATGAACATCTCGAGCATGTGCGGGGCACTTTTCTTACGCTCCGACACCACCAACTTGCGCTCAACCACAAAAAATGTTCCTTCGGGGCAACAACCGTGAGTTACTTGGGCCACACTATTTTTTCCGCTGGCGTGGCCATGGACGCGGAAAAGATTCAAGCGGTATTGGATTGGCCGACCCCTACATCACTCCGGGAGGTCCGCGGGTTTCTCGGACTCACCAGGTACTACCGGCGCTTCATCAAGAATTACGGTGTGTTGGCGCGGCCCCTGACCCAGATGCTCAAGCTCTCGAAGGAGGGCCCTTTCACTTGGTCGCCCGCCTCCTTGGCGGCTTTCTCGGCACTCCAGACCGCCCTGGTGCAAGGGCCAGTTTTGGCAATGCCCGATTTCCAGCAAACCTTCATCGTCGAGTGTGACGCCTCCGACACCGGCATCGGGGCGGTCCTCATGCAGGCGGGACGACCCATAGCGTACTACAATCGGGCCTTCTCAGCCACCATCCGGAGCCGTTCGACCTATAAAAATGAGCTGATGGCCTTGGTGCTCGCGGTACAACATTGGTGGCCGTACCTGTTGGGTCGCTCCTTCATGGTCCACACCGACCACCACAGCCTCCGTTATTTGTTACAACAAAAAATTGCAACTCCCGCACAGTAGGTGTGGGTGGCGAAGTTGTTGGGCTATGACTTCACCATCGAATTCCGGCCCGGGCGGTCAAACCGGGCGGGGGACGCTCTCTCCCGGCACCCGCAACCCCTTGAACTCGCTGCCATCTCGAGGCCGGTTTGGGAGGACGCCACCACAATTCAACAGGAAGTCGAGCAGGACCCCCACCTCGCGGCTATTCGAGCGGCGCTCCTAGCCAACCCGGAGGCCCGCCCGCCCTATTCACTGGTAGGGGGCCGACTGTTCTATCGGGGCCGCTTAGTTCTCTCTGCCTCTTCTTCGAACATTCCGAAATTACTTGCCGAGTTCTATGCTACCCCGGCCGGGGGCCACGCGGGTGATTTTCGCACGTACAGGCGATTGGCGGCTTCGCTGTATTGGACACAGATGTTTCGCCAGGTGAAGGATCACGTCGCAGCCTGCCTTCCATGCCAAAAGGCCAAATATGAAACCATGTTTCCCTGCGGCCTTTTGCAACCACTTCCGATTCCGGAACGCATCTGGGACGACATTGCTATGGACTTCATCACCCGACTTCCTCGATCGGGCGGGTTCGATTGCATATTGGTGGTGGTCGACCGACTGTCCAAGTACGCGCATTTCATTCCCCTACGCCATCCGTATACCGCCGCCACAGTGTCCGACGCCTTCATTGCGGAGGTGGTCCGCCTACACGGTTTTCCAGGCTCCATTGTCAGTGATCGTGATCCCTTGTTCCTTAGCAGCTTCTGGACTTCACTCTTCTGACTACAGGGCACAAGCCTTCGCATGAGTACGACCTACCACCCGCAGTCAGACGGTCAGTCGGAAGTGCTCAACCGCTGTTTAGAAACGTATCTCCGTTGTTTCATTGGAGAGCGTCCAGGCACGTGGGCCAAATGGTTGTGTTGGGCGGAGTATTCTTACAACACAGCCTATCACCATGCAGCGAACACGACCCCGTTCAAGACCGTCTATGGCCGTGCCCCACCGTCCATTACCCAACATCTTCCCGGCGAATGCCCCGTGGCAAGCCTGGCCGACCACCTACAGGATCGAGACATCATCCTCGACAGCTTGAAACATCACCTGAGGCGTGCCCAAGCGAAGATGGTCTCCTTCGCCAATCGGAAGCGTCGCGATCTCACTCTTCAAGTCGGGGAAAAGGTTTTCCTCAAACTGCAGCCCTACCGCCAGCTTTCGGTGGCACGACGGACATGTCCAAAGTTGGCGCCGCGTTATTATGGGCCGTTCGAGATCATCAGTCGTATTGGCGTCGTGGCTTATCGGCTCCGCTTACCCAGTGGCAGTCGGATCCACCCAGTGTTTCACATCTCCCAGCTCCGACGGGTGGCGGGTGACCTCCCTGTCGTGGACCACATTCCGGCCGACCTTGAGTACTCCGGGTCCGAACCCCTGTACCCCCAGGCCATCCTTGACCGCAGGCACCATCTACCCGGGGACGCTAGCCCGGAAGAGGTACGTGTGGCCTGTCGAAACCGACCGGCGTCTGAGGCAACGTGGCTCCTTCGAGATGACTTTCGCCGGCAGTTTCCGGACTACTGCCTTGAGGACAAGGCTAATTTCCCAGATGGCGGCATTGTTACCGATCTACAACCGAAGGAGCCGGCGTGGCAAGTGTACACGCGACGACGACGGGACGGGGAGCACTCAAACGGCAGCTGGCCAGGGCCGGTGCAGGACAACGCGCCCGAGGAGGAGGGTGTCGGGCCCAGCGGACCGGAGAAGACGAACCGCGCTCGCGGAGAACGGCCGGGCATGTCCGGTTGATTTGATCAAGCCTGTTTTATGTCTTACTTTTTAATTTCGGTTTTATGCTTGTGTTATTTGTAACCCTCACTATAAGAGGGGTTTGTATGGACTCTTTTAATTATCTTTGATCAATTGTCAAAAGGAGGGCGGTTCCCTCTTGGTTCTCTCCTTAACCCTAATCTCTTCCCCTTGCCTCCCCCTTCTACTTTCCCCGCTGGCCGGCCGTGCCGACTTCCGCCCGGCGCTCCTCCGTCCAAACCCCCATCGGTAATAGAAGATGTCCCTCCGACGATACCCTAGTTGCGAACTCACGCGGGGCAGACTGCGATGAAGACGACAGACGCTTTAGAATTAATTCGCGAATAAAGTAAGAAGAGACATGCAATCGTTTCACGGGACAACCAAAATTACCTAAATATCTACCTAAATTCAAAATAATTTGAAATTTCTAAAGGCCTGGTCAATAAAAAATGGGGGTAAAATAGGGTTTAAGAATGTTGCACCAAAGGGGGTTTTTCCCTTATAGAATACACACACACACGACCATCTTCGCACGGGCTACGCCCGTGCTCGATGCTCCCGGGCGGCCTTCGGTCGCATCCAGGCAGGCTTCGCCCGCCCGCGCATGGGCTTCTCCCGTGCTCGATGCTCCGGGAAGCCTTCGAGCGCATAGAAGTGGGTTTCGCCCGTTTCTACGCAATTCACCAGCTCTGCGTCGCTCCCGCCAGCCGCCACTCGCAGCCCCCTAAAGTGCGTATGCAAAATCAAACAACAACCATAGTGCCACAGGGGCCCCGAGTGGCGGGTGCAACGTCGAGTGGCGGATGCGGCCGATGGCTGCCCGGGAGTATCGAACAGGGGCGTAGCCCGTGCGAGATGGTCGTATTTATATAAATATATATACGTATATTTCATGGGGGCGTCATTTGTTGTGGGGGGTGACAATTTCCGCGGGTGCGACATTGGTCGCGGGGGCGACATTTGTCATGGGAACGACATTTGTCGTGGGGGGCGACATTTGTCGTGGGGGACGACATTTGTCGTGGGGGGGGGCACATTTGTCGTGGGGGGCCACATTTGTCGTGGGGGGCACATTTGTCGTGGGGGGCCACATTTGTCGTGAGAGGCCACATTTGTCGTGGGGAGCAACATTTTTCGTGGGGAGACACATTTGTCGTGAGCGGCAATAGAGTTATTAAGTGGAATCTATTGGAGGAAATAGAGAGTTGTTCCAGATTAAATTATATTTTGCCAACATCATACCCATTTGTAATCAATCCACAAAATTCAGTTAACAAACAATAAACATTATTTTTAAAATGCAGTTTGAGGAAGTTTTTTATTCATAACTCACACTGCATAAAAAGCTACGGACATGCACAAAGCAAATTACAAAGCAGTTATAAAGAAGAAGTTAGTTTAAGACTGAAATCAAACTACATTTGAACTTTAGGAGTAATCACCTTATCCTCCATAGGCAATATCATGTTCTAAATGAAGGTATTTGTTTGAAGCTACAACTTTTTCCTCCATAGGCAATATTGGTACAAATATATCAAAATTAGGAGAAATTAGCATATTAAAGGTTAACATTGAATGCATTGATGATGAAAATAACATAATGTAGATCATATTCATATATAGAAGAGATTGAATGTGGACAATGAGAACTAGCTTTTATAGCCAAATATTTTTCATAAACCAATTTGCCTAATCTGAAGTTGAAATCAGGGTTTTTGTCATTTATAACCTGTATTCAAATTCAAATCCCAAAATCACTTAAAATCCGTAATAAATGTGAAAACAAAAATTTGAAATTTAGGAATGAGATTAAAACATCCAATAGTGATTCATGTCAGAGCTTTTATTATTGAAAATGAACTTTTCAACTTACAACATTATGCGTCAAATCTGTATAGAGAGACCTCAAACCTTGTATATACTTCTTGAATGAATAGTTACAAGTATGAATACATTTATATAGGGAAAAAGAAAGGAGAGAAATCCCAATCCAAGATGTGAGACTAATACAAAAAGAGAAAAAAGAGAGAAAATGGGCCCTTACTAAGGCTTTTCTAACACTCCCCTGCAAGCTGGAGCGTACAAGTCGTAGGCACCAAGCTTGGACAAAAACTGGTAGTATAGTGGTCGGGAGAGAGCTTTAGTCAGGATGCCAGCAACTTGGTTTGTAGCTGGAACATGCTCCAAATCTATCTTCTTTGACTGTACCTTTTCCCGGATAAAGTGACAGTCAACTTCAATATGCTTTGTGCGCTCGTGGAAGACCGGGTTCTTGGCAATATGTATTGCTGCTTGACTGTCACAAAATAGTGTCGCCGGTGATGAGAGACGAACACCCAAGTCTCCTAGAAGGCTCTCAAGCCAGGTTAACTCGGAAACAACAACAAGCATAGCCCGGTACTCGGCTTCAGCAGAAGAGCGAGCAACCACAGTTTGTTTCTTGCTACGCCAGGTTATGAGATGTCCACCGAAGTAGGTACAAAAACCAGTTGTGGAATGCCTAACATCAATGGATCCTACATAGTCAGCGTCAGAATATGCGACAAGAGATAGAGATGTGGATGACTTGTACACAAGCCCTTGTCCTGGAGCGATCTTGAGATATCGAAGAATGCGCTCGACAGCTTGAAGATGAGATGTCTGAGGGGCATGCATGAAACGACTCACGAATCCCACGACAAAGGAGATGTCTGGTTGAGTAACCGTAAGATAGATCAGCTTCCCAACCAAACGTCTATAGTATTTCGGATTTGTGAGCAACTTGTCGGAGTCAGAGCTGTGGGCCGAGAGCTTGTAATTGACGTCCATAGGAGTATCTGCAGCTTTGCATCCAGAATAGCCAGCGTCATGAAGGAGGTCCATACAATACTTCCTTTGGGATAACACAAGACCATCAGGGCGTCGTGCAATCTCAAGTCCAAGAAAATACCGAAGGTTGCCAAGATATTTGGTCTGAAAGGCAGAGTTTAACTGTTGCTTGATATGTTGTATCCTTGTAGTATCGTCGCCAGTAATGAGGATATCATCAACATATACAAGTAGGATCACAGTTCCGGTTGACCGGTGTCGGGTGAAGAGAGAAAAATCGGTCGAGCTCCGAATGAAGCCAATATCACAGACAACCTTGCTGAATTTGTCAAACCAAGCGCGCAGGGACTATTTGAGACCATAAATAGATTTCCGAAGATGACAGACCCGAGACTCCTCCGTGGTCTCAAACCCGGGAGGTTGGTGCATATAAACAGTTTCCTGTAAATCGCCGTTGAGGAAGACGTTCTTAACATCCAGCTGATAAAGGGGCCAATGACGATGAACAACCAAGGAGAGAAGAACGCGAACCGTGTTCAATTTGGCCACCGGAGAGAAGGTCTCCTCATAATCAAGGCTATGCTGCTGAGTAAAACCCCGGGCCACGAGGCGGGGCCTTTAGACGCTCAACGGTGCCATCCGCCGCATGTTTAACAACAAAGACCCTGTTGGTACCCTAGTTTGATTTGAGTTTAGTCTTCTCCTTTTGTCCCTTGACCCAAGAAATATCTATGGTCAATGGTTAGTGGTC
This sequence comes from Platanthera zijinensis, assembly GCA_039513925.1. Classification (NCBI taxonomy): domain Eukaryota; kingdom Viridiplantae; phylum Streptophyta; class Magnoliopsida; order Asparagales; family Orchidaceae; genus Platanthera; species Platanthera zijinensis. The sequence continues at coordinate 30,696,754 of CM077082.1, forward strand.
TAGCTGTAGAGTCCTCGCTTTTCCAGATGAAGAATTTGGTTAAGTAGTTTTTCGTTCGACTATAGTCGAACGTCGCTCGACTATCGTCGACCAACTGTTCGACGATCGTCTATCAGTTGCTCGACATTCTGTCTGCGAGGATAGTTCGACTATCGGTTGATAGTTCGACTATCTGTGTGCTTTGATAGTTCGACTATCTGCTTGGATAGTTCAACTATCTGATAGCTCGACTATCTGTTGATAGTTCGACTATCTGTCGTTCTCTGATAGTTCGACTATCTGTTGATAGTTCGACTATCTGTTCTGCGTTGATAGTTCGACTATCTGGTGATAGGTCGACTATCTGTTCTCGCTTGGTAGTTCGACTATCTGCTTTGATAGTTCGACTATCTGGTAGTTCTACAATCTGTTGATAGTTCGACTATCGGTTCTGCTTTGATAGTTCGACTATCTGTTGATAGTTCGACTATCTGTTTCGCTTTGATAGTTCGACTATCTGTTGATAGGTCGACTATCTGATAGCTCGACTATCTTCTGATAGGTCGACTATCTGTTGTGATAGTTCGACTATCTCCTGTGATAGTTCGACTATCTGGATCGTTCGACTATCTGTCCGATAGTTCGACGATCTCCGTGCGTCGGTCGACGATCTTCGAGGGTCGTTCGACGCTTTCTGTCTGCCTTTATATTTTGTATTTATTTATTATATTTAATTAATTAATACATTATCTGGCATATCTTTTCAGTTGTTTTATGATAATATTTCCAGGCAATATTTGCTCCATTCCTTATGCCTGAGTAAAATCTTTTCAGATAAAGTTGTTTGTCTTATTAGCTGACATTGTATTTTACTTTATCTGCTGTCAGTCCTTTATAGCCGTTAGACTGAAAAGTCTTTCTTCTGCTATAAAGAGTTTGTTTCTGATGTGACTTTATTTAGTACTTTATTATCAGATTGCTTCCTGCAGCTTCTTCGAAAGAGGTTTTATCCCTTTTATAGAATGTTTCTGCTGCAGAGATTTTTGATATTTACAGCCCAGGTCTCAAGTTTCAGAAGAAGACAAGCAATTCAAATTGAAGAGAGCCGTTGCTTGTTGCTGCTATAAAAAGGATCCTTTGAAGAAGGATTCAAGCTAGCTAACTAGCTACCCAGTTGTTCACTTAAGCATTCAAGCCTTCATCAAGATCAAGTCTTCTGCTCTCAGCAATACTCATCCAACTGAGAAGTGTTAAGCTCTTCTACTCTTCTTCAACCTGAGTTCTCCTGCTTTCAGGAAGTTCAAACTCAGAGTTCTTTTGAAGAAGAAGAAGAAGAAGAAGACAGCTGCTTGAAGATCTCTAATTTTATTATTTATTATCTTCTTGTAGTTTTTCCTTCAGATCTTTCTGAAGAGTTTTTTGCACTGAAGCAAGACTTCACCTGGACATCTTTGAGCCAGGGGGAGCCTTGATTCTTTAGAGCTTTCCAGCTCAGTGCAAGTTCTTGTGCTTCTCTAATCTTTTGTAAAATAGAGAAGACATCTTAACCTTCTTTTCCCCTCCTGTACAGGGTTATTACTCTCTTCAAAAATATCCCTTGGTGGCAGGGCACCTGATCAAAAACCTGTGCTTGGTTTTTAGACACCTGATCAAAAGTCTAAAGGGTTTCTGGATCTACCTGAAGCAGATCCTGTTGGTGGCAGGGCACCTGATCAAAAACCTGAGTGGATTCCTACCTTGTTGGTAGAAGAGTGGATGTACCCAAGTTGTTTGGGGAACCACTATAAACTCCTTGTGTCGTCTGGATTGCCTTGTTTAATTCCTGCATTGTGGCTGTGAATAGATATAACTAGATTGCTAGTTGCTGATTAGGTTTTCCAAGCCTTAACTGTAATTACAGTTGGCTTGAGTTTGTGCACAACACTTGTGTTAGGCTATAGGGTTAATTCTATATCTATAATCTTTTCATTCCGCATTTCACTCCAAGGGAGTTGGGTAGACCATTAAGTTTTGTCTAGTGCAAAATTTGATAACTCTATTCACCCCCCCTCTAGAGTAGTATCTATCCCTTCACTTTCAATTGGTATCAGAGGGAGGTTCCATAAATGCAAGCAAGAAGATGGACCCGAATCTGTTCTCCAAGTGGAAGAGGACTTTTGTGAAACCCGCTCTCACAGGGGTTGCTCCAGCGACATCAGAGAGCACTAGGACTGATTCAGTCGCTCCTCACCCGGTAGAAGCTGGCTCAGCTCTTTCCCTTCCCTCATCTTCTTCTGCTATGCAGTCTACCTCAGTTGAAGTTCCATCAACTTCAGCTAAAGTACGACTTTCTCCTTCTCCTGTTCGAGAAACAACCACAGTTGTTCTTCCTTCCCCTCCAGCATCTCCTCTTCCTTCTCATCTGACTAGGATATCTGCTCCTAGTTTTGATCTGTTAGGATCTGAGAGGATTCCAACACCTCCTCAGTCTCCTATTCATTCTCCACATCATTCTCCATCTCCAATTCGATCTCCAGTCCACACCACTTCTCATCCTAACACTACAACCATCTGTGCTGCATCTCCATCCACTGCAATTCCATCATCTTTTGAGATAACCCCAGCTTTCATATCCAGCATTTTGGAGTTGATTACCCCTTCAATCAAAATCATGATTGAAGAGGCAATTGCTCCACTTGCCTCCTCCATTGCCACCTTGACTGCTTCCATTCAATCACTTTCTAAATCTGCTGAGCCCTCTTTTTCAAGGGGCCTGGTTTCAGTTTCCACTGAAATCAGGCAGGGGGAGATGTTCTGTGAAGATGTCTCAGAGCCTCCAGCCTCCCTTCCAGCAGTTCTTCCAGCAGTTCAAGAAGAGACTGATGCAGTTCAAGCTCAAGATGAATCAGGTTCAGTGTTATCTGACAAAGAAATATCTGATGCAATTATGCTATCTGAATTTGCTGTGAAAGTTTGCTTAGAAGATCTCACCACTCCCGTGATTGCCCATTTCCTAGAAGGGATTATTACATCCTACCTAGATGAATCCTGGGAGTTGGTAAAATTTGAAGGTAATTCACTCATCCGCTTTATTGACGAGTCAATTAATTTGCTAGCTTGTGAATACCTAGAAGGAATGATTTTAGCTTATTTAGCAGATTTGTGTTCATAAATCTACAGATTATATTAAAGAAGATATAGCTGCTCAGGTTATAGCAGTTGTTTCAAAAGCTGCTCCAGATGTTCCTGATGTTCAAGTAGATCCAGAATTGGATTCCTTTTTAGATGACATAGAAGATGTGTCTGAAAATCAAGAAGAGAAAGCAAGAGATGCTTGAAATCAAAGAGTTCAATCTATGTTAAAAGAGAAAGAAAAAGATTTGCAAGTTGAAAAGTCAACTGTTTGGGATGATTCCCCAGGACTTGATTTGGATTCCCTTCTGGCTCAGGATGCCATAGAAGAGGAAAAAGAGAAAGCTGCTTTAAAGGAAAAGGCTGTTTCTGAAGCCTATGATCCATATGACAATCCTCCATCATCTCACTCTGAAGATGAAGAGGATTCAGATTTATCTGAGAATTCAAAGAAGAAGAAAGCTGCTCAGAAGAAAAGAAAAGCTACTGCTCCTCCTCCTCCCAATCGTGATAATGATACTCCATATTATATTCTGAAAGGAATTGACCCCAAGTCAAAAGAGTTTCAACATTGGATGTGGTTCTCCAAGAACCAGCAGAAAGAGGAAGAAAGCTAAGAAATATGATAGTCCTACCCCTAGATGGACACCCAGAGGTCCTCCTCCTCCACCTCCTGGTGCAGGAGCCTCTGGGAATTTATCTGCCAATCCTTCTGCTCCGTCAGCAAAATCTGCTCCGTCTCAGTCTTCTTCAAGGAAAAGCTCTCAAGATTTTCAAAGTAAATCATATTCTGGCTATCAAAGAACTGATACAGTAAGAGAACAAGTGAAAGAGGTTGTGTTTCAAAGACCAATTTTTTCCCCTCCTCCTTCTCCAAAGAAAAGAATTTCATCTCCTATGCCAGTGCATTCTGAGAAAGTTGTTTCAAAAGGTAAGTAGTTTATTTTGTTTAAAAATTCTAGCAAGAACTTTGCTAAGTCTGCTCCCCTGTCTTATCTAGTTAATCAAGATAAAGAATCAGATGATACTCCGTCTGAGACTGTTTATGAAAGTCCTGAGCTTGATCCTAACTTTAGAATGACTCGTTTTCACGAATTGGTTGGAGCAGCTCAAATCAGGAAAGCAAAAGCTGAAGGAAAAGATACTACTGGTTTAACCACAATGTCTACATTCAGAAAGGAGTTCGAAAAGTTCCAGGTTAATCCTGAGGTCTTTGACCCTTCAAAATATATGGAAAAGCACCCAGAAGCCGTTGTTCCAAGGGCTGCAGAATTAAAGATTATTGGCGCGCAAGACTTGAAGATGTCTAAGAAAGAGGCAATTGATCCTTTGAGGAAAGTTTCCTTTGTTCCTAGCTCTTCTAACCCTAAGCCAGACTCTGTAGATCCTTAGTTTTGCTTGACTGCTGTTATATATATTTGACTGTTATTTATCTGTTTGATAACTGCTGTTAAATGTTTATATATTTCCTGTATTAATTTTATTGCTCTATAGCTAGTTCTTGTTTTAGTTTTTGAAGAGACTTAACTCAAATAGGGGGAGATTGTTGGTACCCTAGTTTGATTTGAGTTTAGTCTTCTCCTTTTGTCCCTTGACCCAAGAAATATCTATGGTCAATGATTAGTGGTCTAGCTGTAGAGTCCTCGCTTTTCCAGATGAAGAATTTGGTTAAGTAGTTTTTCGTTCGACTATAGTCGAACGCCGCTCGACTATCGTCGACCAACTGTTCGACGATCGTCTATCAGTTGCTCGACGTTCTGTCTGCGAGGATAGTTCGACTATCGGTTGATAGTTCGACTATCTGTGTGCTTTGATAGTTCGACTATCTGCTTGGATAGTTCAACTATCTGATAGCTCGACTATCTGTTGATAGTTCGACTATCTGTCGTTCTATGATAGTTCGACTATCTGTTGATAGTTCGACTATCTGTTCTGCGTTGATAGTTCGACTATCTGGTGATAGGTCGACTATCTGTTCTCGCTTGGTAGTTCGACTATCTGCTTTGATAGTTCGACTATCTGGTAGTTCTATTATCTGTTGATAGATCGACTATCGGTTCTGCTTTGATAGTTCGACTATCTGTTGATAGTTCGACTATCTGTTTCGCTTTGATAGTTCGACTATCTGTTGATAGGTCGACTATCTGATAGCTCGACTATCTTCTGATAGGTCGACTATCTGTTGTGATAGTTCGACTATATCCTGTGATAGTTCGACTATCTGGATCGTTCGACTATCTGTCCGATAGTTCGACGATCTCCGTGCGTCGGTCGACGATCTTCGAGGGTCGTTCGACGCTTTTTGTCTGCCTTTATATTTTGTATTTATTTATTATATTTAATTAATTAATACATTATCTGGCATATCTTTTCAGTTGTTTTATGATAATATTTCCAGGCAATATTTGCTCCATTCCTTATGCCTGAGTAAAATCTTTTCAGATAAAGTTGTTTGTCTTATTAGCTGACATTGTATTTTACTTTATCTGCTGTCAGTCCTTTATAGCCGTTAGACTGAAAAGTCTTTCTTCTGCTATAAAGAGTTTGTTTCTGATGTGACTTTATTTAGTACTTTATTATCAGATTGCTTCCTGCAGCTTCTTCGAAAGAGGTTTTATCCCTTTTATAGAATATTTCTGCTGCAGAGATTGTTTGTCTTTTTGATATTTACAGCTCAGGTCTCAAGTTTCAGAAGAAGACAAGCAATTCAAATTGAAGAGAGCCGTTGCTTGTTGCTGCTATAAAAAGGATCCTTTGAAGAAGGATTCAAGCTAGCTAACTAGCTACCCAGTTGTTCACTTAAGCATTCAAGCCTTCATCAAGATCAAGTCTTCTGCTCTCAGCAATACTCATCCAACTGAGAAGTGTTAAGCTCTTCTACTCTTCTTCAACCTGAGTTCTCCTGCTTTCAGGAAGTTCAAACTCAGAGTTCTTTTGAAGAAGAAGAAGAAGAAGACAGCTGCTTGAAGATCTCTAATTTTATTATTTACTATCTTCTTGTAGTTTTTCCTTCAGATCTTTCTGAAGAGTTTTTTGCACTGAAGCAAGACTTCACCTGGACATCTTTGAGCCAGGGGGAGCCTTGATTCTTTAGAGCTTTCCAGCTCAGTGCAAGTTCTTGTGCTTCTCTAATCTTTTGTAAAATAGAGAAGACATCTTAACCTTCTTTCCCCCTCCTGTACAGGGTTATTACTCTCTTCAAAAGTATCCCTTGGTGGCAGGGCACCTGATCAAAAACCTGTGCTTGGTTTTTAGACACCTGATCAAAAGTCTAAAGGGTTTCTGGATCTACCTGAAGCAGATCCTGTTGGTGGCAGGGCACCTGATCAAAAACCTGAGTGGATTCCTACCTTGTTGGTAGAAGAGTGGACGTACCCAAGTTGTTTGGGGAACCACTATAAACTCCTTGTGTCGTCTGGATTGGCTTGTTTAATTCCTGCATTGTGGCTGTGAATAGATATAACTAGGTTGCTAGTTGCTGATTAGGTTTTCCAAGCCTTAACTATAATTACAGTTGGCTTGAGTTTGTGCACAACACTTGTGTTAGGCTATAGGGTTAATTCTATATCTATAATCTTTTCATTCCGCATTTCACTCCAAGGGAGTTGGGTAGACCATTAAGTTTTGTCTAGTGCAAAATTTGATAACTCTATTCACCCCCCCTCTAGAGTAGTATCTTTCCCTTCACTTTCAGACCCATTTGCAGCAACACAATGTTGACCTGCAGGAAGAGGAACCAGATCCCAAGTCTGGTTAGCCCAGAGAGCCCGCATTTCATCGTCCATGGCCGCCCACCACCCCGGGTGTTGAAGCGCCTCCTGCACAATGTTACGAATAAAAATAGAAGAAAGAGAGGTTGCAAAGGCGTAGAGAGGTGGAGTAAGCCGATGGAGAGAAGCGTAGTTGGCCAAGGTAGGGGTGCAAGTTGAGTTGAGCCGGCTCGAAAGCTCGATGAGCCGGCTCGAAAAAAGCTCTACTCGAGCTCGAGTCTATGGAGCTCGAGCTCGAGCTCGATTACGAATCGAGCTCGAGCTCATCTAGTACTGTTCATGAGCTTGCGAGCCGGTTCACGAGCTTTTTATTTATACATTTTTTTAAAAAATAATAATAAAAAAAGAAAATAAAGCTCATGAGCTAAAAAGCTCGTGAGCAGCTCGAGCTCGCGAGCTCGAAACTCGAGCTCGAGCTCGATAAATTGGAATTGAGCTCGAGCTCGAGCTGGGATAAATGAGCTCGTCGAGCTCGAGCTCGAGCTCGAAATGAAAAGCTCGAGCTTGGAAATTTTGCCAAACTCGACTCGAGCTCGACTCGTTTGCACCCCTAGGCCAAGGGATGAGCTGTAGAGGCCGGAGCTGGATCTGCCGTTGCCGGGGTGTCGCTGGGAGCTGTTGCAGGGAACCATCCTCTGAGCGACGACGATTGTAGACACGGATAACGGGCAGAGGAACCCGAGGGGGGCAGGGAGAGAGGAGGAAGGAGATGGCAGAGAAGAGGGCGTGACCAGCACGGCAGGCCGGGGAAGAGGAGAAGAAGAAGACGTGGTGGGGAAAGGTAAGTGGAAGGGCTGGTCTTCGCAGAAGGTGACATCCGCCGAGACGACCAACTTGCCATCAGAAGGAAAGTAACAAACATACCCCTTTTGAGTACGAGAGTAGCCAACAAACATATATTTGGCCGCCTGAGGAGCAAGTTTGTCGGTAGGGGGGCCAAGAAGATGAACATAACAAACACACCCGAAGACCCGCGGGGTGAGAGAGATGGGGTTGGTGGAAGGATAGATGAGTTGGATAGGTGAGGCAAAGTCAAGAACAGACGAGGGTAGGCGGTTGATGAGATGACAGGCTGTGGAGATGGAAAAATTCCAATATTCGATCGGAACCTGTATTTGAAACATGAGGGACCGAGCAACATCGAGAAGATGACGATTCTTCCGTTCGGCACCCCGTTTTGCTGAGGGGTATACACACACAAAGTTTGATGGATGATGTCAAATTCGGTGCAGAGATTGGAGAGGGTGCGACCAGTATACTCGCGAGCATTATCGGTGCGGATGACTTTGAGGGGAGTGGCGAACTGCGTACGCATCTCAGTTAAAAAGCACGAAACACAGAGGTAAGTTCAGTACGATCATGCAGTAAATATAGCCACGTAACACGCGAGTAATCATCAATAAAAGTTACAAAATAGCGAAATCCAAAGATACTGGAGACTTTATAAGGACCCCATATATCAGAATGAACTAAAGATAAATGAGTACTACTCCTGGTACAGGCAGGGGGGAAGGAAGAACGATGTTATTTGCCGTAGATACAAGATTCACAAGAGAACTCCCGTAAAGGAACATCAGGAAGAGCCCACTTGAGAATCGGAAGGGGAGCATGCCCAAGGCGGCGATGCCAATCGACAGTGGAGACAACATAAAGAAGAGTTGGTGGGATATCCAAGGTGTACAACCCATTCAACAGCTGTCCCTTACCAATGATACTCCGGGTGCGGCGATCCTGCATAAGAAAAGAAGAAGGAGAAAAAGTTATGCAACAATTAAGGTCGTGCGTCAGGCGACTAACAAAAAGTAAATTGAAAGGGGACCCCGGAACGTGAAGAACCGAGGAGAGAGAAAGGGCCGGTGTAAGCCGGAGAGGAGCGGCGCCAGAGACCGGTAGAGTGTCACCATTGGCCACAGTGATACAGGGAGGATGAACTGTCGGGAGATAGTTGGGTGGCTTCTTGGAGGTAATATGGTGAGTAGCGCCAGAATCGACGATCCAGCAGGGGCTATGAGAGAGACAGGTTATACCTTCCGCAGAAAAAGTCGCAATCGAGCCGGAGGAGCGACCGAGGGCACCCTGGAGCTGGTGGAGTTGGGTGCGGAGCTCATCGATATCTTGGCGGGTAGTGGACGCCGGATCCTGAGTAGAGGCCCTAGTGGGAGCAGGAGCAACAGAGGAAGTAACAGCAAGGTGGGGAGGTAAACCATGCTTGCGGTAGCAAGTAGTCTCAAGATGACCATCCCGGCCACAATATGTGCACTTCATAGAAGAACCACCACGTCCTCGTCCCCTAGATGGAGGTCGGCCTCCCCGGGTGGAAGATCCACGAGCAGGAGGAGGGGTCGGAAGGAGAGGTTGTTGAAGAAGAGCCGGTGCAAAGTTGGGAGAAGCCTCAGTAGGAGGCGTAACTTTAAGCAGCATTGAGCAGACATCAGATAACAAAAGAGTCGTCGTAGAGGAGAGGATCTGAGCCCGAACACTATGCAGGTGAGGAGGAACACGAGACATCATCATCGCAATGGTGACAGCCTCTTTCTGGGCCCTTTGAGTAGCTAGATCAGTAGTTGGAGGCTGATGTTGAATCCAAACCTCAGCCAGGGTCTTGGCCTGGGCCATGAAATATATCATGTCGCCGGGAGCACCAGGAGCAAGGTTCTGAAGGTCGGAGAGAATATCATATAAGTGCTGAAGACTGTTGTGCCCAGAGTAAAAGGAGTGGAGCTCCTCCCACATGGCCTTGACCGTGTCATGATATATGGCCATCCTGTAGGGCTCAGTGTCCAAAGAATTTAGGAGCCAGGACCTGACCATTATCGCGAAGCCAGTCATCGGAGGGGGGAGCAGGAGTGGCTCGGGTCAAGTGGTTTAGAAGACCCTTGGTCTGCAAAACACGACGAACAGAGTGAACTCATTCAACGAAGTTCCGTTTGCCGGTAAGAGAGATGGTAGTAATGCAAAGCTCATCACGGAGTTCCAGAGCCGCAGGAGGCGCAGGAGCTGGAGGAGCAGATGTAGCAGCGGAAGTGTCGGAAGCTATCAACTTCTATCTCATCTTCAACCTACCCGTGATGCAATCCATTTCAATGGCGTCTAACACCTATATGACTTGTAGGTCATGATGTTAAATCCTGGTAAAGTATCCAACAAGTCCAACACCAAATAGGTCAAGGTATGTTACCAATTGATAATAGTGATTGACCCTCACTCATATGCACAAGATCTGGGGTAAAAATGAGTTCCACCACTTGTCAACTTTGATTACCCTTTGGTTCCCATTTCTCAACACGTGCTGACATTTAGTGAGATTCACGTGCATCATAATGTTGGCAGGATTATGAAACTTCTAAAAAATGAGCAAAACTGGTGGTAGATTTGCTGCAACACTTCTTTAATTTCACAGCAACTGTTACAAATATTCCTTCCATGAGCTACATATATTACCTTGAAGAAAACCAGCAGATATATTCTTTAGATTAACAAAGTTTTGACATGGTGTGACTTGCATTATAATAAATAAAATATATTTTTCTGTCTCAAGTGTTCTAGCTTTTATCAAAGTGCTAGCATTTGTCTTACCATAGTTTTTGTCCATTGAATATTGCACCTCATTCTTAGCTCGATCTGTATGTGCTAGGGATAATCCGAAAGACCAGAACAGTAATGGAGTGCCTCCATCGCTTTTGCAGAGAATGCATTGACAAATCTATGCGACTTGGGTATGTTATGAAATATTATGCATTGGTTTGTGTTACATTAGACGTTAAACTTCTTAACCTAAGTTCAAGTACTATTTACGGGTTCCTTTTCAATATCCTCATTTTGTAATCTTTCCTATCGAGTCTGGCATGTGGTGTTAGTTCTATTCGTCGCAATTTATCGATGCATGCTACTTTTAAGTCTATCATTCTCCTAAATCCCGTGACATTGATTTCATCTACGCATCTAATTGAATTTTTATTACCCTTCATCATGTCAAAACCACCTAAGTCCATTTTTAATCACCTTATCCAAATAATGATTCATTATTCATGCATCCATCTTAAGATTATCATTTGGTGTCCCTTTTCGTGCATCCATCTTTAAATTATAATTTCTACCAAACTCAATTATCAAAGATCGGTGCTACGGCAATGTTTCTATGCAATTCCAACCTCTTTGAGCATTGGTGTTCCGCTCTCCTGCATTTTCTAGTACACCGCCAATCACATTTTTTGCACCATTTTTCTCCTTCATGGATGACTATGGTTGTGTTCGACATTCCGCGGTTCCGATGGTGGCATCCGTGTAAAAAAGAGCCTTAACTCCCTCAGTTATCATATTTTACTTATCTTATTGTTATTTGTCATGCACAGATGATTTTTAGGCTTGATTTTAATTCTTCAGGAACAATGAGTGTCCAGCTTGTCGCACTCACTGTGCAAGCAGGCGTTCTTTACGAGACGATCCCAACTATGATGCCCTGATTGCAGCTTTATACCCAGATATAGACAAGTATGAGGAAGAGGTATACCTGACATGGCAATGACTTTAAGACAGAAAATCACTAGGAACTATATCCAAACATGAATATAAGCATATAATATATTTAAATCCCTAACTTTGCATTCACTGTAGTCCTTTTCTTTCTGCATTGAAGCTCATGTATAATTATAATATCTTCTGCAGGAACTTGCTTTCCATGAAGAGGAGAAGAATCGCTATAAAAAGGTAATCACTCTCCCCTTCAACTTTGCATAATTACAAGGTCCACCCTTTCACTTTTTTAAAATTACAGCCACCTCCCCTATGAGTTTATATTGTTAACAATGTAAAATCAACTGGGTGATGTTGATAAATTTAAAAAGTAGAGGGGAGATCCTAGTAATTATGCAAAATGATATATTTTTCATAATTATTCCTATAATTAATTATATCACCAGCTGTTCAAACTGAAGAGGTTCATTTTGAATAGATACAAGCTTCCATAGCCGAGACATTTCGACGCCAATCAGAAGCTCTTGGTAAGAGGAGGTCAACATCTCGATCCACCTCCACGAATTTCATGAGAAGATCTGAGGGTATTTACCGGAACGGTCAAAATGGTTATTTCCGTGGTAGAGGTAGAGCTGCTGCTCGTAATGCTTCGCCAGTGTTATCTGATGAGGATGAAGACGAATATGCTAATGGCAATGATGCCTGTAAAGATTTGTCCTCTTCAGATGAGACTTCACCTGATAGAAGACCTAAGAGATGCAGACAGATGACAGCTTCTCGGTCTTCGCCAGCTCGAATGCTCGGCAATAATGATGTTGGATCCGAGGAAAATTACGACTTGGAAGTGAACAGAGAAAACATTCAAACCGTCTCTTTGCGACCGGGAAATAGAGAGCTTTCATGGGGTAAAGGTGGCGCTCGAAGCCAAACACGGCATGGTAACTCCGGTGGCTCTAATGGAAGATTTGTCAAGGCTGCTCGATTGGCCAAATTGATGGAATACCTGCGCAATTTGGACGAAGATGAAGATAAGGTGTATGATTGGATCGAGTCAAGCTATTCCATCCTTCTATTTCAAAAATTATCCACTTAACACCAACTTTTTACTCTTGTTAACAGTATGACGTACATCTGGCGCTGCTTCCGTTGGATGAACAAAGCTCCCATTTGGATCGTCCGTATATTTTCTGCCCACCGACTGTATCCATAAGACATATATGCCAAGTTAATACGCTTCCAACTCTTATAGTTTTGTTTTTTCTAGCTTTTTTGGCTTTAGGGCTCCTGTTTTATAGGGTATGCCCTACAACCTTAGTAGACGAAACTATTTATTTTTTCCACCAAAAGCTCAAAAAGATTATTCTTTAAATCTACTTAAAGTACTTATGTGTGGCTTTTGCAGTTCATTTCTATTGAAACTTCGGTACAAGTTGAGGGGGTCGACATATTTATCAAAAAACATCAAAATAGTACATCTGAGCTGTCCGACAAAGTTGGGAAAGTTCAACCGGATTCCTCGGAGGAACTAGTGAGATTGGGTGAAGAAGAAACACTAGCTGGATTGCTTGCTTCCTTTTCCTTTAGCCGAGGCAATCTGGTGAGGAATCTCAACCAAACCATTCATGTATTGCTAATTCAGAATTTTCTTGTTTGTTCGTTTTCATCATCATCATTAGCCGTATTTCAAGTATTCAGAGCTAATTTTATTTATCCTCATTTTCTATTCATTTGATTGAGCACTGCTTTAGGTGTGAAATCTTTTCTTTCACAAATATTTCTCTTGCATCTTGCATTCATGTTATATTTACCAACACATACCTTCCTATTCTTAAATCTTTTTTTTCCACCTATTGGTGTACAAGTCCAAACTAGTTGTCAAATTTTCATCATTTATCTTCCGTAGTTATCGAAGGCGAGGCTTGGCGCATTGGTTAAGGTGTTGTCTTGTGATCTTGAGATCATGAGTTTGAGTCCTGCAAGCAACCTCTTGCAAATAATGCAGGGTAAGGTTTGCCTACATTTCACCCTTCGGGTGAGACCCTTCCACGGACCCTCACAGTGCAGGGATGCTTTGTGCACCGGGCTGCCCTTTTTTCTTCCATAGTTTCCGTTCTTATTGCTTCTATATTTTCCTAATCTCATTCTCTTTTAATAAATATATGTTATTGTTATCTTTAATAAATATATGTTATTGTTATCTTTAATAAATATATGTTATTGTTATCAATTATAACGAGCCCACATTATGTGAGATATTATTTCTGTGTTTAGTCTTAACTATGCTAAGATGAACCTTATAGTTTTGCCTTTTATTTTAGGTGGAATATGAGAGTTTCCCAGTAGATCATCAGTCCGGGGAGTGCTCCCAATCGGGCACACTTAACCGACCTTCATAACTGAGCTCCATTCCTCGCATATTTAGGGTCCTGGTTAGGGGTGTCCAAAAAAAACGGGCTCATCGGGCTGGCCCGGCCCGGTGAAAAGCCCGGTAGGCCCGGTCCCGGGCCAAGCCCGGCTCGGGCCCAGGCCGGGCCATGGGGCCCTTCCGGGCCCCAGTATAAGGCCAATGCCCGGCCCGGTGCCCGGGCCGGGCCGGGCAAAGCCCGGTCACCGGGCTTAGCCCGGGCCTGGAAAAGCCCGGTCACCGGGCTTAGCCCGGGCCTGGAAAAGCCCGGGCTAAGCCCGGACTAGCTGGAACCAACGGCTCTAAGAGCCGTTGGTGCTATAGCAGCCACTTGGGCTTCTATTTGCAGCCCAAGTGGCAATATTATTTTTAAAATATATTTTTTTAATTTTTTTTTTAAAAAAAAACTATAACCCCCCCCCCCCCCCCCCCGCTCCTTTCTTCCTTTCACCCCCCCCCCCTCTCTCTCTCTAATCTCTATTTCTCGCGAACATGTCGTCAACGCAGGCGTCGTCTTCCTCATCCGTCGCTCACGAAGTGGTGGAGCACAAGCGTACGACGGCAATTTGGGAATATTTCGACTTAGTACAAGTCGGCGCGGAGCAAAAGGCGAGGTGCAAACAGTGCTCGAAATTACTTTCGACCGCTGGCAACTCGACACTCGCAAGACACGTTAAGTCTTACGCAGCCAAACAAGTTCCTCCCGAGTCGACCCAGGCGCAATTATCGGCATCCGGACAAATCTGGACGTACGATCAAGGTCGACAGCGAGAGCTGCATGTGAAGAACATCATCAGACGCGGGTTGTCGTTCAGCCACTACGACAACGAAGAAGAGACTGAGTACATTCACCAAGGGCTATAACCCAAATATCACCGAGTAAGTCGATCTTCTATTAGACACGGCGCACTTAAATATTACTTAGAGACAAAACAAACTTTAATAAATTTTTTTGAAAAATTTGAGGGTCGAGTGAGTTTAACGAGCGACGTTTGGACAAGTAGTATAAAATTAGGATTATCATATATGTCTATAACGTGCCACTGGGTCGATCCCGTTTCCTGGGATCTAAATAAACGAATAATTTGTTTTTAAAGTTTCGAAGTCCTGCACACCGGTGATGCGATTTATCAAATAATTTCAAAATGTGTGCGCGAATTTAAAATAAAAGATAAAATTATGAGTATTTCTTTCGATAACGCCACAAATAATAACACCTCAATTGAGTGGTTAAAACGTGATTTGAAACCTATGTTAAACGACGACTTTTTTCATACTCGTTGCGCGTGTCACGTTTTAAATTTAGTAGTACAGGATAGTTTGTCCTATGTGGAACCATACATTAATAAAATACGTTTAATATTACAATTTATTTATAGTTCTAAACAACGACGTCAAAATTTTAAAAAATTCGTAACCGGTCATGGTCAAATTTTTGAAACCTCTATTTGACATGTCAATTAGATGAAACTCTACATATATAATGTTAAAACGAGCGATTCGCCAAAAAACACTATTAATGAAATTTTTTACTTTGTTAGGTCAACATGAATTAACCAAGTCCGATTGGGCAATTTTAGAAAATTACATGGATTTGTTAGAAGTTTTTTATACTGCGACAAATAGTTTATCGGGCGTATATTATCCTACTAGTCCGCTAGTTATTGAAAATATTGTTAATATTTCACAAAAATTAAATTATTTTAAACAACACGCCGGATGGATCGAATTAATAAAAATAATGGAAACAAAAATTTTAAAATATTATAGAGAAATCCCAGTTATGTTTTCATGCGCTGCCGCTTTGAATCCTCTTTTCGGCGTAGACGGCGTAGAAAATTTTATTGAAGAAATAAATAACAATATAGACGTAGATCTAACTGATTCAGATTTAGATAATCTGAGTTTTTTAAATTTTAACACTATTTTTACTGAATGTTATAATTATTACGATAATTTATATGGGTCGCGGCCCTTAGAAGATGTGTCGCAACCCAAAACATCTAGTAGTTTTAAAAATAAAATGTTAGAGTTAGCCTCTAGGAAAAAAGCGCGCACAACATCTAGTAGTTTAAATGAATTAGGGTTGTACACAAAAACACAATTTCGTGATTTTATGTCCACGGACGAATTAGAAAATTTCGATATTTTAAAATGGTGGAAAGGTAAAGTAAATACCTATCCTATTATGACTTATATGGCCCTAGATTTACTAACGATCCAAGCTAGCACGGTAGCTTCGGAGTCTGCTTTTGCTCTTAGTGACAGGATTTTAAACGAGCGGAGAAGTCGGCTAAGCGAAGAATCGCTCGAGATCTGCATATGCTACAAGGACCACCTGGACGCGATGAAGAGAAAGCAGCATATTTCAGCGATCGAGGATAGCTCGTCGGACATGGAAGATGAGATGGACGTGATCAATTTAAACTAGGGCCACTGGGCAAATTTTTGTATTTTTTTGATTTATAATTTTGTAATTTTTAATAATTTAGAATATTTGTCATTTGACATTTATAATTTTAAAAATTTAGAATTTCCTAATTTTTATATATTTACAGTGTAAATTTTACACATTCCTAAATTTGTATAATTTCATTACATTAATTATTAATAAAAAATTTTTTTACAATATTAGGTTGTTGTGTTTTTTATTTTTTATTAATGGTAAATTGTAATTGTAAATTATAGTTTATAGTTATGATTTTTTTTTAATTTTTATATAAAATTAATTATTTAAATAAATATTTTTTTTTAAAAAAATAATAACCGGGCCCGGGCCCGGGCCCGGTTCGGAAAAGCCCGGCCCGGGCCCGGTTCGGCATTGCCCGGCCCGGTTACTGCTTAGGCCCGGCCCGGGCCCGGTTCGGAAAAGCCCGAGCCCTGCAGGCCCGGGCCAAGCCCGGGCTCGCCGGGCTTTATGTGCACCTCTGGTCCTGGTGGTTTGGGCTATCTCACACACACTTGTATCTTTCTTTTATAAATTGGATTGGTTGTAAGTGGTGCTGGCTACTATCCTCTCTGACTTCTTCATTTCTTTCCACACGCCCGCCCGCGCACACACACATATATACAACCGGTCGTGCACAGACTTCTAGAGGCATGCAATATTAATATACTATTTTCATCAATTTTTGATGTAAGATTCAGTTCATTAATGAGATAGTCAATGAGGCTTGACTCAGTTGGGTAAGCTGAGTACCCATGACAGGGCAGTCATGGGTTCGATTCTCACAATGTGTAAAATTGTCTACTTATTTAGTAGTTTATTATTTGATTGCTTGTTGTTTAATGATGTAGTCATTGATGCTTAATGTTTCCAATATAATGAATTTCTCAAAAAGTTCATTAATGAGATATTGACATAAAACTCCATCAACTATGATTTGTATATAAAAAAAGAATAATAGTTCTAAAACATTGAAAACAAGGCATCATTTTATCTTCTTTTATGGACAAAGACCATCATACTGTCGCGCAGTTTCTCGGAACCCTAGCATATATTCTAAAGTTTCTTGAGCCATAGAGTTACTGTGGATCGCTATGAACCCTAATTGAGTTTTACTTCAGGTTCAAAAAAATTCTAAGTGTTCTAATAAACTCAGGCTAGCCGCTACCTGTAAATTTATTTCTTAATATAGATATTTTTGCATACAAAATAGCCAGAGTATAATTTATTTCTGTAATGAAATTTATCTTCCATTTCCTTCAGGAATTGTTGTACCGCACCAATGCACGATGAGAAAGCCAGCAGGCGCACGCGGCTTCGTTAACTCGTAAGCCTGGATGTAAATACGAGGAAAAACTCCAAAGGAAGTTCAATCGCACTCGTCGAATATTCATTCGCAGCATCAAAAAATGGCCCATGGATCTTCTAAAGCAGGTGGTATCATGCATAGTGATCCAGAGGACTCCAGCTTGATGCATGACATTGAAATTTGGTTCCTGAAACCTGTGTAAATTTCACTTCTAGTTTAAGGTGGAGCACACCATCTTTAAGTTCTTGTGAAGGGTTTTTAAAATTTTATTTCTTATCATGCCTTATTCCTATAGTTTTTATGTTGCTGGCCCCCTTTTTTTAACCTGGAATTAGGGCTGTTAACGAATCAAATCGATCTTAATCAAATTCAAATCTCTCGTATTTTGCAGGCGGCGAGACTCTACTTCGTTTGGAAAGTTGTTTTGATATCCGTATTCAGATTTCTCTTAAAATCTTGTATTTGAACTCCCTTCGCAAAACTTGAAGATATTACAAGACCCGGCGGCCGGGCCAAAACCGAATAATAGCTTAATATTTAAATATTAACCATTAATGAACTATCAAATATATGCATAATTAATTCGATTAGGATTTGAATAATTGAACTAATTGATTTGAACCATTGCAATTTCTTAACTAATGAAGAGGTCACTGCCCCTGCTACAACAGTTTGCACAAACTATGAATTGCATGAGATTTGGTACTTGTCTACTTGTGGAAGTTAATAGGGGTATTTAAGGTATTTTCTTTCCCTATCTTATAAACCTAACTTACCTTACTCTGGTTTCTATAAGTCGAGAGCTCTTTTCATATCTGTCCTCCACTATTTCAGAGTTCTGCGTGACGTATTTGTATCTCTACGCGATTTTGGAGCAATAAGGTGGAATTGGTGCTGGTTTTAACCCTGACATAGACAATCAAGTTTGTGAGCAAAGCGGGTTGCAGCTTTCTTTTCCCTTAGAGACTCACAGATTATGGTAAATTTGGTTTAGAAATAAAGGCTGCGTTTGGTGCGGCTTATCGCAGTTTATTTGATCTGGTGAGGTTGGGCAAAAACGTCATTGTATGTTTTGTATGACAAATGTTACTACTGTTGCCAAAAAAGAAACTAGTTTGGGGCATAAGATTTTGATATGACAATGTCATATTTGTCCAACCTCACCGGAGTAAATAAGCCACGCCAAACGGAGCGTAAATGCCTCAAAAAATCTTCCTATTTGAAATGGACTTTATAGACCAAAAAAATGGAATCCAAGTTATGTATATATGATGACTAATATTGCCTGAATATTGAGCTGAATTGAAAATAGTTACAATTAATTCAACTCAACTCAATCTGAGTTATCCAATTTGATATGAATTCGAATCAATTTCATGTTTGACTTGAATTGCACGAAATATGGTTTGAAATTGCTCAAATTGATTAAAATCCAGATTAAGGCTGCTGCCGCTACCCGACTACCCGAGTTGTGGCCTCATTAATTCATTTCTTTCTGTTCCACCGACTGCCAGTATCATTTGCGCCCGCTTCATTAATTTGCTCTAATCGTCTTCTCGGTTCCTTGCTTATGCGGCTATGCTACTTACGGCGTTGCGAAAATCAGGGATAAAACTCAGTTCTCCTCTTTTTTTCTCTCAAATCTAATCTTCCTCATGTTAAGTTGTTCTCAGTCTTCTATTCTTCATTCTTGCTTCACGGGGTCTTCATTTTTGCGACTTTGCATAACACTATGTTGATAGTATTAGGAGTTAGGGCTGTCTATATCCATGGCTAATGTGGCAGTGTAGCTCAGTGACTCTATTTGCTGCCATTTTGTACTGTTTTTTTTCTATAATTCTTCATTTTCACTTGATTTTCTCGTCATTCTGTGCATGTTATCAGTTATGTCATGTGTTTCCATTATTTGTTCCTTGGGCATGTGGTTTGTGTGCATGTGCGTCCTAGATTATGGTTGTACGCCGTGTGTTAGGCTGCGGTTTTCAGTTAATTCTAATCTTGTGTGTGTGTGTGTGTTAGTATGTGTTACTGTGTGTCTATGTGTGAGTGCGGCTATAGGCCTATGTGTGTGACATTGTGGCTGTGTTCTTCGTGTGCGAGTTACTGATGTGGCTGTGCTTTCGGCGTGAGTTAATTAGCGTGATTGTGCGTGAGCACACTTAATGTGGTGGCCATGCTTGCTTATTTGTGAGTCTGTTAGTGTATATTGTGCATTCTGTGTAGAATTGAGTGGGTGTGGCTGTTTGTGTGGTTATGTAGCCTGTGTGAGAGAGAGACAATAAATGTGTGGTTGTGTGTGTGTATAACTGTGTTTGTTAGTATTTGTGACCATTTTTCTGCTTATACATTCCTTTTGTTTCTTCTCTCTTTATAATTTACAGCAATGAATGCTATTGAAATGTTGGAGAACTCAAGTGGGTCGCCCTCAATCTTGAGGATGATGAAGCTCTTATTCCTAGACGCATATGTAATATGTTGTACAATATAATGGTTTATGCTTTATATTTTATAATCTATATTCGAAGCTCGAAAGTTTATAGTTAGTGTAGTGTAGAAACTCCATGCCTTTTAGGGAACTAGTGAGCTAGGCTCCATTCGGCACGACAATAGTAGTTATGAATGGGATGGCTATGAACTGTCGAACGCCCGATCTCGCCTAAGGAACTTCATCCGCTTTTATGTTCAAAACTAGTTTTGTTTTCTTGGTGTCCGTCATAACCATTGTCTTGCCAAACATGCTTTCTATGATTGTGGTGTTTTTGTCCAAACTCACCGGAGCAAAAAATGCTGCGCCAAACGGAGCCCTAGACTCATTGTCTCGCATTCTCATTTAATTAAAAAATACAATGCAACTTTGTTAAATAACCTATTTAAATGTTATATATCTAAATTAAGGACATATTTATATATCAATTATTCAATGGTGGTTATCATCATGGTGAATTTGCCATTATAACACAGTTTGCAAGTTAAACTGTCACCTTCTGGGAGCAGTGCCCCAGAGAAAAAAAAATTATGCAATACCTCACCATGAGTTTTCACAAGTCCTATGAGTTGATTGCAAGGTCATTGCTGTTGGGCGAGGTTGTCGTCGATCTCTCCCCAGGACAAGTTTATAAGTAGGGTCCTCCTGTGGTCTACCTGTGCCAACCATTATATATGACATAGCCTTTGCAGATCTTCTGAGAGATGACTTCAGGTCGCTGCAAGGTGATTGCGAGTTTCCTACAAATCGATCGTGCGAGTCTCTTAAAGCCTGGGTGAGGTGTGATGAGGTCGCCACCACTAGCCTTGCGATGTTTCATGTGGCTTTTCTATTTTCCAATCAAAGTCCACGCTCATCACCCCATGATGTTGGACCCAAGATCTCGACCCTCAAGGAACCAAGGTCTCAGTTGGCAAGGTTCGGAATATAGTATTGTGAAAGTAATGCTAGTTTGTGAGTGCCACAAAAAAAAGTGGCAAAGAAGAGAACAAAAGAATATTTTTTTGCTTGAATAAGCGACTTCATATTATTGAGGTCTCATTGCATACCCAGGAGTGTATAGGAACCCCCTGTCAAACCAAGTATTGTGCGAGTTTGGGGTAACGCAAATGAGGTCGCTAAATCCTCAAATGAGTGACCTATGTGGGATGTGAATTGTCTATCTCCAATTTTAGTTGTGACGTCATCATTAACGACATGTATTAACAACTAAAATAAAAAATGTTAATTAGTGTGCATGTTAAAATGTGGCGACATAATTTTGTAAAGATGTAACGAAATCCGAATGTGACTGTGTTTAAAATTGCTACACAAAAATTAGTTAGAATAATTATAGGTTTATATTAAGGATAAGTGAAAAAAATATACTTGGAGTATAAAAAGGTCGTGCGTTCCCAAATAAAGAATCTTGGTGGTGGAAAAAGGAAGTGCACAATGAAGTGAGGGTAAATAGGGTCATCTATAAACCACTCTATACTTGTAGGAATGATGAAAACTTAGTCATGTATAAAGTCGCTAAAAAGAAGCTAAACAGACAGTAAATAAAGCAAGAAGTGAATTTTATAAGTGACTAGATACCAAAGATGTAGAACATGACATATATAAAATTGCTCGAGCTAGAGAAAGGAAGACAAAAGATTTAAGCCAAGTAAAATGCATAAAAGGATGAGACAGAAATAGTTTTGACGGATGATGTGGATATTAAAGAACAATGAAAAAAAAATCTTTTTATCAACTTTATAATAAAACAAAAGACAATGAATTAAACTTGGAAGAGTTAAGTAAATAAGAGTAGTATATAAACATAATGTTTTATCTTAAAATTCAAGTATCAGAGGTAAATGCAGATACTCTAAAGAAGATGAATAATAGAAAAATGATTGTGTCAGACGATATACCCATCAAAGTATGAAAATGTCTAGGAAATGAAAGAATTTTATGAGTTAAATATTTTTTTAATAAGATACTGAAGTCAAAGAAGATGTTAGGTCAATGAAGAGAAAATATTTTTGGTATCTTTATATAAGAACAAATGACATATGCAAAATTGTGTTAATTACAAATGAATTAAATTGATGAGTCATACCATGCAACTATGAGAATGAGCAATAGAAAGAAGAGTAAGGCGAGTGACTAACATCTCGAAGAATCAATTTGGATTCATGCTAAGGCAGTCGACCATAGAAACTATACATCTCTTCAGGAGGCCTATTGACAGCTATCGAGAAAGAAAAGAAGAATTGCATATGTTGTTTATTAATCTTGAGTAGGCTTATGATAGAGTTCCAAGAGAGATCTTATGGTGAGTCTTAGAAAAGAAAGGTGTAAATGTATCATATATTGAAATAATCAAAGATATGTATACAAATTTAATGACAAGGGTGAGGACATCTAGAGGATTAACACAAGAATTTCCTATCACTGTTGACTTACATCAAGGTTCAGTTTTAAGCCCTTATCTCTTTACCCTTATCTTAGATGAGTACATCAGACATATCTAACAAGCAATACCTTGATGTTTATTGTTTGCGGATGATATCGTTTTGGTTGATGAGACACACGAGGGTGTAAATGCAAAACTTGAATTTTGACAAGACACTTTAGAAAAGAAGGGTTTTATGTTAAGCAGGACAAAGACAGAGTATTTGGAGCATAAATTTAGCAGTACAAGAAGGACAGATGCCTTCATTATTAATTTGGGTGATCAAGATATTTCCCGTAGTGGGTGTTTTAAATATCTTGGATCGATAGTTCAAAAAGACGGAGATATTGATAAAGATGTGACACATAAAATCCAAACGAGTTGGTTAAATTGGAGAGGCATGTCAGGGATCTTATGTGATTGTAAGGTACCATTAAAACTTAACAATTAGACCAGTGATGCTCTATGGTTCTGAGTGTTGGGCAGTGAATTGTGTACACGAGCAAAATATGAGAGTTGTGGAGATGAGAATGCTTAGGTGGATGGGTTGAAACACGAGACTGGATAAAATTAGGAATGAATATATCAGGGATAAGACATGAGTAACACTAATTGCAGAGAAGATGCGAGAAGCTCGAGTAAGATGGTTTGGACACAGACAAAGGAGACCATTAGAGACATCTGTTAGGCAGTGTGAGTGTAGTCACTAGGCATGTTAAATAAGGGAGGGGTAGACTAATAAAGACTTGGAATGAAACTATAAGGAAAGACATGTGTACTTAGGCATTAGTGTGATTATGAGAAAAGATAGGGCACAATGACGACAAATGATCCATATAGTCGACCCCACTATAGTGGGATAAAAGCTTGAGTGTTATTGTTGTTGTGGAAGTCGCATTGAAATATTTATACAGTTTTGAAATATTTATACTTACATACTAATTTTTTATTCTAGTCAAAGATGGAGAACCTGCTATATATAAAATTGCTCGAACTAGAAAGAGAAAGACATGAGATTTTAACCAAGTTAAATGCATAAATGATGAAATACATACAATTTTGACAGATATTGTGACTATAAAAGAGTGATGGAAAAAATATTTTATCAACCCTATAATAAAGCGAAAGATAATGAATTGAACTTGAAAGTGTTAAGTAAATAAGAGGAGTATAGAAACATAATATTTTATTGTAAAATCTAAGTATCAGAGGAAAATGATGCTTTAATTAAGATGAAAAATGTAAAGGCAGTTGAGTCAGATGATATATTCATTGAAGTATGAAAATGTGTAAGGAAATACATAATTATATGACTTACATTTTTTTTCAATAAGATACTGAAGTCAATGAGTATGTCGGGTCAACGTAGAGAAAGTATCTTGGTATATTTGTAAAAAAATAAATAAGATATACAAAATTATGTTAATTACAAAAAAATTAAATTAATGAGTAATACCATAAAAATATAGAGGCACCTATTAGGCGTTGTGAGAGTCATGCCACTAGACATGTTAAACGAGGGAGGGGTAAACCAATAAAGATTTGGAATGAAACTATAAGGAAAAATATGATGTACTTAGGCATTAGTGAGATTATGGCAAAAGATATGACACAATGACGACAAATGATCCATATAGCCGACCCACTATAGTGGGAAAAATACTTGATTGTTGTTGTGTAATTATAGGTTTATATTAAATATAAGTGATATTATAAGGTTTACAAAATAGAGGTTGACTAGATAATGATGAATCGGCCCGTCCAGGCATGACTCATGTGAGGCATATGCGTGCATGTCACGAAGAGGGGTCAGTCACGTGAGTAAGTATAGGAAAAGATCCGGACCCTCCCTCATTTCCTCCCAGTTCATGTGCACGAAACAACTCTGGCAGACGGCTGTCACAAGCCGGCACACGCCAAGGCTCGCTGATCACCCAAATTTTCTGTGATTTCCTTGATTCTTCTTTTTATAGCAGGATAATCTCTTCATCTCAACTCCTTTACAGTTTGTGTGGATTTGTGGCTTCAATTTCTAGATCCGAAAACCCTAGTTGGGTTCTAAAACTCCTATTTTTTAAATTTTTTCTCATCATGAATTTCATTGGAGATTTAACACATGTTTTTTTTATATATTTTCTTCTCCTCCTTTCATGCAAAAGTCATAAACCCTAGATGTGTAGATGACTTCCTGCTTGATTTTTTAATTGTCTTCCCCATCTAGGTCATGATTTAGAGAAGATATGATGTTTTTTTTGTGCAAAATTAGAGCAAGAACTCCCTATTTTCATTCTAGGGTAGCAAAATCCCATATTTTTTGAATAATGACAACCAATCGTAGTTCGAGATTTAATTCAATTCTTTGTCTAAGTTAAAAACAAAGGCTGATATGAGATCCCCTTGCTTAATTATTGCAAAATGCCCATGCATAATGTTAGGGCAGCAAGCCCTAACTAATTTTACTCTCCCTTCCCTTTATAGGCAAGGGAGATATTGAAGAATAAAAATGGTTTAGTCAAAGACAATAAAAATATGGTTTATGTCTTTGCGCAAGGGAAATGTTATTTGGGGTAAAATCTCCGTCTAAATTTTCTAGGGCACCAATTTACTAACAAAGTAATGAGTTGATTTTGAAGGGACTTTAAGAGAAAGAAGTGAGCTAATTTTAAATTCATAATCAACATAAAGACATGATTTTAGGGCAATACCCACATAAATAGAAGGATAACAATGTTAAAGTGAGATTTCTATGCTATTATCTTATTTTATTGTATTTAGTGTTTACTAAATAATAATGTTCATATGATAATAATAATTGATATAGGACATGACATCCCAAACTAGAGGAAAGCAAGAGAAGCTTCAAAAGGATAAAAGCAAGGAAAAAGCCAAAGTGAATTCTTATTTCCTTGACCCTATTTTGTTGCCGAAAATTGCAAACTATTGCCAAAATATTGAAAACTGTTACCATTGGGTATTTCCTATACTTGCGTTACCAAAGGTCAAAGACAACATTTCAAAAATTAAAATAAAAATTAAATGATAATTTTAGAACCCCTGTGTGCTTCACCACTCATCAAATTAGTCAAAACATCTGCAAAAACATGCATATTTATGTGCTCAAACAACCACACCTGCATCAAAAAGTTTTACTGAGTTTCATGCTAATTTAAATTTCAAATGAAAATATAGAGAACTTAGCTCTTACCATCAAAACAATTGAACAACCTTCTAGATACCCCAAACTTGTTGGTTCATCCATTGTGCAGCTAAGTTTATGCAACAACTTAAACTATGACTGAAGGAACTTATGGAGAGCTCCGACCTAGTTGAATCTCCTTAATTCATCCACTCTACCAAAATCACTCAGGCACTTAGGGATTTTCAGAGACTTTAGGGGAAACAGAAATTGGAAAGTGTATATCTTATGAGCGCATTAACCCTGCTTATCTCCAAATCAGCTGATTCAACTACCGCTGGTCGGCTCCTAATTCTTTTAGCTCACTAATCAAATCACTTTGTTTAACTTGCGAGTACGTCGATTTAGTGAAATCAAACTCCACTCCCATATTTGGAAGACCTAAAATAAGAGATACTTCGTTGACAGTAAGTTTAATATAGTATTATCCAACCAAGAAAGTCAACTTATCAGGCCTTTACAATCTTAAAAGCCAGTAGAGTAATGAAATGTTTTGAGCAACATCTGGAATTGAGAAAAAGTATAACAGATTAACATCACTCAGCAACACCTTCAATTGCACTTAAAGCACATCCAAAAGCGGCTCAACATTCTTTTTGAATGTTGAAATAACACATCAACTATTCAAATAAGTCATGACAAATTGCACAACTATCTGCTACAACATGAATCACAAATATAATAAAACAAAAATGGACGTTACATGTGAACAATCAATCCGGCGAATGTGTAAACATTCGGCCATAACTTCTTCATAAACGAAGAAAAATGAATTAGGGGACTCAACAAACACATACATCTAACAACAAAAAATCACTGTCCATAACTCCAATATTACATTCAATTATTCAGTTCAGTACAACATTCTAACTGTCTTATAGAAATGAAAACATTTCAGTTTAATATAAGAAGAACAAAAACTTTGAATAAGTAAACAACAAACCATATAATGGTTGTCTGTTGAATAAAACCACAGTTTATCTAAAAAAAACTAAAATGGAGAAAATTGAGAAATGTCGTGGTAATAGAAACTAGGGAGAACGCTTTTAAAAAAAAGAGCTTACAAGAACAAGGTGCGTAAGACAGAGAGCGTGCTTCAGAATAGAAGAACAGTGCTTCCTCTTCTTTTTCTGGCACTGGGAGAAATATTTGGGTCCGGTTGTTTTACCTCATTATTTGGAAACACATTTTATTGCAGGACGTCAACGTCAATGTCGTGAGAAATATTTGGGTCCGCCACCCGGATCTAAAGGAAGGTTAGGGTGAAATTTAACAGTACTTTTTCTGATCAAACAGTCAACAAATACACGGTTTTAAAAAATAAAATCCGACCAGATTTTAAAAAATGGGATACTTACCGAATTTAAAAAAAACATTTTTATAGAAAAATAAAATCTTAAATTAAAGATAAAAAAATTTTAATTAAGATTTTATAATTTATTTTAGAAAAAATATTTTTTAAGGATTAAAATCAATTTTTTGTCCGATGGGCGGACCTTCCTTTAGGTCCAAAAATTTTTCCAGAGTAAGTAGGATTTCGAAATCGTTGTCGGCGTCGTGGAGTAGTTAGGGTTTCAAAATCTAAAAGCCTATATGTAGAGACAAGACCGAACATAGAATGGCTATAAGATACTGTGCAACAGTAAAAAAATCGAAAAAATGATTCAGGCACGTGCCCGACCGTCTCTGATGGGGGCTCTCGTGCGACCATGACAATGCCACGTCACAGCGACGACACCCCAGTACACGCAGCCCACAAGGACAGTCATGTCGGGTACTGCATTCGTATGCTTGGCGGGAGCCTCACCGCACACTGGCACTGTCGTGACGAGGGTCCTGTTGAAACCGCATGAGACCCCAATACACTATCACTCGTATATACATAAGTCGCATTATATTTATATATGTAAGGTATAGGTATATAGGGGGTGCAAAAAATACCCGGCTGACCCAGCTCCCTAAGCCCGACATTTATATCTATCATTGGGTCAGGCTGGGCCTCCTTTATAAGATGGGACCTAGGAGAGTCCACAAAACCGGGCCCAGCCAGGCCCGAGCGTACTAACATTTAAAAACTGGGCCCCATAGCTGGGGTTGCCCCGCCCCAACAAAGAGTCCAGCAAACCGGACCCTAGGACTGTCTCGGGCTGGGCATCAAACCGGGCTCTGATCCAATAGGACCGGGCTCTGATCCAATGTGGGCCCGTAGGCCTGCTCTGGGCATATATCGATAATATAATGTACTTAAAAAGAAAATTAAAGTTCTAAAACATGACGGCGCTAATCTCTCTCGCCTGCTCGCTCGCACTCTCCCCCTTCCGGCGAGAAGAGAACCCTCGGAGGAAAAATAAGGAGGAGAAGCTCGGGATGAGCCAATGGTGGAAGAAAACCCTAGGCCAGAGCCTGAATTCTTCCGGCGTCTCTTCTTTCCTGAATGTCGCAGCAAGAGAACATCACCTCGCCCTCCCTCATCTCTCTGTTCCCGACTTTCGCTGGATTGATTGGTCCGAGCTCGAGCGGCTAGGGTTCCGCGGCGTTGTCTTAGATAAAGACAATACCCTCACTGCCCCCTATTCTTTTTCCCTATTTCCGTCTCTCTCCGGATCCTTAGTTCAATGCCAGGCCGTTTTTCCTGGGAAAGTTGCGGTTTTCAGTAACTCTGCAGGTGAAAGTTTTTATTCTTTTTAGTTTAGACTCTATTTATTTGGAATAATCCGCCTACACTCTGATTTGGAGTGTTTTTAGGGAAGAGGAGGGAATTGAGTGGAGAGAAAAAGAGCAAGGAAAATGATACGATATTTCAGTTCAGCTAGATCAGTTGTAGGTCTGTCTTAACCCCAATTTGGCTTTTATGCAGATATTAGGTAGTGATTAGGCATTTTTAGGGTTTGTAATGGTATTGTTTAGGCTTGATCTCATGACAGGAATGAGATGGGATTTTAAGTAGAGAGAGATTGTTACATAACCTGTAGCATTAAAGGCAAGAAGAACCCTAATGGATGGAAGGAGAGAGACGAACTGTAAAAGGAGACAGAAGTTCTAAAATAATGGTTTTGCATCATTAATTTTGCACGGTTTATTATCATAATATGTGAAAGACATTTCATGAGTAGCATAGTTCGTTGTAATGGGCCCTAGTGTTGCCAACCATTGAAATCCTAAAATGATGCCCGCACCGGGAAGGTCTGTTATGAACAAATCGAGTATGAATTGGATACCTTGTATTATTAATTGTACATTTGAACATTTTTCTTTACAAAACATAGTATTCCCGTTCCCCAGGTGCACTTTAAAAACAGGAACAAATGTTATTGGTAATTTCAAAAATTGTGCAACATGCTTGGCTATGAAGTTGTGATTGGTTCCTTTATCCACAAATGTTATTGGTAATTTCAAAAATTGTGCAACATGCTTGGCTATGAAGTTGTGATTGGTTCCTTTATCCAGGAATATGTGCACGGCGGATTGAAGAATTTTTCCTTGCACTCGTAATGAAGTAGTAGGAAATGTGCCCATTAAAGCATTAACACTAATTTTTGATTCTATTATTTGGTCAAGTGGAAAATCGGGTGGGGGCTCATCGGTTTGCGGATACTCTTGATCGTCATCCGGTTCCCCTTCAAAATAGTTTTTTTACATTTATGCCCCGAAAAATATCGCTCCTCACATGTGAAGCATTGCCCTTTTTCCCGTCGTGCTTGGACTTCCGCTGGAGGCAGTCTTTTGACTTCCGCTTGGACTTCCTCTAGAAATTGATCTTCAAAAGTCGGGTCATTTTAAATGTGTGATAAATGTTGCCCGGGGATTGTGCGATGATTGCACGATGTATATGAGGTTTTAATCCCGCAATAAAATTTTGTCGTGATACCTCGTGTGAAAAACCATGGTTTTGAGATGATAATAATTCAAAAAATTCTTGATAAGCCGCAACAGAAGTAGTTTGAGTTATTTTCATTAGCTTACCGAGCCGATCATCGTAATCCGAAGGGCCGAATCGATCTTGAATAGCTAATTTGAAAGAATGTCAATCAGCGCATAGTTCATCTCGCAAGAGCCCTTGGAACCACGTAGATGTTGGCCTGCCCAAATATAACGAAGCAATAAAAACTTAATCGATGTGATTAATATTATTGTACTTGAAATATAATTCGGTTTTAAAGATTCAATCGGTCAGGTCCCCTGATGCAAAACGAGTACAATGAATCTTGGCCACCAAATGTCTTGAATATCCGGAATTCAGAGAGGGTGTAATATAGTCGGGTGGATTAGTAATTCTTTGGCCCGAAGGAGACGTGTAAGTGGAATATTGTGGAATGTATTTTGCAGAAAGGGTATTATTAAGAATTGCGGGTGGAATGGGTTGTGCATAAAAGTATTATTAAAAATTGAGGATGGAGCGACACTATGAATTGTTGGAGAAGAATAGGTAGGTAAAAATGGGGGAAAAACATATAGCTGAAAAACAGGGATAGGTGGCGGAATAGAACCAGGTGTGGAGGCGGACGAAGGCTAATATGGGGGAGCATTTCCGAAATGGCTTGGCTGTGAAGAATCAGACCCACATAGAGCTGTCACGGTTCCGGTTCGGTTCCGGTTTTACTAAAACCATGAACCGAACCACTAAGGTAACGGTTCTTCAAATTATAACCAAAACCTTATTTGGTTTGACCGGTTCCGGTTCTGGTTTCGGTTCCAGCTTAATTTTTGGAACCGTCGCGTCAACGGTTCCGGTTACGGTTCAACAAGAACCAAAACCAAACCGGTCACTATCGGTTCGGTCCGGTTCCATGCGGTTCGGTCCGGTTCCAATCGGTTCCAACTAAAACGAAAATCAAACTTGGTGGAATTAAATAAAATTAGACTGCAAATAGTAAAACTCAAAGCAACATTGAAATAAAAATAATTATGTTGTGCACTTTTTGACGGGCTTTTCCACGATTGACGGGATAGTATCAATTACCTTTCTACGAGTGTAGATTCGTCACAAATTCTAGTTGGCATGTGCACGTCTCTTCGGCATGCTCAACCATAACAACCGCCTACAATTAGCTGTCTTTCATGATTACTAATAAATAGTAGTTGTAAATCTTCTATATTTTTTAAATAAAATATTTCAAAAAAATATGTAAGTAAAATTGAAAATATATTATATAACTGTATAAAAATAAAAAATGCACTACAAAAATTGACTCCAAACCGTATCAATGTCAAATCATACCATATGGTTTTTATGCGGTGAAGTTTTGTTCGGTCCAAAATCGACTCCCTTTAGTGCGATTACGGTTTGAGTTCAAACTGCACCAGCTTCACTCGTGATAGTAAGTATAAATATTATAGATAAATTATAAAATAATAACAATATAATAATAATAATAATAAACGGGTTGCGGTTCGGTTTTACTTCGGTTCGGTTCGGATCGGGTCTAAAAAACTTGGAAACCGCTTGAGACTTGTATATTGCGGTTCCGGTTCCGGTTCCGATCCGGATTATAAAATGTAAGAACCACACCCGGACCAGTGTTGTTCACGGTTCCAAAATTCAAACCGGAACCCGAATAATTTGCGAACGGTTCGGTCCGGTTCTTTGCGGTTCCGGTTCGGTTCCGGTTCGGTTTGCGGTTTTCGGTTTTAAGTGGCAGCTCTAGACCCACAGGGTTCGATTATCTGCACACGTGGTCGGCTAACGCCTTCCAACGCCCCCGAAAGATTGGGCTGGAAGAGACGCAAGACCAGTCGAGCTAGGCGCCGATGACATTTGCGAGCCGCCGGTATTAGAATTGCCAAACAGAGAGCCGGGCTGAAGCACGGAGACCTGTTGGAGCATGCGTTGCACATCTCTTGGTTTGAGAAATACCGTAATGTATTTGATCTCGTCTTTTTTGTTTTTATAGTGTGCAACTTGTACAAGTTGAATGAGCAGACAATCCCTCGGTCATGGGCGTGATCCAAGGCTATGTACATTTTAGAAACAGTAAAAAGACTATTATTGATAGCTGAACTTCAAACGACCATAACTTTCAATTCAAGAAGAGTTACGGAACGGTCCACACCATTCCAGAATGAGGATGAAGTCATCTACAATCTGCAAAATGTTCGGAAGACAAAAGTGAAGAGGAGATATTGCTGGCGATAGCCACTATCGCCGGACGATAGCAAAAATGACGTCCAACAGACGACAGCCACATCCCGCACGATCACTCCACGACGCGCATGATTTTGATATCGCCAGGCGATAGTTGCTATTTCCCCGCGATAGCTCTATGACCCAAACACGACCGTTTTTCAACCGGCACAACCATCACGTCATGGGACACATGGAAGTTTGAGGAGATATCGCCTGCGATAACTACCTATCGCTTGGCGATAGCGATTTTTCTATAAAAAGCTGAATTCGTGCATTCAAGACACTTTCTGGAGCCTTAATTTCTACATCTTCTCAGAGTTTCATCTCCAAAATTGAGACAACTTTCTTGTGCTAACACGAAGATTGAAGAGGATTTTGAAGGACTATAACGCATATTCTATACGAAGGTCGAACGCATCAAGAACGTCAACCTCTACATCATCTTTGTCTTCACCTTCAAAAATTCTAGGGGAGTTTTCTCTTACATTTTTCATTATCTTGTAATAAATTTTGTTTTATCTTTTTGTAGCGGGAGTGGAGAAATCGTTCGGGGAGAACGTTGGATTCCGAGGAAGGATTCCGTAGGAAATTCGCCTTGTTTGTGACGACTAGGTCCTTGTGAGGCCTAGGTGAAATTCGCCGCCTAGTGTGCAGTGACTAGGTCGGGGTTAGATTTAGGGGGAGGCTATAAGCTGTATCTAGGGTAAGATAGGCTATATCCAGCCGGTCCTTGGGAGAAGGATCGGTGAAGCTTCAAAAAAGATTTTTATATTCGCTTTGATTTCAAGCATCATTGAAATCAAATATTTTGTATTCAATTTCTAATGAAATAAATCACGTTTTCTTTTTGTCTCGTTATCTTGATTTTTTTTTTATGTTATAAAATATTTTGAAATATACTCTTCAAAATCTTTAACGTATTCTGAAACTTCTCTAAGTAACTCTAATATTTTTATTAAAAATTAAAATTCCATAAAACCCTTATTCACCTCTCTAAGGGCGCCGTAAGATCCAACAAGATCGTCCGCATGAAGGTTTGTAATTCTCCTCGCATGTCTTGAAATTCTTTGTAGAACACCGTTCGGTTCCTGAGCCCTTATTGTTGCTGTTGGAATCGTTCTTGCTGCTGCTGGGTGTGAGACAAAGATAGCTGGAGCTGTTGAATGTCGTTGGAGAAATGCAGTTGAGTAGATTTGAAGGATTTACGAAGGGATGATTGCTGCTCCATATAAGCGGCGTGGCTCATATCCAGCTCTTGTCGTGAGACCGCTGAAGAAGATGAAGAGACCAGATGATCTGCGGGAGTGGTGGCTGGCACCTCCATGGAGGGCGAACTCGACGAGAGCATCATTGTTACATAACCTGTAGCATTAAAGGCAAGAACAACCCTAATGGCTAGAAGGAGAGAGATGAACTGTAAAAGGAGAGAGAAGTTCTACTTTATTAAAATAAAATTGCCTGACTGCTTTGTACATAGATGGCTTATTTATACAGTGGTATTTACAAGATGACCATTGGAGGCCCGTGACTGGCACATGTCGCCAGCTCAGCGGGTATTAATTCCCATGTAGCGGAATTATAATACTTCCGCTACAGAGATAGAGAGAGAATTAAGAAAATGAGTGGCTTGAGGAGAGAATTAGGAAAGAGGAGAACAAGAGAGGTGACTAAGAGGAGATATTATTCTTTTTCATATATTATTACACTCTTAAAACCTTATTTATAGATTTTCTGTGCTATTGAAATGCAATTACAAAACCTGAACAATGTCTAATTTTCTTCCTAATTATTATTTCCTGGTTCCTAAGAGCAAAACCGGTTGAATGGATCTAAATTGGGCTTCAATGGCCCAAGCTGTTTGTTAACATACAAGTTTTTTTGAAGTTGAACTAGACTTCTCATATTTGAAAAAGGGTTAATTTTGAGTAACCCATATGTAATATTTAAAATAAATGTGCATCCATGTACTTAGGATAGTCATGTTAAAATGGCTTGACATGCACAAGACTGTCTGGCCTAGACCGGTTCGAGTTTTTTTGGTTAGATGACCTAGCCTATCATTCAAATGGGGGCCTGACAAGGCCCCTGTGCACCAGACCTAGGTCGGGCATGCCCGAGGTATTATTTGCTTTGATTTATCTCAATCTATATTATGCTGAACCACACTATTTTATCCTTTTTCATAAGCTTCTTAGGAGGTCATCCATCCCAAAATTACTCTCACAAAAGCACACTTTAACTATCAAGTTCCTAGTACATATCCACCAGTTGTTTAGAAATGACCCTTATGATATTTGATGGTCTAAATTATTACTCAAGATAGTGACTTCCTCTAATTTCGATGTGTGCTTCAATTCATTTATGCACCTTATTTCACCTAAAGATATGTAATCCTAGAAGATTTCCAGGAGCAGTCTTTCTTCGGGCTTTTTTACCCCAAAGACACTCCCCGCTATCATCTAACCACCTTTATTAGATTCAGAATGTTATTGATGCACCATTTTAATATAGGAAGTTCGACTATGCTCTCATTTATAACGAGTTAACCCACAATGTTAGATATATTGTTTGCTTTAGTTCATCTTAATCCATACTAAACAAAGCTACACAATTTTATTCTTTTCTATAAATGACCTAAAAGTACTTCTCAGGAGGTTACCCATCTCAAAATTACTCCCACCAGAGCACGCTTAATTATGGAGTTCCTAATACACATATATAGGAGGGAGAAAGATAGAAGAGTCTTATACAAGATGTGAGACTAAAGAGGAGAAAAGAAGAATATAAATAAATGGACCACTTTACATGGGCTTTTCTAACACTCCCCCACAAGATGGAGCGTACAAGTTGTATGCGCCCAGCTTGGATAGACACTGGTAGAATAGGGTACTTGGTAGAGCATTTGTGAGGATATCAACAACTTGTTTAGTACCAGGAACATGCTTCAATTCTATCTTCTTCATTTGGACTTTCTCCCGGATAAAATGACAGTCCACTTATATGTTTCGTTCTTTCATGAAAGACTGGATTCTTTACAATGTGTATAGCCGTTTGGCTGTCGCATAACAGGATGACAGGTGAGAGAAGTTTTACCCCTAGATCGGCAAGGAGACTTTCAAGCCAGGTATTTTGCTTCAGCTGATGATCGAGCAACCACGGCTTGTTTCTTACTTCGCCAGGTAACGAGATGACCTCCAAAATAGGTACAAAAATCACTGGTTGACCGACGATTATCCAAGGAATCGGCATAGTCTGCATCCGAATACACAACCAATGTTGGAGTAGAGGATGAGGTTTTGTATACCAATCCTTGACCCAGAGCTGTTTTAAGGTATCTAAGGATGCGCTCAACAACTTGAAGGTGAGATGTTCGCGGGGCATGCATAAACCTGCTGACCACCCCAGCAACGAATGAAATATCCAGTCTTGTGACCGTTAGATAAATCAATTTTCCAACCAGTCGTCGATAGTATTCCGGATTTTGAAGAGGAAGATCTGTATCAGAAGAATGTACACACAACTTATGATTTTCATCCATTGGAGTAGTAGTAGGCTTGCATCCCGAGTAACCAGCATCTTGAAGGAGATCCAGACATTACTTCTTTTGGGAGATGACGAGTCCATCCGATCGTCTTGCGACCTCAAAACCAAGGAAGTATCGAAGATGCCCCAGATCTTTTGTTTGAAAGACGGAGCTGAGGCATTGTTTGACTGCTTGGATGCCCTTTGAATTGTCTCCAGTGATTAAGATGTCATCAACATAAACCAATAGAAGAACAGTTCCCGTTGCCTGATGACGCGTGAACAAAGAGAAGTCAGCTGAACTCCGAGTAAAGTCGACTTGCCGGACGGCCTTACTAAACTTGTCAAACCATGCCCGCGAGGATTGTTTGAGACCATAGATGGGCTTCTTAAGATGACAAACTCGGGACTCCCCTGTGGTCTCAAACCCGGGAGGTTGCTGCATGTAAACCGTTTCCTAGAGGTCGCCGATGAGAAACACATTTTTGATGTCCAGTTGGTGTAATGTCCATTGGCGATGCACAACCATAGAGAGGAGAACACGAACGGTGTTAAGCTTGGCCACTGGAGAGAATATTTCCTCATAATCGAGACCGTGCTGTCTGGCGAAGCCACGAGCCAACGGGCGGGCTTCAGACGGTCAATTGTCCCATCAGGGGCATGTTTGATAATAAAGACCCATTTACATCCAACAGGTGTCTGACCGGTAGGTAAAGGTACCAAGTTCCAGGTCTGGTTAGCCCAGAGAGCTGTCATTTCTTCTTCTATGACCGTCCGCCAGCCAGGATGTTGGAGAGCTTCCTGCACAGAGTTAGGTACAGAAATCGAGGATAATAAAGTGACAAAAGTTTGAAGTTGTGGAGATAGGCGATGTAAGGATACATAATACGTCATGGGATGAGCTGTAGATTCTGGTGCCGGATCAGCAAGACGCAAAGCATCAGAGGTCGAGGCCGATTGCAGTGGGGCACTGGAAGCAGGATGGCGATGAGTGTAGACACGTATAACAGGAGGCTTGGCAACAGGGGGAGCCTGGGCCTGAATTCTTGGTGGTGGAGTGGTAACGGGAATGACAGGACGTAGAACAGTTGGTGGTAGAGGTGTAGGATCCGAAGCAGAGAAGAAAGGAAGATCCTCCTGAAAGGTAACATCAGCAGAGATTGTCACCTTGCGGGTCGCTAGAGAGTAGCATACGTAGTCTTTCTGTGTCTGTGAGTAGCCAACAAAGATGTGTTTGGCTGCTCGGGGATCCAATTTGTCCGAGGATGGACCAAGGATGTGAACGTAGCACGTGCACCCAAAGATGCGGGGTGTGAGAGAATGCCGGAGTAGACGAGAACATGAGGCTGAATGGAGTGGCGTTGTGGAGTATGGTGGAAGGAAGACGATTAATCAGATAGCAAGCCGTCGATAGAGCAAAGTTTCAATAAGCTTTGGGAACGTGCGTTTGAAGCATGATGAAGCGGGCCACATCGAGAAGATGTCGATTCTTACGCTCAGCGACTCCGTTTTGTTTGGGGGTATAGGCACATGAAGTTTGGTGAATAACCCCAAAGTCAGACCAAAGAGTCGCAAATTCGTTGCTAGTGTATTCACGAGCATTATCAGTGCAGAGAGTTTTGATGTTTGTGGAGAATTGCGTGCGGGTCTCAAGGAGGAAAGCCCGAAAGACACAGGGAAGCTCAGAGCGATCACGAAATAAGTATAGTCACGTCATTCGCGAATAATCATAAAAAAGTTAGAAAATAACAATAACCAGAAATGCTAGTGACTTTGTACGGATCCCAAATATCGGAGTGTACTAAAATAAAAGGAGCAGTGCTCCGAGTACAATGAGATGAAAAAGATGAACGAGGCTGCTTGCCTAACACACATGATTCACACTGAAAAGAAGGTAAAGATACATCTGGTAGAGCCTTCTGGAGGACTGGTAAAGGGGCATGTCCAAGACGTCGATGCCAATCGACGGAGGAGACAGAAGAGAGGATAGCTGGAGAGTCATCAAGGAGGTAGAGCCCGTTCTGCAGTCGTCCATTACCAATGATAGTCCGCATCTTGTGATCCTGTATCAGAAAAGGAGTAAGGGTTACAGAACAATTTAAATTATTAGTCAGGCGACCAACAAAAAGCAAATTAAACGGGGAGCCTGGAACATGAAGAGCCGAGCGTAGAGAGAGAAGACGTGAGAGGGATATCAGCCGAGCCGGAGACGGGAACAGTGTCCCCATTGGCCATTGTGATACACTTCCAGGTATTGATGTGGCCGCAGGGAGGTGATGTGATGGGTGGCACCTGAGTCCACTATCCAACGCGGACTAGTGGAGAGACAAGCGATACCTTCTTGGGAGATGGAGGCAGCAGAGGCAACAGAGGCAGGTGGACGACTAAGCAGACCATGGAGTTGTGGGAGCTGAAGGCGGACCTCTTCAAGGTCAGTACGAGCGGAGGAGTCGGTAGCAGCAACAGTGGCCTGTGGACGAGGAGGAAGCCCATGCTTGCGATAGCAGGTGGCCTCAAGGTGACCGTCCTTACCGCAGAAGGAACACATTGGGCGAGGCCGACCTCCCCGTCCGCGGCCCCGAGATCCGGAACACCCCCCGCGAGAAGGAGGGGGGGAGGCAGCAGGGGTGCAAAATTTGCTGAAAGAGAGTCGGGGACGGAGGAGCAGAACTATCAGGAGGTGGTGAGATCTTGAGCAGCTTGGAACACACATCTGATAGTGAGGGGGTAGCAGCCGAGGAGAGTATCTGAGCCCGAACGCTCTGAAGATGAGGTGGAACACGAGCCATCATCATGACAACACCGGCAACTTCTTTTTGAGCACGTTGTGCAACAAGATCCAACGTAGGAGGTTGATGTTGGATCCATGCTTCTACCAGAGTCTTGGCTCGAGCAACAAAGGAGGTGAGGTCGGTGGCTCCGCCAACATCAGGGACTGGAGATCAGTGATGATGTCATAAAGATGCTGGAGACTATCTTTACCGGAGTATAGAGACTGGAGCTCATCTCATATTGCTTTGGCCGTTTCGTGATACATGGTCATGCGATAATGTTCGGTATCAAGGGAGTTGAGGAGCCATGTCTGAACCCGACCATCGTTGCACAACCAATCATCAGTAGGAGCAGCAGGAGCCGCTTGGGTCAAGTGATGTAGAAAACCTTTGGACTGTAGTATGCGGCGAATAGAGTGTACCCACTCCACGAAGTTCTTCTTCCCGACTAACGAAATGGTAGTAATTCGCAACTCATCACAGAGTTTAGGGGAAGAGGCCGGGCGGTCTGCAGAGGAAGAAGTCGTCTGTCCGGTAGACTCAGGAGAGGTCGCCATGGCAAGGCGAGCAGGAGGCTAGGCCGGCGGACAAAAAAAAAGCGAACAGGATGGAGACCGCACGGTCTGGTTGACAACACACCAGCGACAAGGCAAAGAGGCCGCCGCGACCAGAATGCGGAGCGGATAGCTGGGAGAAGCCGCCGCGACTAGATAAGAAGAGAAGTCGCACGGTCACGGTGATAATACACCGGCGGCAAGCAGGATGCCACGACCAATATACGGAGCCCGCAGCAGAGAGGAGAAACCGCTAGCGACAAGTCATAGCGACTAAGCGGAGAACAGGCCGTCGAGAAGGTTGCACGGTCGCGGTGAGTACACCAGCGGCAAGGGGAGATGCCGCGACCTAGATGCCGAGCTCGTCGAGAAGAGGGAAGCCGCAACGACTAAGAGAAGCAAATCGCGGCAAGAAGAGAAGCTGTGGCGACTAAGACAAGTCGCGGCGAGTAGGGAGCAGAGCAGTGAGAAGGAAGAACTCGGCGGGTAGACTAGGAGGCCGCAGCGAGTAAGAGACTCAAACCGCGGAGAGAAGAGAAGTCGCGACGACTAAAACAAGTCACGGCGAGGAGGGTAGGAGGAAAGAGGGTAGGAGTCGTGGTGAGTAGTGAGAGGGAGACCGCGCGGATAGAGAGGGAGACCGCGCGGGCAGAGGGAAACAAGGAAGGGAAGGCCCCACCTGTTAGAAAGGTTATAAAGGGAAGGAGAAGGAGAAGAAGTGGTGGAAGCCACGAGAGAGAGAGAGAGCAGAGGAAGCGGGTAGAATGACCTTAACCGCGCGGGAAGCCGCAAGCCGCGGTTACTGAGACTCTAACCAGGAAGCAGTTAGAAAAGGGGGCAGGCCGCACGACATTGCGGCTAAGCAGGAGAACAAGCCGCCCGGTAAGCCGGAAGAGCAGGCGGTTAAAAAAAATCAGGCCGGACCGTCTCCCTCTGATATCATGTAGAGAAAAACTCAACCTTGTATATAGTATCTCAATTATTAAATACAATGTATGAATACACATATATAGGAGGGAGAAAGAGAGAAGAGAGTCCTATACAAGATGTGAGACTAAGGCTTCATTTGTTTGGGCGTTTTGTTGCTCCGTTTTGAGCAAACGCCGCCGGAAGGTGGAAAAACAAATGAACCTCCGGCGGCGTTTGCTCCGTTTCCACCCGCCCCCCTTGAGAAACGCCCCCCAAAAGCTCCGTTTGGAGCAGCCACCTCCCCCCTCCGGTTCGAACACTCCGTTTCCATCCGCCGGATCGACCCGCCACCGCCGAACCAAATGAAGCCTAAATAGGAGAAAAGAAGAATACAAATAAATGGGCCAAATGGGCCAGTTTACATGGTCTTTTGTAACAAAGACCAATAGTTTTTTCTCCAATTTCGATGTGTGATTCAGTTCATTCTTACACCTCTTTTCACCTAGAAATTTGTCGTCCTAGAAACATATCTGGAATTGTCTTTCTTCGAGCTTCTCCGCCCCAAGGACACTCCTTGCACTCATTGAACCCCTTTATCATACGGAGAATATTATATAAGGTGTTTTTCTTAATTAATTACTAGTCTCTACTTATTATATATGGCATTTTCTTAATTAACTATTGGTCTTTACTTATTAAATATTAATTAATAATAAGATTAATTTTGACTATAAAATAGTGTTGTGGATATCAACCGACTTAAAGGTATCATGGAAAAAATGTCACGATTTTGATTTTTTTTTCAAAATATCCTTTTGCAATATATTGGCCGATATAACTCGGGGATATATTGTCTTGATTGTTTTGTGCCCCAATTCTTGACTCTCTTCCTGCTTGGCCTTTAGATTTTGGATTGAGGGTTCTTTATTTTCTATCGTCGTCGACGACTTCCTAGCTTCCTCTAGCTTTCTTCTCTGCGATATATCATTATTACATGTGTAACATAAAATATTTCTAGTAGTTTGGTAAATTTAGAAGTTCAATGAATACAAAATTGTTAATATATCTATATATATAAATTAAATAGTAAATATGTATATGAATAAATAAATATTGATGCCTGAGATATGAAATATTCCCGACATATTAAAACTGATATGAAAAACTTAAACTGACAGGATTAGTGAAGTAGAGAAATATGAATGCATGCGTTCTTTGCCCATATTTTAGTTGGTCCCATCAAATTATGTTTATGTGCTTCTGATAGAGATATAAGGAGGAATGGAAAACTAGAGAGGAAGATAGAGAGAAACTAGATTTAAGGAGAAGAAGAAGAGAAATACCTGAGAATTATGTTACGACCCTCCGTCAGTTATCTTCATATATATGTATCGAGTTGTGATGTATAATGTATTGAGTCAGAGTCGTCGTTATTAGACTCATTCGTAATGTTTTAGTGTTTTAATATTTCATGTGTCTTATGTAATTGCGGGTTTGCTCTTGTGGTCCTATAAATAGACCCTTATCTTGTATTTGGTGGGCAAGCAATGAAATATCAATTTCCTTTATCTCTTTTAAATTCCTCTCCTTCTCTCTCTCTAAGTTCTTCTCTTCTTCCTCCACTCTCTAGGATTTCTTCCTCTCTCAACTCCTCCACCATTCTAGGGCTTGCCCCTTGTGTCTCCGCCTCCAAAATTCCACAACAAACCAAGCCCACATCAAATTATCCTTTCATGCCTCCAATATAGAGCCCCGAGGTATATATAATCCTGGGCTATAGAGGGGCCGACCGGCCCCTCCCATAGGGGCTGAACCAATGGTTCAGCCTCGTAGCCGCGCGCCTTAATAAGTGGGGGATGAACCGGTGGGTCAGCCTCGTTGTTGCCTGCACTCTCCTTCTGTCGGTGAGCATAATGGCGCCCTGAGAACCGTGCCATGTTCGGGGGCGTAACATTCCCCTCTCCATCAAGAACTAGCTCCTTGAATTCCAACAGGTCGACCCAAGTGTTGTGCGCCTCTGGCCAGTGTTTCCATTTAACAAGGACCTCGGGGGGGGGGGGGTGGTGGTACTCGGTGCCCCTATGCTTCCATTTGATCAGAAGGATCTTCTCGGGCAACGACCACAACTCACCCGTTGTGGTCGCCTCTGGTAGGAACGGGTTGGACTGAACTGTGTTGTCGATCTTCTTCTTTAACAAAGATACATGGAAGGTAGGATGGATGCGAGACCCTTCAGGTAGCGCCAAATTGTAAGCAACTGGTCCCACTCTGCGGATAATACAAAAAGGGCCATAGTAACGTGGAGCCAATTTCTGGTTCGTCCGTCGGGCAACTGATAACTGTTAGTAGGGCTGGAGCTTGAGGAAGACTTCATCACCTACCTCAAATTCCCTTTTCGTGCGATGTTTGTCCGCCTGGGCCTTCATACGATCTTGAGTGGTCCGGAGGTTCTCGCGCAAATTGGCTAAGGTGCGGTCCCGGTCGCGTAGCGCCCGATCAACGTCCAGCAAAGTCGTGCTGCTTGATTCATAACTGCCCAAGGACGGTGGGGGACGGCCGTAAACAACTTCGAATGGGGTCAACTTGCTAGCCGAGTGGTAGGAGGTGTTATAGCAATATTCGTCCCAGTGCAACCAGCGGGTCCATGTCCGATAGTCCAAGGCTCGTCCATCACAAAACAACGGAGGTATGTCTCTACTCCCCGATTGAGAACCTCCGTCTGACCATCTGTTTGGGGGTGATTGGCCGTGCTCAAACGTAAGCAGGTCCCCTGTAGTCGAAATAGCTCTCGCCAGAAATTATTCACAAATGTCGGATCCCGATCTGAGATAATGGCGCATGGAATGCCACGGAGGCGGACGATTTCACGAACAAAGAGATCGGCGACTGATTCGCCCGTGTATGGGTGGCTCAACGCCAAAAAGTGTCCATACTTTGAGAGCTTATCAACCACGACCAAGATAACGGATTTGCCCTGAGACTTGGGCAACCCGTCGATAAAATCCATAGACACTGTATCCCAAATATGGTGCGAGATCTCCTGAGCTGTAAGCAGGCCTGCAGGGGTGGTCGTCTCATACTTCTGTCGCCGACACGTCTCGCACTATTGAACAAACTGTTGGACATCGCGTCGTAATCCTTTCCAAAAGACATTTGCCCGCACCTGTTGGAGAGTCCAGAGTACTCCCGCATGGCCCGCAGTTGGGGATGAGTGGAACTCGTGCATCTTGACGATATTCCAGGCTGAGGTGGGTGGAATGACCACTCGGCCGTGGTAATAAAGTCTTCCATTCTGCAGGTGATTGCCCGGTGCGATGACTTGGCCTTGTTGGAGAGATTCCACGAGGACCCGTAGTGTGGGATCCCGCATGATCTCCTCCTGTATGTCATCTAAAGATTTGATCAAGGGGCCAAAAAGCTGGGCAAAAGTGCTCTTTGAGAGGCGGGATAAGGCGTCAGCAACCACGTTCTCTTTGCCCTGCTTGTAGAGAATCTCATAATCGTACCCAAACAACTTCGTCACCCATTTCTGCTGGATAGGGGAGGAGACCCGTTGTTCCAAGAAGTGCTTCAAGCTTTGGTGGTCTGTACGGATTTTGAAGTGTCGTCCCAACAAATAAGGTCGCCACACAACCACCGTATGGATGACTACCAGCATCTCCTTCTCATATGAGACAACCCTAAAGTTCTGGGAGCCAACACCTTGCTGTAGAAGGCCAATGGCCGACCCTCCCGCATTATTACCGCGCCAATCCCCACGCCAGACGTATCTATTTCAAGCACGAACTCCTTGTTGAAATCGGGAAGGACGAGGACCGGTGTGGTCGTCATGGCCTCTTTGAGAGTCTGGAAAGCCGTCTCAGCCTACTCTTGCCAGAGAAAGACGTCCTTCTGTAATAACTGAGTCAGCGGTCACATAATCTTGTCATAATCCTTCACAAATCGCCTGTAATACCCCGTGAGTCCCAGGAATCCCCGTAAGGCTCGGATTGTACGAGGGCGCGACCACGACTGCATACTCTCGATCTTCTTGGGGTCGGCCTTGACGTCATGAGCGAAGACCAAATGCCCCAGATACTCGACTTTCTTCTGTCCGAATGAACACTTGGACTGCTTGGCGTAGAGCTGGTGCTAGCGTAGGATGGTTAAAATGTGCTTCACGTGGGTCAGGTGCTCCTCCCAACTTGCGCTGTATATGAGGATGCCATAAAAAAAATCAATACTGAGCGGAGGAGAAGAGGGCGAAAGATTTCGTTCATTACTTATTGGAACGTGGAAGCATAGGGGCGGTACTCGGTGCCCCCATGCTTCCATTTGATCAGAAGGATCTTCTCGGGCAACGACCACAACTCACCCGCTGTGGTCGCCTCTTGTAGGAACGGGCTGGCCTGAACTGTGTTGTCGATCTTCTTCTTTAGCAAAGATACATGGAAGGTAGGATGGATGCGAGACCCTTCAGGTAGCGCCAAAGTGTAAGCAACTGGTCCCACTTTGCGGATAATACGAAAAGGGCCATAGTAACGTGGAGCCAATTTCTGGTTCATCCGTCGGGCAACTGATAACTGTCAGTAGGGCTGGAGCTTGAGGAAGACTTCATCACCTACCTCGAATTCCCTTTCCGTGCGATGTTTGTCCGCCTAGGCCTTCATACGATTTTGAGTGGTCCGGAGGTTCTCGCGCAAATTGGCTAAGGTGCGGTCCTGGTCGCGTAGCGCCCGATCAACGGCCGACAAAGCCGTGCTGCTTGGTTCATAACTGCCCAAGGATAGTGGGGGACGGCCGTAAACAACTTCGAATGGTGTCAACTTGCTAGCCGAGTGGTAGGAGGTGTTATAGCAATATTCGTCCCAGTGCAACCAGCTGGTC
Organism: Platanthera zijinensis; assembly: GCA_039513925.1. Classification (NCBI taxonomy): domain Eukaryota; kingdom Viridiplantae; phylum Streptophyta; class Magnoliopsida; order Asparagales; family Orchidaceae; genus Platanthera; species Platanthera zijinensis. Next base: position 30,741,095 of record CM077082.1, read on the forward strand.
CATGTCCGATAGTCCAAGGCTCGTCCATCACAAAACAACGGAGGTATGTCTCTACTCCCCGATTGAGAACCTCCGTCTGACCATCTGTTTGGGGGTGATTGGCCGTGCTCAAACGTAAGCAGGTCCCCTGTAGTCGAAATAGCTCTCGCCAGAAATTATTCACAAATGTCGGATCCCGATCTGAGATGATGGCGCATGGAATGCCACGGAGGCGGACGATTTCACGAACAAAGAGATCGGCGACTGATTCGCCCGTGTATGGGTGGCTCAACGCCAAAAAGTGTCTATACTTTGAGAGCTTATCAACCACGACCAAGATAACGGATTTGCCCTGAGACTTGGGCAACCCGTCGATAAAATCCATAGACACTGTATCCCAAATATGGTGCGAGATCTCCAGAGGTGTAAGCATGCCTGCAGGGGTGGTCGTCTCATACTTCTATCGACGACACGTCTCGCACTATTAAACAAACTGTTGGACATCGCGTCGTAATCCTTTCTAAAAGACCTTTGCCCGCACCTGTTGGAGAGTCCAGAGTACTCCCGCATGGCCCGCAGTTGGGGATGAGTGGAACTCGTGCATCTTGACGGTCTTCCAGGCTGAGGTGGGTGGAATGACCACTCGGCCGTGGTAATAAAATCTTCCATTCTGCAGGTGATTTCCCGGTGTGATGACTTGCCCTTGGTTGAGAGCTTCTACGAGGACCCGTAGTGCGGGATCCCGCATGATCTCCTCCTGGATGTCATCTAAAGATTTGATCAAGGGGCCAAAAATTTGGGCAAAAGTGCTCTTCGAGAGGCTGGATAAGGCGTCAGCAACCACGTTCTCTTTGCCCTGCTTGTAGAGAATCTTAAAATCGTACCCCAACAACTTCGTCACCCATTTCTGCTGGATAGGGGAGGAGACCCATTGTTCCAAGAAGTGCTCAAGCTCCGGTGGTCTGTACGGATTTTGAAGTGTCGTCCCAACAAATAAGGTCGCCACACAACCACCGCATGGATGACTACCCGCATCTCCTTCTCATATGTAGACAACCCTAAAGTTCGGGGAGCCAATGCCTTGCTGTAGAAGGCTAATGGCCGACCCTCCTGCATTATTACCGCGCCAATCCCCACGCCCGACGTATCTGTTTCAAGCATGAACTCCTTGTTGAAATCGGGAAGGACGAGGACCGGTGTGGTCGTCATGGCCCCTTTGAGAGTCTTGAAAGCCATCTCAGCCTCCTCCTGCCAGAGAAAGGCATCCTTCTGTAATAACTGAGTCATAGGTCGCGCAATCTTGCCATAATCCTTCACGAATCGCCTGTAATACCCCGTGAGTCCCAAAAATCTCCGTAAGGCCCGGACTGTACGAGGGCGCGACCACGACAACATACTCTTGATCTTCTTGGGGTCGGCCTTGACGTCATAAGCGAAGACCAAATGCCCCAGATACTCGACTTTCTTCTGTCCGAATGAGCACTTAGATTGTTTGGCATAGAGCTGGTGCTGGCGTAGGATGGTTAAAATGTGCTCCACGTGGGTCAGGTGCTTCTCCCAATTTGCGTTGTATATGGGGATGTCATAAAAAAATCAATACTGAGCGGAGGAGAAGAGGGCGAAAGATTTCGTTCATTACTTACTGGAACGTGGACAGGGCGTTGGTGAGCCCAAAAGGCATCATGAGGAACTCATAGTGCCTGTCATGCGTTCGGAAGGCAGTCTTGTGGATGTCCTCTCGCATTCGAATCTGATGGTATCCTGACCGGATGTCCAGCTTGGTAAACAAAAAAGCATCGTGCAACTCGTCCAACAGCTCTTCTATCAGCGGAATGAGAAACTTATCCTTGATAGTCGAGTTGTTCAAGTTGCGGTAATCCACACAAAATCGTCACGACCCGTCTCTCTTTTTCACCAGGATGATGGGAAAGGAGAAGGAACTAGTACTAGGGCGGATAATCCCGGCGGCAAGCATTTCTCTGACACTGTGCTCAATCTTGGCCTTCTGGATGTGCGAATAATGATACAGTCTGATGTTGGTGGGTTCGGCCCCCGCTTTGAGTTGAATTTGGCGGTTCCTGAATCTCGGTGGTGGAAGTGCACAGGGTTCCTGAAATATGTCAGCATACTGAGCCAGGATAGCCTACATCTACACCGGTACTACTGAAGGAACTGTGATGGCCGGTGTAATTTCCATGATCACCGCCACAACGCCGCCCTGATCCCCTAGTCGCTCCAAGCTTCGGAGGGAGATCTCCTTCATCGGGGAGGATTTGAGGCCGCTCAGACAATACTCCTTTCCATGCTGTAGGAACTCCATCGTCATCTGATCCCAGTCAAAGGTCACCCGCCTCAATTGCCGCAACCACTGTAACCTAAGCACCATGCTAGAGCCTCTGATAGGTAGCAAGTAGACGTCTGTACGACCCGTGTAACCCTGTATCCGTAGCTCCACCCCTTTCATAACTCTCTCGCACTGAAGTTTGTTGGCATCTGCTACCATGATCCGAAAGGCTGCTCCACGATCGATCACATGCCCCACGCGCTGAGGCACATCGGGATAGATGAAGTTGTGGGTGCTCCCACTGTCCACCAGAATCGTCACCCGCTCCTGACGAACCCTTCCCACAATCCGCATAGTGAGGGGAGTGTTGCATCCTTCCATTGCCTGTAGGGACATGTCAAACTCGGTCAAATCCAAGATTCCAAGTCCTCCTCTAACCCTGGTCCTGGAGTGATCTTGTTTTCCACATCCTCATGTAACATATAACCTGGACCTTTTGGCACTTGTGCCCGGGCCCGTACTTTTCGTCACAGTTAAAACACAGACCCTTCTCCTTCCTCGCCTGGAGCTCGACCCATGATAGTGTCGTCACAGTCGGTTTGCCGGCCGCTGGCTGTTCTCTCCCGGCGACCACCGGGGTGGTCGTAGTTCTCCCCGTGGCACGAGTCCTTTGCCCGTTGAAGCGTTCCTCCTGAATGCGGGTCAGGCTAATGACATGATTTAGTCTGCGGGGCATATATGAATGGACCTCGTCACGCAGATGCTCCTTAAGTCCTGATACAAAATAACTAAGCAACGTTTTTTCTTCCCTGTGCACCCTATTTGCCAGTTTTTCGAACTCCGTGCGATACTCCATCACTGTCCCTTTTTGCAGCAATTTTTGAAGGAGGACCTCAAAATCCTCATACTTCAATGACCCAAATCTGGCGATGAATCCCTCCACGAAATCAGCCCAGGGCACATAATCCTTGCCCCTCAGAAACCACTGCGTCCACTGAAAGACATCATCTTTCAAGTGGAAGGACGCTAGCTGAACCCATTGGCCCTCTGGGACCTTTTGATAACTGAAAAAAAGTTCAGCCTTCTGCACCCATTCCAAAGCGTCCCCACTGTTGAACTTGGGAAAATTCATGTGTGTCAATTTCAGGGACATGTAAGCATACGGAGTGGCTTGACCGTGCCACCCTTGTTCTTGTCTGTACTATGTTGGCCTCCTTTGCTCAGTAGGATCGAGATGTGTGCCCGGGTACCCTTGGTGATGGATTCCGCCCGTTGGTAGGGGTTGGCCGCCCCCAAGAGCACCGATTTTGTATCCCCCTGGTGGCCCGTAGCCACGCGGGTGGGGAAGGAGACTGGCCACACCTCCCAGCGGTAGTACCGGGGCTCCAGGAGCCCGTCCGGCCCCTCCCTGGTCCTCGCCGACCCATCTCCATGGCGCACGCTCGAAGCTGGTCTCACTGGCTCCGACCTGGGTCGATCCCGCTCCCAACGAAGCCCCGCGGATCCCCCATCCTCCTGCTGCGTCCATTGCTCCGGTCAATCCAGCCCTGACACGGCCCTGTCCCGCCGATCCGGACGCCTCGCTCGCTTGCTGCGCGAGTTGATGAGACCCGATTGTATCTAGGGCCGGAACCCGCGAGCCTCCGTACTCATCGCTCACTGTCGCCTTCCCTTTCAGATTTTGCGATAACAATGCTTTGATTTCTTCCATACGGGCGTCTATCCGTTCCTCCAACCGCTGCGTAGATGCCCTCATTTTTTCCTCGATGGCGGCTAGAGAGGAGGATTATATATACCATGGTCGTAGGAACGATGCTCTGATACCAAATGATTGGGATTTAGGAAGGAAGGGGAAACTAGAGAGGAAGATAGAGAGAAATTAGGATTTAGGTAGAAGAAGAAGAAGAGAAATACCTGAGAATTATCCTTTCATGCCTCCAAGATATACCCCCGGGGTATATATAATCCCGGGCCATAGAGGGGCCGGCCGGCCCCTCCCATAGGGGCTGAACCAATGGTTAATGAGTGGGGGCTGAACCGGTGGGTTCAACCCCATTGCCGCCTGCATTCTCCTTCTGTCGGCGAGTATAATGACGCCCTGAGAACCATGTCATGTTGGGGGGCATAACAACTTGCAAATTTGAGCTCCTAAACGGTGAATAATTAGGAAACATAATTTTGAAATTGTGTTCTCTACAGCTTTGCTAAAAACAAAAATTAAAACACATAACAGAAGTAAAATTTCAGCATTGTACTTAAAAAATTTAGTTTATTAAAACTTAGAAAAAAAAATAAAATTTATAACTTTTATAATAAATTATATCAATTACAAAAATTACACAAATGTAAAAGTTGAATCTTCATCGTGGACATCGCATAAATTATAAAAATTACAAAATTATAAAGAGTGCAAAATTTTATAAATTCAATCTTCTTGAAGAAAATAAAAAAAAACTCGCTTTGTCTTCAATTTCGAAGGAGCTGTCTTTAATAGAAAATTTGAGGTGTTGTCTCTCACTGTGTAGAAATGATTCTTATAGCAAACACTCTCCACTGATTCATCTCTTAGCCTACTTCTTGACTCATTTAAAATCCTATAACTCAGGAAAAGAAACAGATTTTGAGCTACCGTAAATTTAGTCGTGCGCAAAAAAGCACGGGCCCGGAAAGCCCGCCCGGCCCGGAAAAAGCCCGGCTAGGCCCGGCCCGGAAAAAGCCCGGTCCGGGTCAAGGCCGGGCTTGGGGGCCTTACCAGACACTCATATTAGCTGGTTTCTTGGCTCGGGCCGGGCCGGGCAAATCCCGGGCACCGGGCCTAGCCTGGGCCCGACATAGGCGGGAAATCCTGCCTGTTAGGTGGGATTTCCTAAAATCCTGCCAATAGGCGCCGCCTGTTTGGTATTCAGATCGGCCCGGGCCGGCCTGAAGGGTCTTATCGTCCCCCTATTTGAGAGGGAGCCCGGCCCGGCCCGGCTCAACCTGAGCCCGGGCCGAGCCAGGTTGGCAAAAAACCAGGGTCTGCCAACTCTGCCCAGCCCGGCCCAAGCCCGGCCCGGTCGGGCTTTTTGGACACGACTAACGGAATAAAGAGTGAGACTTGGCTTTCTTCTATTCCAATAAATTTAAAAAATATTTTATTTATACTCATTAAATTACACATTAAGTCCTGCTATATAATCTAAATTCATTTCAAGAATTAGAAGTTCTTGATTAAATCATAAACAAAAAAAAACACTATAAAAAACTTTTTCCATTTTCCCATAGCTTTTTAGCTATTGTAAATGAACACAACGGCTAAAAATTTGTTAAGCGGAGTTACAACTATCAGCTGTTCAGTTGGCGTAGGCTGGATTGCTGCTTGATGTTTGCCAATATTGCAGGAAAGGTTTGCCGCCTTGCAGGCCCTGTCTTGGCGGAAAACAGGCCAGCATGGGCCTAGTTTTGGCACCAAGTTTGGGCCTGGCACCATGCCAGACCACATAGTAGCACGGGGATTGTTAGGGTCCCCTCGGTTTGTCCCTGACCTAGACTAGGCCTAATTGGGCCAAGACTTGGCTGAGCTGACCTGACCGGGCTTTTCAATCTTAAGCCTTATTAGTAGGCATAAAGTAGGAGTTGGTATATGAAGAAAATAAATATTATAACTGTTGATTGTTTGAGAATTATTAGTTTTATTATTATTAGAAGTTCATTTATGTGGATTATTTCCTCTCACATCCTACTTTTAATTGAAGAAAATAAGATATTGTGAAGTAAACAAGTTCCTCTAATTTCATCTTTTTCTTTCCATTTTAAACTCCTTCCCTCTTACTTTTGTAGTTGACTACCATTTTCTTGATGTTCATCTCTACATTTTCTTAACTGTTTGGTTTGTTGATTGGATACAGGTTTGTATCAATATGATCCTGACGGTTCTGAAGCAAGAGCTCTTGAGGAATCAATTGGCGGAATACATGTTATAAGGCATGGTTTGTGCATTTCTATCCCGGTTCCTCACATTCTTACACTGTACTTCTGTTATTTAAACTTGCACAAAGAAAGCCTAATTCAGGAAAATAATACGACCATTGTTTATATAATAGTAATTTTAAGGAATGAATAACCAACAATGTATGAATTATCACTGCCTTTTTATGTTAAAGGCGCTTCTAAGGCTCAAGTGTTTCGTGGATCAGAGGTTTGCACTTTACTATAGACAAGCTAGGCAACCTTACTCATGTGCGCACCTTTTTCATGCCTTTGAGCATATAAGGCACGCTTGAATGAGGTTTTTTGTAAACTTTTTTTTTTCAAAATAAATTAAGAAATAGTGAAATAATAACATTTGAATGATTTAGTATTTGTGAAATATAATTGAGGATTGAGGCTTCTATATGATGCAAATAACCACATTAACCCTACTTCTTAAGCTATGTTAGTAATAAATGAGTAGAATAAAGGATTGAGGGGTGAAAGGATGCGGTGATCTCTATATGAGACTTAACTCACAAAGGATTATTTAAAATGAAGAATTTAATTAAGAAAATGAATTTATGTTTGCTAATGATTATTTAAAATTGGATGTGATTTTTCCTTACTTTCATCGGATGCGCGCTTGGAAAATGATACAAAATATGTTATAAATAGTAATTATAAGGATTGAAAATGTAGAAATTATCTCTGCCTTGCCATCACAATGATGTACTATGTAATCTAATATATTGCAGAACTTATCTTTTGTGATTATTTAGTTTTTCTCCCTGAAAGGCTATGGTGATCTTTAGGAGTGCGGACACCTTAGATACTTAGGTATTTCAAAGCTTATGAGACTTCCATGGTGAAAGGATGCGGTGATCTCTTGTAGTGCATATGCCTTCTTCATTAGCATAATATTTTAATTTGTAATTGTTATCACCAGCCAAGGAGTTTGATACAAACTTGAGAGGAATCCGGCGAGAGGAGGGCCGGCGAGGGAAGAGGGAGAAGAAGGGGATTAGGGTTAGAGAGAAAACAATGGAGCAACCCTTTTCATAACACATCCAAGATAAAATAATACAAGGTCCATATGCCCTTTTATAGTGGCGAGGAGCGAATACCAAAGGAAATAACGAAAATAGGAAATAACGGAAATTACTAAAAAGTGCATCAACCAAACATCGCAACATATTTAATATTAAATATCCTTTGCGCCGACCCCGCCTAGGTCGTCCTCGTCGGTCCAAGCCGCTCCCGACGCGCCCAGTTTTTCTTCATCGGTCCGCGCCACGTCCGCCACGAATATCCGTAACAATGTCGCCGTCTGGAAAATATCTTGTCCTCAAGGCAGTTGTCGGAGTGGTGGTGACAGAAGTGATCCTGGGGCAACCCCGTGACTTCAGACTCCAGACGGTAAGACCCAACGACATGGACCACTTGCGAGCCAGAGTCCCCATGAAAGTGGTAGTGGCGACCAAGTAGCTCGACTGGGTGGTTCGGCGCCAACTGTCGTCTTTCTCCCAGACCAGAGAAAGCTGGGCTGGTGGCAATCCCGTCGGAGGCTGGATGGCGTCGGCGAGCGCAGTCGAAAGCTCACGGTGGTCCGTCAGAAAAGGAAGAGGCACAACAGACGTTCCCAAGAGGGCCCACCGCCCCGCGGAGAGGCCAATGTTCGTGGTTCGCTGGATCGTGTAGAGGAAGCTCGGAGGGCGTAGGATGGTGTAGGAGGGTGGAGTCACCGTCGAGGCGACATGGTTGGCCCTTATGCAGGAACCACATGTACATAGCCTCAAATCTTGCCCACTCCTGAGCCCCACATGCCCTTGGATCGGTCGTCTATGGCTTCAACATCTGCACCAACAATCACACCGGGTCTACCGACACATCATTGAACTCTTGAGAGCATTACTAATATTGTGGTCACGCCTGACACAAACACGGGAGTACCATTGGAGAGGCTTCACCATGATCGACGATACTTGGACGACCCCTGATGGACCTCATCGATTTTATCTGGCACACACCAAGAGAATTTTTATTTCCATTCATCAGGAGATGGATTTTTCAAGTCGGGGAGAATGATGGAGATCGGCAGCGCGAACTCGCGGTAGAGCATAAGTTTTGGGCTCATTAGGGGCTAATTGGCCACCCATCATATTTAGTATCTCCGTATCGACGACCCGACTCCGTAGATGCGTCCGGATTTTTGTTTACATGCTTTTTCGTATATTACGTTATTATTTTCAGTCATTATTTAGTGAGATCGGGCACTTGACATTCTCGGTCAATCATAACTGCTTATGTCAGGGTGTTCTAATGTTGTATTGTTATAAATAGGAGTAAGAGGGCAGCCGTCTTCTTCATTACTGATTTTTGAGAAAATGAATTCCTAGAATTCGATGATCCCTCGTGGTGCGACGCCGCGAAACCCGAAGGTGTTGACTTCTTAGGTTTGTATCTTATTTCCCCCTGTATCCCTCACTTTTTGTTGCAGCCCGCCCCCTTCAAATCTCTCCTATAAAAAAATCCTTCACAGCAAAATCATTACCGATTCCCGCTGTTTTTCCGGCCCCGTGACCCTCTCAACAAGATCTCACTCTTCACTGCATACTGGATCGCATGAGTCTGCTATCTTGAAATCCTGACACAATAAGTGTCATTTCCCCCTTCTTTTGAACCTGTGAATCCCCATAACCTGAAAATCCCAACCCAACAAGTGACCCCCGATAATTTTCGATCCAGTTAATATCACCCCCTGTATCCAGAAATCTCGATCTTTGCACCTCATCTCCTTTCGATTTGTTTGCTCTGGAAATTGCCTCACTCTTTTGTTGATCCATTTAATATCACCCCCTATATCCATAAATCTCGATCTTTGCACCTCATCTCCTTTCGATCTGTCCGCTCTCCGCAATTTTCCCACCCTCATTTCTGCATCCGGAGAAATCCTACTTTCGAGAACATCAGATCTCCACGCTACGAATCCCTTACTTCGTGGGTATTATCTTTGTTGTGTGGATCTTGTTCTTCTTATTAATATATGATGTTGTGATCTTTATGCTTGCTTGGATATCTTGAATTGTGGGTGTTTGTGCTAGATTATTTGTGTTTTGCATGAGTTATTTGCCGCGCACTCTTATTTTAGCCCTCCAAGTGGAGGAAGTTCGTAGCTTGCTTTGCCTAAAAGAAATAAATTACATCACTTAAATTATTGCTTGAGATTTCATCTTTTATTATTTTGTGTTGATTTCTCTTTTGGATCTCGTGTGTTGCATGTAGTAACATTTGGTGGTTGAGTTGTTTCCTCGACACTTCACCTAGGTTTGCAAATTGTCGCACTTTCACGTAACCTACCCTACATCACTTATAGTGAACGTTTTTTGAATTCCAACATCCTTCTATACTCTATATCGCAGTTCTGGGTCTCCTTCCCATCACATGTTTAACATTTGGCCAACTCCTATAGTGACGTCCACCCATCCGGTCACTAGCTTTCATGTCCAGATTTTTGTCCTCCTTTTTCATACAATGCATATCGCACTCAATCCTCCAATTCTGCAGTATATAACACACTCATATTAGATGCACACATCACACACACACACACACACACACACACACACACACACATCTTTGTCGATCCTCCCTACCGCTAGCACCTGATATTGTCGCTTCATCATTCTCGCCACCTTGCGAAATTTCTCCAAGCGCACGCCTTACACACGCACATGGTTGACCACATCAACTTCATAAAAAAGTCTGTCAGTGAGCATTGTGTTGGCTTTGATGCCTTCGAGGAACGTTGTAACTCCATCCTCGCCTTCCTATGGAAACTTTTGTACTCTGTCTCTCCGCCACCGCTCTTCTTCCCCATACGACCGATCTGTCATACTTTGGTTTTGGTAGCTCCTCTGTGCACTATCCAGGGGAACCGAGCTTCGCTCTAATCGCTCCCGAATCACGACAACATCTGGATGTCTCCTGCTTCAACCCCTAATGCTCGTTGCATTTGTCTGCGTGGAGGGATCCACCCTCCACTGATTTGTTGTCTACAACAATCAACTCTGACTTTGACAAGGATCGGCGTGGCGTTGGCCCTCATTCAACATTATGACCACTGTTATGCGGGCAATGTGGTGGAAGTTTTTTGTGTCGTATGACAATTTGACACCCTTGATGAGTATGTCGACAAATTCATCGAACTTTTTACACACGTTCTCATCCTTCCGACCAACCATTACTTGGGGTACTTTATGCACGACCTTTAGCCACACATTCGGTCCCATCTTTGCTACCTGCATCCTACTACCATAATTCTAACCATGGACGCCACTAACCACGTGGACACTGATTTTTCCATCTACCCCTCTAACCTTATAGTTGCTCGGTCTCATCATCACACAATCACAACCCCTCTTCCACTTGGAAATCACCTTTCACCATCAAGCCAACATCTTTTGATTATTTCACACACCTCACATTCCATGATACCACTAACAAACTCTAAAGCAACATTCAATTGTAAGCAATCAATGAAGGAGGTGCATGCCATTATTAGAGACTATGAGGAGGATATTAATAACTGGTTTTGAGGCATTGGAGATCAAAGATGATATTGAGGGAATCGTCCTCAACGGGCTCAACCTTTCCGTCTATTCTGTCGAGAGAATTTTAGGCCCCTGCACCATGAAACTCCTTCGCACACTAGCGTCGAAGGCAATCATTCTAATGATTGACAGCTGCGTGAGCTACAACTTCAGTTCTATGATCTCGTGATTAGGGTGCGATTTCCAGTGACACCCTCTCCACATTTTATCGTTTTCTGGAATAACTCCTTACCGCGCATTCTGATTGCTCCACTCCCCCTCCACATGATCTAGCAAGTAGATTTCTGCGCCATTTTATTGCAGTTTGCTTTAGCTAAAACAGACTCCTCGATGGTCATCAACCTCTCCCCATCGTAAGTGTAACAATTGCCACAATTCCTTCACTAGCATGAGCATGTCTTTTAGTGATCACAGGTACTTCCACCAATCATTCCACTCTTGTCAGGGACTATCGACGTTTTTGTGTGCCCGTACCATTACAAGCACATCAAGAAAGATAAGATTGAGTGACTAGTATCTGAGATGCTTCATGCAGACATTATCCATCCAAGTGTCGGTCCTTTCTCCAATCTGGTCCTTTTACATAAGGAGGATGGTAGTAGGCGGTTTTATGTAGACCGTTGAGAGTTGAATTGGTCGACCATGGCAGACCAGTACCCCATTCCAATCATATAAGAGCTATTAGATGAATTATGAGGGCTTTCTTCTTTAAAGTTGACCTTCAGTTGGGTTACCATTAGATTGGGTGCTTGCCGAAGAAGTGCACCTTTGGGCACAATATCATTAACTATCTCGACCATTCTACTATGGTCCGCCCCTCTGTTCATGCAACTGTGGTTTTTCGGGACTTACCAATTACTACCGTTGGTTCATACGCTACTATAACAAGATACCACATTCACTGACGTCCCTCTTGAAGAAATCGACATCAAGCCCCTTTCATTGGACTTCCGCAGCCAACGAGGCATTTTGGGCACTACAGCTGGCTGTTGTCTCAGTCTTGGTGCTACCTATACCAGATTTCTCCATCCATTCATCGTCGAATATGACAGTTCGTAACACGACATTGGCGCGACACTTAGGTAGGGTGGATAGCCCATCACCTTCTTCAGCCATGCCTTTTCCAATACAATGTGAACCCAATCTGCCTATAAGAATGAACTGGTTGGGCCGCCGCTTCATCGTCCGTACTAATCATCATACCTTACAGTACCTTCTCAGTCAGAAGATCACGAACCCAATCCAACAAGTGTGTGTGGCCAAACTTTTAGGATATAATTTTTGTGTGGAATACAAGACAAGAAAAATCACCAGGCCACAGATGCTTTCACTCGACAGGCCAATCAAGCACTACCCTCAAGGGCGTGGTGGGCTGATGTCGACATTATTCAGCAGGAAATGACAGCCAAACCCCACCTCAGCAGGATACTAACAACAACGGAGCACGACCCCTCTTCCCAACCAATGTTATCTCTCATGTCTGTATGTGTGTGAGGGGGGGGGGAGTCTCCTTTATTATCAAGGTTGCTTGGTGTTGACGACCATCTCCTCTTGCATTCCCGAATTATTAATTGAGTTCTACTCGACACTGTCTGTGGGACATGCGGGCGCCTTCTGTATCTATATATGGCTCATGACTTCCTTTTACTGGCGTGAGATGCTCTACAATGTTGAGCAATTCATGGCAACATGCATCACATGCCCAAGTTTGCGGGTTACCATTACATCTATGTTACTATTGGCCGCCTATCTAAGTATGCTCTCTTCATCCCCCTGAGACACCCATTCACAATAGACACTTTCGCAACCACATTCATACATGGAGTGGTACTCCTTCACGTGTTCCCCATTCGATCATCACTGATCTGGAGCCCATCTTCATGTGCAATTTATGGCAGACATTGTTCACGTTATGTAACTCGACATTGCGGATGAGTATGGCCTACCTGCAAATAAATGGACAAAAAAGTTGTTAGTCGAGGATTAGAAACATGCATGTGATGCTTTGCATCCGAGTAGCCGCGCAAGTGGGTGGCTTGGTTGGACTAAGCATAATATTCATACAACACTTCCTTCCACACTTCAACAAATGCGGCACTGTTCGATACAGTATATGGGTGAGCGCCTCTTGACTCCATTTTTCTGGGAAATGTCAAGTGGAGAATTTATCCCTTCTACTCCAGAACCGCGACGAGATCATCAAATACTTGAAATATTGCCTTCATCGTGTCCAACAACTGTTGAATATTCAAGCAAACAAGAGTCGTAGGCACGCACCGTTGGAGGTAGATGACAAAATGTTTGACAAATTATGGTTGCACCGCCATACCACATTGGCCTCTCGGGTTCACTCGAAGCTACCTTCACGTTATTACTGACCGTTTGCCATTATCGGCCACACAGGTGAGGTCGCCTTCCGACTTCAAGTTCCCCTATAGAGTCATAACCATGTTTTCTATGTATCTTAGCTCAAAAGGCCATCATGGATCATATTATGGAAGCCTCTATTTTGAACGATTTGCAGTCCACTTTGTTGCGGAAATACAAGAAGAATGAAGAACAAAACAAAAATAAATAATCACAGACAACACAAATTTACGTGGTTCAACCCAATATGGGTTATTTCCACGAGCAAAAATGGTCAGACCTTTTCTATTCAGAACAGGCAGTTACAAAGGGTGGGCGAAATTTAGAATTCGGAATACAGAATACAAAATGCAGACACTTAATACAAAGAACAGAATGCCCAAACCCCAGAACAACTGCTTCAGAACTTCCATCAAATTACCGCTCAGATTATCACAGATTACTGCCGATCACCACATAGAATTAAGAACAACCAAAAGTATATATAACACTCTATACAGATTGACATGCCCTTGATACACGCCCGTGTACTTAGGCTTGTGCCCCAATCATCACGCTTTTCATCAGCAGACGTGTAACAACCTCCATGGGACCATCTGAACGACACACACCCTGAGCACCTATGAAGCACCGACACTTCAAAATGCCCAGCGTGTCGGTGTCAGAGAGTCCGACACTCGTCCGACTCTCCGACACTCGAGTCAGAAATCCGACACTCGAGTCGGAAATCCGACACGTTAGCTCACGCGGGACTCGCGTGTCCCGCTTAAACGGACACGCGTGTCCCTAAGTTAGCTACTCATGGTGAGGCGGGTGACAATTTATCTTGGAAGTGTCTTTACCCCTTTCTAGCATTTCAAGTAGTGAAAGTGAATCTACTAGTGACGTAGATATTTTCTCTAGAAAAAGGAAGATTGAAAGTGGGGAAAAAAGTTTGCATGTGAATCCATTATTTTTGTTGATGATATATAATGATAATGTGTTAATGTTCTATCATTTTTTGATCATTTGTTAAGTTTTGCATTTGAATATTTGATGAGTAATATTTAAGCATGACATAATTTATTGAAATATTTGTTAATTGTTAATTTTTTTATTTTTTGTTAAATGTTTTAGGATTTTCATAATTATAAAAAATGAATATTTAATATGCGTGTCCTAGCGTGTCGGAATATGATATTTTTTGAGAATTGACGAGTTGCGTGTCGTGTCGTGTCATGTCGTGTCGTATCGCGTGTCCCGTGTCGGTGTCGGTGCAACATAGCTGAGCACACAATCTCACACCCATTTGCCTCGGGCCATGTGCCCTGAAACACCGCGTCTCCGCCTTCTGTATGCGTCCACTGATTTATGGAACGGTCCCAACCACACATGCCTGAGCACATGTCCGTGTGCCAGAGATTTTTTGGCCAGGACCGCGGGCCCGGACCCTGCATGTTGTGTTTAACACCAATCGTCGCATTTGGGCAGAGGCGGACCCGCGCCTAGACAGACCCGGGCACGTGCTCGGGTGTGTTTTCACAAAAAAAGCGAGTTGCGGTTCAGCTAGGTATTTTTTCAATTTCCCCCTTTGTTTTTTTCCTGTTCCGCCGACTGCTGTGAGCGAGAGAGAAGAAATGGCGAGCGTGAGTAGAGACTTGTGAACAACTGCTTCTCCTTGCTAGCTTGACGCCTTGACTCCCAGTCCATTGAAGTTCGAATCTTCGATTATCCAAGATTCTGCGTCTCTGCGAACTCTTCTTCAAAGTTCTTCCGCATATCTAGATCTTGTCCTTCTAGTCACAACGTCACAAGAGCACTGTAGCAGGTCCGCCACGGAGTTGGAGTTCTTCCTGGTTAGAGGTAAGTGATTCTATATTTCTTTGAAATGCGGTCTTGTGAATCTGTGAATCGAAGAGATTTTCCGAAGTGCATTCACAGTGTTTTTCCGAAGCGCAAGAAAAGTGTTTGGAATCTGAAATAAAGCTATTTGACAACTCATTTGGATGCTTCTCATAATTATTTGGAATCTGAAAAAAAAATCTAGTAATGTTTTTTTCTCTCTTCTTCAATTCTCAATTCAAACTCCCAATCAAAAGAATGTGCTCACCTTCTCTCTAATTCATCTCCGTCTTTCTAAATCTGAACCCCATTTTAGGTAAAAGAGTACCAGGTGTGGCTACTTCACCAAGAGTACCAGATAAGAGCATGGCAATTAGGAGTTCTCAGCCATGTAGACCGAGTTTGTAATACTTCAATCTTTATTTAGCATTCAGTATATGTATCTGATATTTTTTAGCTAAATCCCCCATCTAACTGAAATATCTTTGATAAGATGAATTCCAGATTTGTGCTTGAAATTGACCATGGACATTCCTCCTACCTATTTTTTTCTGAATGCTACACTGTCCTTGGTTGAGTAAATTTGACTTTCTGCTTTGATGTAACATTTAAGTGGCTTTCTCAATTCACAGTGATATCTGTAAAGTAAATGCTTGCAAGAGTTCTCAATTCAAAAGCTTGTTTTATGAACTCTAAGACCAATCATCGGGTGTGAATACCCAATGTTCTCTAGAATAGTGCATGTTTCATTGTAAGTCTTCAACAACTTGCTTTATGTGCTGATTGTAGAATGTCATTAGAACACTGATAGTTCACTAATTTGTTAAGAGATGCTTTCATTTTTTGAGGTCAGCTCTTTATTTTTGTGGTTTTGAACTTGAGTGTTTATCTTATTCAATTGCCTTCTTGAGGTGGACTAAAACTAGGGCTGTAATTTTTAAATGAAATAATTGCGTTCTCTTTAAATAATTATGGCGCGAAGCAACTTTGCGGACTATTTTAAACGACTAAAACATCCTAGCGGTTCAAACGAACTAAACGCTACCACACGAACATAACAATGTCACGAATCACAATTCCACAAGCACATAAATTAGGTGGCAGACATTTATATATATGAAATTAACGGTAATTAGGAGATGAAATTAGTTCGGGCAAACTCCAATAATTAACTAATCATTTAAATACTTTGAGCACAAAATAACTAGTGGTTGAGAGTGGGGCGATCAAGAGGTATACCCAGGGTAGAGTGACAGCGGCTGACGGGTCTCCTGGAAGGTGAAGAAGAAGGCTGTAGGTGGTTGCAGTGCTCGGGACTCCAAAGACAGAGCTGCTAGGGTCGGGCTGCCTGGAGGTTACCGGAAATAAGGGTGACTGACCGCGGAAGAGTCGTTGGGAGATGGTAGAGGCTCTGGCGGCTGTACCGAGCTCTGGAATAGGGGTGGCGCCGGCTGGAAGCAAGGAAAACACAGGAGATTATCTGAACTCGCCGGAGGAGGGTGCAGGTGGGACCGACGGGTCCTAGGAGGAGATCTAGCGTCCTCACCGGCAGCATGCGGGGCTTCAGGAGATGGTTTTGTCGAGGGTACTGAGCGCTAGAAGGCTCGGGAAGGGGGGGCTTCAGGAAGTTCATGTCGGGGAAGAAGGTTGCTGGAAGCTTAGTTATTAAAGACGCAAGGCGCACCAAGGCGCAAAGGGATCTTGAAGTCTAGGCGCAAGGTTCAAGGCGCAGGCGCGCGTCTGACGAAGGCAAGACAAAACCACATCCATTTAAAAAAATCAGCATCAAACTTCATTTCAGCTTCTCGATCAAATTCTTCATCCATTTCAGCTTTAAACTTCATTTCAGCTTCTCGATCAAATTCTCGCGTCTGACGAAGGCAAGACACAACCACATCCATTTAAAAAAATCAGCATCAAACTTCATTTCAGCTTCTCGATCAAATTCTTCATCTAGTGCACTAATTAATCATTCATTACTATCGTTTATATCTCATAAAAAATAGAATCAATGTGGTCACTTGCATCATATCTAAGTCTCAACACACAATTATTTTCACAAACACTAAATCAATAACAAATTATTGAGTTTTTACATTTTTTTCTTAATTTTTGATGAAAAAAATTTATAACAAAAATCTCACTCGGGCGTGTCTTTTATATTCCAAAGATGCAAATAAGGCGCATTGAGGCGCAAACCTCTGAGCCTGGTGAGCCTGGTGAGCCTTGAGCCTTAGGTGCGCCTTTAATAACATAAGTTGGGAGGTGCAGGCTTCATGGGGGGGGGGGGGGGCTTCTGTTGGGGAGAAAGAGAGCGGGCGCTAGGGCGACGCTGGATGGAACCAATCGAAGCCCAAAATGGTTCGATCGTTTTTTTTCCAGGCTACCGTGAACATGAGATAACGTTAGCAGATAATCTTGAAAGGGCTTTTCAAGAGGGGTTGATTTTATAACTTAAATATTTAATTAAAAATAGTTAATTATTTTAAGCTTGCTCTGATTAACCTATCCCCTAAATTATCGTGATTTTGCATTCACGGTCTCGTTGGCAGATCACACCAACGAGCCAAATAAACATGCGCAAACAACATGCGCGATACGAAATAACAACAAGACGCCCATACCATGCGCGATGCAACTCAATACCACATAACGAAGCAAAAAAGGCGCTACAATAATAAAAGTCAGGTACAATAATAATGATAAAAGGATGCGACACAGGTTGCATCACTTCTGCATTTCAAATATCTATTTAAGTTTAACACACTTCAACTGCCCAATATGATCCAGAGGCCATCAAATACACACATGATCACACACCGCAACATTTTAGCCTCTTAGATCCTCGTACAATGGATATCTCCAGCTCTGATTCCCCTGGGGTAGACCTTGATGATTTTCAGCTACAGTTCCCAAAATTCTGCCTTGAGTACAAGTCAAAGTTTCAAAGAGGGAATATTGTTACAGAGGAGCACGTCGACACAACACTAAATCAAGTTTGGCAAATCTGCTTTCGCTGTTTAAAGATTGGGGCCGGGCCGTTCACCGTGGACGGCATTGGAAAATGAATTAACAATCTATTCCAGAGTTTGTTTTTATTTAAGGATCGCATGGTGAATTTTTATTATTTCACACCTATTATTATGAGGTCATTATAAGACCCCTTAACCTTTATGATTATCGTAGATGAAATGAGAAAAAGGTGAGCCGTAGACTGAACAGTTTTGAATCCCGCCCCCTTCTTCTGTGCTCTGCATCACAGGTCCCAATCTTCTCTCAGATGCAGCTATGGAAAAAATTCAAGAAATTAATTAAGCTATTAACGCCAATATCCTATGAACTCCTATATACAAGGAATTAGCAGAAATAAAAAAATAACACCTTTCCCTTTTCCTTTTTGTCTCATTTATAATTATTAAATATGTAAACAATCATACAGTAATCGTCTTGGAAAATTTTAACTGCTTAGGGATCATTTTGTTAGGAAATGATAATTTTCTTTCCCCTCATTTTTCGTATGAAATTGGAATCATTACATTTTGATATTTTTTAAGATTATTTTGTGAACCTTAGAGTCCATGTTGATTTCTATCTACACTAAATGAAATGATGAATTAACAAGAAAATTCATTACTTTGAAATTAATGTTTCTAATTTAAAGCAATGAAATGAGGCCTTGTTGAAATTGCAGGGTTGAAGAAACCTGCTGGAAGTGCTGAAGAAATAGAAAAATATTTTGGCTGTCCTGCCTCAAATCTTGTCATGGTATAAAATATAAACCCTCGATATTCTCCCGTGCTTCTGCTGCATAATGCCTTAAATTTTTTTTAATTTATCAGGTTGGTGATAGGCATTTCACGGATGTTGTTTTTGGAAATCGAAATGGTTTTCTCACTATCTTGACAGAACCTTTATGTCTTTCTATGGAGCCCTTCGTTGTCAAGCAGGTATTCATTTTAAAAAAAATACTATCAATGTATGTTTTCAGTATTTAGGTGTGAACAAGTTTGAACATTTTATTTTCACCATGCATTAAAGACGTATTGCAAATTTCTTTTGACGCTTGTTCAAGAGAAACCATTCAATATATTCCGAGCCAAGTTTCGAGAGAAGTTTTCAATAAGGGTATGCTCAGTTGGATGGAATTAGGGCTTCAGAATTGGAGTTGATGCCCGTTTTTAATGAAAATAGACCTTCAATTCTAATTCCTGAGCCCCAATTCGGTCCAAACAAACAAACCCTAATAGATTTTGAACCCGACATGGTACTCTCTAATTGTGAATCCAACTGACTCGAGAAATTTATTTGATAGTATTTTTTTGTTTACATATTTTTTCATTTTGTGGTTGTTTAATGGTGTACCACAATACTCTCCCATTTGACATAGCAACATAAGCTACTCTAAAGGGTTTTGGGACCATGTCCTACACCTACTGTGAAAGGATTTTAATATTTTGTGTCTTTCATTGACTGCTTCTCTCGTGTAACTTGATTTTATTTGATGAAAAATAAGAGTGATGTGTTTGTCTGCTTCAAAGATTTACACTGCAGTATTCAAACTCAATATGGGCAGTTGTGAAGGTGTTGAAGTTTGATAATAAGACAATACACAAACATGGCATTTGGGGAGTACTTGTCATCACACGGACTCTAACATCAAACCATTTGTTCATACATGTCAGAGCAGAATGAGGTAGCCGAACCGAAGAACATGCATCTTCTTGAGGTATCTCAGAGTATGATGATTTGAATGAAGGTGTCGAAGTACTTGTGGGGCAAGCACTCCTGACCGCGACCTATTTGATTAATAGAATGCCCTCACGGGTATTAGGTTGGAATTTTCTGATTGAGATGCTAAGTGGTAAGATTAGAGATATTCTTCCTCTCAAAACCATTGGTTGTGTGTTTTTTGCACATGACAATAGACCAAATGTGGGCAAGTTGGATCCAAGAGCGGCGAAGTATGTTTTTGTTGGGTACTTGGCTACTCAAAAGGGTTTTTATTAGTGTATGCTGAAGTCTGGCTAAAAGGAGATTGTTCATTAGTATGGATGTTACATTTAGAAAACTCGAGCCGTACTACGTATTTCAGATTGACTCGCCCTTTGGGGACTCGCTCGTTACATGCAGTATAAGGCTATAGGGGGTGGATACCAATAGTGCTGAGAGGAATATTGTTAGCATCTCTTATCCTCTTGTGCCGAGTGTGGAGTCGGATGCGTTGTCGGTGCATGAGGGGAGTGGATCCGAGAATGGTGGACCTTAGGCTCAGGGGAAGCTGAGAGTGTATATTAGGAGAAGAAAGCAGAATGAGGGAATCGTGCCTACAGTGCCATCGCCACTAGTGCCAAGTCCCCTGCCCTTGCTTACTCCGACTCCTGGGACACTCACCCCATCCACCTCAAACTTAGAATACACAGATGATATGATTCCTCCCTCTACTCCCACTCTCCTATTGGTAATGAGGACTTCTCATAGAAATGCGGGAGTCTCACCTGATCGATTTGACTTTCCTCATAATATTGCCCAGTTCATTTCCGAACTCTCACATATCCCTTATACATGAAGCATTTATTGCATCTTTGGACATTGTCTCTATTCGTAAGTGTTGTTGCTAAAGAAGATCCAAAGTGGAAGTTGTATTGCTAGAGGAACTTAAGGCTCTGAAAAAGAACAAAATCTGGGAGCTTGTATCACTACCACCATGCAAGAAGATAGTTGGGTGCAAGTGAGTCTTCATTGTGAAACAAAACCCAGAGGGCTGAGTGGAGCTCTACAAGGCCCAATTGTTAGTGTTACAATATGTAGAAATTCCAATGTTGTCTAGTCGAATCGGTGCTCGATAGGAAGTTTCTGAAAATTTGCTCGTTGGATAGAAGTTTCAAGTCGTGGGATCCCACGACTTTCAAGAAAATTCTATCCCACGACTTTCAAGTGGTATCAGAGGGAGGTTGGTCAAAAAGATTTTAAACAACTCGAACAAATCTACCATTCGACTTTCATCTCTCATCATGGCTGGCAAAAAAAACTATAAAGAGCTAAGTTCTATGAAGTTACTCATCTGCAAAAAAGAAACCTTTGGAATCTGGAAGCAAAGGGTCAAGTTGTTCATGGAAGCATCTGATCCTAGAATATTCACTACTATTGAAGAGGGACTCTTCATCCCTGTGAGGGTCTCTGTCATTGATGCTAATCAGAGAGTGCCAAAGCAATACTCTGAGATGACAAGGGATGAGGTAGTTCTAACCACCATGAATAAGAGAGTCAAGAATATCATTGTAAGTGTCATTGATGACTCCACATTTCAGAACCTAATTCACTGTCAAACTGTCAAGGAAATTTGGGAGATTCTGATTGTATATATGGAAGGCACCCAGGAAGCCATGAATGATAAAATCCCTACTGAACCAATATGAAGCTTTCAGGCAAGAGAAGAAAGATTCCATAGCTGAGTGCTATGAAAATTTCTTCAAGATAGTCAATAGACTGAAGACTTATGACAGACGGTTCACTAATTAGGATCTTAATGATAAATTTTTGAGATCTCTCAATAAGAGTGAGACATCAAGATCCGTGTCATTAGAGAGATGAGAAATCTGGCAAATATTTAGCTTCATATTCTATTTGGGAAGCTGCTCTCTCATGAGATGCAGCTCAATACAATGAAGGAGGAGGAGGAAGCCGCCAGATCCTACTCCAAGGAAAAGTTTGTGGCTTTCAAATCTAAAAGCTCCAGGAGATGCAGACGGAAGACCCCTTCACCTCCAAGAAGGGATGTTGACAAAAAAAGTTCGGAGCCCAACCCTTCTAAAGCTGAGATAACTAATGGAGAACTTACTTTATTCTCCAAACAACTCAAGAAAATGTTGAGCAGAAGAAGACAATAAAAGAACAAATCTTCATCCACTTCTAACTCAAAGAAGCCTTACAACAACTCAGACCAATGCGAGGAAGGCCCCAGGAGGGACATGTATGATTCTCATCAGAACAAATATGTTAGCACTGACATTATTTGTTATTGTTGTAATAGGTTTGGGCATGTCATTGCTGACTGCCCAGTCAAGAGAGAAGAGAGAAAAGCAGCAGATGAAAAGAAGCACTACAAAGGGAAGAAGTCTGAGTAGAGCTTCCTGACAAAGAAGAAGAAGAGCTTCTTGGCAAAGAAGAAGAAGAGCTTCTTGGCAAAGAAGAAGAAGAGCTAGAGTGATAGTGACAGTGACTCTGACTCATCTGAGTCAGAAGAAGAAGAAGCCTTTATTGGGCTTGTTGCTCTGTCAGAAAGAGGAGGAATTTTTTGCTGTCAAGGTGGGCATCATTGCTCCTCTATCAACGCCTGACAGTTACAATGAATAAGAATACTATTGTGGTATTATGACCTTGACAGATGAGGAAGTTCATGATGACTCTCATCCTAATAAAGTAAACATTAAAATTTCTTTATCTTTATCAGAATCTGAATATGAGACTGGTGTTGACTCAGATGCATGATCATCATTTGATGATAAGGGTGAATCTGAATCAAAAAATAAATTGAATGATATGGTTCAGAAATATGATGTCTTCTTGGAAGCACTGAAGAAGAGAAGAAGCTTGCTAAGAAGCAAGCTGAGGAGATTGAGTCCCTGAAACTCGCTAAGTCTGAATGCTTTGAGACAGCTGAAAGGCTTGCTCCAATGGGGAAAAAAATCAACAAGTTGAGAGGGATGCCAATCCTCCATATTGGAAACATAAGTCATAAGAACAAGATAATTATGGATCTTGAGAAGAAGCTCTTTAATGAGAGGATGCTAGTGACTAAGTTCTCCAAGCCACAAACTGTCTTGCCTATAAAAGACAGATTTTCTGCACCATATAAAAGTAGTTTAGGATATAATAAAAAGGAAGAAGTAAAAAAAAATAATAAATGTAAAGCTCAAGTGCAACAAACCACCTTTCAAAGGGTGTTGCTGTCATCCAACAACTATGACCATGACATGTATAGTCACTAAAAAAATGAATGCTCCTCCAATGGGGCTAGCAATGCTCCTCACTGGAGAGGAAGAAAAGAAAGTGGGTTAAGTTCATTGAAAGCTACCCATGAAGAAATACAAATGAAAAATTATGGGCCATTTGTATTTGGTATTCCAGCACCAACACTCAAGGGCCAGAAAATTGCCAATCATCAAGGGCTTCTTCCTAAGAGAAATCGTGTGGCTGTGCTACCTGTTTACCATCATGCACACATTCACATGATTGCTAAAGCCATGAAAAGAATGCTAAAGCTTACTCTTCTGAACATGAACATCCCACACCAAAAATAGTTCAGAAGAGAAGGTATAATAGATATGAGTGCTAGTGTTGTGGCAAGGTGGGCCACTTTGCCTTGCACTATTGGTATAATTCAACAGTACCTCAAGCAAAGAGAATTAATTCAACAAATAATTCTTTCATTCAAAAATCTATTCTTATGAATAATGCTAACAAGAATCTAAGACCTAGGAACATCTGGGTTCCTAAGAAAAGGTAATTATGTTTTGGCAGGTATGTCCAAATACTATCTAATAGCAAATCAGATATTTGGACATTAGATAGACCAGTGGGCTGTATAATCTAAAGCCACTGGAAGTAGAGTCAAGAAATTAAATCAATGCATCAAGCGGTATCAAGTGGGCTAATCGATTTAAGATAACCAAACACCAAATATTGTAGAAGAAGTGTCTATCTGCAAGCCAAGTTTGCTTAAATCTTCAAGGAGATGTTTGAATTCATGATAAGGATGATTATTGAAGAAAAAACCCAATGGATAGAAATTGAATGGAAGTCACGTAGGAGGCGAAAAAGACTGTAAAAATCCGAGCTTAAGCTGAGGGGGGGGGGGGCTTAACGAGCTCCCTGCTTAAGGAATGGGAAGTGTCGAAGCTGATGTGGTTGAGGTAGCAACGCTCACTGGGTTGGCTGTCCAGTAATATCACAAAATCACACACTTGAAACATATTCACAGTGGAGTGTTCATTGATTCTGATGAAGTTGGTATCTGTGCCGTTATAACCTCGTAATTCTAATTTGCGGCTCATCAACAACGACAAGCTGCTTCAAAATCTCGCTAGTCGAGGATACTAACCACAAGGGGAAATCTTAGCCATAAATTATCCTCTCAACATCAATAAACGGCTCAGATGAGCAAACAGGTGCGCAGCGTTTTGCATTCTTAGGAAATAAAAATATTTAAATATACATAACTAATTCTGCACAAAGATTGGCATACTCTTCTCCTGCACCTTTCCGCCAGTCTCGTCCAGTCTCCATCCACAAGACAAATCTCTAGCTCTCAGAGAAGATCATCAGTCATGGCTTCAACTGAGGGGGAGATTGCTGACAAGGTATTTATCCCTAACACTGCTTCTAGAAAGGGGGAGGCAGGTGATTGTAGCCGAGCCAAACAAGGACGATTCTGACTCTGAAGCTGATCATTTGAGGACATTGCTTAATGATCAAAGGTTAGCCTTTGAAACACATGTGGATAAAGTTATACAAATTGTGCATGAAAAGCTTTCAAAAGATTGAAGCAATAAAGAAAGATGTAGATCAAATGAATGCTCAGCTAACTGGATGGTTCGCCAGATCCCAAGGATAGATAGAACTCAATGCTGACCTGAACAAACTTCGTCTCAAACTGGATGAGACCATTCATAGCCCTCCACTAAGACATCAACTCATCACTTCCTCTGAGCAAATACAGAGGCAAGCCGCAATATGCCAGGATCATATCCTACAGAAGTTTGCCGAAGGACA
Organism: Platanthera zijinensis; assembly: GCA_039513925.1. Classification (NCBI taxonomy): domain Eukaryota; kingdom Viridiplantae; phylum Streptophyta; class Magnoliopsida; order Asparagales; family Orchidaceae; genus Platanthera; species Platanthera zijinensis. The sequence continues at coordinate 30,765,878 of CM077082.1, forward strand.
AAACTTCTGCGTGCAAACTCTCACACATCGGATTGCACACTGCAAAGAGGAGATTAAGAGCCTATTTGAAGAAGCCAGAAAGGGGGAGAGTGAGACACGTAACTCTGCCTCCTGGTTGGCACATCAATTCAACATGAAAGGAGGAACAACTGAAAGGGGAGCAACCAAAGGTGGAGCACCTATGGGAGGAGCTTCTGTGATTCGTTAGGTCATGAAGCAGGAATCACAAAAACATAAGAGGATGTTGGACCCGCAGGAGCAGAAGGAACAAGTGTAAATGAGCAGCACGACAAGGGTGATGCTAGTAGGAAAAGAAAAGGAGAAAAGTAGCTTAATCTGATAAAATAATTATACTAATGATTATATAATTTTTGTTCGAACATCCTTGATACTATTTTATATCTGCATGTCTACATCTGTTGCGATTACGGACCTATATCATGATTATTTTTTGGTTATTTATTTTTGTTGATGTGCAGATCATCTATATTTGAGATTGTTGATGTGCGATTACGTACCTATGCTCAACATTTTATTGAGTTGTTTGGAGAATAAAGTAAGTTCTCCATCAGTTCTCTCAGCTTCAGAAGTGTTGGGCTCGGAACTTTCTGTGTCTGCGTCCCTTCTTGGGCTCGGAACTTTCTTCTGTCTACGTCTCCTTGAGCTTTCAACTTTGAAAGTCACAGACTTTTCCTTGGAGTGGGATCTGGCGGTTTGATAATATCAAGCTGACACTTGCTGGTATTATATGGCTGAGCACAGGATGAAGGTGCTAGAAAGGGTAGACTTTTGCAGTCAACTACTGGATGCCCACCTTCTAGAGACAAAGGATCATCTTACTGGTGATGTGAACATGCCAAAGAAAAATATTTATGATATTTAAGGAAACATCTGTAAGCATGTATCTGTAGAAATCGGAAAGGGGGAGGAAACTATCACACATCACACTGCAAATCAAGCAATATGGATCTCAAATGCAACAAAGTTTCCCTTGAATTTACCCCCAGTAAACTACACTCCAGAGCCCGAATTTCATGGTTCCCCGGCTGACTATGCAGAGTCATCTCAACCATCTCACAAAAAGAAGATTGTTCCAACTGAAGAAGAGATGCTGGCCAGACAGAGGAGAAGAGAAGAAATTCAAAATCTACCAAGTTATGAGGAATGGAGTCCAAAGTCAAAACATATTATCATAATCGCATCAAAAAAATTTGGAAAGGAAAAGATTCACATTTCAAGGTTGTATAGCTCTGTGGAAAGGGATAAGCATGAAAAGCAAGAATCAAAGACGAGGACCCACTGGAGAAATCATCCCAATGGACCACCCCCTCCTCCAAGATACATCCTAAAGCCTCTGAGTTACTTTGAAAGGCAGATGAGGAAAGTTGTTGGAGACAGTGACTGTGAATGGAGAAAGAGCTTCTAATGGACTGGACACTGTTGGGATTTACATTTATATTTTTCCTAATCTGGACAACATTTTAATCTCAATATATATAATGAAATGTTTGCTCTATATCTTATGCATTCTCTGTTATTTTTCATATTTATGTGTCTATTGTCATATGAGGTTCTGACTTATTCAAATATGGGGCGATTGTTGAGAATATTGCCACAAGATTTCTGATTTGAAGAAGCCCCCGAAATGACAATAAACACATCTTGTATTTGATGCTTGTGCAAGTTGTTGATTCTACAGGTACTACTAAAATGCTTGGCTAATGTAGTATTAGACTTATGGTCACTCAAACAGGGTTTTTCCCTTGTAATCCCTCAAGGTACAAAACTCTTGTTGACCTATGTCCTAATCCTATATTGGACATGTCATTATCAAGAAAAAGTCCAGTGAAGTTTAGGGAATTTGAAGGCAAAATAAATAATTTGGCTAAGGAAAATATTGACTGCATCGCCTGGATGACTAAGGAAAATATTGACTGCATCGTCTGGAAGACTAAGTGAAATATCGACTGCATTGTTTGGACGCTGAGAAGAAGATATCTACTGCATCGACTGAATGTCAAACAAAATGTCGACTGCATCAACTTGTTGAGTGAAGAAGAAGTATATCAGCTAGATCATCTTTAATAAAAGGTTTAAGAATAGTATCAACCACATCGGCTAGACAAACATTGAAAGGCTATGCCGACTATATCTGCCTGAAGAATTGTTTAACAGCTTGATTAAGCCGCAGATTGCGCGCTCATTCAAAATTCATTTGAATTCCGCCTTCTACTGCATTAATCAATGGGCTTCATGAGGAAATGATTAATACAAATTGATTTTCGATTCTAACTGTTGGAGGAGAATTCCATATTTACATTTTCTAGCCATTGGTGTATTTCCTTATTAACAATACAAAGCTCTGTCGACTAAGTCAATTATAAAAGGGCTTGAAGATTTGAAGAAAGACAGACACATAAATATATATTTTACACAGAGATTTTGCAGGTGCTCAAGCTTTTAATTCTTCTCCAAGCCCTCAGTAGTGGAAAACCCTAGAGAGAAATCTTCTCAAGGCCCAATAGAATTTATATCCTTCTGAAGATTACTCTCATAGCCAGAAGAATTCTTGATTCAGTCCAATCTATTCTAAGAAGATATATTCAAAGTGCTGATTAAGGAAGAAGAAGCCACTGCAGTGTTTCCACAGAAGACTCAAAAAATTTTGTTTGAGTCAAGTGTCTTGTAAATGTATTGTTTACTTATTTTGAATTTGTAGGATCCTTTTGGATATGAGTTTGTTGTAGGGTTTCAGTAAGAATCTGAGTGTAAGATCATTGTGATCTGAGGTAGGATCTTTGGAGAAGATCTGAATAGAGATCTCTAGGTATAGAGATTGAGGTAGGGCTTTGATAGCCTGATTGTAAGACCTTGTTGTTGGAGGTCTGAGGTGTAAGATCCAGTGTGTGGATCTGAGGTAGGAGACTGTTTGTGTTCCTGAGTTGTAGTAGTCAACGACTCTGAGTGTAAGATCTTTGATCTGAGAAAATTGGAGAAGTTGGTCGAGTCTAGTACACTGGTAGATATGTGGATGGGGAAAGTGGATATACCCATAATTGGGGAACCACTATAAATCTTGATGTGCTCTCTGTGATTGTGATTTATTGTTCTTTGTTGTGCTTAAGGTCAAGAAAGTTTAAAACGGCTTAAAATTCTTAAAACACATATTCACCCCCTCTAAGTGATTAGACTACCCTTAATCTTTCAAGTGGTATCAGAGAGAGGTTGAACACAGGATGAAGGTGCTAGAAAGGGTAGAATTTTGCAGTCAACTATTGGATGCCCACCTTCTGGAGACAAAGGATCATCTTACTGGTGGTGTGAACTTGCTAAAATAAAAGATTTATGATATTCAAGAAAACATCTATAAGCATGTATTTGAAGAAGTCAAAAAAGGGCAGGAAGCTATCACAGATCACACTGCAAATCAGGCAATATGGATCTCAAATGCAACAAGACTTGCCTTGAATTTACCCCCATTAAACTACACTCCAGAGCCTGAATTTCATGATTCCCCAGCTGACTATGCAGAGCCATCTCAGCCATCTCACAAAAGGAAAGTTGTTCCAACTAAAGAAGAGATGCTGGCCAGACAGATGAGAAGATTCAGAATCTATCAGACTATGAGGAATGGAGTCCAAAGTCAAAACATATCATCTTTACCACATGAGAAAATTCTGGGAAGGAAAAGATTCATACTTCAAGATTTTACATCTTTGTAGAATCAAAGAGGACCCACAGGAGAAATCATCACATTGGGCCACTTCCTCCTCCAAGATACATCCCAAAGCCTCAGAGTTACTTTGAAAAGCAGAGGAGGAAAGCTGCTGAAATATCAGCTAGAGTTGAACAAAACAGTTGTCAGCAAATTTTCTTGAAAGTCGTGGGATGTCACTTCACCTTGGTGTGCACGAGCAAAATCTGCTCGTTGGATAGAGTTCCAATGTGTTGATGATGTGCGTATATCGAAAATTTGCTTGTGGGATAGAATTTTCAAGTCGTGGGACTTTCAAGAAAATTCTATCCCAAATCATCCTTTGTGCTCAGCCTCCATATATAGAGGGGATTAAGTCTTGGAAATTAATAAAATTCATTCGACCAACATGGTATCAGAGCCAGGTTACGATTCTGGGACCTGTGGGTTATGGGCCCACCATGCTGCACCATGTTTGGAAGATTTTCCTTCTGCACTGCTTGGAGTGAGACCCGGTGGAATAGACATGTAGACCTCCTCATCCTTCTACCCAGTGAATTATTAACTCTGGGACCACAGATCATATGACTGAGTCTGCTTCTGGTTTCATCTCATATACCCCTCTCTTCGGTCGCGATAAGGTGAGCATTGCAGATGAATCTCTTTCCTCTATTGTCGGAAAGGGTTCCATCTCTTGCTCCTCTCTCACCTTGTCCTTTGTTCTACATGTTCCCGATTTCACTCGTAATGTACTTTCTATTAGTCATATCACTAATTTCATGCATTGCTCTGGGACATTTCTTCTTTCCTCTTGACCTGATGACAAGGAAGATGATTGACTCTTGGAGTAGGTCAATGGACTCTATGTGCTCGACTCCAACCAAGCTCCTCGTCCTCCGGCTCTTTACTTAAGCACCACCCATCCATTGTATTCCTGGCATTGTCGCCCGGGCCACCCGTCTACTAGTGTTATGAGATTGTTGTTTCCTGCTCTGTCTACTATTGTTTTTTATTCCTTTGTGTGTGATGTTTGTACTATTAACAAACATCATCATATTATGTTTAATCATATTTCTTTACCTTGTTCAACTCCTTTTGCAGTTATTCATACTGATATTTGGGGGCCTTGTCCAATACCTTCTACCTCTGGTTGTGTGTGGTTTTTTATTTTTATCGATTGTTTCTCTCATACCACTTGGTTATATTTGCTGCAAAACAAAAGCGATGTTTTTCCCGTATTTCGTAAATTTTATAACACGATCTCCACTCAGTTTTATACCGCCATTAAAATTCTTCGTAGTAACAATAATCGTGAATACATGGATTCGCAGTTTGAGCAATATCTTGCTGATCATGACATCCTCCACTAAACTACTTGCGCTTATTCTCCGGCTCAGAATGGTGTTGATGAGCCGAAAAATCGACATTTTTTGGAGGTCGCTTGATGTCTGTTGTCCACCATGCATCTTCCAAAATTCTACTAGAGAGATGCAGACCTTACTGCGACTTATCTTATTAATCGTATGCCCTCACGCATCCATGGGAATGTCACTCCTCTTAGCACTCTCCATGTTCCTTCTTCTCAGCTTTCCCCTTAGGTGTTTGGATATGTTTGTTTCGTTCACATCCACCACCCTCGTCCAAACAAGCTCGATCCTGGGGCACTGAAGTGTGTCTTTATTGGTTATTCTCCCACACAGAAGGGGTACAAGTGTTTTCACCAACCTACGAAGAAAGTTTGTCACTATGGATGTCACGTTCCGTGAATCCAAGGCATACTACCCTGCCTCGGGTGACCCAGCTCCTTTACCTCCTCCTTTTGTCCCTCTGCCAATACCTCCACTGTATCCCTCACTTTAGGGGGAGCCTCCACCAGTGGAAGTGAGTTCTCTTATTGTTGCTCTACCTCTTCCATCTATTCCTCCAAGCTTGCAGGTATATACTCGACGCACAAAGTGGATAAGCACACAAGATCTGACTATGGCACCAGAACAGTCATTGGATCCTAACCCAGGGCCTTCCGATCCACCAATTGCCCTTAGGAAAGTATCCGCTCTTATACTCCACATCCTATCTCACATTATGTATCTTATGACTTTCTTTCTCCTGCCTACAAGTCCTTTGTGTCTTCTCTTGCTTCTTTTTCCATACTTGTATCTTGACAACAGACTCTGGAGGTCCCTATGTGGAGAGAGGCAATGGTTGAGGAAATGACCGCTCCTGAGAAGAATCATACATGGAACTTGATGCGCCTTCCCTATGGAAAGAAGACAGTTAGGTGTAAATGGGTGTTCTCTGTCAAACAGAACACCAGAGCAATGTTGATCACTCACTGTTCATCAAACATATGACAGAAAAACTCACTGTTCTCATTGTATATGTGTTGATGATATAGTCATAACAAGTGATGACGTGAAAGAAATCCAAAATCTAAAACAGAAATTGGTCCGGGAGTTTGAGGTCAAGGGCCTAGGAAAACTCGGGTATTTCTTTAGTATTGAAGTTGCAAGGTCGTAGCAGGGAATCTTTATCTCTCAGAGGAAATATACTCTGGACCTCCTTGAGAAAATGGGGATGAGTGGATGTAGACCAGCTGACACCCTGATTAAAGCAAACCACCGTTTGGAGCGTAATGATGGGGAGGTAATTGAAGACACCTTTGAGTTTCAGAGATTAGTGGGGAGGCTGATATACCTGCCACACACTCGCCTTGATATTTCTTATGCGGTAAGCGTTATCTGCCAGTACATGCATGCTTCATGGACATGTCATTTCGATGCAGCTCACAGAATTCTTAGGTACCTCAAATCCACACCAGGAAGGGGTATCTTGTTCGCTCCCAATTCATGTTTAAATATTGAAGTTTACACTGATGTCGATTGGGTCGAGTCTGTTGAGGATCGACGATCAATTTCAGGATATTGTTCTCTTGTCGGGGGCAACCTTGTTACTTTGAGGAGCAAGAAGCAACATGATGTGGCAAGATCCAGTGCAGAAGCCGAGTTTAAAGCTATGACTCATAGGGTTTGTAAAGACTTATGGCTATGCTCCTTGATGAGTGTCCTTGGCCTTACTGAGGCAGGACCCATCCGACTCTATTGTGACAATAAGTTAGCTATCAGTAACGCCCACAATCCTGTTCAACATGACCACACCAAACACATTGAAGTAGATCGACACTTCATTAAGGAGAACATTGAGAGGGGAATTATGTGTACTCCTTTTGTTCCCTCTGACAGACAATTAGTTGACATTCTCACCAAAGGGTTGAGTGAGAATACATTTGGAAGGATTGTTGACAAGTTGGACATGATTAATATCTCACGTCCAACTTGAGGTGTGTTACAATATGTTGAAATTTATGTTTTTTTAATATTGATATGTAATAGTTGTTCTATCCGCCTCCATTTATAGAGAGGATTAGGTCTTGGAAATTAATAGAATTCATTCAACCAACATGTAGCAAAGGGGTACAATCAAACTTATGACATCGACTATGATGACACCTTTGCACCCATGGCGAATATGATCACAATACGAACATTGGTATCCATGGCAGCGAATGAGAGATGGAAACTATACCAGCTCGACGTGAAGAATGTATTTTTTATGGTGATTTGTTGGAGGAGGTGTACATGGAGGTACCACCAGGGTTTGGCACGAAACAATTTGTCGGTAAGGTATGTAGACTTAGAAAGTCTCTTTATGGGCTGAAGCAGTTTCTTGGAGCTTGGTTTGGCAGGTTTAGGAGAGCTATGATAGGCAGGGGGTATTCGCAGACCAATGCTGATCATACAATGTTCTTTAGACGATATAGAGTTCCCACTACAATGTTTGTTGTGCATGTGGACGATATGATTATCACTAGTGATGATGAGAGTGAAATTGCTTAGCTGAAGACAAGATTGGGCAAGGAATTTGTGGTAAAGGATTTGAGACAGCTAAGATATTTCCTTGGGATTGAGATAGCTCATGGTGCAGAGGGGATTGTTTTATCTCAACACAAATATGTGCTAGACTTGCTGACGGAGACAAATATGTTGGGGTGCAGGCCTGCAGTTGCTCATATTGATCAAAAGTCTAAGCTCAGTGTTGAGGCAGGAAAGCCAATCTATAGATAGAGGTACCAGAGGTTGGTAAGCCGCTTGATCTATCTGAGTCACACTCATCCAGACAAATCCTTTGCTATAAGTGTGGTGGGCCTCTATATGCATGATCATAGTAAGAGTCATATGATGTTGTATACCAAATTCTGAGATACTTTGAAAAGTGCACCAAGGAAGGGGTATCTTTCAGAATAATGGGCATTTGAACATCGATGGATATTTTGATTCAGACTAGGCTAGTTGTGCCGATCACAGGAGGTCCACGTTCGGATACTGCATGTTTGTAGGAGGTAATCTGGTCTCTTGGAAGTGGAAGAAGCAAAATGTAGTTGCAAGATCCACAACTGAGGTAGAGTACAAGACCATGTCCTTAGGTGAATGAGAGATTTTATGGTTAAAATCGCCGCTGATAGAGCTCACGATGAACCAAGGTAGGAAAATGACATTGTGGTTTGACAGCAAGTCAGCTATTAGCATTGCAAACAACCCCTTTCAACATGACAGAACCAAGTATGTGGAGATTGACAGGTTCTTCATCAAGGAAAAACTGAATACCTAGTTATTAAAAAGCAAGCGGCTGATTGTCTCACTAAGAGACTCAACTCACTTGATTTGTCTAAATTGTGTGATAAGATGGATTTAGTTTATATATTTCGCTCATCTTGAAGGGGAGTGTTGATATTGAAATGTAAACTTGTGTATGAGGGTACGAAGAAATAAAAATAAGAATCCTTTTTTCCACTATTTTTACTATGGCCATATCTTCCATGCGGTGCAGTCCGGCCTCTAAATGAGGGAAAGCTATACAGCTCAAAGCAAGTATCCTCTAGCATGACAACTTTTGTCATAATGGTTACTCCAGGTGATCTTTGTTTGTGGACCTGGGTTTGAACTCTCAAGTATTGCGACCTCCAGAATATTGATTAGCAACAAGTGCAAAGCCTTCAGAAGTGACCTCTGAATTCCAAGATTGTTGAAGATCATATTGCTGCTGCACAATGTTATATATCTCCGTCAAGGAAGAGACTAAAGTGCAGTGAAGAATCTGAACAAAGAGACTAAAGTGCAGTCAAGAATCTGAACTATTATCTGATCTGTGTATGCGATGTTGGAACTAAAAAAATATGTTGCAATCATCACGTGCTCAAACAAGTATTGCATCTGGGATGCATACAAAGTAGACGAAGTCAAAATGATCATACTCCTGATACAACAGGATAAACTCCAAGTATTAGGTAGGCGGCAATCTGTCTCCTTGTCAAAGGAGAAAATCTTCCTTTTGTAATTGAAAAATCTGAGTTGTGTTCCCTTTTTCCGAGTGTGTGGACTTGGCTCTTCTTCAAATGTCAGCTCCAGTATCCAAGAACAGGGAATTCCTAGCAATAGGTTCTTGCATGGATTAATAAGCCACAACATAGTCAACAAGTTCTTGCATTCCCATTGTCCCTAACCACTGGCAGTATCGATGGTTCTTTTGTAGTGCTATCTACATAGTCAGATAGTCAGTGGCGCTTCAGGGCCAGAGCAATAGAACACCTTTTGCCTTCATCCTGCAATTTAACTCTCCCTTCCTCACATCTGTGTCAGGCAATCCTCTCTCCTCAAATTCTTTAATCCTAACTGATTCTCAACGACTATGCTGTGGTGTCCTCCCAGTCCTCCCTCATATTGTCTCCCACATCAATGCCAACCCATCTTATTATGTCTCTTCCCTGCTTTCGACATTACCGTTCTTTTCAACCTCCCTTATCTTGTTTGAAGCAATTTTTTTCTTTTCTCCCTTTATCGAAGAAGCTTTACCCTCTTCGATGGCGACGTGTGACAAAATCAGACCAATATCTTTATTATTCTTTAGAACATGTACTACACAGCCTTTTCGCTTGTTTGTTTTAAATTAGTTTTATATGTTTTGTAATTTTAGAAAAGCAAATAATGTGTTGGTAAAACCAATGTGTTGGTAAAACCAATATTTATCAATTTCTTTCGGGCTGAGCTGGCTAGAGTTGAGCTAAATTTAAATATCTTAAGTTCGAGTTGGCGGGCTCGAATTCTATCTCGGCCACCCCTAGTTCCAATTTTATTTCTTGCTCAACTTATCAAACCTGATTCTGCTAAATGGAGTCTGAAAGTCTCCACTCCAAGCCTAAAATTTACCAACTTTTTTTTGCTTTTGTTACTTATAAAGCGTAAATTGTCACAGGAAACATTGGTTCGCTTCCTTTTGATTTGTGTATTCATTTTTCGTTTGAATACTCCTAAAGGTTTAGTTACGTTGGTAAAATAAATATAATATTACACAAGCATGCTGTTCACTGAAAGCCTGCTCCCCGCCGCCCACCTCCTTTCTTGACCATAGAACATGCTACGGAAGACAATGCACTCTCTCAGAGTCGGGTATATTTTTATTTTGGTATTATTTTCCTCGATTCAAGGGTTTAAACAAGCCTTTGTGAAGATGACATGCTCTTAAATATTCTCCTAAAAATATCTGTTGTAAATAATATTTTATAGTTGCCTTAATTGATCAGATTCCTTCCAATGGTTTCAAGATTAGGGGCAACACACAATTTGCCAATCCTACAATATAATATTAAGTGCACACACATCTCAATGAACATAAAAATATACAATTGGATGGATGCTAGACTGAGTCATTGATATTAACCTCATCTTTGGGTTTTTTTTTCAAACTACAAGTTCACTTATAATTTTTTGATGGAGAAATAATGTATAATGCTTGATTGTGATGAGAACAAATCATGATGATTGTCATCAATAGCTTTACTTTGATAAATGACACTCACATAGTTACTCTAATATAATTTGTTATTTAATCTTTAAAAGCACAATTTTTTGTTTAATATATATATTTTTGTAAATCCGCACTTGATTATCAAGTTTCTTTATTATTAATAAATGATCTATTATTAGGCTCATAAACTTTTTACGAAAATATTTTAATTAGTTGACAGATACTCTGATGCGGGCGTCGCCGCATCTGTGGACGCATGATATTATCGCACGCCAGTTCTATTTTATTATATGCTATTTTCTGTCATTTTTAACTCCCCATTGCTATTTTGAGTTCCGGCTCATTGGTTTGTCCACCCGATGAGACCCTGAATAAAAGATCTGGTAATTTTAGTAGTTAGGATGTAAGAGGCAAACTAAATTATTCAAGATTGAAAAAAAATTATTAAGGGGCAAATACAATATTTGGAAATATAATATTTTATATTTGAGAAAGAGGCAAAACTTGGAAATACATTATATGAAGATATATTATTTAGGAAAATCATATTTTGGAAAGACCATATTCAGAAAGAGGCACAATTTCATTTATAAAATTAGCCCTCCCCGTGAAAGAGAGGGAAGACCGGATTGTACAGGAGGACAAATATTGTTCTCCTTGTATTGTAAGGATGCCACCTTCTAGATACTGTTCTCCTTCACGATTGAAGCCGCTGGTTGCTAGACACAACGCCGCCGCACCCTACGCCAGAGTCGACGACGGGAGATTCCTTCGCCGAGCCATTCGTGATCGCATCCAAGTGACAGGGCCACCGTTGCCAGCATTCCCTTCTTCCGGCGCCCCGTCCAGTGCCGCCATATTTAGATTGCCATTGACAAATGTCGTGCGCTTTGGCAACCCTCCAGACCGATCACCCTGAAGTTCTCCTTCTATTCAAAGAGCGATCTCCTACTATGTTCTTCCCCTGTTGTTCAAAGAGCGACTTCCTACCGTATTCCAACGCCTATGAGTCACAACTGGCTGATCACCTACAACAACCTGATTTGGAAGGGCCACTTCTAACCATAGTTTGCAATATGCTTGGGTAAACTCCACCCCTTCTTTTCTACTTCATTACATTAGGTTAATTTTATGCGATTCAATTAAATATTGCTTGGTTTACCTCTAAATTTCAAATTGCTTGGGTTACCGTTATTCATAAATTATTTTGTGTTTTTGGCTTGTGAATGTACGAGTCTCGCAACGATTCAAGACATAACATTTAAGAATTTTCTCTCAAATAATAATTATCAACTATAGCAAAGTTCAGACGTCGAGAGCGATTTCACGCGCTAAAATTCTATTTGGCACACTCGGCCTATTTTATTCAAATTAAAAATCAGTTGCAAGTTTTTTTATAAAATATCTCATCTTTCAAAATCCTAGGTTTTGTTTATATCATACTTGCTATCATTGAACCAAACAAGAAGAAGATTATTGAATTCAAGATACAATATATGCTCGATATATAACTCTTGATTGCAATATCTCCCCTAAGAGCCTTCTCTCCTAAGAGAGTCTAAACAACCAAATGATCCAAGATACTCAATTCAATCTCCCTCACTCCCTTATATAGGTGGGAGTCGACATCCCATGGAATTACAGTAATGTTACTTATTGCTACATAGACCATAGACACCAGTAAATCTACGATGACAATGCTTGGCGAGTTGGCTATGGGCGTGACGATTCGTATGCATATCAACACTCCCCTCCTGAAAATTGACTTGTATTCAAGGTCGAGACACGTGGGGGGGGGGGGGGGTCGGCAACTAGCATCAAAAGATCCATGTCAGCGAAGTTGGGATCATCGCCTTCGACACCAAGCAACAAGCACAATTCATTGAGAGGGAATTTGTGTTTGGGCAAGTATAGTTGATGGCAATGAAAACCCTTTCGGTGAAGCTCGAGGTACTTTTAGTGAGATAAGCATTGGGATGGTGAGGTATCAACAATAGAGGCACCGACAGCGACGGTTGCGGGACTATCAATGGAGGTTGTGGTGGAGGCGAGGGATCCAGGCGATAGAGTGGTGGCTAAGGATTTGGCGGTGGAAAAAGCTGATGGGTTGGCTAAGTAGAAGAGGGCATTTAGGCTGCGTAGAGTTCCACGTCAAGGAAACGAGCTTGCTCCATAGCGCGTGAGAGAATGAATGGGTTTTGGGCACAAAGACGCGTGTTGTTGTGTGGTTGCATGCCCGTTAGGAATTACCCTAGATTGTGGTCAGGGCAGAGTTCGATAATATGCATGGAGACCTCGATGAACTGAACGATGTAGGTCATGACAGTGTCACAAGACTTCCATGTAGATAGTTGTCATGGGGTGCTTCTGGTTGGCGATGGTGGACTGAAGGTCGAAAAACTACTCGGGGCAGGCAATCCAACCTACGGAGTCGGTGTAGTTGAACATCGTAATCTCAATCCAATGGAGATGGGCTTGATGAATGTCCCTGATGGAGTGTAGGAACCCCATGCAGTCTACAGCAGGTTGGTATGCGGTTGGTAGTGGAGGAGAGGGCTGAGGTGTCAGTGGATGGTTGATGGCGGTGGACGCGAGTTTGTGGAGAAGTGAGATCATCTAATTGGGCTTCAATTCGGTCTAAGCGGGTGGAATTTGAGGAAGCCGAAACAGAGACATCCTCATCGCTGTGTAAGGTCATTAAATGTGTACTGGGCACGTAATTGGAACCAACGGATCTTGAGAAGGGAGGTGAAGGGTTACTGGCTGCTGGAGGGGATGGAACGCACATGAATTCAGAAAAGGTGGTGCTGGAACAGTTGGAGTGAGAGGCATGGGCCGGTGATGATGAGGAAACCATGGGGACAAGGATGTGGCAGATACAATTAGGGTTGGGTTTGTTGTGGGATCATCGGCTTGGTCACGACATTCAGCAAGCACGAGGAAGTCACACTAATACAGTTGACGAGGAGAGCGGAACAATAAGAGATTGTGATGGTAAGATTGTTGGTTTCATGGAAAAGCATGGTAAGGTCGGCGTTGCTGGGGTCGACTCGTGCTCGTTGGGCTAAGGTTATCGAGTGGGCGATGGAGCTAGGTTGCACGATCAAACCATTGGAGTTGAGGTTTGCTAGCAACATAATTTCTTAGACATGGTTGATCAGGCGGACGTAGACATGGACAAGCCACTCCGCGCCAGTCGCGTAGAGTGATCATGGTTGAAGACGATGGAATCGTGTCACACGGGTGGTAGAACTGCAGGATCACACCACTTAGGGTTTGAAATCGATCCCGGTTTGGGTGGCAGGTCTGATGAATTGATAGATCCTCATTATCATCGAACCAAATAAGAAGAGAATTTATCGAAATCGTGATAAAATATATCGATGTATGTTTGATTTCCCACTCTTCAAGGCAGAATCCCCCTAAGTGCTCCTCTTCTTTGAGAGTCTAAATAATCAAATGGTCTAGGATACTCAATTATCTCTCCTCTGCTCCCTTATATAGGCTGGAGTAGGCATCGTTGTGGGCTGCATAGACCATAAACATGAGCGAGACTATGATGACAATGCTTGACGAGTTGGTTGTGGAGCCAAAGGGTTCTATGCGTCTCACTAGTTGTTGAAGCCGGGAAAATCCCAACTCCAAAATTCGGATCAATGCGGCATAAGGTCACTGATTCTGCAGTCCGGCGTCACAATTCAATTGACTAGCGCGGGAGAGATAAAATTGTCTATAAGCACATTCCAAGTGCTCCAGCAGGGAGGTCCCACCACGTACCCGGAAGTTTGGGATAACTCTTCCAGTCGGATAAGAAGTGTGATCGGGAGGTAGCTAGGCCAACATACAAGGGGGAGTTGATCTCGACCGTCAACGCAGGGGCTTGGTCTTACAAGAACACATTAAAACCCGACAACCGTCCCATCACCCGCTCCGGGTGTTATGAGAGTCAAGTCAGAGGCTCGTTTCCCAACTCGATCGTGGAGATCTCTTCATGCCTACCATGCCAGTTTGAGACACTTTCAAGAAGAGAAGTTAAAGCCCCCAAATTTCAGGGTGTCAAAGAAATATCATCGATGTATAAGTGTAAACAAGCGTACCATTCCCTCATAGGAGTAGAACTTTTTCAGGTTATCATAATTCTAGGTGTTTGAGGAGTTGAAATGAATAACATAGCGACCAGGTTGTTGAAGCGATCGCTCTAGTGGAGGTGCTCTGGCTCATGAAGCGATCTTGTTCATGTCCTCGTACTACTGTTACTATTAGTAGTAGGAGGCGCTCTGGCTCTAGTGGGATCCTCACGAATAGAAAAAGATTGCAGCCAATATAATAATAATTGTGTGACCTTACTTTTTCGGTCTGAACTGAAGAATCAGTTAGATATGGTGCAAAATTGATCTTGTTCTATAATTGATCAAAATCTTTAAAAAAAAGGGTAGGCATTCACCATCTTTCAAATTTCATGATTTAATCAGGAAATTATGATTTATTTTATTATTTTAAGTTCCGAAGTTGAGAGTGGCACCAACTGTAAAGAAGGTGCAAGAAGCTCGATTATGATGGTTCAGACACGTACAAAGAAGATAATTAGAGACACCTATTAGGCGTTGTTAGAGTTTAGCCATTAAGCATGTTTAACGGGGGTCAAGAAAGATTTGGAATGAAACTACAAGGAAAGACATGATGTACCTATGCATTAGTGAGATTAGCCATAATGATGTCAAAGGATCCATATAGCCGACCCCACAATGATGGGATAAAGGCTTGAGTGTTGTTGTATTAAGTTCCAAAGCCTCCCATTGGAGTTTGCATAATCACAAATTGCACCTCCTCTATCTTTTGAAATTTCTTGAATCTCTCCCGTGAGTTTACATTTCACAATATGCATGCACAAAAATATCCCCTTGGAGCTTCTCTCTAGGGGGGTATTCTCCAAGGGGGTATTTTCGTGCATGCATGTTATGAAATGTAAATTCCCGAGAAGATCCGTATAATTTCAAAAGATAGAGGTGCAACCAGTAATTTTGCATACATACAGAGGAGGTCCCTGTACATGATGACACCTTTATTTTTTTCTACATAACTTCTATTTTATGTTATGTGGTCAAATTTCTCCTGAAATTACAGTACAAATTTAGAAAGTATCTGATCTAGAATTTTAGCCCCCAATCCGTTATTTCCACCGCTCATACTTTCCATTTTTGTCCGGATTCGCTCCTAAATAGCGGATCTACCCATCCCCGGACCGGATCTACTTATTCGTGATTGGATCCACCGCTTTATTGCCCGTTCTCACCGTTTTAATATTTTCTTGTTCTTTTTTAATATCTGTGTGACGCTAAATTTTCATTGCTTATACTCATTCGTTGAAACATTGATCATCGCATCGTATATAGGTTTGGATTAGCGTGTCACCCGTGCACTCACATCTAGCGTTGTATGTTTGTGCACCACTAGCCTACCCCTACATCAGTATCTTTCTCCTTCTTTCTTACAAATAATAATAATAATAATTTCTGTGATCTAGTGGCTCAACTTTTGTAAGAAATGAAAAATTCTTTTCGTTTTAAAAATAGGTTTTTGCCACTGCAATATCTCTGGCTGCATCAAAATCAAACATAACTATCTAGACTGTCTCCGGTGAGTTTGGACAAAAACGTCAGTCATAAAATATGAGTTTGGCACGACAATGGTTATGATTGCCTGGAAAAAAAACAAGTTTTGAACATAAAAATAGACGGAGTTCCCTAGGTTATGTTGGAGCCGTTCACGAACAATGGTTCATAATCACCGCGTTCACAACCGCTAACTCCGTGCCAAACGAACCCTTAAAATAAAAAAAAAGTTTGGATATTGGTCAATAGATTCAATTTGTCATTTTCATATTGTGTATCATTTACTTCGTTCTCTAATTTAAGAATTTGAAACTTTTTCAGGTGAGGAAATTGGAAGGCTACCTTGTTAAGCGCTGGTACAATAAAGGCATAAAACCAGCCAAGCATATTTTACTTCCTCATGCTCATTACAACTGTATAAAGGCTTCCCCTTCCTAGTTGTTCTATTCTTCAAGCCCAATAGAGAATTCTGAGGTAGTACCATATTACATATATCTTGGAATAATTACTAAAACTTCCCCTGGAAGTTTTCATAATTACAGATTTCACCCCTCTTATTATTGAAATTACATAAACCTCTCATGAATGTTACAAAACATAACATTTACCTCAGCTGAAGTTCACATTTCATATCATTCATGCATGTTAGAAATGTGAACTTCAGGAGAGGTAAATGTTATGTTTTGTAACATTCGGGGGAGGTTTTTGTAATTTCAATAATAAGAGGGGTGCAATCTGTAATTTGTCAAACTTAGAGGGGAGGTCCTGTAAATTCCCCTATATATCTATTTTATTCTTGGAAATCTTATTCTGCAACTGAATAAATGAAGTGAACATGAGCACTTAGAATACATGGGACGTCTATTAACTGTTTAATGCAGGGACCGATGGCGTGGATTGAGAGGGTGCAGCGGTCTGGAATTCTAGGGTTTTCTGAGCCGCAGAGCCTTCAAACAGTTTCGGACGCGATTATCTCTGCCATCTTTTATATAACTGATGTCGAGCAGACGCCCGCTCTTCCTCAACAATACAGCTGCAAATTTCTTCAGGTTCGATCGTCTCCGCCCGATCCGGCCTCCACGCTACGATGTTCGAGGTAGGCCCAGCCATTTGTTTAGTGTTTCAATTACTGTGAATCTGACAAAATAGGGAAAAGAAAACTGCATGCAATTCAGTGGTTGATTTATGAAATATATAATGCATGAAATGAATAAATAGTACCCAGGAGGCATTTTCGCCATTGTTCATGCACGAAGATTAGTCTTGTTATCTCCAGACAAACTTTTATCTGTAGAACGACTGCACTTCCGCCCCTATACCGTTTGATATATTTACTGAGAAGTTCGTTATGAAAGACGACTAGAAATTTGCACATTACAAATATAAGAAGAACGTAGTGAGCGACGTCTATAATTTGCTAAAGTGCATCCCATCTGAAGATTCCAGATTGTCGAGCGAAATTATCTTTTTCCCCGTAATCGATTGAAAGCACAGTGAGTGGTACCCTATACATGGAGGTGAATTTTTTTTGTATGGGTCCGGCCGTCCAAATCGGGTCCCGTGCCTTGGAGATTGTGCCAAGTGTTCTGAAAAATAACATGCAATGATCTCTCTTGGTTTTTTCAGAGAGATCGTTTGGGTCTTATTCCCTGTGGAGATTAATCATTTTGTTCTCTCGGAGTTATCATTATGATCTACGCATTGAAAATGTTAGAATGAACCTTTACATTTGCGGGTCACTTTGAACGATCGTCAAGAATTACCCTAAACGCACAACGAAAAATGATAACATTTTCAATCTACAAATTTGCACCTAACATGGACAATTTTCTGGACATCTAAGACGAGTTGTTTCATGATCACGAGAGCAAGGTCACCGCAACTAATTGCAACAACTATATATTGATAGATAGAAATTTATTTTCGAAGCTTTTGAAGAAAGAATGTAAAGAAGAAGGGCATTTTTTGAGTGACTACAATTTTGAAGTTTCTAAATTGAACTTGAAACTTGTGAGCCCGTTCGTGAAATTGAGATGATCAAGATTGCAGATGTCAGATGTCGGGTTTACATAGGTTTGAGTTTGATATATCGGATGTAAGATTGTGGGGGATATATCAGACATATTTTATAAATATCAAATTTTAATATTTAAATAAATTTATTCAAATATAGACATTTTTTTAAACATGTATAGTATACACATAATGTATGCTTATAACTTTCATAATAAATATTTATACATATAATGTATGTTTGTCAATTACATATGAAAGATGTGTCTGCGACAGTAAATGACACTGAGCACCAAATGAGGGCAAGATGAGAGTCGTCGAAGCAAGGCTTAAAGAGATGCACAAAACAAAATTTATCATTCGTATCGAACATGCCAGCCAACATCTACAACAATGAATATGATTACAATAATACACAAAATGATAAAGTTTGATTTCCATTTTAAAAATGAAAAATTGGAGTCCCATGTCAACCAAAGCGACGAGAGCAAAACTTCTCGAACCCGAGTCGATTGAGCCGACCCGGCTAGCTACTTGGCCTAATGAGTTAGGGTATGGTTAATTGAGTCCTTGTGTGATTCTTTTGGATAGCCTAGGCATCCACTGTTACAATTTCGGAAAGTAGGACACACAACTATGAATTCTAAGAGGAAAAGAGGGAAGAGAGAGAGAGAGAGAGGGAAGAAAGCAATAACCCATAGGTTTCCCAAGTTTCTTAATATCATCAAGATAAAGAAAATATACAGAGCCGTGAGTTAGCACCCTAGGATTACAAAATTAGGAAAGATATATTTGATTCCTTAGAATATTTGCGTTTCTTAATGAATTTCCGTCGGTGTGTCGCTAGTAGGTCTTTTGTGACGTTGGTATACCCGCCGCACCGGCGGATGTCTCTCCCTCTGCATTTGTAACACCCACCCTTGTCTTCGGATGCTTCTGATCTCTCCTATGCTTGGCGCTCACAAAGTGTCATAAGTCATTAAGAAGCCTTCTTCTTCCCACACACTCTTTGTAGAACTCCAAATATCCTTTAATGCCAACTTATCTCTCGAGTCATTAGGAGCACGCGCACATCGAAATGAAGATCTGATTATGACGAACTTCTCCTCTTGAAGACCAGAAGAAAATCCATATATCATTAGAAGAACTTCATGGGGGAAGTGAGTCTGAGAGATGCCTAAAATTTTATTCATTTCCTCTTTGAAGTGATGATTGCCAAAGATTCTAACTAAGATTCATCAGCCTCATTCTCTTCATATTGATGTTTGGCGGAACTGTCACATAGGCGGAACTAGATAGGGACACACACGGGCACTTGCCCGGGTCAGAATTTTGAAAAACAATTAATGCTGCTAGGTGTAGCTATCTATGTAGCTGTTCCTGTAATTTTTCTTGTGCCCCCAAAACTGATTCTTGTGCCTTTGTAGTTATGTGAATAGCCTCTCTCCCAAATGCTTTTGCCCCTCTTCCTGTCCTTCTCATCCAAATGCAACGGTAGGGCCTCCCATTTGCGAGAAAATTTTACATACAAGTGGTGTACCATGCTCACCGTCCATAAATAAATACCCCCCTCCTACATTATTTACGGAAAGCCCCCACGCCTTTTTGTTTCGCGCTCCTTTTCATTTCCAAGACCTACCTGGCGCTTCTTCTCCGTTTCGGCGATCGGCGATCCTCCGCTTCTATTTCCGACCTAGTTTACTTCCCTTATCCATTTCCGACTGCAACTCCCCCGCCCATTTCTCCGATCGGCGTACCTCGGCCATCCAGATGTCGACGATCCTATCGGAAAACGAAGAAGTCCATCCAGATGTCGACGAGGTGCCTGCAGACCATCTCCTTTCCTCAGTAGGCGATCGATCGCTGATGGTGATTGCAGGTGTTGTTCGTCCTCTTTGGCTGATTTTTTAGTTCTTCTTTAAGGTTTATTTATTTTTGACCTCTAAACGACCTATATACTTGAGTGCAGGTGATGCAAACAAGCCCCATAATCCCCAATGTAGTGATTCCCTAATATCTTCGCTGCGCACTGTAAGTTTAGCAATTCCGCACATTCATTTGTTCAGGTGAAATTTCTTATAGAAATCAAACAAAAATTGGAACTGTCAAAATTTAAGTGTTTAGAACTGCAAAGGTCGGAACTGTCATATTTTACTGAAGCAGAGGCACATATTACTTGCAGCGTAAGATTGAACTGAAAAAATTTCTTGTTTTTGAACTGTAAAATTTCTTGTTTTTGAACTGTAAAAATTTCTTGTTTTTGAACTGCAACCTAAGTTTTAACCGAAATTAAACTTAAGATGGAACTGTAAAAAGTAGTAATTGTTTATTTATGTGAGTTTGGTTGATTCCTTTTGACCGGGGAAAAAGTAATCAAGTATCAAAACAACTGTATTCGAATATACAGCTAATTTGCAATGTAACTTTGGACTGCAAACAATAATATTTTTTGGAACTGTAACAAATCCAGAGTTTTGAACTGTTAAAATAATATTTGTTAAATTGGTACTGTAAATAAGCTATTGTTTTCAACTGTAAAAATAATAATTGTTAATTTGGTACTGTAAATAAGCTATTGCTTTTCAACTGTAACTGATTAATCAAAGACTCTAAAGTGCAATCTAACTTTGAAGAGCAATTACACGATCTTTGGGACTGTAAAGAGGACTGTATATTGAACTGTAAAAATAGGAATTGTGTATTGTTATTTTGGTCTTTAAGAATTTAAACATATTGGAAAGTATAAAGTCCACTTGACAGTCATCGTCTACTCACTTCTATGTGGTTTGGCTGAAATGTTTTTTTTTAATTTGTTGTAACTATAAATTGACAATAATACTGTTTTTTCTTAAACTTCCCGTTGTGTTCCCCACTGTTCATTCAGAAGAAGAAGCTTACATTATGTACTGTGAATATGCACATCGAGTCGGATTTAGTGTGCGAAAGCAACATATTACCTATTGGACTCATACATCGATTATCAAAGTTAGAGGATATAGTTGTTCCAAAGCAGGAACCAAACGCATAAAGCCATCCCCAAAGAAGTACCACAAATTAGATACTCGCACGGGATGTTTGGCATGCATCCATTTTCATACTGATTCAGAGGGAAAGAATTGGACAGTTGCTAAATTTGTTGAGGAACACAACCACCCAACGGCAACCGAGAAGGAGAGTCATTTATTGAGATCTTGCCGCTCAATTTCAGAAATGCAGGGCAATCTTCTAAAAAATATGACTGGTGCAGGGATTAAACCCGTGGACGCATACAATTTTATGTCGGATGAGGCTGGAGGACCAGAAAATATTGGTTTTTCAAAGACAGATGCATTCAACTACATACAGCGCGAAAGAGCTTCTTTAATTGAAAGCGGCGACGCGGCTAGTCTTCTTGATATTTTACAAGAGAAACAGTCAAATGATAACATGTTCTCATACTATGTGAAGACTGATGAGCTGAAGAGATTAACGGGTTTCTTCTGGATGGACGGCAATAGCAAAGTTGATTACGATTGTTTTGGAGACGTTTTGATATTTGATACAACATATCGTATGAACAAGTATAATCTTGCATGTGCACCTTTCATCGGTGTCAACCATCATTGGCAGAATATTTTCTTAGGAGGGGCTTTCATTGCTGAAGAAACAATTGAGTCGTTCTGTTGGGTTTTTGAGTCCTTATTGAAGTGTGTTGGTAGAAAAGAACCAATAACTATTTTTACTGATCAGGATCAAGCCATGTCTGCTGCTATTGAGCAAGTCTTCACAAAGACTCGACATCGATTGTGTCAATGGCACATCTGCAAAAAAGCCCCTTCTAAGGTGCCTAGCTTCAATCATAACAGTAGCATTCGTGGATTATTCTACAAATGTATGGCGAGGTGCGATGGGGACAATGAATTTGATAGAAATTGGTATGAGATGCTTACTAAGGGTAATTTACAAGATAATAGATGGTTGAACGATTTGCACAATGTTAGGAGGAAGTGGTCTACAGCTTTCAATAAGGATTTGCTTGACCTTGGTACCTTATCCACCCAAAGAAGCGAATCAGCTAATAACTGTTTGCATGGGTCCTCGAAAGGGACTAGTTCTTTAGTTGAGTGTTTCCTTGGTTTGGAAAGGCTTGTTTTATCTTGGCGAAGGGGTGAGCGTGAGGAGGATTTCAAAAACAAGCACGGAGTGGTTACCATGAAGCCCAAGACATCTCTATTACTAAAGGAAGCCGCAAAGTTATACACTCGAAAAATATATGGGATTTTTGAGAAGACCTACACAGAGGGAGCCCTTGGATTAAGTATTGTTGAAGAAATGCGATATGATGAGCAACAAATGTTGTTTGTGATAACAAATTGTGACGGGTCCGAGGATGAGAAAAGATGGTATGTAAATTTCAACTCAACAACATATGATTCAGATTGCTCCTGTAAAGGATTTCAAACCAAAGGGTTATTATGTCAACACATATTAAGAGTCTACAACTGTAGGAATGTGAAGCAAATTCCAATGAAATATGTGTTGAAGCGGTTAACCCTAGATGCTAAAAAGGGCATATACCTTCCGAATGAACCCTCTATGTCTGAGTTTGAGTCAAACAAGATATTCAGGAATCAGTTGATGCGAACCAGTTACAATTTAGCTAGCCGCATTGAGAACTGTCGGGCTGCGAAAATACATGTAATGAATGTTATGAACGAGTTAGTTAAGCGTACAGATGAGTTGTTGGATAAAGATGACATGGAAAAAAAAGGATTCATGGAAACGGAAGATCCTAATAATACCCAAAATGTAATGAATCCGCCTATGAAGAGGCGAAAAGGTGCTAGTAGCTCTCGTATGAAGGACCACTGGGAACGTGCCCCAAAAACCAAAAGTAATATGTACACAAATTCACTAATGTTCACTTTTTCAATCTATGACTTTTAATCAGATTGAATGAGAAGTTTTCTTAATGTTTCATGTTTTATTAACTTGTAGGGAAAAGAGGTTTGAGCCAGTTCTTCCTATAGCGCATCTGATGGGTATCCAAGCACGAACGGCGGTGACAATAGATGCTGGTGAAGAATATTGCAATGTGATTTGGACTAAGGAATTAATTTTCCTTTAGAACTTGAATTTATGTGAATGTTTAATTGTACAATCTGTTATCATTTTGAACTGGCAGTTATATAAATATTCCTGTTTTTTAACTTTATATATAAATGTTCCTCTAAAAATTGTATGGGTTGTGAAAAATTGTATGAGTTTGAGTTCCAAGTTTAAGCTAAAATTGAAGATACTAATGATTTCTCTCAACAATTACAGCTGCATTATCCTGTTTGAAATGCATGTCAGAATCTTAAAACATGTCCAAATATTTAACATGCAACTTAAAATGGAAGCACCGATTTTTAAAACACATTAAAACCTGTATATCAGACCATCAATAAATAGTTTAGAGTTTTTAAAGTCATTTCCTAATAACCATATTAGCAATCTCAATGAGAAGACTTTTTCGCAAATGTTGTAATCATTTCAGCTGCAAGTTCAGCACGGAATTTAACTGTTTGAGACGACCAATTGCTGCATTCCTCCCATGAAATGTTATCAGTCGATGCAAGGGCCTCCATGTACTTGAGAACATACACTCCACAATCATCTCCATTTGCTTGTTGGGGCAATCCCGAAACTTCAAGAATAGGCCATTCCTCAATGCCTACTGGAAGTGCTCTGGCCGCTTCGTCATGTACCATTTTAACCTGCAAGAGAACTCAAAATGCTTAAAGTGAAATTGTAATTAAATCACCAAAAACTACTTGTCACAAAACTAACCAATGCCGCAAGCCCTTTACTATGCCGTTTTCGTTTCATGGAGTCGTAAAATTCCCATCTATTTTCCTTCAATTGGCACATCAGTAATGCCCAATGGTTGGTTAGGTGGCATGGCATCAAAATTAAATCACTTTTGGAGACAGTTGATTTTGTTAAATGCTTGATTAGGCATCTAGTATTGTCAACATTTTGTCTTCGGTAGTACTGTGGGGAAATGTTAGTAAAGATGAGAGCAAACAATGAGCATTAGTATATGCAATATACTTATTGTACTTACAGCATAGTCAGAGGAAACATAAAGGAAATTTTTTATATTCGAGTTCTTAAGTTCCTTCTTGGCTTTTAATGCAACAGCATACGCATTTAGGTGCGTATTGTGCAGCCAGCGCCCATGAAGAAGATCATCCATTCCCCCGTGTGTCATCAAAACAGTTTCGTGATTGAAAATAGTGTCGCCGCTTCAAATAGGAAACATAAAACTTGCATATTAATAAGCAATACTAGCAAAAACAAGTTCATAAATGTTAAAATTAACCGTGTCAATACCTCTCTGGGAAATTAATAATCATATCATCTAGAACCTTGCACTCAGAAGCTGATATGTACGATCTTCCCGGGTAAACATTTTCTTCCTTTACCCTAACCTTCGTCTTTGGTATTTCTTCCGGTGTAATAAGTACTTTTTGTTTCCTCGATTCTCTGTTCTTTATATTTTTAACCAAAGAATTAATTTTAAAATCATCTGTATCAACCTCTGTTTCAACCTTTACAGTGTGGATTAGTTTTTTATCTGGCGATTCGGCCTGCCGATGCACCGGCGAGGACTGGGGAGGTGTAGAATGCAGTGTTGAGGTCCTGGGTGCGGTAGCATGCAATGGTTGTGGTATGATACTTAATTTTGCTTCCATTTTGGAAAACCACAACTCACAACAATCTATAATTGATCGCACCTCCAATCGCACTTCAGTTTGGATAAAATTCTTAAGCCGGGACTCCAATCCGCGAACACTGTCACCAAATAAATATTCCTCTGCTTCAGTCCTTGACTTCTTCTTTGTTTTCCCCTTCTTAATTTCTTTCTCTCTTTTCTTCAACAATTTTTTCTCAATTTTACTATTCTCACGCAATTCTTCAGCAGTTAGGATATAATCCTCTAACTCATTTTTTAATTCAGCATGCACCCTCTCGTCCAGTACAAGTTCTGCAGTTTTATATTTGTTCTTTGGACCATGTTCGAAATCAGAATCCTTTTCGTCGTCGTCTTCAGCTAGTAAGAGTTGCTCACTCTCTAAAATGTCCGTGAATTTGTGTTTTATCTACAGTTAAACAAACAAATCAATAGTATAATTTCAACATTTCTAACAAAAACACTAAACACTACATCAATATTCAATTGCTTAGTTATGAAAAAAATTGACTGCAAAAGCTATTACTAAGAATTTGACAGGAAAACAATGATAGAATTATACATGCAAAATACTAATTGACTCCAAGTTACAAACCTTGTAACTTGTATGTAGCTTCGTTACAAGATCGAAGCAAAATTGGGCCCGATAACTCTTTTTGGACGACCACCGACAAATTCTTGGTCTGGCATGTTCATCAACAATCTCTTTTGCAATAGGTGTGGCTTTATGAGCACACAAATGTTCAAGAGATTGTTGATGAACATGTCAGACCAAGAATTTGTCGGTGGTCGTCCAAAAAGAGTTATCGGGCCCAATTTTGCTTCGATCTTGTAACGAAGCTACATACAAGTTACAAGGTTTGTAACTTGGAGTCAATTAGTATTTTGCATGTATAATTCTATCATTGTTTTCCTGTCAAATTCTTAGTAATAGCTTTTGCAGTCAATTTTTTTCATAACTAAGCAATTGAATATTGATGTAGTGTTTAGTGTTTTTGTTAGAAATGTTGAAATTATACTATTGATTTGTTTGTTTAACTGTAGATAAAACACAAATTCACGGACATTTTAGAGAGTGAGCAACTCTTACTAGCTGAAGACGACGACGAAAAGGATTCTGATTTCGAACATGGTCCAAAGAACAAATATAAAACTGCAGAACTTGTACTGGACGAGAGGGTGCATGCTGAATTAAAAAATGAGTTAGAGGATTATATCCTAACTGCTGAAGAATTGCGTGAGAATAGTAAAATTGAGAAAAAATTGTTGAAGAAAAGAGAGAAAGAAATTAAGAAGGGGAAAACAAAGAAGAAGTCAAGGACTGAAGCAGAGGAATATTTATTTGGTGACAGTGTTCGCGGATTGGAGTCCCGGCTTAAGAATTTTATCCAAACTGAAGTGCGATTGGAGGTGCGATCAATTATAGATTGTTGTGAGTTGTGGTTTTCCAAAATGGAAGCAAAATTAAGTATCATACCACAACCATTGCATGCTACCGCACCCAGGACCTCAACACTGCATTCTACACCTCCCCAGTCCTCGCCGGTGCATCGGCAGGCCGAATCGCCAGATAAAAAACTAATCCACACTGTAAAGGTTGAAACAGAGGTTGATGCAGATGATTTTAAAATTAGTTCTTTGGTTAAAAATATAAGGAACAGAGAATCGAGGAAACAAAAAGTACTTATTACACCGGAAGAAATACCAAAGACGAAGGTTAGGGTAAAGGAAGAAAATGTTTACCCGGGAAGATCGTACATATCAGCTTCTGAGTGCAAGGTTCTAGATGATATGATTATTAATTTCCCAGAGAGGTATTGACACGGTTAATTTTAACATTTATGAACTTGTTTTTGCTAGTATTGCTTATTAATATGCAAGTTTTATGTTTCCTATTTGAAACGGCGACACTATTTTCAATCACGAAACTGTTTTGATGACACGCGGGGGAATGGATGATCTTCTTCATGGGCGCTGGCTGCACAATACGCACCTAAATGCGTATGCTGTTGCATTAAAAGCCAAGAAGGAACTTAAGAACTCGAATATAAAAAATTTCCTTTAGGTTTCCTCTGACTATGCTGTAAGTACAATAAGTATATTGCATATACTAATGCTCATTGTTTGCTCTCATCTTTACTAACATTTCCCCACAGTACTACCGAAGACAAAATGTTGACAATACTAGATGCTTAATCAAGCATTTAACAAAATCAACTGTCTCCAAAAGTGATTTAATTTTGATGCCATGCCACCTAACCAACCATTGGGCATTACTGGTGTGCCAATTGAAGGAAAATAGATGGGAATTTTACGACTCCATGAAACGAAAACGGCATAGTAAAGGGCTTGCGGCATTGGTTAGTTTTGTGACAAGTAGTTTTTGGTGATTTAATTACAATTTCACTTTAAGCATTTTGAGTTCTCTTGCAGGTTAAAATGGTACATGACGAAGCGGCCAGAGCACTTCCAGTAGGCATTGAGGAATGGCCTATTCTTGAAGTTTCGGGATTGCCCCAACAAGCAAATGGAGATGATTGTGGAGTGTATGTTCTCAAGTACATGGAGGCCCTTGCATCGACTGATAACATTTCATGGGAGGAATGCAGCAATTGGTCGTCTCAAACAGTTAAATTCCGTGCTGAACTTGCAGCTGAAATGATTACAACATTTGCGAAAAAGTCTTCTCATTGAGATTGCTAATATGGTTATTAGGAAATGACTTTAAAAACTCTAAACTATTTATTGATGGTCTGATATACAGGTTTTAATGTGTTTTAAAAATCGGTGCTTCCATTTTAAGTTGCATGTTAAATATTTGGACATGTTTTAAGATTCTGACATGCATTTCAAACAGGATAATGCAGCTGTAATTGTTGAGAGAAATCATTAGTATCTCCAATTTTAGCTTAAACTTGGAACTCAAACTCATACAATTTTTCACAACCCATACAATTTTTAGAGGAACATTTATATATAAAGTTAAAAAACAGGAATATTTATATAACTGCCAGTTCAAAATGATAACAGATTGTACAATTAAACATTCACATAAATTCAAGTTCTAAAGGAAAATTAATTCCTTAGTCCAAATCACATTGCAATATTCTTCACCAGCATCTATTGTCACCGCCGTTCGTGCTTGGATACCCATCAGATGCGCTATAGGAAGAACTGGCTCAAACCTCTTTTCCCTACCCAAGTTAATAAAACATGAAACATTAAGAAAACTTCTCATTCAATCTGATTAAAAGTCATAGATTGAAAAAGTGAACATTAGTGAATTTGTGTACATATTACTTTTGGTTTTTGGGGCACGTTCCCAGTGGTCCTTCATACGAGAGCTACTAGCACCTTTTCGCCTCTTCATAGGCGGATTCATTACATTTTGGGTATTATTAGGATCTTCCGTTTCCATGAATCCTTTTTTTTCCATGTCATCTTTATCCAACAACTCATCTGTACGCTTAACTAACTCGTTCATAACATTCATTACATGTATTTTCGCAGCCCGACAGTTCTCAATGCGGCTAGCTAAATTGTAACTGGTTCGCATCAACTGATTCCTGAATATCTTGTTTGACTCAAACTCAGACATAGAGGGTTCATTCGGAAGGTATATGCCCTTTTTAGCATCTAGGGTTAACCGCTTCAACACATATTTCATTGGAATTTGCTTCACATTCCTACAGTTGTAGACTCTTAATATGTGTTGACATAATAACCCTTTGGTTTGAAATCCTTTACAGGAGCAATCTGAATCATATGTTGTTGAGTTGAAATTTACATACCATCTCTTCTCATCCTCGGACCCGTCACAATTTGTTATCACAAACAACATTTGTTGCTCATCATATCGCATTTCTTCAACAATACTTAATCTAAGGGCTCCCTCTGTGTAGGTCTTCTCAAAAATCCCATATATTTTTCGAGTGTATAACTTTGCGGCTTCCTTTAGTAATAGAGATGTCTTGGGCTTCATGGTAACCACTCCGTGCTTGTTTTTGAAATCCTCCTCACGCTCACCCCTTCGCCAAGATAAAACAAGCCTTTCCAAACCAAGGAAACATTCAACTAAAGAACTAGTCCCTTTCGAGGACCCATGCAAACAGTTATTAGCTGATTCGCTTCTTTGGGTGGATAAGGTACCAAGGTCAAGCAAATCCTTATTGAAAGCTGTAGACCACTTCCTCCTAACATTGTGCAAATCGTTCAACCATCTATTATCTTGTAAATTACCCTTAGTAAGCATCTCATACCAATTTCTATCAAATTCATTGTCCCCATCGCACCTCGCCATACATTTGTAGAATAATCCACGAATGCTACTGTTATGATTGAAGCTAGGCACCTTAGAAGGGGCTTTTTTGCAGATGTGCCATTGACACAATCGATGTCGAGTCTTTGTGAAGACTTGCTCAATAGCAGCAGACATGGCTTGATCCTGATCAGTAAAAATAGTTATTGGTTCTTTTCTACCAACACACTTCAATAAGGACTCAAAAACCCAACAGAACGACTCAATTGTTTCTTCAGCAATGAAAGCCCCTCCTAAGAAAATATTCTGCCAATGATGGTTGACACCGATGAAAGGTGCACATGCAAGATTATACTTGTTCATACGATATGTTGTATCAAATATCAAAACGTCTCCAAAACAATCGTAATCAACTTTGCTATTGCCGTCCATCCAGAAGAAACCCGTTAATCTCTTCAGCTCATCAGTCTTCACATAGTATGAGAACATGTTATCATTTGACTGTTTCTCTTGTAAAATATCAAGAAGACTAGCCGCGTCGCCGCTTTCAATTAAAGAAGCTCTTTCGCGCTGTATGTAGTTGAATGCATCTGTCTTTGAAAAATCAATATTTTCTGGTCCTCCAGCCTCATCCGACATAAAATTGTATGCGTCCACGGGTTTAATCCCTGCACCAGTCATATTTTTTAGAAGATTGCCCTGCATTTCTGAAATTGAGCGGCAAGATCTCAATAAATGGCTCTCCTTCTCGGTTGCCGTTGGGTGGTTGTGTTCCTCAACAAATTTAGCAACTGTCCAATTCTTTCCCTCTGAATCAGTATGAAAATGGATGCATGCCAAACATCCCGTGCGAGTATCTAATTTGTGGTACTTCTTTGGGGATGGCTTTATGCGTTTGGTTCCTGCTTTGGAACAACTATATCTTCTAACTTTGATAATCGATGTATGAGTCCAATAGGTAATATGTTGCTTTCGCACACTAAATCCGACTCGATGTGCATATTCACAGTACATAATGTAAGCTTCTTCTTCTGAATGAACAGTGGGGAACACAACGGGAAGCTTAAGAAAAAACAGTATTATTGTCAATTTATAGTTACAACAAATTAAAAAAAAACATTTCAGCCAAACCACATAGAAGTGAGTAGACGATGACTGTCAAGTGGACTTTATACTTTCCAATATGTTTAAATTCTTAAAGACCAAAATAACAATACACAATTCCTATTTTTACAGTTCAATATACAGTCCTCTTTACAGTCCCAAAGATCGTGTAATTGCTCTTCAAAGTTAGATTGCACTTTAGAGTCTTTGATTAATCAGTTACAGTTGAAAAGCAATAGCTTATTTACAGTACCAAATTAACAATTATTATTTTTACAGTTGAAAACAATAGCTTATTTACAGTACCAATTTAACAAATATTATTTTAACAGTTCAAAACTCTGGATTTGTTACAGTTCCAAAAAACATTATTGTTTGCAGTCCAAAGTTACATTGCAAATTAGCTGTATATTCGAATACAGTTGTTTTGATACTTGATTACTTTTTCCCCGGTCAAAAGGAATCAACCAAACTCACATAAATAAACAATTACTACTTTTTACAGTTCCATCTTAAGTTTAATTTCGGTTAAAACTTAGGTTGCAGTTCAAAAACAAGAAATTTTTACAGTTCAAAAACAAGAAATTTTACAGTTCAAAAACAAGAAATTTTTTCAGTTCAATCTTACGCTGCAAGTAATATGTGCCTCTGCTTCAGTAAAATATGACAGTTCCGACCTTTGCAGTTCTAAACACTTAAATTTTGACAGTTCCAATTTTTGTTTGATTTCTATAAGAAATTTCACCTGAACAAATGAATGTGCGGAATTGTTAAACTTACAGTGCGCAGCGAAGATATTAGGGAATCACTACATTGGGGATTATGGGGCTTGTTTGCATCACCTGCACTCAAGTATATAAGTCGTTTAGAGGTCAAAAATAAATAAACCTTAAAGAAGAACTAAAAAATCAGCCAAAGAGGACGAACAACACCTGCAATCACCATCAGCGATCGATCGCCTACTGAGGAAAGGAGATGGTCTGCAGGCACCTCGTCGACATCTGGATGGACTTCTTCGTTTTCCAATAGGATCGTCGACATCTGGATGGCCGAGGTACGCCGATCGGAGAAATGGGCGGGGGAGTTGCAGTCGGAAATGGATAAGGGAAGTAAACTAGGTCGGAAATAGAAGCGGAGGATCGCCGATCGCCGAAACGGAGAAGAAGCGCCAGGTAGGTCTTGGAAATGAAAAGGAGCGCGAAACAAAAAGGCGTGGGGGCTTTCCGTAAATAATGTAGGAGGGGGGTATTTATTTATGGACGGTGAGCATGGTACACCACTTGTATGTAAAATTTTCTCCTATAGAATACAGATCTAGGGAAAGGGGCTGATATATGCCTGCACAGGAGTTCTTCGTACTTTCGTCAGCTGAGAAGCTCTGCTTCTGCATGTCAAGTTAGAAGAAAGACAGTTTCATTGCTGCAACATATCTCCAGAGGCATCCTTCCGACCCCTCTGTAAAACTAACAATTTAAAAGGTATCATTTCAACAACAACAACAGAACCCATATAGTTCCCAATCATTGGAGGTATGGGCGGGGAAAGATTGGAAACAGACCTAACTTTTGTCACTGTGCACAAAGTGGCTTCTCTCAGAGGAGAAAGACCTAACCTTTGACAATAATTGCACAAAGTGGCTACTCACAGATACCACTGAAATAGTGGCCCCCTGTACCGTCATGTTTGCTGCGGAATCATGCCCTCAAATCAAAGCCAAAGACATCAGAGATGGCAAACCCAAGAATCCATTTTGATTTATGTGCACATAACCATGCTTCCTTCATTCAGCATCCAGAGCATTGGCCGGGCACAATTTTAAAAGGTATCATTTCAGAAAAGAAAAAAAAATTTCCTCACGACAAAGACCTCTTGTTAGCTGCAGCTACACCGTGTACTTCTGTGGGTTCTTTGAGTTTTTATAAATGCTATTATTATAGTGAAATAATCTATATATTTTTTATAAAATAGAGAAAATGTTGTGTGGGTTCTTATAAATATTATGTGTTCTTATATATATATATAAATATAAAATCAATAATTATGAGCTGTTTTTTATGAGCTTACTATGCCACTAACAAAGTATATCCTTATTAATTATGTACAAACTTTTAAAAATGGTAAATTAAAGTGTATATGATTTTCTTGTAATTGAGAATTTATTGGATATATAATAGTTAATTTGTTTGCACTTTGCAGCATTATTAATTTAATGACATTATATTAGCGAAGAAATAAAGTGAACTTGATTGCAATTTTTTATTTAGTGTGCCGGAGTTGTATCAAATTTATAGTTCGGCATCCGCCACTAGGCTGAATCTTGTCTTTCGAGTTTATATCTTTAATTTCATGCAATGCAAATTAATATTCGTGTGTTTGTTCTTGATTTGACGTAGCTAACTCGTCCCAAATACCCATACGATTGATTCACTAATTTTCACACTACTATCCTTAAAAACTATCTATACTATTATAAAGGAAAGCCCTAAGACGGTATAATGTCGTGCCACCAAATTTGGGGAATCACAATTCGCCCTAGGGTATATACTAGGGTTTCAACGATTCATTTGCATTGATTGTTTCACATAATTCCCCTCGCTTTGGTCTTCCCATCTCTTCTCTAACGACCATGTAATGTACGGGATCACCATTTGGGCTCCATTTTGGGTGACTTATTTTCACCGGTCAAGCGGTTACGACCGCATGAATCGGACCTTATTTTCATGCGGTCGTAACCGCTTGACCGGTGAAAATAAGTCCCCCCAAATGAAACCTTGATCTCCGACACCGTCTAGGTTTTTTTTTCATTCGGGTAATTTCATTATCCCCACTTTGATTTTTTTTCATCTTTTGACAATGCTTCACCCGACTACACGACTCCTCTCGCTTATGTCTTCTCATCTCATTGGACCCTACATTGTTTGTAAGAAGCTCAAAATCTTCCTTAAGACTCCGTTTGACACTGTGTTGGCGGTCATGAACATGAGAGTTAAATTGTCATTCGTTAACACACGCCTAAGAAACTTCTACTTTTATGTTCAAACGGATGATGTTCGTTAGGTGATCCTTAACGAATAACGGTTTAACCCATGCGTTTACGACCGCCGCCACCATGCCAAATGGAGCCTTAGAGGGTGAATTACAGAGCGATTAGAGTCCCCTCGGCCTTAGAGTAAATTTTGCAAACGCTCCCCGGACGGCCACAGTGCTGTGTTGAGAGACATCCATCCACTTGTGTCTTCAAATCAAATGCATGATTTTTAATGTGCGAGTGGACAGCTGGGTGTGTCCCCGCACGGCACTGTAGCCGTACAAGGATCACACCTAAAATTTAGCCATATAAGGGCAGCCGTGTTTCGGTCTACGTGTATTGCTTGCTATGCATGGAGAAGAGATTCAAATCTATTCATTAAAAGTTTGTTTTTGTTTCGAGTTGCTGATCTGTTACCTATTCGTCATTCTGGTGAATTTCGGCGTTCACTATACATCCTGCCGAGTGCGGAGTTTCTCAGGTGAATTTGCTGCAGGTGAATTTGGACAAACTCCGTCATAGTGGCATAGAATGCATGTTTTGTAAGGCGGACCCCAAAAAAATAAAATTAGTTTTTAACATAAATATAAAATAAATTCTTTAAGCGAGGTTGGGCGTTCACGAACCCACCGTCATTCGTCCGTTCATAATCACCGCGATCCCGACCCCACCGCCTTGCCAAATCGTTCTTATATGTATATCTATACATATTTATTTGGTTGTTAAAACCTTTCACCCCTCTTCAACCAAAATTTTGACTTTTCACCCTTTTATAGTAAATACAGGACTATGAATCATCATTATATTTTGACCATTCTAAAAAATGTCAACTATATAAAGATATTTAAGTTATAATATTATTCAAATGATAACAAGTAATGATAATTCATATTTGTGTATTTACATATAAAAATAATAATTAAACCATTTTGCCCACAAAAATGCTTTTGTGGAGTGCCCACTTCAACGGTGGTGATGGCTTCTAGTCTCATCACTGTACATCCTGCAAAATTGAAATATGAAATCAATCAATTAGATATACGCCCTTATATATAAGACTTCGAAATTATAATAGTAGTATCATGAATTGATATTCTGCTGTCGGTCGATCGAGCTCAATCAAATCACATCCTCTCTTCGCATTTTACTAAGTTGGGAGTGTCCTAAAGATTAAAAGCCCACCCTCGGAAGCAATATTTAGGTCAGGACTCCTGACGATGCTCATGGTCCTCCACCAATGAGGAGCTTGCAATGGAGGTGGGGCCCACGCACTTGTGACTTATGTCATACACTTTTGCGCATGATTCATACAGTTTTTAGCTCCTCATCGGTTGTCCTGACCTATCTTTAGGTTAGGAGTCCTGACCTAAAAATTAATCCACCCTCAGTGGGCATAAAGAACTGTTTGAAATCAGACACTACATATATGCTCCAAAGCCCACCCTCAGAAGCAATATTTAGGTCAGGACTCCTGACGATGCTCATGGTCCTCCACCAATGAGGAGCTTGCAATGGAGGTGGGGCTCACACACTTGTGACTTATGTCATACACTTTTGCGCGGAATCCATACAATTTCTAGCTCTTCATTGGAGGTCCTGACCTATTCTTTAGGTTAGGAGCCCTCACCTAAAAATTAATCCACCCTCAGTGGGCATAAAGAACTGTTTGAAATCAGACACTGGAGGTGGTGCCCACACACTTGTGACTTATGTCATACACTTTTGCACGGGATCCATACAGTTTCTAGCTCCTCATTGGAGGTAATTAATCCACCCTCAGTGGGCATACAATTTCTAGCTCCTCATTGGAGGTCCTGACCTATCTTTAGGTTAGGAGCCCTCACCTAAAAATTAATCCACCCTCAGTGGGCATAAAGAACTGTTTGAAATCAGACACTGGAGGTGGGGCCCACACACTTGTGACTTATGTCATACACTTTTGCGCGGGATCCATACAGTTTCTAGCTCCTCATTGGAGGTAATTAATCCACCCTCAATGGGCATACAATTTCTAGCTCCTCATTGGAGGTCCTGACCTATCTTTAGGTTAGGAGCCCTCACCTAAAAATTAATCCATTTGAAATCAGACACTGGAGGTGGGGCCCACACACTTGTGACTTATGTCACACACTTTTGCGCGGGATCCATACAGTTTCTAGCTCCTCATTAGAGGTAATTAATCCACCCTCAGTGGGCATAAAAGAACAGTTTGAAATCAAACACTACATAAAAGCTCAATAGATCGGGCCAGCCACACGCAACATAGTTTGTTTGATTGCACGCGGGATGGCACGCTCGCCGCCCTCTAATATTCAGTAGGGGGTTTCCCTCAAAAGTAATATATAATTAAAATTTCTATCTAAACCCACGGTGTGGCCTTTGAATCCTCCCGTCGAGATTTCTTCCGCTGCTTTATTATGTTAACTTGAAATTATAATAACTCAATTAATTTTGTATGGTTAATGTTAATAATTACTTTTATTTTAATTTTTAACAATTACTTTTAGATTTGTTTAATTATAAACAAAAAAAAAATGAAGCCCGCCAGAGGCTGGTGAAGCCTGCCGACAAGCCTCAGTACTGGCGCGCGGGGCACGAGGGGTCGGGCGAAGCCTGCCGGCGCGAGCGAAGACCGTAGGTGGCGAAGCCCGCCGCCGCAGCCCGTGTACTGTTGCGCGGGGCTTGGGGGCCCTGTGCACTGTCGCAGGGCCGGGGATGGGCGAAGCCCGCCGCCACAGCCCGAGTACTATCGCGCGGGGCATGAGGGGCCCCCGTGCACTAGGGTGGCGGTCGTAAATTACAAAATCTCCCTTGTAAGTTTAAATTTCATAACATCCTAGCACAAAACACTCCCTTGAAATAAAATTTGCCCACTTACAGAGGAGATTTTTGTAATTTCAAAAGTAAGAGGGTGCAACTTGTAATTTAGCAAACTTAAAGAGGAGATCCCATTAAGGCTCCGTTTGGCACGGTGGTGGCCGTCATAAATGCATGGGTTAAACCGTAATTCGTTAATAACCACCTAACAAACATCATCCATTTAAGTATAAATGTGGATGAAGTTCCTTAGGTGGACGTTAACAAATGATAATTTAACCCTCCTGTTCATGACCGTCACCACCGTGTCAAACAAAGTCTAAGGCTGTGTTTTGAAGGACTTATTTTCACCGGTCAAGCGGTTAAGACCGCATGAACCGGACCTTAAAGCCTAAATGGCCAAAACTTTCCCTCAAATTTGTATTTGCATTAAAAAATGGGTTGCACCCCTTTTACTTCTGAAATTGCAAAAAACACCCTTGTGCTTTTCATTACATTCATTGGGGTGGGGGTGGTGCGCCCCTCTAATTTAGCAAAAGTACCAGTCGTAGACCGTCGGGGAATTCGGTTGGGGCTTGTCGAAGAGATTGGCGCCAAGGGTTTTGGTGTTGATGTTGCTCCCTGGATGGAAGACGCCGCGCCACACGTTGGTTGTTGCCGGCGATGCCGGGGTGGTTGGCGATGTCAGCATTGACCGTGGGCTCCGGTGAACATTGTCGATGCTATTCCCCTCGCCGTCTTCTCCCCGCGTGCCCACAAGCATCAAACTTGTTAGCAATTAATTTCTTCTAGGTGTGTTAGAGAGCAAAAATTTGATCAAAGCAAACAAATTAGATTTCTTGCATGATTTTTGTAGTTTTGATGTAAAGGTATCTTAATCATTTCTTCACATTTGAAAATAAATTTTGATTTTTTTTAATATTTTATTTTAATTATTATTATTTACCCTAAAATAATAATGATAATAATTGGCTGATTGTGATGAATTTGAGAGGGACATAGTCTAAATGAGGATTCTCTTAATATATATTATCAATGTGTGGGATTCATTTTTGTTGATGATCAAAGAAGATGCTACTTCTTCCTAAGGACCCACCCAATATTTTTTTAAAGAGTTATTAGATGTAATTTTTTTTAATAAAAACATTACTTAATGAGAGATAGCTTTATTTAAAATAAAATGTGAGAAATATAATAAAAGGTCACTATTGTTTTACTAAATTATTAAATTGTTTTTCTTTGTTTTGTAAAGTTAGTTTTCTTAATAATATTTCTAAATAATTTATTAAAGTTAGTTTTTTTAATATTATTCCTAAATTATTAAAGTTTGTTTTTTTTCTTTATTGTTTTATTATTTTATTTATTTAGTATTTCACCTTTTCTCATTATTGGGAGAAATTTTTGGGTCCGGGTCTCCAGATTTGGAGACGGTGCCGTTTCAATTTTGACACGTGACGAGTTATTTATTATCTTTCCGCGCTCTTCTTTGATCGCAAGATATACAAAATGATCGCAGGAGAAACCTAAATAATCGCAAGATATACAAAAATGATCGCAATATATACAAAACGATCGCAATTTTGGATTGTCCCAATTTGAATCCAAAATTACTTTATTGCGATCATTTTGTATACAAAACTGATCGCAAGATATACGTTCAATTTTTGAACGTATATCTTTGATCGCAAGATATATAAAAATGATCGCAGGAGAAACCTAAATGATCGCAAGATATACAAAAATGATCGCAATATATACACAACTGATCGCAAGATATACGAAAAAGATCGCAAGAAAAATAAAATTGAACGTATATCTTGCGATCAGTTTTGTATAGCTTACGATCAGTTTTATATATATTGCGATCATTTTTGTATATCTTCCGATCAAAGAAGAGTGCGGAAAGATAATAAATAACTCGTCACGTGTCAAAATCAGAACGGTCACGTCTCTAAATCTGAAGACGGGCCCGGACCCAAAAATCCTATTCTTCGCCACAATTTTTCAACCGAACTCAATTTCCCTATTTTTGTCTGGGATCAATCCGAAGAGACACGTGTCAGGCATTTTTGTCATTGGGGTCGGAGAGAGGAGCAGTCAAATTTCCTAGAAGATCATTTGTTCTCCCCGGATTGAAAAAATTTCTGTCGAGTATATAACGGTTCCAAAAATTTTGCATCCTTCAC
Organism: Platanthera zijinensis; assembly: GCA_039513925.1. Taxonomy (NCBI): domain Eukaryota; kingdom Viridiplantae; phylum Streptophyta; class Magnoliopsida; order Asparagales; family Orchidaceae; genus Platanthera; species Platanthera zijinensis. The sequence goes on from CM077082.1 coordinate 30,804,166, forward strand.
AATTTTGATTTTTGTTTTTTGTTTTTATATAGGGTAGTAAATGGTTGGGAAATAAGGGCTCAAATTTGATAAAACCAAAAATCACTCAAGGGAATTTAATTCTTCTGTCTTTGATTCCATTTTGATATTTATTATTTTCAATATAATGATACTTGCACATTTATTACTCCAAAAAAATAATAAAGAAAAAAGAAATTATTGAGTACTTTAGAAAGAGAAAAAAAAACTTGTACCATGGTTGATGACTAAAGGCTTGGTGGCGCCGACCTTTCGCCGGAGCTTGCCGAGGCCATTTTCAGGGTGAGGTCCGGCGATGACATCATCCCAAAGCTTCTCGAGAAGCACCATGTTTGCCTTCGATCTCCCTTTTTCCTCTCTCTCTCAATGGATTGATGCTTATTTATAATGGAAACGGAGGGTTGGGATTGCTCATAGGCAACCTTGCCTTATCCACGAGAGGACGAGAGAAATCTAGAGGGAAAGCGAGGTACCATGATCTTATCTATTTAAGTCCAAATGAATAGTAATCATTTCACGATCCAGATTAATTCGTGTCGGATACGCAGGGTTCATTAATTCCATCTTTTTATATTTTTTCTTTAATCAAAAAAGTATGCACCTTTTAGATATAATGCAAATTAATCCTCCACTTGAGATAACAAATAGAGAGGATCCTTAATTTGTGGCTCCAAGTTGCATGCAAAAAGTGGGCCGGGCCGGGCCGGGCTAGCGTGCATGATCCAAATTATTGCAACGGGGCTTAATCTTTTGCCCACGTGCATTAAAATATATAAATTTAACTTCCGTGCAATTGTACAAATAATTGACCGACATGTATATTCCAAATAATTATTATAGAAGTAATATTATATTTCAAATAATTCAAAAATTACACACGTATACAAGTAAATGATATACAAATTAAGGCTTAGTTTGTTTCGTCGTTTTTGCCGGGCGTTTGGAGCAAATGCCGCCGAACGGCGGGTAAACAAACGGGACGCCGGCGGCGTTTGCTCCGTTTGCATCCGCCGCAAGAAGAAAAAGCCCTTCAAACGCGCTTTTCCAACCCCTCCTCCCCCCCTCCGGTTCCAACCCTCCATTTCGACCAGCCGGGAGCAAACGCCACCGCTGTACCAAATGAAGCCTAAAAGCCTTGTTGTTGCCTCGTTAACACGTGATATATCATGCGATCATGATCGGTCAATTTTTCGTGGATGAGACGCGCTATTAACATTGCTCTTAATATATCTCAAATTCAAATTCAGTACGGCTCCACTTGGCACGGTGGTAGCAATCGTAAACGCATGGATTAAACCGTCATTCGTCAAGTATCACCTAACAAGCATTATCAGAAGTACGTTTCTTAGGTGGGCGTTAACGAATGACAATTTAACCCACATGTTTATGACCGTCACCACATGACGGAGCCCACTAATGTAAATATCCTCGTGTAAATTGTGATTTGGAGCTTGTGTGCTGCTGCAAATCCAGTCTTGCGCGATATATTTTTGCGCGTGGCAGCAAGACTGGTAACGTGGCCGAATCTTGTACGTGCGTGCACCCTTTGTTCTCAATGAGAAACACTTTTGAATGCGAGTCTTTGAGATAAAACGAACCGATAGTAAAAGAACGAGCAAAAAAATGACTCGAGGCTTGCTAAAGAGGGCGGCGAAAATTGGAGATGGATTTAGAACTGAGATCCTGAATGTGGCCCGCTCTCAGCGGCTGAAATCAGGCGTAAAACGGCATTTTTGAGGATCCGCGGTTCCAAGCAGAGGTTACCCAAATTCGCCGTTAATGGGCATAGAGAGTAATTTTGTTTAATTACTATAAATTCCCCTTAAAAACAAACTGAAGCTAAGAATAATTAACAAAAATTCTATTAAATTGCAGCTTGGAAGAATGTTTGATGTAGATCCAATATAAGTCTACTGAGACAAACAGCATTATTAATATGAATTTTTTTATAAAGCACACCTTGAGACAAAATAATATTAAACAACACCTGAATGATTATTCGTCTGCGCACTGAAGTTCAAAAAAAAAAATAAAGAACTAAACAAATTGATACGAATATGACTTCCTGGGCCCATAACCTCCTCTCCGAGAATCGACACCTTAATACCGCACGTGTTCAATTTACTATGTAGCCCGACTGGCATTTTGGTAGAACTCAGATGTATGCTCACTGTCACTTATTTGTCTCTGATTTGGAGAGGGGCTTTGAGATGGAACAAAGCCACATAAGCTAGGCGCGAGCATAGCTCACGAGTTATAACCCCGCGCCTTCTTTTAGTCATCTTGATTTGATGGCCGATGCTATCAATTTATCCGACCTGCTGTATCGGCAGATTGCCGAGCACCCCACCAAATTACGGTTTTGTCAAACCTCCTCATCGGCTTTTTTGTTTGCTCCCCACTATGGATTGAAGCCCGACTTCGCCTGGCCTCTGCTCTGTCTTCTTCCAGGGTCTTTGTTTTGATCTAGTGGTTGAGTGCCCCGACTTTTGCACGTTCTGACCGTGCGCCCATCTTGGATCAAAGACGGTGCCACTCGAGTCGCACATCTCGCCAGTCCTTGCCAGCATGAGTGTCACACAACATGTGCACTATTCTCGCCAGCTACGGCATGAGTCAACACCGCTCGACTCTCGCCAATCCTCGTGTTTCAAGCAGTCTTCAGTTAGCCGGTCTGTGGCTCCTCTCTTGCAGCAGTAGTAGCTTCACCATCCCTTTAGCGCCTCCTCTATCGCAGCCACTCCTTTCCCTTTTTCGTCTCCTCCCTTTATGCATATGACTCGTATAGTTGTATCATAATCATTCACACCAACGAGGATGTCTCTACTTCGGTCTCCACTGATTCCACTCACATGGATCACTTGAAGCTCGACTATAAGATCTTACCCTTCTCTATGAGCTCCCCACCACCACCGCCCTCCTACAGCCCGACAGTTGATTACATGAGATTCCTACATCCATCGGGGGTAGTCATCCAGCCCACATCCATCATATTGAGATTTCAAAATTCGATGGAACTAACCACATAGATCGGATCCCCTTAGCAAAATAATTCTTTGATCTCTAATCAAGTCCTGCAAACCAAAAGGTCCAATTAGCGGCAATCTACATGGAAGACCTTTTGCACCATTGGGCGCCTTGGGAACGTCAGAGCATCCTAAATCTATCACGGCACACTCTTAAGGAATAACATCATTTCCTGTACAACACTCGTCAAGCGGGCAATGCGTATGAGCACATGTGATCCGTTTGTCAGTCGGACTCCATCGCGACATATATCACTAAGTTCATCAAGATTGTCACACACGTTGTCACATCCCAAACCACATCTACTACTCCACCGACTGGTCCTCCCCTTCTGATAGAACCTTTATTGACCGGTTTGTTTCCACCTCCACAAGTCCCTCCACCGACAGCATCTCCACCACCCCATTGCCTATCTCACCAAAAGTACCAAGAGCATCCCAGTAAGGCTTTTCTTTTCGTTGTAAGCATCCATACTCCCCAACACATAAATACCCTCTCGAGAAACTAAGCTTGCTAACGAGTGTCAAAGATGATGATCCAACCTTTACATGTTTTAATCTTCTTGTACGCGGTGACGACCCATTCGGGTCTCGATCTTATTGGCAAGGTCGATTTTCGAGGTTGGAGTACTGATAATGAAATGACTTATGGGTCCATAGCCATCTCGATCAGAATCATCGCCTTAGTATCGCATGTGTTCTTTTACCATGTAGCCCTACTGCCATTTGGTAATATTCGATGGATGTTCCCTCTCGCATATATAAGAGTGTGGACGAGCGTCTTAGAGTCATATTTTCGGTCTTCTAGGTCTGTCTCTCATTTGAAATTGGGCTTCAAGAGGGAACCATACCTCAAAAGCTAAGCATGACAATACCTCACGAGTTGTATCTGTGCATCTTTCTTTTAATGAAATCTTGATTCGATAGCCGTTGTTATCACAAGCAGACAAATAGATATGGACATGCACAAATTTAACATTACTCATCCAATATCTTAATCAGAGAAATTATTAAAATTGATCACAAGAAATATATTCAAATACTAAAAGGTTTAAGATTCAGAGTTTAGAGTTATCAATATTCAGTATAAGCACACAAAAAAAGATAAAACTCTAAACAAACAAACAGAAGCATACATGAAGAAAGAAATAAGTTTGTTTTCAAACAATAAATTTGAACTGCTAAAGGATTTTTATGGTATAGTACAAATCAAGAAATGTTTAAAATCACACAAAAATAGACAGACAAATAGAGAGACATGCACATATTTGACATCATTCGTCGAGCAACATAATTACAGAAACAGATAAAATTGACTGCGAGCAATATAATAAACTGTTGAAAGATTTAGGGTTCAGGTTATAGAGTTTAGGATACTCAAATAACTACAAGTCAGGAAAACCTAGAAAACAAACCAACAAAACAAACAGAAAATTGAAAGACATTCCATATTCGACACTAGCTGTTCAATATCGGAATTAAAAAAGAAACAAAATTGCCGGAGAGCGATAAAATCAACTTCAAAAGGTTAAGGTTTATGATTTAGAATCATCAATGGATACATAAGCTTAAAAAAAATACTACATGCATTAGATGAGTTCTATAATAATAAGTTCTAAAAATACTACAATTAGTTGACTATTTTTATCAGTTTATTTTGAACCTCTTCCCATAGAAACAAATTAGATTGGTGTGATTGACAAAAATGGAATAGCACAGCAGTACTTTGCCTATGGATGTCTGGTTCCAGAGTGGAGAAAGAATATACAAGTGTGAAGGATCAATTACTACACAAGCTGAAGAGATTATAGTCCCACATAGCCTTTTGCACTCTACATAGATTTTGTGTTAGAACATAGCAATTAAAGGAGAACCGATGTTGGACGGGATATTTTTATAATTAAACTCATATTCAACCAAAAAGTGCTTTAACAATCTACCAGATTCCTTGACGACATCCATCACTCCTCCTCAAAAGGAAACTTTTCAACATCATCACAGTATCATGCAGCAAAAGCACAATCAATCAAATGAAGCTTTCAAGGGAGTCGCGCGCTCTGGAACTTCGTTCTATCATGATTGAGGTAACCAAAACCCATTGAAGCCATTAAACAGGCAGAGCCATCGAGCAACAATTGAGGGGGAATTGAAGTTGGATGAGGTGCATCATTGATTTAACTCATATTGAACTAAAAAACCGCCCATGGGTGAGTGAAAACAACATGGTATTTCTATACCAACATATATTTCATCTATCTAATGTGAGGGTAAATCAATGCTCTCACCCATCTTAACATTCAAGGCATTTCCACGTACAACCAATTGATTTGGGTTGGATGCATAGGTTCTAATTGGTATTAGACCAAGTTAGCCCCAACTGCCCACTCCATATCACCCAATTAAAAAAAATAAAAAAATACGCATGTTAGACGCAAAGACCCCCAATATGAGTGGGTGTGTTCAGAACAATAGTTCAAAATTAGAAAAATCATGCAGTCTTTTGCACTTTATATAGATTTTGGGTATCTCTCGCTATAACCAATTGATTTTGAGTTGGATGATTACGAAGTTGTAAGATAAGAGAACCACAGTTTAAACACCTAGTGGTTATATATATATATATATATATTATACATGAGATTTTACATTGCAAGTTGGTGATGAGATCCTACAAAGCTTAAATACCACATAGCTATAATCAATACTACAAAATATAAGCATAGCACAAAGCCAAAGTGTTGATTAAGTGCATCTATAAAAACACACATACTTTGCACAATCCTTTGCGCTGATCGATATAGAAGCCACCGGGTGACAGAAGAGAGAGAGCATGCTCGAACAGACATAGTCAGAAGCTTATCTGATTTGGAAATGCTTGTAGTTTGTGTTTTCCGGGAAGCTTATCGGCACCTTCCCGCCCTGATCTCCCTGCAAACAGCGGTTTGATCCTTCTCCCTGAGGCTCAGAGGAGCTCTTTCTGCGCCGCTCGTTGTGGCCTGCCAGGCGCCTGCGGCAGCTCCTCTTTGCCTCATCAAATTCTGGTAATTCATGGAACCTATTAGAGAAAATTAAGAGGAATCAGCACTGAAATTGAGAACAAAAGGGCAATTAGTTCTCATTGATGCTCTGAATTCGGAAGATAAGACATTAGAATCCTTAGAACATGTTTTATTTCATGGTTTTTAGCATTGTAGAACTCAAACAGAAAAGGATCTTGAGATGGACAAACAATCATGCATAAACCTTTCACATCATTCAGTAAATTATTTCCTCATATGGTTGATAGAGTCAACAAATCATGCAACAAATATAGCATGAATCTAAACAACAGACCAAGTTGAGGAAGGTGAGAGCTACTCATGGTGGATAACAAGGCATTCACATGAAAAAAAAGAAGCATATTTGAGGAAGAACCTCTCTCAAGGGTCATAAGTAAACATCAGAGGAAAATGAAGTCAAAGAACAAACTTAATGACAGAAAAAACACACTATTTTCTTTCAGATTTCCAACAGAACTTCCAAAAAACACACTATTTTTCCACATGAAAAATAAAGTTTTGAATTGGATTTTCTTAGACATCTCAGTGAAGGAACCCATCTTCAGTCATAAAAAGGCTCATTTTTTTTCTTTTTTTTTAACAAGGGAGAAAGAGAGAGAGAGTGAGAAAATAACTTCACTGCTGGAAATTGAAATGTTGAGTGGGAAGTAAAATTGCAGCTGGGGAAGAAAAATTAGGTTTTCAACTTCACCCAAATCCAACATATGGTCCAAAGAACTCGGCTTTACTGATCAATTGCACTACCCTAGCAGTAATCGGTTGGAAAAAGGGGGCAGAAGAACAAAGATGGGTGCAACCTGCTGCATTGCTGGCAGAATCGCTGCCGGAGTCCGGCGACGATAACCCACGCAGCCTTGGCGTGCGCCTCGCACACCTTGTGCCGCCGGTGATATCTCTTCGCCTCCGTGAGATCCGCCGTGCACCTCTCCGCCTGGCAGATAGGGTATCCCGCACCTCCGCCACCGCCGCCGCCGCTGCCGCCGCCGACTGTTGCTCCTCTCACCCTTACTGACGGTGGTGGCGTTGGCAGCGGACGAGCCCTCTCCTCTTCCCCCTCCGTGTATCCGTACTCGTCCCTCTCCTCCGCCGCCGCTTCGGCGGAGGCGGCGGGCAGAGGTTTCTCCCTGGCGCTCCGGCGCGTCTCCGACGGAGTCCGATCCATGGCAGCCGGAAGGGAGTGAGGTCAAGTGGCTTCCGGTAAAAAAAAAAGAGGGGAAAGGGAGGGAGTTTGTGGTCCTCAGTCATCGCCATTTTTACTTGGAACTTCGACTTTGGCCGTAGATAGTAAGTGCTGGGGAGGTAGAAAGCCTGCGGTAAATTTTACGAAGAGGAAAGGTATTTGTAAGAGATTTATTTATTTTATTATTATTCTCTACAAATTACTTAAAACTCCCTAATTTATTTATTCATGTGTGTTCCGTTACTTCCGTATCGTGCACAAAAAAATGTCGTATATACATTAAAAAAAAAGTAATTATAGACGGACGATCAAGATCGAAAGGCGGACGGGTGAGATTCACGCGAGCACCTTAAACTAGCTGCGAATAACGCAGCAAAAATTTTTCTCAGCGTTTTTCAGTCATTTCTCTCGACATGTAAGAGGTTTTTTTTGGCATTTTGCACCTACGAATTAACCTATTTTGATATTTTGCATCTAGGATTTTTAAAATTGGCATTTTGCACTCCCCTAATTATATATTTTTGACATTTTGCACTAGGAAGTATAAATTTTAGGAATATTTAGATCCACGTATCACCCAAAATACTCATTTTGCAACATTTCCTCCATATTTGAAGGTGAGTGGAAAACTTTGACTTATCTTCATTTTTATCCTTCTCCAAATCTTTTTTTGGCTCTTTTATACAAGATATCATGCAATACCCATTTTGTATAAGCTATCCAAACACTAATCAACAAATTTTGCTCGAAATCTTGAACTAAAAATATGTGTATGTACTTGATTACTTTCTTTGTTTCAACACAGTTTGTGCATCTTCTTTTGCGCCCTGACAAGAGCGCATTCCCCATTTTAGCTTGAGACTTTATTGTAGAATCAATGTTCAAGAAAATTGACTTGTCTCCCGTCATGTGGTTATTACAACCACTATCACGATACAATACATCATTTTTTTGTTGAATGTGTGCACTTATTTTCATTGCCGATTCTATTTGAGTTTCTTTCATAAGAACATCTATTCTATCCATCAAAAGTTTCTCATCTTCCTCTACTTCTATCATATCTTCCTTCTCTTGATAACTATTCTTGATGGGTTCCACAATCATTTATAGGAGAAAGAAGTCCCCCCCCCCCCACCATGATCTCCACCCAAGGAGGATCATGGGTGGGCCACTCCCCCCATGATTTTTCATGATGAGAGTTATGGGGGGGCGGGTCCCGCTCCCTCCCCTCATGGGGGAAAACCGCCACCACCGGGAGAACCGCCGCCGTCGAGCAGGCCCCTCCGTGGCAGGCCCCTCCGTGGCAGGCCCCGCCGTCGGGGCGACCGCGGCAAACCGCTGACTAGGCCGCGGCCGGCCAAGGCCGGCCTAGCCTCGGTCGGCCATGGCCTGCCAATCCGCGGCCAAGCCCGGCCGCGGCAGACCGCCGGCTCGGCCACGGCCAGCCTCGGCACGGCCGGCCTAGCCGGGGACGGCCGAGCCACGGCCAAGCCCGGCCGCAGCCGGCCGCCGATTCGGCCAGAGCCGGCCTGAGCACGGCCGGCCTAACCGGGGACGGCCGAGCCGCGGCCGGTCTGGTCCTGGCCGGACATGGCCGGCCATGCCACGGCTGGGCCGTGGCCGGCAACGGCCACCCTAGACGCGGCAAGGTCGTGGCCGGCCACTGCCGCCCTAGCCACGACACCCCTAGCCGCGGCCGGCCACGGCCCCCCTAGCCGCGGCTGACCAAGGCCGCCCTAGCCCCAGCCGGCCCCCTGGCGGACCGCCGCCATCGGCGCCCGGCTGGCCGCCTTCGCCGCCGGCCACCCGGCCGCTGCCGCCGCCATGGAGGCTCGCCGCCGTGAGAGGCCTCCCCACCGTCCGATCAAGGGGAGGCCCTCCTCACCGTCTGATCAAGGGGGTAACCACCCACTATCCCACAACTTTAGTGGTGGGATCCGCCATGATCCTCCCCTGGAGGCTATAAAAGGACCCTCAGGGGCTCCTCATTTCTCACATTTTCTCTTCTCTGGATTGTCCTCTTCTTCCTCAGGTGAGAGCTCTCCTGCCTCCTCCACTGAGTCGGCCACCGCTCGCCGTGAACCACCAGCGGCCACAAGTGACCACCAGCGGCTATAAGCACCCCACCAGTGTATTGTCAGCAAACGGACGCCCAAGACCTCGAGGAAGCCGAAGGAAGAAGGCATCTGAAGCCAGCAAGCGCGCGCCGCCCCGAGCGTACGCGCCAGAAGTATCACGCGCATTCCCACGTCTAAGTCACTTCCGCGGTGCAGTCTGTTGCCCGCAGGAAGCTATAGTCTCTCTCTTCCCTCAAGTTGTAACGGGAGCGGCCCGTCGCCTCGATTCACCAAACATACTGTAATCACCGGAAGCTAGTGGAATTTGACCGGCACAGACCCGGTCACATGGTTTTTTACCCATTTAAGGGGTTTTTCCACATCATCAAGACTTGTGTCTATTGTTCATCATCATTGACTGTGTGTGCGCTCGACCGCTCCGTGAGCTAAGACGGTTCAAGTTAATCCGGTCCGACCAGGGGCATCGAGTTAGTCTGCAACAGTTTGGCGCCATTTGTGGGAAACATTTCCAACATCCTTCAGAAGACAAGTCCCTCATCTTCACCGCTTTAAAAGCCCAAATCGATGGCAAAGAGAAGTACCCGCACCACTGAAGGCTCCGCCCTTGGAGGACACCCCGAGCCTGCACGTTCACATTCTCTAATGGACGTACCGCTGACGGCTGAAGCCGCATTAACTCCCGTCACAACCCATGAAGAACGCATCCGCCAGATGGAAGAACAACAAGTCAAAATGATCACCCTGCTCCGAAGCTTGGGAGCATCAATCATCCCCTCGCCTCCGTCAAATCACGCTCCGACACAATAATTTTTGCAGAAAGAAGGACAAACTCTCAGGGGACAAGAAGAATAGCGCCAAGATGTGCCCCGTAGGCGCAACCCTTCCACTACTGGGGGGCAACACCAGCTCCAAGAATACTCACCCCAGAGTATCACCCGCACTAACGCAATGCGTGCAATACAAAGTGGCCCAAAATCCCTCCGGCCAAGGAAGCCTCAGCCCTCCGAGCAAGCATATTTGCTACCACGAGAAGAGCTTTTCCCTCCAATAACACAGTGCATGCACAAGAAATACGACATAGAGAAAGAATTCTCAAGCACGAGCAGCTCCCCCGCACCCGCCGCATCACTCCAAGAAATGTACAATCATCACCTTGCATGTCCACATTATGAAGAGAGGGCTAGAAAATTGGCAAGCCCTGATACCTCGGTCACAGAGCAATGACTAAACAAATATCAGCCCAACTACAACTCACCAAAGTCCTGGGCAGCCCCAGGCTCGAAGGACGGCTTCGAAATCCGTAGTTTCAGCGAAACAGGCAACCCACTGACACACCTAGAGTATTTCGAAACTATCATGCACGCCCGCAACGCTTCAGATCAACTCATGGTACAGGTATTTCTAACAACATTAAAAGGGAGAGCTCGAGCCTGGCTTCATTCCCTACAAGGGGAAAAGACCGACAGCTACATCGAACTCGACACCCTCTTCATCAAAAGATTCATGACGATCAAAGGGTCCTAACCAGAAAATCCAAGACCAAGTGGAAGACAGAAAAGGAAGAAATAAGAGGAACCAACTCCCACAAGACAAGAAGAACAACGACAGAGTAGGCGTCGCCGCGATAACCGTCAACGTGACCCTCCAAGGAATGGGGGGCAGCATCCACTTCAGGAATATACCCCACTGAACACCACCCGCGCTAATGTGATGTATGCAGTTCAAAATGATCCGGCGTTCCAACGACCAAGAGCACCGCGGTCAAACCCCAATGCTGACCAGACAAAATACTGCGAGTGTCACCGGGGATATGACCACAACACCAATGAATGCAAAGGACTAAAAGAGGAAATCCAATGACTTGTCAGCCTAGGAGCGATTGATCAATTCCTGTCAAAAAAAGGATCGCCTACCCGACAGAGTGTAAGATGTACAACAGTCAAAGTGGGAGAACCGTCTACCGAGTTGAGCCAAGTCCTAGTCGACAAAGAAATTAACGTCAATATACTATTTTTTATCAACACTGCTTCAACTCAACCTAACCACCGGCCACCTCAAGCTAATGTCTGCTAGCGCATGCGTTTCGGGGGACAGCCCAGTTCCGGTCATCGACACCATAACTCTCCCAGTCACTCTCGAAGAAGCACACAGGCAGGCATCCTATGACGTGCAGTTTGTCGTCCTCCAAGCTTATTCTGATTACCAAGCAATACTTCAACAATCACTCTTGGATGTCTTCCAATCCTGCTCTCGCCACCTCCATCCTTAAGATGTTTCCTTTATTCGTTCATTTTGTTTATTGAATATTGTAAAAATCACAAGCCCAGACTTGTGAAGACTATCTTTTCATCATTTACCTTGGCAGTATGTAAATCAAGAAATGGCTTTTCCAGACTAGGTCGCACCACCAAATCAAACACATGGCGTCAATCAAGCTGCGAGCAACCCTCGTGCAACACCATGGGGGCCTGCCCCCCCCCCCCTCACGAAGAAGCCGCGAGCATCCCTTGCGCAAACCAAGCCGCGAGCAACCCTCGCGCAACACCGTGGGGGTCTGCCCCCTCACGAAGAAGTCGCGAGCATCCCTCGCGCAAACTAAGCCGCAAGCAACCTTCGCGCAACACCGTAGGGGCATGCCCCCCTCACGAAGAATGCGCGAGCATCCCTCGCGCAAACTAAGTTACGAGCAACCCTCGCGCAACACCGTGGGGGCCTGCCCCCCTCACGAAGAAGCCACGAGCATCCCTCGCACAAACCAAGCCGCGAGCAACCCTCGTGCAACACCGTGGGGGTCTTCCCCCCTCACGAAGAAGCCGCGAGCATCCCTCGCGCAAATTAAGCCACGAGCAACCCTCGCGCAACACCGTGGGGGCCTGCCCCCCTCACGAAGAAGCTGCGAGCAACCCTCGTGCAAACTAAGCCGCGAGCAACCCTCACGCAATACCATGGGGGTCTGCCCCCCTCACGAAGAAGCCGCGAGCATCCCTTGCGCAAACTAAGCCGCGAGCAACCCTCGCGCAACACTGTGGGGGCCTGCCCCCCTCACGAAGAAGCCGTGAGCATCCCTCGCGCAAACTAAGCCGCGAGCAACCCTCGCGCAACACTGTGGGGGCTTGCCCCCCCCCCCCCCTCATGAAGAAACCGCGAGCATCCCTCGCGCAAACTAAGCCGCGAGCAACCCTTGCGCAACGCCATGGGGGCCTTCCCCCCTCACGAAGAAGCCGCGAGCATCCCTCGAGCAAACTAAGCCGTGAGCATCCCTCGAGCAAACTAAGCCGCGAGCAACTCTCGCGCAACGCCGTGTAGGGCCTGCCCCCCTCACGAAGAAGTCGCGAGCAGCCCTCGCGCATACTAAGCCGCAAGCATCCCACACTCACTCTGAGTCAAGGACCTAAGTTGTACAAGTTAAGCAGCGAACCAGTGCAAATAAGCAACTAAAATGACATAAAAACAATAACAATGTCATAGCAAAACAAAGCTGAAATAATACAAGTACAATCGGCGTCTGAAGACGACAACGACCAAGCCCAAACAAAGGGCAAAACAAAGTATAACAAAATGTAAGCATACAATGGTAAAGATATGAGTACCGCTACTCGTCTTCAGCATCAGAACGCTCATCCTCAGAAACATCCGCAAAACTAAAACCGGATGTATCACATCCTAGGCTCTTGCTAACAAAGCGAAAAGCCTTCAAAACACCGCGACGGAGTGCCAACTCGCACATATCATCCATCTGAGGTTCCACCTCCTTGGACCAAATATCGTCACGAACCTCCTCCGCGATCAGGCTACGGTCTCGCATATAGTCCAGTGACTCCAGGTACTCCGCAAGCCCGACGGCCTTCAGTTCCGATGCATGACTATCAGAAGATAGCATCTCAACTTGCGCCTTCGCCGCATGAAGCTGAGTCTCAAGGCCTGAGACCTCCTCTCGTGCCGCCTGTAGCTGGGTCCCTAAGCCAGATGTCTCCTCCTTTGAATGCTTCAGCATCTGGATGATCCTCTCCACCAGAGTCTTCTCCACGTCCAAGGCAGCACGGGTATCCTCTAAATCAGACTTCAGCTCCGAACCGATCTGACGAAACAGCGCAATGTCCCAGTCATGTTCCTCCTTCAAGGAGGAAAGAGAGCTCATCGACAACCGAAGCTTCTCCTGTAAAGCAAGATACCCGTCCTTCAGGCTCACGTAATGATCATTTCAGGTCACTGCAATCTGCGCCTGGGTCTCTATCTGCAAAAGGAAAAAAACAAAATCAGTCTCTATCAACAAAAAAGAGCAAGAGGAAAAGGGAAGTCACACCCCTACCGCATCGTTCATCGCCCTCAAGGAAAAGGACATCCGCGGAGCCACTGTACCGGCAGACACCTGAGGAACTGGGGAAACAAGTATCTGCACCTCTGGGGTTGAATCATCAGAAGCTACCACCACAACATCAAGATCACCAGTAGGGGTCGCCACTGCTTTCCTCTTACGGCCCCCTCCTTGAGAAGTCGTCGCGGCCTGAACTGTGTCCGCTGAGATACCACATCCCAGCAGCCGCTTTTCCTCCGCGTAGACATAGATATTAAAGAGACGATTGCCCAACTCGCGAAGCTCAGAGAATCCCAACACCGGGGAAAAATCCCGCTCTTTCCCTTTCACACGATGGAAACAGTCAGGAAGCTCATTCCACATCTCAGGAAGACCCCAGGAATTCCTCACATATCCAAACAAAGTGTTGTCATGACGACGAACTTTACGAGCTTCAAAATCCAACCAAACCTTGTTGCTACACACCTCCATCCGCTCACCACCATCAGAGCGCACGTCACACCAATCTCAAAACTGGTTTAAAGAAAACCGGCTCCCATGCTCGCGGAAGAAGACGACTAAGACAATAATCCGGGCAATCCCAGCCTGAACAAATTGAGAGATAGGCACTCTGCAAAACTTCAAAATCTCAATCATCTCCTCGTAGGGCGGAAAGCGAAAGCCGGATCTCAGGGATACTTCGCAGATAGTCAACCAAGTACGGGGAGGATTCTGAACCCGCTCCCCGGGACGCGGGATCCTCACTTCCAAATAAGCAGGAAGCCCGTACTTTGTCCTCTAGATGTCAACACCATCGTCAGTCAAAGAAGAGCGCGGGCGCATTGGGCCAGAAGAGCGCTTCAAAACCTGCGCCAGGCAAAAATAAAAAGTTAGTCCAAAAAATAAAAAACTGCATGACAAATCGTCAAAAGCACGCGCAGCCGCGCAAAAGAGGGCACCCGCGCAAATACGCGCGTGATAGGGAAGCGCACAACCGCGCAATGTGGACCGCGCCGGCACAAGGCCTGTTCGCGCACACGGCCTGAGCGCGACCTGCTCGCGCGCGCACGGCCTGCGCGCGCGGCCTGCTCGCGCGCGCGCATGGCCCACGCGTGCGCAGCCTGCTCGCGCGCGCGGCCTGCTCGCGCGCGCGCGGCCTGCTCGCGCGCGCGCGGCCTGCTCGCGCGCGCACGGCTTGCAGGCGCGGCCTGCTCGCGCGCACACGGCCTGCGCGCGCGTCCTGCTCGCGCGCGGCCTGCTCGCGCGCGGCCTGCACGCGCGGCCCGCACGCGTCCTGTGCGCTTAGCCACGGGAAATCAGCACGCGCGCGGCCGGCGCGGGGAAGTGCCGATTCGCCCCCGGTTGGCCTACACACACGCATTCCGTGCACCCCGCCGACACCTAT
Source organism: Platanthera zijinensis (assembly GCA_039513925.1). NCBI lineage: Eukaryota > Viridiplantae > Streptophyta > Magnoliopsida > Asparagales > Orchidaceae > Platanthera > Platanthera zijinensis. The sequence continues at coordinate 30,819,226 of CM077082.1, forward strand.
GGCCTCCGCACGCGCCCAACACGCGTGCGTCAAGAAGCCTTGTGCTGTCATAATTCGGCAAACCTTCCGCCAGATACCTTGGAAGCACTGGCCATCGTCGCCGCCTCGGTCTTCTCACTGGAAACCACCATGACAACGGGAAGTAATAAAAATCTCTCCTCTCACGCTCACTTCGCTCCAGGATAGCAGAGATTTATAGGAGAAAGAATCCCCCCCATGATCTCCACCCAAGGAGGATCATGGGTGGGCCACTCCCCCCATGATCTCTCATGATGAGAGTTATGGGGGGGCGGGTCCCGCTCCCTCCCCTCATGGGGGAAAACCGCCACCACCGGCAGAACCGCCGCCGTCGAGCGGCTTAACCTCCATCGGCGGTCGGCCCTCCCGGCCTCCACCACGGCCGGCCCCGTCGTCGGGGCGCCGCGGCAAACCGCCGACTAGGACGTGGCAGGCCAAGGCCGGCCTAGCCTCGGCGGGCCATGGCCTGCCAATCCGCGGCCAAGCCCGGCCGCGCTAGACCGCCGGATCAGCAACAGCCGGCCTCGGCCCGGCCTAGCCGGGGACGGCCAAGCCCGGTGGTAGCCGGTCGCCGGTTCGGCCTGAGCACGGTCGGCCTAGCCGGGGACGGCCGAGCCGCGGCCGGTCTGGCCGTGGCCGGACATGGCCGGACATGCCACGGCTGGGTCGTGGCCGGCCTTGCCGCGGCTGGCCACGACCACCCTAGCCGCGGCCGGCAATGCCGCGGCTGGGTCGTGGCCGGCCACGACCACCCTAGCCGCGGTCGGCCATGCTGCGGCTGGGTTATGGTCGGCCTTGTCGTGGCCGACCACGGCTGCCCTAGCCGCGGTCAGCCCCCTAGCGGACCGTCGCCATCGGCCGCCCGGCTGGCCGCCCCCGCCGCCGGCTACCCGGCCGCCGCCGTCGCCATGGCGGCTCGCCGGCGTGGGAGGCCTCCCCACCGTCCGATCAAGGGGAGGCCGTCCTCGCCGTCCGATCAAGGGGGTAACCACCCACTACCCCACCACTTTAGTGGTGGGGCCCGCAATGATCCTCCCCTGGAGGCTATAAAAGAACCCCCATGGGCTCCTCATTTCTCACATTTTCTCTTCTCCGAGTTATCCTCTTCTTCCTCAGGTGAGAGCTCTCCTGCCTCCACTACCGAGTCGGCCACCGCTCGCCGTGAACCACCAGCGGCCACTAGCGGCCACCAGTGACTACCAGCTACTATAAGCACCCCACCAGTGCGTTGTCAGCAAAAGGACGCCCAAGACCTCGAGGAAGCCGAAGGAAGAAGGCATCTGAAGCCAGCAAGCGCGCGCCGCCCCGAGCGTACGCGCCAGAAGCATCTCGCGCATTCCCACGTTTAAGTCACTTCTGCGGTGCAGTCTGTTGCCCGCAGGAAGCTATAATCTCTCTCTTCCCTCAAGTTATATCGGGAGTGGCTCGTCGCCCCGATTCACCAAACATACTGTAATCACCGGAAGCTAGTGGAATTTGACCGGCACAGACCCGGTCACGTGGTTTTTTACCCATTTAAGGGGTTTTTCCACGTCATCAAGACTTGTGTCTACTATTCATCTTCATTGACTGTGTGCGCGCTCGACCGCTCCGTAAGCTAAGACGGTTCAAGTTAATCCGGTCCGACCAAGGGCATCGAGTTAGTCCACAACAATACTCTACTTTGTTCTCCTTTTGTTGTTGATTCTCCATGACTTTTAGAATTGATGCTTGCTTTTGATTGAAATACAATTTCAAGGACTTCTTAAATTTTCTTAATAACCTTTATTCAGGTGATCTTAATGCGCCCATCAAATAGTAAATACTCATATGAGAGATTCATTGTTTGCTTTATTTTGACTACAATTGGAATAAATCTTTTTGAAATACAAAACATATTTTTTTCAATCATTCTCTGATTTGTAAACTCTTTTCTGTAGACCTTCATTTGATTAGTTAACACAATAAATCTTGAATGAGATTCATTCAAAAAAATTTTATTTGCTTTCAAAATTTCAAACTCTATTTAAGAGTTTGGAGGTAAGTGGATCTTGATTCATCAAGATTAGAAATGCTTAATGAGACGCCTATTTGCATACCTCACCAGGCCAGTAGAGGAAAGCTTAGACGAGTAGAGGTGAGCTTGGGCGAGCAGGGGCGAGCATGGGCAAGCAGGGGAGAGCATGGGCGAGCAGGGGAGAGCTTGGGCGAGCAGGGGCGAGCTTGGGCGAGCAGGGGCGAGCTTGGGCGAGCAGGGGCGAGCAGAGGCAAACTTGGGAGAGCAAAGGCGAGCTTGGGCGAGCAGAGGTGAGCTTGGGCGAGCAGAGGTGAGCTTGGGCGAGCAGAGGCAAGCAACTCGCGAGTATGGGCGAGCAGCCCTCGTAACTCGCCAATATGGGTGAGTATCCAAAGCCCTCAGAGGTATTCTCGCATATACCCCCCCCCCCCAGGATTTTTCTATAAATAGACCCTCAAGGGTACCAAGAATGGCACGTTGGAAGAGGCTTAGACCCCCCAAGTTTGATAGTTGCTGAGTCGTGCCTTCCTCATACCTCGTCCAGCCTTTTGGTTGAGGAGGGGAAGTTTCTCTCAAACTTTCGGGTACGTGGTGGGACCTCCTTGCTGAGGCACATGGGGTGTGTTAGTAAACATTTCTCCCTCCTGCTCTAGCCATCAGTAACCTTAGGCTACTGCTAGGTCCGAACATTTGGAGTAGGGATTTTTCCGGCTACAACACTTTGGTGTGGTGAGCGTAGATTGTAGCTATGGGTAAAATTTTTGTGAGAAGACTTCATAGCACACGATGACAAGAAAGAGACCAAAGGCGGCAACTCGTGACTACTCGACATGTTGAGCAAACTTCTATCCTATTCGCCCATAGGCGAGTTCAATCAAGTTAGTTCAAGCAAGTGAGTTCATGTAAGAGACTTCATATAGGCAAGCATCCTTTCCTGCTTGCCCATTTGTGAGTTTAGGTAGGCTACATTCAAGCTCGGCGGCTTCATGAGGTGATATTCCTAATTACTTACTCATAAGCGAGTTTCATATGGCGACATCCTCAGGCAAGCTCCAAATAGTGAGTTTAGTTGGCGAGTTCCTGATCGCGACATCAAAATTGGTGACTTCAAAGAGGCGAGTTCTATACTCTCCCAGAGGCGAGTTCCATACTCGCCCATAGGCGTTTTCCATACTTGGCCACAGGCGAGTTCTGCTCACAAGTGCGGGGTGAAATCTACTCGATGGGAAGCGAGTTCAAGGCCAAGCAAGCTCCAATTCGAGCGAGTTGTAGTGTTTAAAATAAAAGAAATTTCTTTTGGCGCTGCCCCTGGCTGCAAGGGGTGTTGGCCCCTTGACAAATGAGATATTTATCCCAACCAAGTTTTCTCTTCTTCAATAGCAGCGCTTTTTTATACATGTTCATACTTACGGGTGCTTTGGTAAAGCTCACAGGTGCTTTTGTATGACTAACAAACATGGTGATTCATAACGATTTCACCACTAGGGGAAACATATAAAATGTTCTGTGAGCTCCTATTCGCGATGATTTTCATGTTTATAAGGTGTTCTCATGTATTCCACGAGCTCCTACTCGCGATGATCTTCATCAAGGGTTTACTTTTAACGAGAATGCCTACTCGCGATGTCTTCAAGCTGGTATTCTGCGAGCTCCTTCTCGTGATGATCCTCACCAAGGGCTTACTTTCCACGAGAATGCCTACTTGTGATGTCTTCAAGATGGGTTATTCACGATGAGTTCACTTCGACGAGAAGCATATACTGCTCAAACTCAGGCTCATAAGGTGTCCCCATACATTCCACGACCTCTTGCTCACGATTATCTTCTCCAATAGTCGACATTCTATGAGATTTTTAAGATTGTGAAGTATTCTAGTCTAGATTTCATGAGCTCCTACTCACGATGATCTCCTTGCTTACCGGGTGTTCTCTTCAATTCCGCAAGTTCATGCTCACGAGGTCATCGCTTTAACAACTATGCAGCTGTGTTATTCATTTAATCTTTTCTACAACTCGCACTAGCAAAGATATCTCTCACTACTCATCTCTACGAGGTCCGAAAGAAATCTATACTCGGCTGGTGTTTACTAGTGATGGGTGTTCTTTCTTGCAATTATCTCCTTCAACATCTGATGTTCCCAGAGAGGTCTCACTCACGTAATCACGAGTTATACAATACTTGAGATCTTACTCAATGCAAATGAGGAACTGCTCAGAAGCACCTGGAAGCTCGTGAGTGACGGGACAAATGACTTCCGGGAATGGAGTGCGAAAAAGATATGATGGAAGCCTCGAGTGCGTGAGACCAACAGGACCTCCCGAGTGTCATTCCCCTCCCCATGTACCTGCACCTTTATAACATGGTGAGTAAGAGGGAATTCACGAGTGCTAGTAAGCGAGTAAGTGCCTTACTCGCATGAGTCAACAAGTTGGGCGAGCATCCCAGTATACTGCATGTACCAGGAACATCATTATCTCTCAATCTCATTTGAGTCTGTGATGAAGGACACAACGCAAACACTTGGAGTAGAGACGATTTGAGTGCAACTCCATCCTCATAGACGATGCAAGAAGGGCAAACATTCAACATGTTATGTTGTTCAACTAATCAACAAAGTTACACCTGCTTTCTTTCTTAAAAATTACTGAAACTCGAAGTCATATCAGGGGAAAACCCATCTTCACAAGTAGTTTAAAATGTGAATCTCCGACTCGGCTCTTGTAAATCTCAGGTTGGGTGATGGCACAGCGACTCAGGATAATAGTGCATCCTCCTAAGACCAAGCCTCTTCATTGATGGGCGAGATCATCTCTCTCTTGCATGTTGGCCAATGATCCCTCAAGTACAATTCTCATCCACCTCCGAAGTTATTAGAAGGGTGTAACGCCCCCGATTTTTTCGATGATTTTATTAGTATGGACATCGTCATATTTATGACGTCGTAGCGTTACTTTTAACGTCGAGTTGACGGCGCATCGCCGTTAAAGCATTTTCGCGTCTGTGCAGTCGAGTCGGCCAAATTCTTGTTGTTTTTGGAAAATTTTGCATTTGGAATTCAAGTTGAATAATTTTGGGCTTGCTCGTCAAGTTTCGTCGCAATTCGAGCAATATTCGGGCCTCAGCGATTTTCCGAAGTTTTGTGTAAATTATGTTCGTTGTATACTTTGAAAATTTATATCTCGGGAATGGCTCGTCGGATTTAATTTTTGGCTTCGCCGTTGGGTTCGTAGCGTTAGTGTTCGCCTACGGTGTGAGTTTCATTTAATTCGGCGCGTGTTTGGGCCTCCGTTTGAACTCGTGTTTCCTTATTCAAAAATATAAATATGAATATTTTAATATTAAAACATTATTCAAAAATGTGATTCCCTATTCATCTCTATAGTTTGATTTTGGGTATTTTTGTAAAGAACACTATTCATAGCACTATTCTTTAATTGTTGAGTTCTCGGGTGGCTAGAGGATCTTCTCGAGTGGCCTTCTCCTTCTTGTCGAATGATCTGTTCATTGCTCTCGAGAGCTGCCTCCTTTATTACTCGAGTAATGTTATTCAAATTCTCGAGTAACTCATTCGACTACTCGAGTAATGCTTTATTACTCGAGTACTGTCTTTCCTGGTTCTCGAGTAACTCATTTGACTACTCGAGTACTGTGTTTCCTGGTTCTCGAGTAACTCACTTGACTACTCGAGTAATGCTTTATTACTCGAGTACTGTGCTTCCTGGTTCTCGAGTACCTCTAAATTTGTTCTCGAGTAGTCGGTCGTTCGTCTCGAGTAGTCATGTACAGTTTGAGTTCAGGCGTCATTTTGAGGGTCAAAAGGGTGTTGCACGGAAAAATGGTTAACATAAAATTTGTTCGTCTCGATGAGATCTACAACTTTCATGTTGGACACTTTTCGATTTGAAGTCATCCTAGACCTCTATTTTTGGTTCCCGCAAAATTGCTCGTAATTGGTCTGTCTTCCTTCCGGTTTAGACAGAATATTTTATAAATAGATATATACATATATATTCTTCCACTTAAGTTTTTAGAAATTAAACTTCATCTTCCCCGACTTCCTCACGAACCAGAGTGGCGTGAGCGAGAGAGAGATTATTTTCGTAAATCTTCCAGTGGCCGCCGACGATGCTCCAAATAGATTAGGAGTTTTTTAGGCCTTGCTGACTATTATAGAAGATTCGTTAAAGGGTTTTCGGTGTTGTCCTCTCCTTTAACTAGACTTACCCAGAAGAATACTTCATTCATTTGGAGCGATAAGTGTGAAGAAGTCTTCCAAGAGTTGAAGAAAAGATTATGTACTGCTCCAATTTTAACCTTACCTACTGAAGGAGTAGAGTATGCTGTGTATGTTGATGCATCACACATCGGACTTGGTTGTGTTTTAATGCAAGATGGTAAGGTGATCGTGTATGGATCGAGGCAACTAAAGATACACGAGAGAAACTATCTTACGCACGATTTGGAGTTTGTTGCTGTAATTTATGCGCTGAAGCTTTGGCGACACTTATTGTATGGCGCGTTGTGCAAGATCTATACGGAGCATAAGAGTTTGAAGTACGTCTTCAATCAGAAGGAACTAAACCTGCGTCAGTGTCGGTGGTTATAATATATGGCTGATTATGAAGTGGAAATTCTTTATCATCCAGGAAAGGCCAATGTAGTAGTTGATGCTTTGAATAGAAAGACTGCCAAAATTTTTAATCTGTCGGTACAGTCCTTGGTAGAAGAATTCTTGTTGATGGATATTGAGGTTGGGAGTAGTACTGTGTCTGCTAGTCTAGAAGCAGAAGAACTCTCTTGGATTTCCCTTACTCGAGCACATCAGAACGATGATCCTGATTTGTTACATCTCCAGAATAGAACTGTGAAGGGAGAGCTACCAGATTTCTCCTTGGATGAGTTGGATACCTTGAAGTATCGGGATAGATTTTGCGTCCCTGCCTTTGGCGACATTCGGGCTAAGATCTGTGTTGAAGTTCATGGTTCCAATGTAGCCTACCACCCTAGTTCTATTAAGATGTATAAAGATCTAAAGCAAATTGTTTGGTGGTTAGGGATGAAGAGTGATATCGCGAAGTTTGTATCGGAATGTTATACGTATCAGCATGTTAAGGCTGATCATAGAAGGCCTGGTGGTAAATTGACACCGCTTGATATTCCAATTTGGAAATGAGAGAGTATTTCAATGGATTTCATCACCGGTTTACCAAAATCTCCCCGTAGGCACGACTCTGTTTGGGTGCTAGTCGATAGATTGACAAAGTGTGCTCATTTTGTTATGTTTAAGATTGGGTATTCGATGAAGAAGATAGCTGAGCTATATCTTGAAGAGGTCATCAGGTTATATGGAGTGCCTGTTAGCATTGTATCAGATCGGGACACCAGATTTACGTCTCGCTTTTGGAAGAGTTTATAGGAGGGGTTGGGTACCGATTTAAGGGATTCCACCGCCTATCATCCGCAGATGACTGGTCAGACGAAAAGGGTAAATCAAATCGTAGAAGATATGATCAGGTGTTATATTTTGGATCATGGTGGTGATTGGGATGAGCGTCTCAGACTCATGGAGTTTGCGTACAATAATAGTTATCAAGAGAGTCTGCAGATGACCCCGTTTGAGGCCTTATATGGGAAGCATTGTAGAACTCCTTTTTTTGGGCTGAAGTTGGTGAGAGGTCGTTGCTAGGTCCGGAAGCCCTTGAGGAGATGAATTGTGTCGTGACTCATATTCGAGAAAAGCTCTGTGTGGCTCAAGAGCGCTATGAGAAGTATGTTAATCATCGAAGGGTCGATCTGGAGTTTGTCGTTGGAGACTTGGTTTTTTTGAAGGTTTCTCTGATGTCTGGTGTTAAAAGGTTTGGAAGGAATCACAAGTTAGACCACTGGTACGTAGGACCTTTTCAAATTCTTGAACGCATCATATCAGAGTATCAGCTTATAGGTTGGAGTTGCCTGCTACCTTCCCTGGTGTCCATGATGTGTTCCATGTGAGCCAGTTGCGGAAGTGTATTCGTAATGATCGTCAAATCCTCGACTCGGTGCCCCAGATTATGTCCAACCTTACGTATGTGGAAGAACCATTTCGTATTCTGGATTCTCAAGAGCGTGTGTTGCAAAGAAAGACTATCCCCATGGTCAAGATTCTTTGGAGAAATCAAGACGTCGAGAGTGCGACGTGGGAATTAGAATCGACAATGAGGGAATCTCACCCTCACCACTTCTCTTAGTTCGGGTATGTCCTTATGTTTTTAATCATGTTTGATTTTATCGTTTTGGTTTGGTTTTGGAGTTGTGTTAAGTTTCGGGACGAAACTTCATTTTAGGGAGAGTGACAGTAACGCCCCCGATTTTTTCGATAATTTTATTAGTATGGGCATCGTCATATTTATAACGTCGTGGCGTTACTTTTAACGTCGAGTTGACAGCGCATCGTCGTTAAGGCATTTTCGCATCCGTGCGGTCGAGTCGGCCAAATTCTTATTGTTATTGGAAAATTTTGCATTTGGAATTCAGGTTGAATAATTTTGGACTTGCTCGTCAAGTTTCGTCGCAATTCGAGCGATATTCGGGCCTCGGCGATTTTCCGAAGTTTTGTGTAAATTATGTTCGTTGTATACTTTGAAAATTTATATCTCGGGAATGGCTTGTCGGATTTAGGTTTTGGCTTCGTCATTGGGTTCGTAGCATTAGTGTTCGTCTACGGTGTGAGTTTTGTTTAATTCGGCGCGCGTTTGGGCCTCTGTTTGAACTCGTGTTTCCTTATTCAAAAATATAAATATGAATATTTTAATATTAAAACACTATTCAAAAATATGATTCTCTATTCATCTCTATAGTTTGATTTTGGGTATTTTGTAAAGAACACTATTTATAGCACTGTTCTTTAATTGTTGAGTTCTCGGGTGACTGCAGGATCTTCTCGAGTGGTCTTCTCCTTCTTGTCGAATGATCTGTTCATTGCTCTCGAGAGCTGCCTCCTTTATTACTCGAGTAATGCTTTTCAAATTCTCGAGTAACTCATTCGACTACTCGAGTAATGCTTTATTACTCGAGTACTGTGTTTCCTGGTTCTCGAGTAACTCATTTGACTACTCGAGTACTGTGTTTACTGGTTCTCGAGTAACTCACTTGACTACTCGAGTAATGCTTTATTACTCGAGTACTGTGCTTCCTGGTTCTCGAGTACCTCTAAATTTGTTCTCGAGTAGTCGGTCGTCCGTCTCGAGTAGTCATGTACAGTTTGAGTTCAGGCGTCATTTTGAGGGTCAAAACGGTGTTGCATGGAAAAATAGTTAACATGAAATTTGTTCGTCTCGATGAGATCTACAACTTTCATGTTGGGCACTTTTCGATTTGAAGTCATCCTAGATCTCTATTTTTGATTCCCGCAAAACTGCTCGTAATTGGCCCGTCTTCCTTCCGGTTTAGACAGAATATTTTATAAATAGATATATACATATATATTCTTCCACTTAGGTTATTAGAAATTAAACTTCATCTTCCCCGACTTCCTCCCGAAACAGAGCGGCGTGAGCGAGAGAGAGATTATTTTCGTGAATCTTCCAGTGGTCGCCGACAGTGCTCCGGTGCTCCAAATCCCCAACCGAGTATAGATCTGGAAAGCTCTCGTCGAGAGCTGCGTCATCGTGGTAAAATCTTTCCCATTTCTCGAGTTTTCTCGTTAGGGTTTTCGGCCCTAACCTCTATTTCGACCATTTTTGTTCAGATTTTGACTCCTCCCGCGTTCCTTTGCCCCGATCTACGACGTGGAGCATTTCGGTGAACTCTCCCGGTAAAACCAAGACAAGTGGTGGTTTACCCTCTTTTCTCTTTGCCCGATTTGATGGTAACGAATAAGCTTTTGTTCCTTAATTTTTACTGCGTTCCTTTTTTCTGTCTTTCCAAGTTATAGAAATGTATAACCCTTATTTGAAGTTTACTCAAATTTATGAGTTCTTGTCATGAAGAGAAAACTTAACCTTGTAACATTGTAGTGATTGATGAGATGTTATATCGTTAGATTTAATCGCCTCTAACCATTGTCATAGAATGCGTTAGAGTTTATCTAAGATGGTAAATCGTTTGTAAAGGTTGATCAACCGTGTCTTTAATCTAGGAAATGTCGAGTAGAATCCGATGTGTCAAGTCTTGAGATTTATTTCATGGTGTTTCTTTATTGCGGATGTTAGTGGGCAAATCCACTGACCGCAAGGTTTGTTTCCTTTATTAGTACCTCATAGAACTCTACTGGGTTTTGGGCTTCTGCGGTGATTGGTGGAGTGTGTAAGTCTCCCCCGCAATTAGATGGATTTTAACATCTGTGAGGGGTGTATCTAGAGAAGTGACCACCATGCATGTGTTTATGGGTAGAGTTGACCACAGGTGGCTAATAAAGTTTTGGAGTACTCTTTCTTATGATTTAATCATGCTCTCCCCTTGCTTTGGGTATCCGGCATGATTTGTTGTACGTGACGATTCACGTAAGTTCTTTTCTTCTGATTTATTTCTTTAGTTTTTTTTATGTACCTTACTTCAGCACATTTCGTCTTGGGTTGGTACCCCTTTTGACCCTTGTCTATTTTGGCTTATTTTTCTGCCACCATTTGTATCTTCTTGCTGAGGCATTCTGTTTTTTTGGAATGCCTCAGGTTCAGAGCAGTAGCAGGTAGTAGAGCTGGTTTTTGGATTCTTTGAGCGGTAGTTTTGGCCGTGGCTTTTTCACCTCGCCATAGCAAGGTAGTTTGTTGTTTTAATTTTCTTTCTAGTTCAGACATACTTTGTACTGTGGGTTCGTGTCAGGTTGTTGGCGCCCACAGGATTGTTTATTTTTTTGACACTTACCAGCTTTTGATGTCTCATTTATGCTTGATTCAGATTACTTGCTCTCTGAGATGATTTATTACTAGGATTGCATGTTAGATATTTTTAACCTATAAAACCCTACTATTAGTAAAGTATACATGTAATCTCTTTCAAAACTAAGTCACTACTTTTTGGTTAGCGTAAAGACTCTTTCCTATACTTATTATAAATCTAGAGTTGCATAGCATGAGTTGTTCTTCTAGATATTTATAGTCATGTAGGGTGTTAGAGTCAATTTAAACAAGTATCTTCCGCAAGCGTATAATTATATTTTGAATCGTGTACTAGTTGATCCACTAAGCCGAGGGATACGGCTATCATCATAACTTAAACTGGATTTTATTCATAGTAATTTATGTTTTCTTTTAAAAAACTGTAGAGTTTGGAGTCTTGTCTGAATGTCTGCAGTTATCCCCTGCACGGCGTGATACCACGGCACATATTTTTCCCTTACTATGATATAATTAAATTGTTGGGAAAATGCGAGTTGTGACAAAGGGGGTCTGGAGTCAAACTCCAAATTATCTTATAAGAGAAGTGTTCTGCAGAGACAAAATGGACCTCCACGATCGGATTGGGGAATGAGCCACCGTATTGACTCTCGTAACACTCAGAACCGATGATGGGACGGTGTATCGTGTAATGTAATGAGTTCTCCTAAGTCCAAACAACTACACTGATGACCGGGATCAGATCCCTTCTTGCATGTTGGTCGCTGACCCCCCCCCCCATTACACTTCTAATCTGACCGCGAAAGTTATTAGAAAAGAGTCCAGAACCAACAACCTAGCTCAACGGAGAGACGGTCATTGTGCTATGAGAAAAAGGTCATCTGCCATTAAAGGCGTCTTTGAGGCTGCAAGAGAGCTATAAGCTTGACACAGGATCAAAAATTGTCTTAAAAGTATAAATCTCATCATCACTTAGGTAGCAAACCCTCCCTGGTGGAGTAAGACAAAGTCAGGATAGAGGCCTTTAGTGTGTGCATCCTGAAGGACCTCCCGAGTGTCAGTCCCTATCCAAGTTTCTTTTACTCCTCGAATAGGAAAGGATGGAGGCCACAAGCGTGTGCGTCCTGTTGGACCTCCCGAGAGACCAAGAGTCATTTCCCTTTACAGATATATTGTCTTTCGTAACCATGTAATAGAGTGAGAATTTGAAAAGGTGCGAAGGTAGTCCTCATGTTCAAGTTGGGGAATGATCCACCAGCTTGACTCTCGTAATACTCAAAATAGATAATAGGACGGTATGTAGGGTAATGCAATGAGTCCTCCTAAGTCCAAGTCTCTGCACTGACACCCGAGATCAGCTCCCCCCTTGCATGTTGGTCGTTGACCCCTTGATCGCACTTCTCATCTAATTATAGATGTTATTGGAAGAGAATCTAGGGCCGACATTCCAACTCGATGAGGAGAAGATCGTTCTTCCTTGAAAATAGATCATCGTCATCAAAGAAGCTGGTACATTTAACTCTTGGTCGATCTCTCAAGTAACAGCGTGAGTGACCTCAACACCAACAGAATTCCTCGAGTTGTGGATTTACCGTAGCCTGATTCCCTGCATGAGCTCCCATCCAACATATCAGCCACTTTCCCCTATGAGTGAGTAGAAGTCCTAGAGTGTGTTGTTTTCGTAGTCCAGGTCGTTGCTCGAGCTCTTCTCCAGTATGCTGGTTACTTGCCCCCTTGGATGAGTTGAATTTCTCGAGTTGTGGAGTTGGTGTAGTCTGAGTCCCTGCACGAGCTCCTCTCCTACTTATTGTCTACTTTCCCCCTCAAGCAAATAAAAGTCCTCGAGTTATGGATTTATCGTAGTTTGAGTCTCTACACGAGATCCTCTCTTGTATATCAGCTATATTCCTCATCGAGTGAGTAGAAGTCCTCGAGTTATGGAGTTGTCGTAGTCTGAGTCCCAACACAAGATCTTCTCTTGTATATCAACTACTTGCCCCCTCGAGTGAGTAGAACTCCTCGAGTTTTGGAGTTATTGTAGTCTGAGTCCTTGCACGAGATCCTCTCTTGTATATCGTGTACTTGCCCCCTCAAGTGAGTAGAGGTCTTCGAATTGTACAAATGTTGTATTCCGAGTCCTTGCACAAGCTTTTATCCTACATATCGGCTACTTGCCCCCGAGTGAGTAGAAGTTCTCGAGTTGTGGATTTGTCATATTCTGAGTCCCTACACAAGCTCCTCTCTTGCATATCGTCTACTTGTCCCCTTAAGTGAGTAGAAGTGCTTGAGTTGTGGAGTTTTCGTAGTCTGAGTCCCTACATGAGGTCATCTCCTGTATATCAGCTACTTTCTCCCTCGAGTGAGTTGAGGTCCTTGAGCTATGTAGTTTTCGTAATCTGAGTCCTTGCACAAGCTCCTCTCTTACAAATCAAATATTTTCCCCCTCAAGTGAGTAGAAGTCCTCGAGCTGTGGAGTTGTCGTAGTCTGAGTCCCTGCACAAGCTCCTCTCTTGCATATGGGCTACTTGCTCTCTCGAGTGAGTAGAAGTCCTCGAGTTGTGGAGTTGTCATAGTCTGAGTCCCTACACGAGCTCCTCTCCTACATATCGGCTACTTTCCCCCTTCGAGTGAGTAGAGGTCCTCTAGTTGTGGATTTGTCGTAGTCCGAATCCTTGCACGAGCTCATCTCCTGCATATCGACTACTGACCCCCCTCGAGTGAGTAGAAGTCTTCAAGTTGTGGAGTTTCTGTAGTCTGAGTCTCTACACGAGCTCCTCTCCTGCATATCGGCTACTTGCCCCTCGAGTGAGTTGAGGTCCTTGAGTTGTGGAGTTATTGTAGTCTGAGTCTCTGCATGAGATCCTCTCCTGCATATCGACTACTTGCCCCCTCGAGTGATTTGAAGTTCTTGAGCTGATGTGTGGTCGTAGTTCGAGTCCCTGTATGAGTTTTCTCCTACATATTGGCTACTTGCCACCTGAGTATGACTCCTCGTCACCTTTAGTTAAGTTCGGCTCCTGTGAGGTGTCATCCTTTTCTCCACCTCTAGTTGGGCTCGGCCCCTGTGAGGTGTCGACTCTTCTCTATCTCTTTCGGTTTAGCTCTTTTTTTTAGCGAATGGCCTGGAAGGTGTCGAATCTTCAACTCCCCTAGTTGAGCTCCTCTCTAGAGAGGTATTATCTCATTTCCTCCTTCAATTGATCTCCACTCCTGGGTATGAACCCGCGCAACATTCCATCTAGCGCTCATCTCTCCGAATTACGGGTTTATATTGTTTTTTCAAGCTCAAGTCGAGCTCGAAAAAAGCGGAGATTGTGTATAAGCCGTAATTTGTCAAGATCAAAAATTCCTAAGGAGACACCTATTTGCAGACCTCACTAGGTCAGCAGAGGCGAGCTTGGGAGAGCAGAAGCGAGCTTGGGTGAGTAGGAGGGAGAAAAGACAAGCTTGTACGACTAGAGGTGAGCTTGGGCTAGTAACTCGCAAGTATGGGAGAGCAACCCTCGTAGCTCGCTGATATAAGTGAGTATCCAAAGCTCTCAGAGGTATTCTCGCATATATCCCCCCCCCCCCCTTTAGAATTTGTCTATAGAGACACCCTCCGGGGTACCAAGAATGACATGTTGGAAGAGGTTGAGATCCCACAAGTTTGATACTCGTTGACTATGTGCCTTCCTCGTACCTCGCTCGACCTTTTAGTTGTGGAGGGGAAGTTTCTCCCAAACTTCCTGGTATATGGTGAGACCTCCCTGCTGAGGCACCTAGGCTGATGAGGCACCTGGGGTGTGCTAGTATACATTTCTCTCTACTGCTCTAGCCATCATAATTGTGGAGTTCGACCGCGGAATCAGTAACCTTAGGCTACATCTAGGTCTGAACATTTGAATTAGGGATTTTCCCAACTTCAACACTTAGGTCTGAACATTCAGAGTTAGAAATTTTTCTTGCTTCAACACTCACATTTTCATCACCTCCAAATTCCTATTAAAGTATAACCCAAATATTCTTGGCTCTCATTATCCTTGGAAAAACTGAATCTGTCGCAGCTTGCTAGATTTGGGACAAGACTACTGCATTCCTTTGATTTACTTTTCTTCACTCTCTGATTTGAGCCACTGTAAGATCTTCACTCTATTTTCTCCTCTTCAAAAATGGGAACAACTAACTAGGATTCATTGAAGATTGTTTGTAGCCATATAAAAATGTTACTTCTTGATGTTTCTCAACTACTAGGTCCATAACATAGACCTGACTGAAATTTTCTTCCCTAAGCTTATTGAGTTGCATCTATGGCAGAGAGCACTTCCAACATCGCTCTCATACTAATTTATGTTTTCTTAAGAAATATAAGGAAGAAGATGACTACATAGATGCAGAATTTTTTCTTACTAAAAGCAGGAAAAACTTCTACAAACTTTCTCTGCTTTTTTCCTTTATCAATTTGCATGATTTAAGGTCTAGTTCATGCACTCGTAACCGCTTGACCGGTGAAAATAAGTCTCCCCAAACATAGCCTTAATCTTTACCGCTTATAAAGAAGTACCACACTATCAAAGTATTTTCAGTTATATCTATAATATTAAATTAAATCTAACAAGCCACAACCCTCCATATTGTTTAAAAATCACACAAGCATATCGCAATTCTTGCACGCTTCAAATAGGGGCCTTGCATCCCCCTCTCGATTTTGAGATTGACCTTGCACCCCCATTCGCCCCTGCCCTCGCCTCCCCCACCCAATACAACAGCCACTGACTTTCTCTCTACATGTTCCACGTCCTCTTGAAATAGGCAACAAACCGCTGCAATCGACGGTGCATATAGCTCGCTTTTCTCACTTTTAGGCATTAGGGTTTTCATTCAAAAACGTCTACTATTTCTATCACTGTGTAACCCAAAAAAACATCTTAAATGCTCAAATGCCTCTTCATTAGATCGACGGGGTCAATATGGCTGCTCGTAATGACTTGGGTGTAATTGTGTTTGTTGTCATCTATTCCATTCAATACTGGGGCCCGAGTGGGGTTGAGTTGGCGGCTCTCATTGCCCTACAACCATTTATTACGCCGGTGATGTTTTATGGCCGTGGGGCTATTGTTAAAGGGGATTGCAATAACCTCTTTGAGACAAGTTGCAGCAACAAGCTCAAGGGACGTTGGAATGCAACTAAAAATGGGGAGGAAGATTT
The DNA here is from genome assembly GCA_039513925.1 of Platanthera zijinensis. Classification (NCBI taxonomy): domain Eukaryota; kingdom Viridiplantae; phylum Streptophyta; class Magnoliopsida; order Asparagales; family Orchidaceae; genus Platanthera; species Platanthera zijinensis. Next base: position 30,835,241 of record CM077082.1, read on the forward strand.
TACCTTTCTCAATGCCTTCTCCCAGCTCCGCTTCCAGTCTGTTCCCCGTGAGGCGAACATAGTTGCTGATTTTTATGATCATTTTGCTGTGTTGTGATTTTCTTTGGCCTAGCCTTAGTGAGCCCCCTCCTGAATTGGTTGAGTCTGACTTGGATTACATTTTGTAATAGCTTAACTTTTTATTTTCTTTCATTTCTAATGCACATGCAATTTTCCAAAACAAAAAAATAGAGAAAATAATTTCATATTTTTGGTTAAAATATATAAAGACATAATAAATACATGAAGTATTTGATGTACACAAATAAATCACTTCAAGCCCAACTCGACACGTGTCTAACAGATCCGCCCTCACAAGTCAGTCGCTCTAACTCAGAAGTTCATTTTTTAGTCCCTTTTCTCGCAGCTTTCTACAGAGCCTATTTCCGTAGGAGTTTAAAGGGCCGTAAAAAATCGACCACTACTTTATTAGTGGCGTCGCTGTCAGTAGGGGGGGTCTCGCTTTTTGAGGTCCTTTTATGGGGTCCACCTGATGGGTCTCTTCGTCGGCCACGGCTCCGCGCACCCGCAGGTTTCCTGTATCGTACTTGACTCAAATGATTGCACTCGCCCACTGCTCCAGAAGTCAGCCATCATCAATACGGAAGAAATTACTGATGGCACCAATCGTCAAATGCCAATTCGGGAGCGACACGTGTCTGACTGGCCCACCATTTCCGATGTAAAACTGGTGAAGTTATTGGTTCAGTACTTCAGTTGTTTGTGCAGCTTGAAAAGATGATTGAGTGAGATTAAAAAAAAAATTTAAATTTTTTTGAGAAAAGTGAACTCATTTTACGGTCCGTTCGTCCCCTGAATTTGGAATTGCATGATGGGTTTTTAGAATTGGAATTGGAATTGATTTAAAATTTCTTTTTTTCTCATGTCTGTAGGATCGGGCGACATGACAATTTGAAGTTGGGGTCTTGTGTCACTCGGGACAAAGTTATTGTAACAAAACCAAGTGACGGCGGTGAGATCGGTCGTCGGCGGAGAGATCGGGCGGTGACAGCGATATCGGGCGGCAGCAGTGAGCGGTGGCGAGATAGGGAGGCGGCGGTGAGATCGGGCGGCTGCGAGATCGGGTGGCGGCAGCGAGATCGGGCGGCGACGGCGTGATCGGGCGGCGACGGCGTGATTGGGCGGTGGCGGGGAGATCGGGCGGCGGGGAGATCGGGCGGCGGCGGCGTGATCGGGCGGTGGCGGGGAGATCCGGCGGCAACGGCGAGATCGGGCGATGACGATGAGATCGGGCAACAACGACCATAGTAAAAAACTGAATTCCATGAAATATCTGTCTTTATCCCTAAGAATTGGTCACAGTACAAAATTGAATTCCATGGAATTGGACCAATTCCAATTCCGAGGGAATTCCTAACATCCGAACACTGGAATTGGAATTCTGTAGCCCCATTCCAATTCTCAATTCCAATTCCAAGGGGCCGAACGGACCGTTGAATGACGCACTGCACGGTACAGTACAACCCCCCCCCCTCCCTTTCCGCAACTCAGACTAAATCAGATTAATTTTACCTAAAAACAAAAACCGATTCGTTCCAATCACTTCGAATCGTAATCGATCCATGTATATGAGTCCTAGAATCCTCCTAATCAACAAGAAATTTTGATTCTGCTCTCTCTTGTTGCTAGTTCAAGATGACATCTCAGAGCAATTAATAACAGAAGAAAAGCAATGAAAAAAAGTTTTTAAAAAAAATCATATGAAATTCTTGAAAAAAAGGCATACAACAATTTGGGTTCGACCGCCCTTAATAACTTGGTTCTCAATAAAGTGCAAAGTACATGTTTTGAAAACCGAGAGCCGAATCAAGAGGCCGGCCGAAAATAATTCTGTTTGGAACTTAACCGAACCAACAAAACTAATAAAATGATTGTTTTTTCGATTCAAATTTGTTTGGGATTAGTTCTTTCGATTTTTTTTCACAATACTATTATGGGCCCGCCCACATGGTATCGGAAGTGCGCCTAATACATGTTTTCATCATTTGAGCACAAGAAAAGTATTTTCCCCAATATGGTGGTGACAAAATCATTGATTGCAGACATTGCGTTTATATCTGCGTCTAAAAAAGTAATTCAACAAGACTCTCTTTGTTTCAACTGTGATGTTTTGAAGGGTTGAGAATGAGAGCGGTGAAAAAGGAGGGAGAGGGCTGCGATAGCGTTGAGGGTCAAAAATGACGTTTTGGAGCGTTGAGAATGAAAATGAAGATTTGTCACACGGATATTTTTAGGGGTGATATTTTTTCTCAAACATAGCCCAAACGACAGTAACACTATGAACAATGCATAATCAGACATGCAGGTTCGATCACCACAAAATCTTTACGTATCCATATTTTTTAATCCTTATTTTCGCTTTTGTTTTTCCTTTCTCTTTTCAACTATTTCTGCTTTCTCAAATTTCTCATATTTTAGATTTTGTGCTCTCTGATTTCTCTAGTATTGGATTGTGATTAATATTTTTTTAAATTTCCGAATTGCGATTAATATTTGGATGCGACAAGTCAAAATCGAATTGTGGTTAACAAATCGCCTTATAATAATCTTTGATGGGGATTAACCCATTAATTAAATCATTTGGGGTGCGCATAGCCGTTCCAAATGAGGGGATCATGGGGTTGACTAGTCAACCCACTCCCCATGATCCCATCATGATAGGAGGAGAGTGGGAGGGCCCACTTTCCCTTTTATCTCTCCACTAACTCCTCTCCCATCACAAAAGGAGGAAACCACCGCCGGCCACCGCCGCTCGACGGCCACCGCCGGCCGCCTCCCGCCGGCCGACCATCGCCAGCCGGCCGCCTCCCGCCGCCGGCCGGCCGTCTCCCGCCGCCGGCCACCTCCCTCGACCACCGCCGGCCGATTGCACGCCGCTCGTGCCTCCACCGTCCGATTGCGATGGGGCCTCCGTAGCCGTCCGATCCGTGAGTAACCACCCACTAACCCACCTAGTTAGTGGGGGAACCCACCATGATCTCCCCCTGGAAGCTATAAAAGGACCCCCAGGGGCTCCTCATTTCTCACTTTTCTCTTCTCCGGGTTGTCTTCTTCTTCCTCAGATGAGAGCTCTCCTGCCTCCTCCACCGCGGCCACAGCTCGCCGTGAACCACCAACAGCCACCATCGGCCACCAGCGGCCACCAGTGACCACCAGCTGCCACCAGCGGCTATATGCATCCCACCAGCACGTTGACAGCAAAAGGGCGCCCAAGATCTCAAGGAAGCCGAAGGAAGAAGCCTTTCGAAGCCAGCAAGCGCACGCCGCCCCGAGCGCAAGCGCCAGAAGCATCTCGCGCATTCCCTCGTCTAAGTCACTTCCGCGGTGCAGCCTGTTGCCCGTAGGAAACTACAGTCTCTCTCTCCCCTTAAGTTGTAACGGGAGTGGCATGTCGCCCCGATTCACCAAGCATACTGTAATCACCGAAAGCTAGTGGAATTTGACCGGCGCAGACCCGGTCACGTGGTTTTTTACCCATTTAAGGGATTTTTCCATGTCATCAAGACTTGTGTCTACTGTTCAATTTCATTGACTGTGTGCACGCTCGACCGCTCCGTGAGCTAAGACGGTTCAAGTTAATTCGGTCTGACCGGAGCATCGAGTTAGTCCGCAACAGTTTGGCGCCGTCTGTGGGAAACGATTTCCCAACATCCTTTGAAGCATAAGATCACCAGCATCGCCCCCTCCAAGTACTGCCTTAATGACAAAGAGAAGCGCTCGTACCGCTGAAGGCTCCGCCCTTGGCGGGCATGCCGAGCCCGCACGTTCCCACTCTTTGTTGGGCGTACCACTGACCGCTAAAGCTGCATTTGCTCCTATAGAGGGACATGTTAGCCATCAGGGCAGAGCCCAAGAGGTTCCTCCAAGGCAGGAAATATCCGAAGAGTATTCTGAAGCGGCAAGTTCTGCTCACCCGACCCAGAGGAGAATGAGAGCGGACCATCTCCGCCACGATCCCGCCAATGAAGCTCGTCTACCTCCGCTTGAAAGGTTCACTCGGGAGGAAATTAAAGAATTCATCGTCGAAGAATATCGCCAAGCAGGTGCAAGAGATATTCGTACCCGCCGACCACTCTGTCAGGGTTCCCCGCTGACACCCAAGATTCTGGATCATCCAATTCCTCATGGTTTCAAACTGCCTGATATAGAAACTTTCGGTGGAACTGACGATCTGTTGGAACATGTCAACCACTTCACTACCATTATGAGGATCTAGAGCACACCTGATCAATTACTCTGTCAAGTGTTTCCAGCCACTCTCAAGGGGCAGGCCCGCACATGGTTTCACTCCTTGAGAGCGGGCACTATCGCCAACTTCACAGAGCTAACGAGACAGTTCACGGATCAGTTTATAGCAAATCGGAGGATCGTCCGCGACCCTTCCCACTTATCAGGTATCCGCCAGAACGAAGGGGAGTCTTTGAAGGATTTCTTCCGCAGGTTCTCCGCAGAAGCCCGCCAAATCACAGGGGTCGACCCAAAACTGTTAAGAGGAGTGTTCCTCGGAGGTCTTCGCCCAAGCGGCTTCTATTCAACATTAATGAGGGAAACCGTCGCTAGCTACCCTGACCTCGTGCACCGCGTAGAGGCGCGCAGATCGCAGCCGACGAGGCTATTGAAGCTCGTCGTCAACAATTTGACGACAACAAGAAGCGAAAAAGGGAAAAAGAGTCAGCCCCTCAACACCAAGAAGGAAGATTCCGACGCGACCATCAGAGAGATTAGCCGCCCTGGGATTACACACCCCTAAACACCTCCAGGATAAATGTGTTTTATGCGATCCAAGGCAACGAGGCGCTCCGCAGGCCCAGACCTCTCGCTAAAAATACTGGGGACCAGACAAAGTACTACGAGTTTCACCGTGGACAAGGACACGACATGGAAGATTGCTCAAAGCTCAAGGAGGAGATCGAGTATCTCATCAAACAAGGCCTCCTGGGGAGATTCTTACGGGGATAGGCACCAAGTCCGCTGAAAGGAAATCGGCCCACCGTTTGCTAGACCGGACTGGGGGGCAACCCCTTAGACGACCAACCCAAGAGAGGGCTTTGCACCTCTGAAGGGCTCTATCTATTATAGCGTTTATCAAATTTACTTTCCAATGAATTATATATTCCCACAAAAACAGTTTCACGACTGTAACTCTAAAAAATTAACATTTTCTAATTTTAGACATGTTGATGGCAAGCGTCATCCGTACAATTTGAAATGCGTACTCACTTCGCCCAAGTGTGAAGACGTTCATTTACCCTCACAGCAACTGCCTCAGTGCAGCGCGCTCCTTACAGCAACTGCCTCCGTGCAGCGCGCTTCTAACAGAAACTGCCTCCATGCAGCTCGCTCCTTACAGCAACTGCATCAGTGCAGCGCACTTCATACAGCAACTGCCTCTGTGCAGCGCGCTCCTCGCAGCAACTGCATCCGTGCAGCGCGCTCCTCGCAGCAACTGCCTCCGTGCAGCGCGCTTCTCACAGCAACTGCCTCCATGTAGTGTGCTCCTTACAGCAACTGCCTCCGTGCAGCGCGCTCCTGACAGCAACTGCCTCCGTGCAGCGCGCTCCTCACAGCAACTGCCTCTGTGCAGCGCGCTCCTCACAGCAACTGCCTCCGTGCAGCGCGCTCCTCACAGCAACTGCCTCGGTGCAGCGCGCTCCTCACAACAACTGCCTCTGTGCAGTCCGCTCCTTACAGCAACTGCCTCCGTGCAGCGCGCTCCTCACAACAACTGCCTCTGTGCAGTCCGCTCCTTACAGCAACTGCCTCCGTGCAGCGCGCTCTTGATAGCAACTGCCTCCGTGCAGCGCACTCCTTATAGCAACTGCCTCCGTGTAGTGCGCTCCATACAGCAACTGCCTCCGTGCTGCGCGCTCCTTACAGCAACTCCCTCCGTGCAGCGTGCTCCTTACAGCAACTCCCTCCGTGCAGCGGGATTCTCACCGCAACCGCCTCTGTGTAGCGGGCTCCTTACAGCAATTGTCTCCGTGCAACGCGCTCCTCACAGCAACTACCTCCGTGCAGCGTGCTCCTCACAGCAACTGCCTCCGTGCAGCGCGCTCCTTATAGCAACTGCCTCTGTGCAGCGCACTCCTTATAGCAACTGCCTCCGTGTAGTGCGCTCCATACAGCAACTGCCTCCGTGCAGCGCGCTCTTTACAACAACTCCCTCCGTGCAGCGCGCTCCTTACAGCAACTCCCTCCGTGCAACGGGATTCTCACCGCAACCGCCTCCGTGCAGCGGGCTCCTTATAGCAATTGTCTCCGTGCAACGCGCTCCTCACAGCAACTACCTCCGTACAGCGCGCTCCTCACAGCAACTGCCTCTGTGCAGCGAGCTCCTCACAGCAACTGTCTCCATGCAGCGCGCTCCTCACAGCAACTGTCTCTATGCAGTCCGCTCCTTACAGCCTTTGCCTCCGTGCAGCGCGCTCCTGACAGCAACTGCCTCCGTGCAGTGCACTCCTTACAGCAACTGTCTCCATGCAGTGCGCTCCATACAACAACTGCCTTCGTGCAGCGCGCTCCTTACATCAACTCCCTCTATGCAGCGGGCTTCTCACCGCAATCGCCTCCGTACAGCGGGCTCCTTACAGCAATTGTCTCCGTGCAACGCGCTCCTCACAACAACTGTCTCTGTGTAGTGCGCTCCTCACAGCAACTTCCTTCGTGCAGTGCACTCCTCAAAGCAACTGCCTCCGTGCAGCGCGCTCCTTACAATAACTGCCTCTGTACAACGCGCTCCTTACAGCAATAACCCTCGCGCAAACTCCCTGTGGGGGCTTGCCCCCCTCAAAATGAAGCCGCAAGCAACCTCACGCAAAATAAGTTGTGGTCGCAAACCGTGCAAATCAAGCAACGAGCCAGCCTCGTGCAAGCACAGCGGCGAGCAAGCATCGTGCAAGCAAAGCCGCGAGCCAACCTCGTGCAAGCTAAGCCGCGGTCACCAACCGCGTAAGGCAAAGTCACAAGCAAGTCTTGTGCAAGCAAAAGTCACGAGCCAAGCTCGTGCGAGCAATAGTCGCGAGTCAGTGTGGCGCAAAACAACGTTACACGTCAAACTCATGTGAAACAACATGAACTTTGCGTCCTGGGGTACCATCTGGAAGCACCGTCTCTGCATCCGGGAACCTCGCCACAGCAAGTTTCCTCTTCTGACCTTGTACAAGAAGTATTCGGTGATACACTCGGGGGGGCAACAGAAACTCCACATCTCAGCAATCTCTTCCCTTGGGCGCTTAGTTCGTCATGCATGTTACACCTTGCGCACATCGCGTATGCAGCGTGGATCGTGCACGCATCACTCACTATCCATCATACAAATTACATACCGTTCACATTAACCTCATGCACAAGTCACATACCTTGCGCCTTGCAAAAACAAGGCGCAGTTGTGCATATCGTGTCATGCGCGCGCAAAGTCCAAATGCACAGCTCACATACGGCGCGCCTATCCCCGCGCAAGGTCAGACGCGCGCAGGGTCCACGCACAAGATCGCACGCGACCCGCGGGTGCGCGCGCGGGGTCGCGCGCGCGGACCGCGCGCACGGTCCGCATCGCGCCCGCGCGCGCCCGCACGCAGGGTCGCGCGCGCCCGCGCGCACCCGAGCGCGCACCCGCGAGCAGGGTCGCGCGGGCGCACCCGCGCGGGGTAGCGCGGGGTAGCGCGGGGTAGCGCGGGGTAGCGCGGGGTCGCGCGGGGTCGCGCGGGGTCGCGCGGGGTCGCGCGGGGTCGCGCGGGGTCGCGCGGGGTCGCGCGGGGTCGCGCGGGGTCGCGCGGGGTCGCGCGGGGTCGCGCGGGGTCGCGCGGGGTCGCGCGGGGTCGCGCGGGGTCGCGCGGGGTCGCGCGGGGTCGCGCGGGGTCGCGCGGGGTCGCGCGGGGTCGCGCGGGGTCGCGCGGGGTCGCGCGGGGTCGCGCGGGGTCGCGCGGGGTCGCGCGGGGTCGCGCGGGGTCGCGCGGGGTCGCGCGGGGTCGCGCGGGGTCGCGCGTTGTCACGCGCGCGCACCCGCGCTGGGTCGCGCGCGCACCCGTGCGCGGGCAGTCACGCGTCGGCCACTGTGCGGCCAGGTGCGCCGGCACCTGCACCTGTGGCCGACCATGCACGCTGCCCGCCGCCTTCCCTTTAAGCGCATGCGCGGCCACGGGAGGCTAGGGGTGTAACCCCGGCCACGCGCCTCGATTCCGCGGAGGCGGACACCGCTCTTGACGCCACTTGACGCTGACACCGGGCATCGAGAACGGGCAAAGCTCGTTCAAAGATGCTAGTGTGTGTGTGTGTGTGTGTGTGTGTGTCTGTGTATATATATAGGATCAGAATCAAGTGCGAATACAAAGTTGTGTGAATGTGCGAAGAAGGTCGGGTCATCGTCTAATTGCATCTCACCCCCCTGCATCACACGGTCTGCGTCATCCCACCGCTACCGTATCATACGGCGCGGTGGGATGCTGTAAATTTTATTTTGCAGTGACGCGCCGCCGGCTGCGGGCTCGCCGGCCACCGGCCGACCAACGTTCGTCGGCGGCCAGAGAAGCTCTTTGCACGGGTTCCTGTGCGAATGTATTCACACAGGAACCAACCATATATATATATATATGTATATATATATATAGAGTAATTATAGAGAGAGAACTAGTTCTCTGAATCTTATATAGAAAACCAGCAAATTGATTCTCAAATATTTGTTTTTTCAAAAAGTGATCAACATGAAAGTTGTAGATCTTATCAAAATCTACAACTTTCATGTTGATCACTTTTTGAAAAAACACCGTTTAGACCCCGATTTGAGCCCCGAAAAAAGTCAAACCGAACTATATATATACATATGTTCGTTGACTTTTTTCAGGGCTCAAATCGGGGGTCTAAACGGTGTTTTTTCAAAAAGTGATCAACATGAAAGTTGTAGATTTCGATGAGATCTACAACTTTCATGTTGATCACTTTTTGAAAAAACAAACATTTGGGGGTCAATTTACTGATTTTCTATATAAGATTCAGAGAACTGGTTCTCTCTCTATAATTACTCTATATATATATATGTATATATCTATATATATATATATATGGAGGAATTATAGGGAGGGAACTAGTTTTCTGAAGCTTAGGGAGAGAACTAAGATCTTGACCGTAGGATCTGATCTGATAGCCATAATAGCCCGTATTTCATCTCCCGATCTACTGTGCATTTCATTCTTCCGCCAAATCTATCCTGATAGCTCTCTCGCGCCCCTCCCGCCACCGTCCTCTCTCCCGATTCGCCGCTGCCCAAGCCGTCGGATCTCTCCAAATTTCTCTCGCTCCTCCGCCGTCGTTCCCTCTCCAGCTTCTCTGCCGCCATAGCCGCCGGATTTATTCCGATTTCTCTTGCTACTCAGCCGCCCAAGCCGCCGGATTTATCCCGTCTTCTCTTGCTACTCTGCTTCTCCTCCTCCCGTCTATTTGAGGTGGTTCTGTAAACTTTTCATTGTATTTTTCCAAAAAAAATCAATGTATTATTTTAGAGATTTGGTTGGTGCGGCCTCATATGATTTTTGAGAATGCTTGTTGTATGTGTGCTAGGGTTTTATTGTTAGAATGGTGTTTTTTGAATTGTATTATCTCCATTGAATGCTTGTTCTGATTTTAGAAGTTGGGACTGGGTTGATCCGGCCTAATGTCCAGGTTTCTTAAATCCTTAGCCCAACTGCCCAAGCCCCTCTAGCCAAATATTGTTGCCTCTTTTTTTTACAGATAATGATTGTTCTTAATCTATTATTCTCTATTTACAGGTCCTCAAGTATCACGAGCAGGGTCATTTACTAGAGCCTTTCCTGTGAAGCATTTTAAACCCACTAATGTCCACAATGTCCACTATTGATAGCAGCAAAAGTGGTGAGAGCTGTCACATGTCTCATCATGATACTGTTTCTAAGGGTGTGCCAATGGTTGATTCAAAATTAATACCCACCATTGGTATGACATTTAAGTCATTGGATGAGGGTGAAAGCTTCTATGGAAAATATGCGGATGCTGCTGGATTTGATTTTGCTAGAAAGACCAAAAAAACTCAAATTTTGACCGCCACTGATGAAAAAGTGGTGACCCAAAGGATCTTGGTCTGCTACAAGTACGGCCAGTGGCAAGATAGATCGACAATTAGAAAATGTGGTACGACAAAAACAGATTGTAAAGCTATGGTGCGATTTAAGTTGGATTTTTCTACAAGACATTATGTTGTGGGAACATTTGTGGAAGAACATAATCATGAGATGTGCACCCCAAGCAGGAGACATTTTCTTAGAAATCGCCGAAAAATATGTGAAGCCAGACAAAGTCTCTTTAAGGAGCACCAGTCTGCGAACATTCGTATATCACAAACAATGGGAATCTTGCGGAATGAGAGTGGAGGGCATGATAATATTGGTTTCATAAAGAGAGATGCTTGGAATTTGAAGGGTAAATTGAGGGCAGATGTTAGAGGACATGATGCAGCTTTGTTGTTAGAAATTTTCAAAGGTAATCAAAGGAAGAGTACAGATTTTTTTTACAGGATTTTATGTGATACAGATGGCAGGTTGACACATTGTTTTTGGATGGATGTGCAGTCGAGATTACAGTGCAGAAACTTTGGGGATGTTTTAGCATTTGATACAACTTATAACACTAACAAGTATTGCATGGTTTTTGCACCATTTTCAGGAGTAGACAACCACTTCAACACAATATTTCTCGGAGGTGGCTTTATAAAGGATGAAACCATCGACTCTTTTATATGGTTGTTTGAGACTTGGGTCGAAGGAAGTGGTAGATTTCCCAATACAATAATAACAGATCAAGATCCTGCAATGAGAGCAGCTATCGCACATGTTTTTCCCTTTGCTCGTCATAGGTTTTGTATTTGGCACATAATAAAAAAATTGACCGAGAAGTTGGGTGGAATTGAAAATAAATTTGATGTCATTAAGAAAATAACAAGTTGTATCTGGAATACCGAGACTAATGAGGAGTTCTGTGCATCTTGGACAAGTATTATAGTGGAACATCACCTCAACGACAACGATTGGTTGGAGAGCATGTATCAAATGAGACATCATTGGATACCTCTTTATTTGAAGGATTGTTTTTTTGCAGGGATGCACAGTAGCCAAAGGAGTGAAAGCTTGAACAGTTTTTTAAAGAAATACTCAACTGAAAAAAATACTTTGATGGATTTTTATGCAAGGTTCACTAATGGACTTGAAGAGCAACGACAGGATGCATTGGAGGATGAGCATCGGACCATTACTAATCACCCGAAGCTGAAAACTTCCTGGTGCTTGGAGAAACAAATGTCTCTAATTTATACCAAAAAGTTATTTTATAAGTTCCAAGATGAAGTTGTATCAAGCTTGATGCATAATGTCTTCGTTGGTGGTGAAGACGGGGATGGGAAAATATATCTCATTCAAGATTTAGGTAAAGAAAGCAAAAAAAGGGTCGTCTTTTGTAAGGAAACAAAGATGGTGAAGTGCCCGTGTAGGCTATTGGAGTTCCTTGGCATCCCATGCAGGCATCTGATAGCTACGTTGAAGTATCTCAATCAGATGATGCTACCAGCAGAGTATATTTTGCACCGTTGGACAAGGAGTGCCACTGTTAGGATGAAAAATGCGAATGATGGTTATGTTGGAAGGACAAAAAGATCTGAGTTAAGTTATGTTGCCAACCAATTTATTGATGAAGCAATTGGTGGAAATGAGACATTCTCATTCGCCATGATTACTTTACGTGATGCTTTAGAGGAAATGCAAAAGATGAAAGCTATGAAAGGGAAGTACGAAGTCATGGATGAAGAAACAACTACGGAAAAGGATGGAATTTCACAAGCTATCACAAATGTGGGAGAAATGGTATTTTCTAATGAGCTATGCATCAAGGAACCTGATGTAGCAAGACCCAAGGAGAGTGGGAAGCGTTTGAAGACAACCTTAGAGAAGCAAGTAGCCAAAGCTAGGCTTTGTAATTCATGCAAGCAACGTGGAGTTAACCATGACAAAAGAAACTGCCCTCTGCTCTAGCCATCGGGGTGAACAATTTCATGTTTAGGCTTTGTGGCTTTTCAGGTATTATTACATGATGGGATCTACATCATAAAATAGTAAGTTTCTGGTTGCTAGTTAATTGGGAGTGTTTGCAAGCAATGTCGGTGATGCCAATATCCAGGAGAAAATCTTCATCCAAATCCAAAGCCAGTAAGCATGATCAGAGAAGTGGGAGTAATTTTGAAGTTAATCTTAAGTAATGAACATGTACCAATTTGTATTCTGTACAAATGCAAGTGAAATTTTTACAGGGTTTTTTTGATTTGTTTGGACACGAAGTTAATGATTTGGTACAAGTTTATTAAAATATCTGAAGCCATGCAAGTGAAATTTGTATTCTCTCCCGTTAAGTTTAAGTATGAATATTTTTTTTCTTTGTATCTGTACGTATGTATGAATGATCTGGGCTTGGAATTAGTAGCATGAAAAGTTCACGGAACCACCTCAGAAGAGGAGAACCATGAACGGGAGAGATGTGGAGGAGAGCTTGCTCTGGAAATTACTCTCTCTAGGGCGGCAGAGTAGCAAGAGAAAACGGTATAAATCCGGCGGCTAGGGCGGCAGAGTAGCAAGAGAAGACGGGATAAATCCGGCGGCTTGGGCGGCTGAGTAGCAAGAGAAATCGGAATAAATCCGGCGGCTATGGCGGCAGAGAAGCTGGAGAGGGAACGACGGCGGAGGAGCGAGAGAAATTTGGAGAGATCCGACGGCTTGGGCAGCGGCGAATCGGGAGAGAGGACGATGGCGGGAGGGGCGCGAGAGAGCTATCAGGATAGATTTGGCGGAAGAATGAAATGCACAGTAGATCGGGAGATGAAATACGGGCTATTATGGCCATCAGATCAGATCCTACGGTCAAGATCTTAGTTCTCTCCCTAAGCTTCAGAAAACTAGTTCCCTCCCTATAATTCACTTATAGTTGTAATTATGAATACAACTATAAGTGCAATATATGGACATCAGGCAATGTCCATATAATTCACTTCAGAAAACTATTCTTTGGAGAAACATTGCCTGATGTCCATATATTGCACTTATAGTTGTATTCATAATTACACAATTATACCAAACTTTATATTAGTATATTATAAAGAAAATATCATTTTAGGTAACTACACAACTTTATAATATTAAAATACAAAAAGTAAAAATATTAGATACCCTAAACCTATTGTCTCTAGCTAGGAATGACAAGAGAAAAAATAATGTTTTAACGTTAAAATATAATTTGTTTTACAAAATAAAAATTGTATTCTTGATTTATATTTTTTACGGTCATTTTGAGTACTCATATGTATATGTTGCGGGTCGGGCGGAGCCCACCGGGAGCGGGCGGAGCCCGTCGTCGTCGGTCGGGTACTGTCGCGCGAGGTCATAGGGGCGGGTACTGTCCACGACAAATGTTGCCGCCCACGACAAATGTCGCCGCTCACGACAAATATCGCCGCCCACGACAAATATCGTCCACACGACAAATGTCGCACCACCGGCGAATGTCGCATCCCGGCGAATGCCGCACCCCGCCGAATGCCGCACCCCGCCGAATGTCGCACCCCGCCGACTGTCGCTCCTTCACCGAATGCCCCAGGGCCGAAGGCCCGTGCCTGTCACTTATATATATATATATATATATATATATATATATATATATATATATATATATAATAAATAGAGAAATAAATTGATATTCATATATTAAATTAAATAAAGGGTGTGAAAAAAAGTTTATCTGCACTATATTAAACGAGAAAAACATCCTTTCGATAAACCTTCACTTTTCAATTTTACCCCCTCCTTATTTAAAAAAGTCCAATTTTTAATGTCTTTTCTATTTTAAATAATGTGCTCTTATATAGACAGTCATCTACATAAAGTAAAAAATTTGTTCGCCCCGCAGCTTGCAAACCCCATGCACACGCAAAAATGAGCGAAGAGCGGAGTAAAGTACTAAGTTTGTAAGCGGCGGCAGACCATAGGGGCGGTACTATCCCAACAGACCATAGTATAACACTCAGAAGTTTGTAACCGTGTACTATCACAGTTTAGATACTATTGCGGCTGATCATAGGGGCGCTGCCCCTATGCCTCTCACTCAGTATAAGAAAAGCAAAAAAAATACACTTACCTACAAAATTGTGTTGGCCAAAAGTATTCTCACAGCCTGATGCTGCAACCTGAGAACTCCTACAATGTGCAATGATGTCGTTGTAGATCGAAAATTATGCAAGCGAAAATTTGCGCCTACTCGAGCACATCGTTTTACCGGTGATCACAATTGCGTAATTAATTCAAATTGTTGTGACAGTGGAAACACTTATCAACAAAATTTTCATAGCATAATTTAAATTTTCTATTACTGTTCTAATTCTTCCAAAAATATGCTGGAGACTCCCATAATTTTCATGGTTTATGAACACTGAACACAAGCAACTCTACAAACAAACTTTTTTAGATGATGAGCATGTCTAATATCACTGGCACACACTACCCCCTCATGAAATCTTTAAGAAAAAAATCGATTTTACAATTGGGTTTTTCTTCGCCACATCTACTCGCAAACGATAACAGAAACACGAATATTATTTGCAACCAGTTCATTGAACAATATACAAATAATACATGAGAAAGTAACCTTCGAGGCGCACCTGGTCACTTAAATTTCACCACAATGCACGAGATGTCGTCTTTGCTCTTCCTCGCGAGAGCCACCTCTATCAGATGTTTTGCGGCGGACAGAGGATCCTTGATGCCTCCGATGGCGTCTACGGCCTCTTGGTTCGACATCACCTAGAGTTATAAAACACAGAAAATAAGACCAATCACAATGTTTTTTTTCTTTGGAAAAGTAAGAGAAGACAAAAAAGAGAGAAACCTTCCACAATCCATCACTCGCTAGGATGAGAAACTCCGTCCCATCGTCTATCATCTCCTCTTTGACGTATGGCTCCGAGCTGAGGTGCAGTTTCAAACTACGGTCACCGAACGCCCTCGCCACAGCAAGCTGGCCATCGACGCGTGGCACGTCTCCTGAATTATCAGCACATATTATGGAGCTAGTTTAGGGTGATTACTCTAGAATCAAATGCATCGATGTTAGGCATTTATCGATCTGACAAGCTCCATATCGGATCGAAAGCAAAAGAACTGGCTCGAAATCGGCTTGACCTTAAACTTAAAATCATTTAGAGCAGGCTCAGAATTACTGGTAGCCAACCAAAAAAATTTGACAAAAATCAAAATAGCCATTAGTTGAGAATGTTTGACCGTTGATTCGTGGTCAATAATTTTGAACTAGCTCTTCTTTATTGTTGTAGGGATTTTGGATATTTATAGAGCAATGTTAATAGGCATTAAATCGCTATTAATAGTCATTTTTGGTCCTTTTTGAGGTGCGCTATTAGCCAAAAGATGAGTGTTATTAACATTGTCCTATTTATATGATTACAAATGCTTAGCTTGCAGGACTTATATTTCTAGCACACATTAGCTTTTCGCCCTCCCAACAGAGGAAAGTCAAGATTGCTTGCATATTAAAATTATTTGCATGATGCTCGTGTTAATTGCTTCTGTTTTATGCACAATTTAATGGTTTCAAAGCATCGTCGGATTACTCTTCGTATACATGCATCATCCTAGAGTTAGTTAAGATTCATGTCCGTAGACACTGCAACTAGGGTTTGCATTGATTTAGATTACACTCGCATAGTCTTCCCCGAGTCAGGTTGTTATCAATCCAACTAGACCAAAACTACTAGGCAATCGACCAAAAACATTACGAAAATCGAAATAGCTACTACTCCGAGAAAAAGTCAAGAAGGTTCGAGCGCCAATTCATTCCACGAACAAGTGCAACAAGAAAATTGATAACTATATCGGGTATGATATTTATATATATATAAGATATATATATATATATATATATAATTTCATTACCCTTTTGCTTTTAATTTTGAGTCGGTTTCGAGCCCGAGTTCAATTCCATTCGAGGCCAGCTCGAAACCGACACAAAGCAAACACTGACCCAAGTTTTTCTACATGGATCGAAATGTTTAGGTCGATCTGAGCCAAAATCAATGTGATTATCGAGCGACCTTCGGTCTTCTAGCCATCATAACAAACCTAATAAAGATTAAGTGTTTTCATTAGTTAGAAGGCAAAAAGTTATCAACCTACCGGGAATGTTTGAGATAAAACCGCCTTTCTTCTCGATCATGTCACGCTCTGCGCTAGGTTCATGATCAATAGAGAGCTGTTTGGCGCTGCCATTCTTGCAAATTACAGCTCGAGAATCTCCTACATTGGCGACCACAAGCTTCAATCCATCAATCAGGATAGCGGTTACTGCAGTAGAACCGCCTCTTCCCAATTCTTTTGCTTTCTCCAAAATTTTGCTATCAGTAATTTCATATGCTTTCATGATTGCGCTCTTCGTGTCGGTCAAGAAGTTAGTCTGAGATAGAAAAAGATACAAATTAAGAAAGTATATGGTGAAACTATGGAAAAATTACGAAGAACTGCATAGGGACTACGTGTAATCACATGGAACTCCCCTCTATTTTTTAAAAATTACCAAAACCATCTTTCTAAGTTTACACTGTTAACATAAATGAACACACAAAATCTACTGTGTGAACTTAGAAGGGAGATTTTGGTAATTCTAAGAAAAAGAGAGGAGGTCCTTGTAACTATGCAAAGATGGAGGGGAATTCGCGGTAAATGACTCATGAAACTAAAAAAGCTATGTTTGTGTAAGGGGTCGCGGCGTGGAACAATGGTAGGTGTCCGGCACGACATCTGATTTCCGTCTCTCGCTAACGCTTTTGTCTCCCGTGCATGATCCTCATCCTGATCTCGTTTCCAGTTGCAGATTATGATCTCGCTTCCGGTCGCCGATCCCAATCCTGCTTCACGTCCCTGAATCTAAGTCTCTCCCGCTCCAACTGAGCCGATCCCGCCTTCTGCTGCCTCGTCGACGTCAACGCCGATCGCGTCCACACAATCCAGGCGAGCGCCAAAACTATCTAGATGGGCTCCAGACGATCGACTTCGACGATCCAATCGATCCAGGAAACTTTGACGCCTTCTGTCGGAGTCCTAGCCGTCTGCCCTATTTTCCTCCTTCGTCGTCGGAGTCCTAGCCGTCAGCTCCATTTTCATCCTCCTTCGGCTGATTTGGCAGCCGCAGGACCTGTTTTCCTCCTCGGTAAATCTCCGGCCATGATCTTCTTCTCCGGCTGATTCCGCAGCTCCGGTCCATTTCTCCAGCCACCTCCGTCCTCTATTAGTTCGATGGCATCATCTCACATCTCACTGCCTTCCTCCAGAAGGCTGATGTTATCCTCGACGAGAGGAACTACAAGGCAGCTCAGTCTGGTGCTCCTCGTCGCCCACCTGTTCGCTGCCACTATTGTCAGTAACTTGGTCATGTAAAATATGAGTGTCGCAAGCTTCGGAGGGCTCAGCAGTCTAGTCAGGAGCGTGCTCCTGGTGCACCTTCTGCTCATCTTTCTGCTTCGACGCAGTCTCTCTCTGTATCTGAGTTTGCACAGCAGATTGCCCAACAACTCTCCCAGGGTTCATTGCCTCGCTCCTCTGCCTCCACACTTCCATCGGATCATTTGTACGCCTCTGCCTCTAAGCAGGCTGTCTCTGCCCTTGCAAGTATCTCTCCCTCCAACTGATTGTTTGACTCTGGAGCCTCCTTTCACATGACCTATGATGTCACTCACCTCTTTTCATGTCAGTCTGTCTTCTCTGATCTTAGTATCATGATAATAGATGACATCATTCTCCCCATAACCAGTCGCGGCCTCCTTCGTACCAGTCATTTCCATGTTCCCGATGTTGCCTACATATTCAAGTTATCCATGAACCTTATATCCGGCAGCAATTCACATCCCACGGTTGTTTTGCTATTTTTGATGAGTCTGCGTGTCGTGTGCAGGATCATCTAACAGAGATACTCCTTAGAGCTGGTCGTCGTCGTAGCGGGGTGTACTTCCTTGATCATCTCCATCTTCCATCCACTCCATCGCCACGGGCGGCTTCTATCTTGTCTTCTTTCGGTGGGCTTCTCTCAGTGACATTATCGTCTTGGTCATCAGACGTGATTTTCTCGGTCGTGTTTTCATTAATCAGTCTCACTCATGTACGAGTTGTAAGCTTGGAAACAGTTATAACTCTCCTATCAGTCTAGTGAGTCGATGTCTCATCGTTCTTTTGATTTAGTTCATTTTGATGTATGGGGTCCCGCACCTTTTATATCAAAGGGCAGACACCGGTACTAAGTTCTCTTTGTTGAGGATTATTCTCATTATTGTTGGGTCTACTTTATGCATTCTCGTTCTGAATTCTTTCAAATCTATATTACTTTTTTGTTATTGTGCGCACCCAGTTTTCTGCTTCCATACGTATTTTCCATTCCGACTCAGGGGATATCTCTTTCATGCCTTTCGGGATCTGTTAACTACCCACTCTCCCTCAGCTTTTCTGCCCCGGTGCTCACGCTCAGAATAACATAGGAAGCATCGCCGCATTCTTGAGACAGTACGCACCCTCCTCATTTCTCTCACGTTCCTCCTCATTTTGGGGTTTAGGTTGTTTCCACTGTTGTCTACCTTATTAACCTGCAGTCTTCCACTTTCCTTCAGGGCCAGAGTTCTGGTCATGTTTGTACTCTCGACCCCCCCCCCCACCCGTTACACTCGTCTTCGTGTTTTTGGTTGTCGATGCTATGTTTTACTCCCTCCACGTGAGCGTGTCAACCTCTCTGCTTAGTCTGTTCTATGTTTCTTCTTTGATACAGCCCTGAGAATAAGGGTTATCGTCGTTATAACCCAGTTGAACATCAACTTCACATCTCAAGTGATATCACCTTTGACGAATCTCACCCTTTCTTTGTGTCATCTGTCCCCTCGACCTCACACTCATCTGTTACCCCCTCTGATGTGTAGTTTCTCAGTCTTATCATCTCACTGCCTCATGTCTCCTCTCCTCCAGTATGTTCCTCTTCTCTTCCCTTGCCACTGTCTACACCACCTCTGACCTCTCCAGTCTCACCTTCTCACTCCTCTCGTTCGCCGCACATTTCTCCCTGTGTCTTCTTTGATAAAGTCCTGAGAATAAGGGTTATCGTCGTTATAACCCAGTTGAACATCGACTTCACATCTCAAGCGATATCACATTTGACGAGTCTCACCCTTTCTTTGTGTCATCTGTCCCCTCGACCTCGCATTCATCTGTTACTCCCTCTGATGTATAGTTTCTCAGCCTTCCCATCTCACCGCCTTATGTATCCTCTCCTCCGGTATGTCCCCCTCCTCTTCCCTTGCCACTGTTTACACTGCCTCTGACCTCTCCAGTCTCACTTTCTCACTCCTCCCCTTCGCCGCCCACTTCTCTCTCTGTCGAGCTCGTCGTCCCCCATTCATATCACTATACTCGTCGTTCACCTTCTGTTCCCTCGCCTCCAGTGCCCCCAGACTCAGTGCATGTCTCCTAAAACGAGTGTTCTGTGTATGATCCTCCTGTGAGCCGCTACCCACTTCGTGAGAGACATCCTCCCGACCATCTTAGCCTTGCTACACTACCGCTAGGCTTGCATGCACTTCCAGCTATTGTCTGTGACTCTGTGGCTCCAGAGCAGACTTCCTATCGTGAGACTGTTAAGATACATGAGTGGAAGGCTGTCATGTTTGTTAAGTTGGAAGCACTCGAGCACACACGTACTTGGGAGTTTGTCTCTCTTCCATCTGGTGTTGTGCCTATTACTTGCAAGTGGGTCTTCAAGGTCAAGACTCGCTCAGATGGTTCTGTGGAGAGGTATAAAACTCAGCTTGAAACACGTGGTTTTCAACAGGAGCAGGGACGAGACTATGAGGAGACCTTTTTTTCGGTCGCCCACATGACTACGATTCATACTCTTATTGCAGTTGCAGTTTTTCGCCACTGGTCTCGGTTCCATCTCGACTTGAAGAACGTCTTTCTTCACGGTAACCTTCAGCAGGAGGTGTACATGCTCCCTCCTCCAGGATATGTATGCCGCTTGCGGCGAGCTCTTTACAGGCTCAAGCAGGCGCCCCACACGTGGTTTGCACGTTTCAGCGTAGCCATTACGCCGTTGGTTTTTACCCGAGTTCACATGATCCAGCCTTATTTGTGCACTCCTCTCGTGGTCGGACTCTTTTGTTACTTTATGTAGATAATATGATTATTACTGTGGATGATCATTCTAATGTGTCCTTTGTCAAGCGTCATCTTCAGCAACAGTTTCAGATGACTAACCTTGGACAACTAAGCTTACTTCTTGGGCCTCGAGGTCACCTCTACAAACCGTAATTTTCAGCTCTCTCAGCGGTGTTACACATCAGATCTCTTAACTTGAGCTGCTCTCTCAGCGGTGTTACACATCAGATCTCTTAACTTGAGCTGCTCTCTCTCTCTAACTCTCGCACCGTGGACACCCCTATAGAGCTTCACCTTAAGCTACGTCTGGATGATGGGGTTCCACTTTCTGATCCCACTTGCTATCGTCACATTGCTGGGAGTCTCGTCTACCTTACTATTACTCGGCCCGACATTGCTCATGTTGTTCATGTGTTGAGCCAGTTTGTTAGTGCGCCTACCTCTGTGCATTATGGTCACCTACTGCGGCTCCTGTGCTATCTCAGGGAGACTACTTCACGTGGTCTTTTCTTATCCAACTGCAGTTCTGATAGAAACGGCTACTCCTACAAGAGAAAAGAACGAACCTGAGTAATGATCTCGATGCCCTAGGAAGTCCGCCTGACTCCCCACATATACCCGGCCTTCAAGAGGACCGACCGGGCCCGCCAATACGGATTAGGAGCGCGATGGGACTGAACCGGATGGTTCAGTCCTGCGGTTCATTGCCCCGTGCCGATGATAAACCAAGCCGAAACGTCCCGGGGTCATATCATTCCCGCCATCTTCGAAAAATTGCTTGTCCTCAAGCTGGAATTCTGGATAAGTCTCTTTGAGCTCCTCGTACTCCACCCAAGTGCGATCAGATTCGGCCATGCCCTTCCAATGGATCAACAGCCGCACGATGGGTTTCCCGTGTACCGTCTTAACCCTTGCTTCCACTACACGCTCTGGTTGTGGCCGAACTTCGCCGAGCTCGGTAACTTCCGGTAAGGGGCTAACCAAGAGGGCATTCCTCAAGGACGCCTTCCTGATCATGGAGACATGAAAAGTGGGATGAATCCGCGAGTCCGACGGAAGCTCCAAGGTGTAAGCTACTGCCCCGACCCTATGCAATATCCGAAAGGGCCCGTGGTAGCGGGGGGCTAACTTCTGGTTCTTCACGCCTGCAACTGACAGTTGCCGGTAGGGTTGTAACTTGAGATATACCCAATCGCCTTCTTCGAAATGTTGTTCCCGTCGGTGCCTGTCTGCTTGGGTTTTCATTTGTTGTTGTGCCCTCTGGAGATTCTCCTTCAGCTGGTTTAGGATGTCGTCCCGTTGCCGCAACACAGAATCCACTTCCGGGACCACAGATGACCCTTTCTCGTAATGTCGTAGTGTAGGCGGTGTCCTGCCGTACAAGCTCTCGAAGGGCGTCATCCTGGCGGCCGTTTGGTAGGCCGTATTATACCAGTACTCCGCCCAATTGAGCCACTTACTCCATTGGCGGGGTTTGTCTGTAATGAAGCACCGCAAATAAGTCTCCACACTCCGATTTAAGGATTCTGTTTGCCCGTCTGTTTGGGGATGGAAGGCCGTACTCATGCGCAGAGTTGTCCCCGTAAGGCGGAAGAGCTCCCTCCAGAACCTGCTGGTGAACGCGGTGTCGCGGTCGGAGATGATAGAGGTCGGTATCCCGTGCAGTCGTACCACCTCCCTAACGAACGCCTCTGCCACAGCCTCGGCGGAGCAAGGGGGGGAGAGCGCAATGAAATGTCCATACTTGGTGAGCCGGTCCACCACCACCAGGATGACCGACTTGCCTTGTGACTTGGGCAGCCCCTCAATGAAGTCCATGGCCACACTCTCCCAAGTCAGCTCCGGAATGTCAAGTGGTACCAACAACCCGGCTGGGGCGGTGGTGGCGTATTTTTGTCGTTAGCATTCCGAGCAGTCCTTCACATGCCGTTCCACATCAGCCTTCAAGCCCTTCCAGTAGACATTCTGTTTGATGCGCTGATATGTCCTCAGGATGCCCGAGTGCCCGCCGCTGGGGGTGTCATGAAACTCATGGAGCAGTTGTTGCCGCAATACGGATCCTGGTGCCACCACCAGGCGTCCCTTGTAATACAGATGGCCGTTGATGACGTGGTATCCCTCTTCCCTCGTTCTGCCTGCAGTAATATCCGTCAGCAGCTGCCGCAGCTCTGGGTTGGCCAGCACTTCCTGATGAATGTCCTCGACTATGCTCAAGACCGGCGCCGACATGGCGAAGATGGAACTCGTGGCGGGTAAGCGCGACAGTGCATCAGCGACCGTGTTCTCCTTCCCTTTCTTGTACTCAATCGCGTAGTCGTATCCCAACATCTTGGTCACCCATTTTTGTTGCTCGAGCGACGATACACGTTGCTCCAGGAAGTATTTTAGGCTTTGATGGTCGGTCCGAATTATGAAGTGTCGTCCGATAAGATACGGCCGCCACTTTCCCACTGCATGCAGAATTGCCAACATTTCTTTCTCATACACTGACAGCCCCAAAGCCTTCCCTTGGATCGCCTTACTGTAGTATGCCAACGGCCTCCCTTCCAGCATCAATACTGCCCCTAAGCCGGCTCCCGAAGCGTCTGCTTCCACTATGAATAGTTTGGAAAAATCTGGTAGCGCCAACACCGGTGTCGTGACCATGGCTTCCTTCAGTGCTTGGAATGCCATGGTGGCCTCCGCCCCCCAAGCGAACTTGCCCTCCTGCAGCAGTGTCGTAAGCGGCTTGGCGATCTTTCCATAGTTCTTCACAAACTTCCTGTAGTATCCAGTGAGCCCGAGAAATCCCCTCAGCATTTTGATATTAGTGGGCGTGGGCCAATCCGTCATGCTCTGGATCTTCTGTGGGTCCGGCCGCACCCCTTCCCTGTTCACTAGGTGGCCCAAATATTCCACCTCCTGTTGCCCGAAAGAACACTTCGACCTCTTTACATACCACCTCTGTTCCTTGAGGATCTGCAGCACCATCCGCAAGTGTCTCTCGTGCTCCGCCAAGCTGGGGCTGTAGACGAGGATGTCGTCAAAGAAGACCAAAACGAACTGTCGCAACCACTTCCTGAAGGTTTCGTTCATCACCGCTTGAAAGGTCGACGGCGCATTCGTCAATCCGAAGGGCATTACCAAGAACTCATAGTGCCCTTCGTGTGTGCGAAACGCCGTCTTCTCCACGTCTCCCTTCTGCATGCGAATTTGATGGTATCCGGACCGTAGGTCCAGCTTCGTAAAGTACTGAGCTCCGTGCAACTCATCTAACAATTCGTCGATGACTGGGATCGGGAATTTGTCCTTGATAGTGGCGCTATTGAGGGCTCGATAGTCAATGCAGAACCTCCAGGTTCCGTCCTTCTTTTTGACCAAAAGTACAGGAGAGGAGAAGGGACTCGTGCTGTGGCGGATGGTCCCCTCCTGCAGCATTTCTCGGACGCATCTCTCGATCTCCCCCTTTTGGACGTGAGGGTAACGGTAAGGGCGCACGTTGGTGGCCTCGGCACCCTCCTTGAGCGGAATCCGATGATCACATGCCCTCGGTGGGGGCAATCCTCTTGGTGTCTCAAAGACCTCCTCAAACTCCTTTATGATTACCTGCAAGCATTCTGGAATGCCCCCCGATTGCTCCGCCGATTCTCCGCTGGACAGGACCCAAGCCATGGGATAGTCTTCCTCAACCCAGTGCTGCAAGGACAGTACAGTGGCCTCTTTCACTATCGGGCCTGTGATGCTCTGTAGCCGGTGCGTCTTTCCCCCTTGTGAGAATTCCATCGCCATGTTCTCCCAGTCCGTAGTAACCAACCCCAACTGTCTCAGCCACTGCACCCCCAGGACTACGTCGGACCCCCGAACCGGAAGAATGTATAGGTCCACCTCACATCTGAATCCCTGTATTGTAAGCGGCACCCTCTTCACGGCACCCGAGCACTGCAAGAAATTCCCATCCGCTACCAGCACCTTAAACATCTTATCCGTCGTTGGAGGGATAGCAAGCTTCTTAGCCACCTCGGCGTTGATGAAATTGTGGGTGCTCCCACTATCCACCAATATGGAAACCTTTTGATCGGCCACCTTCCCAGCCAGCCGCATTGTGGAGGGTTGTCCCCCCCCCTTCCAGAGCATGCACGGAAACTCCTATGTCCTCCAAATCCAGGACCTCTCGCTCCTCAGAGTCACGGCCCCCCCGCTGTCTCCACCCCTTCCTCCTCCTGTAGCATGAAGACCTGAATTTCTTTACACTTATGGCCCGGAACGAACTTCTCGTCACAAGTGTAGCATAGACCCTTGGCCCTCCGCTCCTGCATTGCCTCCCATGATAACCGCTTAACTGCGGCCTCCTTCCGGGGTTGAGTGTTACCTGTGCTCTTGATCGTTCCCTTGACCGTTTCCTGCTCTCCATCTTTGCTGCTCCACCGGTAGGTTTTGGTCGCTTGGCGTCTCCCCAGCTTCTCCTCCTGTAGCCGGGCCATCCCGATGGCCTGTGCTATGCTCCGGGGTTGAAAAGCTTGCACTTCGTCGCTGATCTTCTCCTTTAGTCCGGCCATGAAGCATCCCAGCAGCGCCTTTTCGGTCCAGTGAACACGATTCGCCAATCTTTCGAACTCCTTGCGATATTCATTGACAGTCCTCATCTGCTTCAATTTGTGTAACATCATGTCGAAGTCTTCGTACTCGGTCGGTCCGAACCTGGCGATGAGCCCGTCACAGAATTCCTCCCACGCGGGGTAAGGCCGCTGCTTCCTCCACCAGCTCAGCCACTGATAAGTCTCCCCTTCCAAGTGAAAAGAAGCAATGTGCACCCACTGGTGCCTGGGTAGCTCTTGGTACTCAAAGAACATCTCGGCCCGGTCAATCCACTCCAAGGGGTCCCCATTTTTGTATTTAGGAAACTCCATCCTCGTCAGCCGCGGCTGTACGGGTGGACGGTGTTGTGGTGGCGGCCGCCCTTCCTGGAAGTTGGGAGGTTGTCCCCAACCTGGGTTGTTCCCTCCCCCGCCGTACTCCATTGCTCCTCCCCTGCCTTGTGCAATAGGCCCTCGGCCCCAATGATCCTCCGCCGGAGCCTCTCCTCCTCGGTGCGGGAATCGGACGCCCGCTTGCCCTCCTGGGCCGATCCCATTGCTTCCTTCGCCTTCTCCCCACGCCGCCGGTGGCTGCCGGCAGTGATAGTTGCCTCCTCTTGCGACGTCGGCACCCCGCGGGTGCCTGAAATCCTCCCGCCATGCCGGCGGACCGTGACGATGCTGATGGAAGCCTCCGGGTTCACGGAGAAGTCCGCCGAGGCCTCCGTTGATCTGCGGCTGATGCACCGTCGGGCCCTGCTGGGCGAAGCCGTGCGCTCCATGCGATCCGCCGAACCCGCCGACTCGCTCATCGGGGCTTGGCGAGGACCTCGTCGGCTCCGTCGATCGGGTCCTGTCGGGCGCAGCACCTTCAGCGCTAGGCGCGTCGTTGTTGCCGTCGGCTGCGACCGATTTTCCCCGATCCGCACGCTCGATGCGGGTAACCTGTTCCGCCAGAGCCGCTGACGCCTCCAAGAAAGCCGCGCGGGATCGCTCCTCGCCGGCACTGATCTGCTGCGTTAGCTCTCCCTTCAAGGCCTCCAGCATATCGCGAAGGCCCTGCTGCCCTTCCTCTAGCGCTGATATGCGGTTGTCATGGCCGGCCATCCCGATCCGAAGGAGCGATTCCTCTGATACCAGATGATAGAAACGGCTACTCCTACAAGAGAAAAGAACGAACCTGAGTAATGATCTCGATGCCCTAGGGAGTCCGCCTGACTCCCCA
This sequence comes from Platanthera zijinensis, assembly GCA_039513925.1. Lineage (NCBI taxonomy): Eukaryota > Viridiplantae > Streptophyta > Magnoliopsida > Asparagales > Orchidaceae > Platanthera > Platanthera zijinensis. The sequence continues at coordinate 30,861,316 of CM077082.1, forward strand.
CATATACCCGGCCTTCAAGAGGACCGACCGGGCCCGCCAATACGGATTAGGAGCGCGATGGGACTGAACCGGATGGTTCAGTCCTGCGGTTCATTGCCCCGTGCCGATGATAAACCAAGCCGAAACGTCCCGGGGTCATATCAAGTTCTCTGCAACTCCCTGCAGCTCCCTGCTTACACGAATGTTACCTGGGTCAGTGATCGTGTTGACCGTCGATCTGTCACTGGTTTTTGTTTGTTCTTAGGTTCTTCACTTATTGCATGGAAGGCCAAGAAACAAAACAGTATTTCTTGTTCCAGCATTGAGGCTGAGCTTCGGGCCATGACTACCACTGCTGAGGATATTATTTGGCTCTGCTGGCTTCTTGAAAACCTTGGTGTCTCTTTTCTAGATCCCACCCCACTCAACTGTAATAACATTGGTGTCATTCAGATTATTCTGAACCCGGTGAAGCACTCTCTTTGCAATCATATCAGGGTAGAAGCTTTCTTCCTACGTTAGCAATATGGTCGTGGTACTCTTGCTAGTTACTTTGTTCCTTCTGAGCAGCGACTTGCAGATTTGATGACTAAGGCACAGACGTGGAACCGGCATACCTATCTATTGTCCAAACTCTCGGTGTATGATACCCCGTGAGTTTGAGAGGGAGGGTGTTATAGATACTGTATATGGAATATATAGCTTAGGCTCACCAGGTGTTGTGATCACCCTCTCATGTATGATCCCCCGCGAGTTTGAGAGGGAGGGGGTGTTAGAGATACTGTATATGGAATATATAGCTTAGGCTCACCAGGTGTTGTGATCACCCTCTCATGTATATATATGTGTATACCCTATTATTGAGATTATGATTGACTTATTTCATTCTATTTATCAGTAGGAAAATAAGTGTTGGGAACATGCCAGCATTTGGCTTGACTCGGGCGGTGTTTTGGCCCTAAAACACCGTTTTAGAGCCGGGATGTTCACAATTGCTAAGGCGCAAGCCAAGAGACCCACAGAAATTTCACTTTGGGACTGCAGCATTTGCAAATGCAGCTAGTGAAACACTATCTATGTTTCCCTCCACTCTTACGTCACCACCACTCTCTCAAACATAGGCTAAGGCTTCATTTGGTTCAAGCTTTCAACACGTTGTGCGGTAAGAAAAATCATGATCAAAAAGTCGAAGATTTGTTTAGATAAAAAAACCTGAACAACTTTCCTTTAACATATTTCAACATTTTGCTTCATAAAAATAGCTTTTTTGGAAAGCGGGAAAAAAACTATACCAAAAAGCAACCTATATAAAGATGCGACAGAAAATGCTAAAAGCCTAAAATGCATAAGCCATAACAAACGAAACTTAAACGTTAGAAGAAAAGATCAAAGCGCAAATCACCTGCTGCAGGATATTGTCAAACAGATGCTCCTTCAAGTAGACTGGAACATCATGGCCCATGTGGCCATCAAAGATGGCAAACAAACCCAGCTCTGAGTCACCGGCATGCTTAAACTCAGCTACTATATAATCCTCCATGGGATGACTCGACTGCCCCTTCACCAAGTGATATCCGTGCCTGATATGCTTTCCCGACATCTTTGTCTTGCCTTTTCCAGTATTATCTGATGTCGAAGATGACAATCCAGCTTTAACCTACGAAAATTATGCACGATTCTTTATCTTTTTGTATTGAAGTTGAGAACGCGAGAATAATTCCATAGTAAATAAGAGTAAAGATGAAGTATGGAGTCTACAAAATGGGAAAGAGGTTGTATAGAGAAAACAAATGCTATTGGTATAAATCATGTTCATTAATATACCTTCTACAAAAAAAGAGAGAGCCTGAGACTTTATAAACTCTTCTTCTCCATTCGTTCTGGACTAGTGCTTGCTAGCTACATGAGGTGTTGATTATAATTTGGTGAAGCTTTTTTTTTTTGCATCTTGTTACTTTATAAACTCTTCTTCTTCATTCATGAGTTAAAAATGAGTTATTTATGTATAAAAAAAACAATTCTGAGTCAAGTTGGACATATCATCATGAAGACAAATTTTATTTTTGTTTTCATGATGCTTCTTCAATTTTGAACATTCATCAGGCGTGCAACTTAAAATGCCTTGTTCAGTGAGGCACTAAAGGCAATCTCCTTGTTCAAGTGTTAAGCTTGCTTAACATAAGGCAATTTCTTAGGGTTCGTTTGGGGAGGCGCGAGGCCTCAGGTGCGATCGGAGCGAACGCCACCTGAGCTAACGCCACCGCCGCTACTCCTTCCCATTTGTTTTCCGCTTTCCCCACTGTTTCCAGCCGCACCCCCGCCCCCCCACCACAAATGGAGAAAACGCTCCGTCTCATACTCGGACCCTTCCCTCCGGTCACAAACTGCAGTGAGTTTGCTCTCTCGCCGGAGCCCCAACGGCGTGCCAAACAGACCCTTAGTCTCCAATCCTCTTTCCTTTTTACCATTGTTATCGTGACCCGTTTTGGCACAAAGAACGCATCTCAAAGTGATTAATAAATGTCAAGCTTATGCTTAATTTTGTCAAGAAAAGATTAAATTAGCGGTCAGGCGGTCAGGAATAAGGGCAAAAAAAGAGCAGCTCGGTGCACAAAGCATCCCGGCATAGGGAGGTCACGGAAGGATCCCACCACAAGGGTGAAATGTAGGCAAACCTTACCCTGCATTTTTGCAAATGGTGAAATCAGGCGGACTCTAGAATAATGCAAAAAAATTGCAAAAAATTTGATGCACATAAGCCATTGAAATGCCTAACTGATTGGCTCATGGTGAACAAGTCACAGACAATTTATTGTCTTGTGTGCAACTAGCGCATGCAAGGTATTATAGAGAAATAATTTGTTCTATGCTAATTGTTAAAATAGCCCATGTAAAGGCCCATTATTGGGCCCTTTTCTATTGTTTTATCTTCTCTCCTCCTTTAGTCCCACACTTTGTATAGGATTTTCTTCTCTCTTCTTCCTCCAATATATTTGTATTCTCTCATTGTATTTACTACAGAAGATATACACACAAGCTTTTGAGCTCCTTCAACACTAATTAATGTACACGTCAAAATTACGACGTACATTGATATTGTAGAAATCAGCCCAAAGCTTGTATATCTGTGTTAAGTATCCAAATACAAGGAGAGAATACAAATATATAGGAGAGAAGAGAGAAGAATAAATCTTATACATGATGTGGGACTAAAGAAGAAGGAGAGAGAAATATGGGCCAATAATGGACCCCTTTACATGAACTTTTCTAACACTCCCCCGCAAGCTGGAGCGTACAAGTCGTATGCTCCAAGCTTGGATAAGCACTGATAGAAGAAGGTACTTGGTAGAGCTTTTGTGAGGACGTCCGCAACATATTCAGTACCAGGAACATGTTTGAGTTCGATCTTCTTCATGTGGACTTTCTCTCGGATGAAGTGACAATCTACCTCAATGTGCTTTGTTCTCTTGTGAAAGACCGGGTTCTTGGCTATATGTATGGCAGCTTGACTGTCACATAAGAGGAGAGCAGGTGAAGAGAGCCTGACCCCAAGGTCAGCAAGGAGACTCTCAATCCACGTGAGTTCCGAGACAACAGAGGTCATTGCCCGATATTCTGCTTCTGCTGAGGATCGAGCAACTACTGCTTGTTTCTTGCTCCGTCAGGTAATCAGATGTCCTCCAAAATATGTGCAGAACCCGTTAGTGGATCGTCGATCATCCAGAGATCCTGCATAATCAGCATCAGAGTATGCCACCAATGTTGGAATTGAAGGTGAGGTTCTGTATACAAGTCCTTGGCCAGGAGCTGTCTTAAGATATCTGAGGATTCGTTCCACTGCTTGAAGATGAGAGCTCCGAGGAGATTGCATATATCGGCTGACGATTCCCACAGCGTAGGATATATCGGGTCTTGTAACCGTTAGATAGATTAGTTTCCCAACGAGGCGACGGTAATATTCTGGATTTTGTAGAGGAATATCTGACTCCGATGCCTGAGCACATAGTTTGTGATTTACCTCCATGGGTGTGTTCACAGGTTTGCAGCCGGAGTAGCCTGCATCATGAAGGAGATCTAAGCAATACTTCCGCTGAGAGAGGACCAAACCATCTGGTCGTCTAGCAACCTCCAGACCTAGGAAGTACCGAAGATGTCCCAGATCTTTAGTTTGAAAAACGGAGCTCAGATGTTTCTTTACCACCTGTATTCCGTTTGAACTGTCGCCAGTAATGATGATGTCATCAACATATACCAATAGGAGAACCGTACCCGTTGCCTGGTGGCGAGTAAATAATGAGAAGTCGACCGAGGTTCGAGTAAAACCAATTTCCCGGAGAACCTTATTGAACTTATCGAACCATGCCCGAGGTGATTGTTTGAGGCCATAGAGCGATTTGTGAAGATGACATACCCGAGACTCCCCCGTGGTCTCAAACCCGGGAGGTTGATGCATGTAAACCGTTTCGTGGAGGTCTCCATTCAGAAAGGCATTCTTGATGTCTAGTTGAAATAAGGGTCATTGTCGATGAACAGCCACGGAGATGAGAATGCGAACCGTGTTGAGTTTGGCTACCGGGGAGAATGTCTCGTCATAGTCGAGACCCTGTTGCTGAGTGAAGCCCCGAGCGACCAAGCGAGCTTTGAGTCGGTCAATGGTCCCATTAGGAGCATGTTTGATGACAAACACTCATTTGCATCCAACTGGTTTCTGTCCGGAAGGAAGGGGCACCAAGGTCCAAGTCTTGTTTGCCCAAAGCGGAGTCATTTCTTCTTTCATTGCAGCACGCCACCCAGGATGTTGAAGAGCCTCCTGGACGGAGTTAGGAATAGAGACCGAGGATAATGATGTAGCCAATATCTGTAGTTGTGGAGAGAGCCGATGTAGGGACACACAGTTGGCCAGTGGATGTGCTGTAGAGGCGAGCACCGGAGCAGCAGAACGCGGAGAATCCAAGGGCGAAGATGACTGCAGAGGGGCAACGGGAAGAGGAGGACGACGAGAGTAAACCCGAATGACGGGCGGCCGCGAAGGAGCAGGTGGGGAATGTGGTATAGGGAGGGGAAGAGGCGTGTGGACCGGGATAACAGGTCGAGGAAGGGAAGATGGAAGAGTGGTGGTTGGTGGAGGAGTCTGCAGAGGAGGGAAGAAGGGTTGATCCTCCCGGAAGGTGACATAAGCGGACACAGAGACTGTCCGAGTAGCGGGTGAGTAACAGACATAGCCCTTCTGGGTGCAGGAGTAGCCGACAAAGATGTGTTTTACTGCGCGGGGGTCTAGTTTGTCGATAGGGGGACCAAGGTGATGGACGAAGCAAGTACATCCAAAAACCTTGGGTGGGAGGGAGAAGGGTGGAGCTGAGGTAAAGAGAAGGCTGAAGGGTGTAGCATGTTGGAGAACCGACGAAGGGAGGCGGTTGATGAGATAGCACACAGTAGAGACGGCGAAGTTCCAGTAAACTTTGGGAACATGCATGTGAAGCATGAGGGAGTGAGCCACATCAAGAAGGTGGCGGTTCTTGCGTTCGGCTGCCCCGTTTTGTTGAGGGGTGTAGGGACACGATGTCTGATGCATAATCCCGAAGTCCGCACAAATATTGGCAAACTCGTGGCTAGTGTACTTGCGGGCATTATCAGAGCGGAGGATCTTGATAGTAGTAGAAAATTGCGTTCGAGTTTCTAACACAAATGCCCGAAAGACACGAGGAAGCTCGGAGCGATCACGAAGTAAATACATTCATGTTGTATGCGAGTAGTCGTCAATAAACGTTATAAAGTAACGATAACCAAAGATACTCGTAACCTTGTACGGCCCCCAAATATCAGAATGTATTAAAGCAAAAGGAGCAGAGCTCCGAGTACAATTTGCAGGAAAAGAAGAGCGTGATTGTTTGCCAAGAATACAAGAATCACATTTAAATGACTGAAGAGATACATCAGGGAGCGTCTTCTGGAGGATAGGAAGAGGAGCATGCCCAAGACGGCAATGCCAATGGAGGACACGGAAGAGAGAGCGGTAGGATAAGCATCAAGGAGGTAGAGCCCATTCTGCAGTCGTCCTCTACCAATGGTAGTCTGCGTCTGCTGATCCTGTATCAAAAAACCAGTAGAGGTGAAGGTAATATAGCAGTTCATATCATGAGTAAGACGACCAACGGAAAGTAAATTAAATGGGAATGCCGACACATAAAGAGCGGAGCGAAGAGAGATGGAGGGGTGGATCAAGAGATCAGCACACCCAGAGACCGGAACAAGCGCACCATTCGCCACGGTAATAGATGTTGGATGAGGAGCATCTGAAAATCTTGGCGGCAGTAGAGATGTAATGTGGTGAGTGGCTCCCGAGTCCAGGATCCAACGGGAACTGGAGGAGAAACATGCACTACCTATAGTGGAAGTGGAGGCAATACCTGCAGTAGAGGTGGAGGTAACCGAAGCAGAGGGAGGGTTGAGGAGACCCTGGAGTTGCTGCAGTTGAAGGCGAACCGCTTCAAGGTCCGTACCGCTGGGTGAAGGAGTATCAGCAATGGCAGCAGTAGGCGGACGAAGAGGGTAGCCATGTTTCTTGTGACAGACGGCTTCAGTGTGTCCATCCCCTGCCGCAATAGGAGCACCGAGGGAGACCTCGACCGCCACGGCCCCTTCCTCGAGAGCCCGTATAACCACCCCGAGTAGAAGATGGAGGGGAAAGTAGGGGAGGAAGGGTCTGCTGAAGAAGGACCGGAGATGGAGGTGCAGTGGGCTCCAGGGGAGGTGGGACGCGAAGTAACATAGAGCAAACATCCGAAAAGGAGGGAGTAACAGGGGATGCCAAAACCTGTGCCCGGATACTATGAAGGTGGGGCGGGACTCGAGCCATAATCATCGCAATGCAAACAGCCTCCTTTTGGGCACGCTGAGTCGCAAGATCAGTAGGGGATGGTTGGTGTTGAATCAATGCCTCCGTGAGGGTTTTAACACGAGCCACAAAGGAAGTCATGTCCATGGGCTTGCCAACATCCAACGCCTGTAGATCGGTGATGATGTCGAAGAGGTGTTGAAAACTGTCCTTGCCTGAGTACAAGGAGTGGAGCTCTTCCCACATTGCTTTAGCGGTCTCATGATACATGACCATCTGGTAGGGCTCACCCTCCAGAGAGTTAAGAATCCAGGTCTGAACTCGACCATCATTTCTTATCCAGTCATCAGTAGTTGGAGAAGGAGGTTCCTGGGTAAGGTGACCCACAAGGCCCTTAGCTTGCAGGACCCGATGAACGGAGTGCACCCACGGGATGAAGTTTTTCTTCCCAGAGAGGGAAATAGTAGTAATTCGAAGCTCGTCGCGGAGTTCAGGAGCAGGAGCTGGGCGGTCTGCAGGAGGGCTAGCAGTAGTGGAGTCGGTAGAAGACATGGCGGTTTAGGAGAAGGGAGAAGAGCAAGAACTGCGGACTAGGCAGGTCGCGGCGACTAGGCAGGGAGGTCGCTGCGAGTAGGTGGAGAACAGAGGGTAGGTCGCGGCGACTAGGCAGGTCGCGAGCGACTAGGCAGGGCGCGAGCGACTAGGCAGGGCGCGAGCGACTAGGCAGGGCGCGAGCAATTAGGCAGGTCGTGGTGACAACACAGGTTGTTGCGGGCTAGGCAAGTCGCGAGCAACTGGGCAGATCGCGACGAGCAAGAGAAGAGCGAGCAAAAGTCAGGCCGCAGAGAGAAGGAGAGCTCGGCAAGGTTGCGGCGACCTTGAGCAGGTCGCGAGCAGAAGGTAGACGGTCGGGTTGAAGGGCGGAAATCTCACAAGAGCGTAAGTCCGTAGCAGGCAGAGAGAGGAGCCCGCCAAGAGGGAGAAAAGCAGCAGCGGGCAGAGGGTGACCGAGCGAACAGAAGAGAGCTCGCAGTGGACACCGGGGAGAAGAGAGCTCGCCGAGCTCGCAGCGGATACAGGGGAAGAGAGCACGCCGAGCTCGCAGCGGACAGAAAGAGGTCGCAGCGGACAGAGTGGAGCTCGCGGCGGACTGCGGGAGGCTGTGGACCCCACAGGGTAGAGAGAGAGGGCTATAAAAAGAACAGAAGGGGAGTGGATCCACGGAAAACAAAGAGAGAGTAGAGGGAGCGGATAGAAGAAGGTCAGTCCGCAAGAGGCTATGCGAGAAGGGGGGAAGCGCGGACTCAAAATGCAGACCGTGGAGACTGCATGGCGCCGGGAAGCGGGGGAGGTGCGGATTAGAGTTTTGAGTCTGCATGAGTCTCGTAACCTGCCTCTGATACCATGTAGACATCAGCCCAAAGCTTGTATATCTGTGTTAAGTATCCAAATACAAGGAGAGAATACAAATATATAGGAGAGAAGAGAGAAGAATAAATCTTATACATGATGTGGGACTAAAGAAGGAGAGAGAAAATGGGCCAATAATGGGTCCCTTTACATGGGCTTTCTAACGGATATTAATATTGTGACAATGTAAAATCGATGTTATTATTGTGACAATGGAAAATGGATGTTAATATGGTGACACCGTAAAATCGATGTAAATCTTGCGGATGTAATATGCAGTACGTAATTAAAATTACATATGTGACTGTGTTTAAAGTCGTTACAGAATTAAGTAAAGGTGATTGGGTTAATTAAAATTTTATCTGTAATTAAGTGAATTAAGTGTTATTAAGTGGGTCAAATAGAGGGGGTTGGTTGGAAAAGTGGGCCCGGCTAATAGGAGGGCTCGATTGGTTTAGAAGGGGACAGCTGGTCTAGCAACTCACGCTACTAATGCCACGGGCCATGGCCTCGTGAGTGCTGGTTACGATAAAAAGGAACCGAAACAATTGTTCCTTAGTTTCCACTCCCGACTTCTCCTGTTCCTACGGTCAACGCCCCTCGACAGTCCAAAACTGCTCCAAATCGCAACTTTTTCCCCTCAATCACAAGGAAATCCCTCCCTCTCAACTCTTTGTTCTTATGTGAAGATTTCGTTTGGATTGCTTATGGCCTAAAACCCTAAATTTGGGTTTTTTTTATTTTTCTCCTCCCTTTACACGTGAGGATAATTAACGTTTCTTAAGCAAATTTTGACATCAATCCTTCTTCCCTTTCGCAATTTCATCCAAAAACAAAAAACTCTAAGGGTCCGTTCGTTTGGATGGAATTGAAATTGGATATTGGAGTTGAGATTAATTTCAATTCTTTTTGGATTCTCCTAGGAATTGGAATTTCTCTAATTTCAATTATAATGTTCGTCCAACAAACCGAATTGAAGAATATTGTAAAATTGATCAATTTTGTTGTTTGTTTGTTAGATAAATTCAATCTAAGAATTATTATTTTTGTGATTGACGATGGAGAATGAAATATTCACATATATTATGAAATATTCTCAATCTAAGATTTTGTTTGTTTGTTAGATCAATTCTGGTTTGTGACAAGTCCGGGTTGTTGCCTAGTTCGCCGAGATCGTCTGTGTTGAGCGGTCTGCTTCTGGAGTTCCTCGAGTTCAGCAGGTCGACTAGGCACGGATTTTGTTCTAGTCGTTGGCTGAAGTTTGCGCGGACTGGATGCAGAGACTGCTGCTCACTGCGGTCTGGTGGCTGAGTCCGGCAGTCCGCCGCTGGCATGATTGGATCAGTTCGTGTGGCTTAGTTGTTGTGATGAGCGGTCTGGATCAGTGTTCGTTGAACTGTGCGGTCTGGTTGCGGAGACCGACAGTTCGGCATTGGCACATTGGTGGTTCAGGACGCATGGCTGGATTGATCAAGTCCACGTGGACTGGTATTGTTGTCCACTCGGCTTGGCGGACTAGTCCTTCTTTCTGCCTATGTGGATAGATAGTTCTTTGTGGCGTACTAATGCTGGTATCTGCGTTTTGTGCGGATAGGTGGTGCTAGTCGTGGATTGATGGGCGGTTATCCTATCGTTATGAGCGGTGACGGCACTCGTCCACATAGGCAGAAAGAAGGACTAGTCCGCACAAAACGCTCCAAGGTTGACATTTAAAAAGAGCTTTCGAGAATGATAAAATTGAGGTTAAATATAAATACGCGTAGCATGAGGTTGAGAGGGCCATTATTTCCCATGAAGCTGATATGATGAAGGTTGATGAAAGCTTGAGGATACAAAATTAAGTTAACAAAGAAGTTTTGAAGTTCAAATCAGAAGAATTTTTTTATTCCACTGGCTCAAATAATAATGTGGCAGCCAGCTAAGAAATATAGTACTGTGCAGGGTAAAGCAGGTGTGATGATAATACCCATATTACCATATAGCAGTTAACAATCAACACAGATACAATAAGATATAATAAATAAATTTAGTCTCCGCAATAGAAGAATTGCAGAAACAGAGAATAGAGTGTCTCATGATATTTTGTTTGTGAAAATTTGAAATACAAATTAATTATTATTCTCAAAAACTAAAAATTTATAGCTTGTATAAGAACTGAATAAGCCCATGTAAAAGCTCGAATAAAGACCCTATTTTCTCATGTATAGAAAAGTTTGACATCATGGTTTGCATTTAAGATTTCACTTCTCCATCCTATAAATATGTGTAGGAATACTTGTAGTATAATTGAATATATGAAGTAATAAAAAATTATTCTGCTTTGTATTATATTTTTTACATGGTACCGGAGTAACTCGATTCCTAACGTCAAAACTCCCGACGATTGAGTTTCTTCCCCTGCCAATTGAGTTCCTTTTTTCAGCTGCACCACTTTTCTTTCTTCGGTGCTCGCAGCCGCCCCCTCTGTGGAGCTCGCCAAGTTCCTGTCCTCATCTGATGTTGGACTGATACCCCTCTGCCCCCGCCTTTTATAGGCCCTCAAACTTCTACAACAATCACTGCATGTTCGCCTAGACTCGCCAACACTTGCATAGTGATTAGAACACGCCGCCTCCTATCTCGTTGGGATCAATTTTTGTCTCGTGAACTCGCAGGAGCTCGTCGTCATTTTTGAACTTGTTTCTGAATTCGCCTCATCTTCGTCCTTTTTGAACTTGTTTCTGAATTCGCCTCATCTCCGTTGTTTTTGAACACGCCACTCCCAACAACTTCTTTCTCGCAACTCTACTACAATTGTGCTCACCTAATGTTTCTCACTTGCATTGACTAGACTCGCCGAAGCCATCATCCAGTGCTTGTCGATCATTAGTTCCAGTGCTCGAAGGCTTGAGCTCACACACGATTAGATCACGTCTACTCTTCTTCCAACGCTCGCTTCCTCTACGACTTTTTTCTCGTAGCTTTACTACAGTTGTGCTTGCCTGTTGTTTCTCACCTACATCGATCAGACTCGCTGACGCCAGCTGTACAACCCCGTATTCGCGGAGTGAGGATCCCAAGCAAGGCGTAAGGCCTGCTTATAGGTTTTAAGCTTTTGAGCTGTTTTGCACTCTAAGGGGCCAATTTTGGCTTGACCTTGAGGATATACTAGTAAGGGGAGGAAAAATTTGCCTCCCCCCTTGGCCCCCTTCTTTGAGGGTCGGGTGCGGCAAGTTGGCCGGCACCTCCCGACGGGATAAAGTGCGAGGTGAGGGCAGCGGGGTCGACTGGAGACCAAGGTCTCGTCCCCCCTGCCCCTTAGCCCCGAGCAGGGGCGAGACCGGCCGGCCTGGCGGGTTCTCGCCAGCGAGGCCAGCTCGCCGAGCGAGACCGCCGGCCAGGCGGGTTCTCGCCCGCGCGGCCAGCTTGCCGGGCGAGACCGCCGGCCAGGCGGGTTCTCGCCCGCGAGGCCAGCTTGCCGGGCGAGAACGCCGGCCAGGCGGGTTCTCGCCCGCGAGGCCAGCTTGCCGGGCGAGACCGCCGGCCAGGCGGGTTCTCGCCCGCGCGGCCAGCTCGCCGGGCGAGACCGCCGGCCAGGCGGGTTCTCGCCCGCGCGGCCAGCACGCCGGGCGAGACCGCCGGCCAGGCGGGTTCTCGCCCGCGAGGCCAGCTCGCCGAGCGAGACCGCCGGCCAGGCGGGTTCTCGCCCGCGAGGCCAGCTCGCCGGGCGAGACCGCCGGCCAGGCGGGTTCTCGCCCGCGAGGCCAGCTCGCCGGGCGAGACCGCCGGCCAGGCGGGTTCTCGCCTGCGAGGCCAGCTCGCCGGCCAGGCGGGTTCTCGCCGGCCAGGCGGGTTCTCGCCTGCGAGGCCAGCTCGCGGGGCGAGACCGGCCGGCCAGGCCCTCGCCCGCGCGGCCAGTTCCCTCGTCTCGGGTGTCCAGGGGGGGGGGGGCTGGGGGGGTATGGTTTGACCTTCTCTCGCCCTTGGACCTCTTTGGGACGTGCTTTTACCCTTTTACCCCCGGGGTGGAATTTCCCTCTTTGCCCCCCGGTGTGGAGGTTTTCTATTGGCTCGAGGCATATTTGCCTTAGGGGCATTTTGTTCATTTTGACCCCAAGACTTGGAAAAACTATAAATAGACCCCCTTGGGTGCCTTTGGAGGGGATGAATCTTTTGGCCTCTTCCTCCCTAGGTAGCTTCTTGGTAGAGTAGAGAGAGCTCTCCAAGTCGCCCAGCTCAGCTATTTGGTGAGGGAGGGGGAGTGTTCTAGCAACCTTCCGGGTGTGTGGTGGGACCTCCACGCTAGAGCCGAGGGTCTATTCCTAGTTTCCTAAGCCTTTGGTCCGTGACATCCCCCTGAGTGTAGTAGGTGTGAGGTCACCCCTCTTTTGGGACCCCGAACTTCACGAGAGACCAGTTTTTGGTTTCAACATTTTGGTGCGGTGAGCGTGGAGAGTGACCAGCACAGAAGATCTCGGGAGAGTGTCATGGTCGGAGATCAGGGAGGTGGTGATGATCTCGGCGAGCTCCCCAACCCAGGACCCTTCGTAGAAAGGGAGGAGTTCATGGCATCCATTCAAGGCATCATGGAGATGCTGCGGAGTTTGGCTCCTCGGGGTGGCAGCTCCACTCCAACCCCCCAAGAGCTAGCTCCACCCCCTCTCGATGAGTCGACCCCTAGGGGTCCAAGCGAGATGACCCCTGCAGGGGGAGAAAGAAGTGCACCAGGTAGGCGACCTGGTAAGGAAAGGATGGGAGAAGGGGTCGAGCGATACCTCACCGGCCGGGAGCTGTTCCCCAGCCCAGCAAGTGCTAGCCCTCCAGTTGAACAGGTCGCGCGAGTGGAGGTCGCGAGAGCCCCCCTCAGGGGGTCACCCTTCAGCGAGTTGATCATCTCAGCCCCCGTTCCCGAGGGGTTCAGAGAGCCAGACATGGCTTACTATACCGGGAAGGATGATCCCGTCCAGCACCTGCAGTGGTTCGAGGATGGCGTCTCCATCAGGCCAATGACGGATGCCTTCAAGTGTTGTCTATTTGCGATCACCTTGAAAGAGAAGGCGAGGGACTGGTTCCATCAACTCCCTCCAAGGTCCATCTTCGGGTTCGAAGACTTGAGCCGGAGCTTTCAGCTTCGCTTATCCACCTCCAAGAAGAGGAAGAAAGGTCCTGAGTGACTGAGTCCCTCTTCCTAATAAAGCAAAGGGCCGAGGAGTCGCTGGCCAACTACGTTGACAGGTTCCAGGAGGAGTTCCTTGACATCTAAGAGGTGCCAGGGTATGCCCTCCAGATGGCGTTCACGGTGGGGTTGCGCGAAGGGTTCTTCAAGATGAGCTTGACCCGGAAGACCCCCCTTTCCTCCGAGGAGCTGATGGAAAGGGCGGCAGAGGAGATAGCCATGGAGGCAGCCAACCCGGCCTTTGTGAATAAGTTGGCAAAGTTGACGGAGGTGGAGCCAAAAGAGCAAGGTGGCTCAAGGCACCAGGAAGGAAGGCGGAGAGAAGAGCAGAGAGCTCATGGGTTCCAGGGGCAGGAGGGTCCAGAACCAGGTTGGAGGCAGCAGGGAGGACCTGCCCATGGTCCAGGAAGAGCTCTCATCCAGGATGGGGGGAACTTTCATGGGGGCCAAGGGAGGTTCAACTTCCAGAGGCAAACCCCTAGGCAGCTCCTGCCCCCACCCCAGCAAACAATGGCGATTGGTCGAAGGGAGAGGAGGAATCGCAGGGGGAGAGGGGGAGGCAGAGTAGAGTTACCATACTGCGACTTCCACCAGTTGGAGGGTCACGCTACGGTTACCTGCCCCGAGTTCCTGGAAGTGAGGAGGACGAGAGCTCCAGCCCAGCAGCAGCCGGAGCGGATCGAAGCTCTGCCCCAAGGAGGTGGAGGGGATGATGTATGCGAGGACCGGGTCGATGTAGGACCCCGAGGTGGCATAGCTGTGATCCAAGGGGGAGTGGGGATCGAAGCCTCTCGAAAGGCAAGTCTCCATGTGATGTACCGTCGGAGCGTTGCCTCGACGTCCCAGACCCCTCCCCTGGAGGAAAAGATCACCTTCTCGTCAAAAGACATGCCGGAGCATGAGGACTCATTCTGCGACGCCCTGGTCATCCAGGCAGCCGTCAAAGGCTTCACCATCTCCCGAATCTTAGTTGACAACGGAAGCTCTGTCAACGTCATTTTCAAGAAAGCGTTCGAGGGGATGAAGGTGGAGCCAAGTAGGGTGGTGGTGTCGGATGGACCTCTGTTTGGATTCTCAGGGGAGAGAAAGGAGGTGGAAGGTGGAGTCGGACTCCAGGTGAAGTTAGGGGGGACCTCAAGAAACTGCAGGTTCATCATTGTTGACGCTCCAAGCAGCTACAACGCAATCTTCGGAAGGCCCCTCATCAGCGCCTTCCGGTGTGTGCCCTCATCCTTCCACCAGTGCCTCAAATTCAACTCAGAAGGGATCCAGGTTAGGATCAAGGGAGACTCCAGGATGGCGAGGCAGTGCTACGTCACGGCTGTCAACACCATCTCTTGGTTGGCTAAGGCGGAGGAGATGGAGAAGATCATGGAGAACCTGAGCAGGATGGAGGTATCCAGTGGGAAGTAATCGGATGGCGACCACCAGGCCCGGACCCCCTGAAGAGGCCTCGCCTCGGCGGAGTCATGTATCTTTTTTTTATGTTGTTGTAAGGAGTCCAGCCCCCGACCGGTAGAGTCGGGGGGGTCATGTAACCCATCATTTTTTCCCCTTTTGAGGATGTTGGATTTTGGTAGAATTCAGGTGACATGCCCTGTCCCCAAGCCCCCCGAGAGGATCTCCTCATGCCAGGCTCTCACTAGTTAGATGGGTCGATGGTACCTCGGGTAGGCCAAGTTCATTGGCTCCGAGATGATTCCGATGTCAGGCTCTCGCTAGCTGGCAGGGCAGGTTGATCTCTCGTGGAGCCCAAGTTCTTTTAGCTCCGAGATGATTTCGCTGTCAGGCTCTCACTAGCTGGCAGGGCAGGTTGATCTCTCGTGGAGCCCAAGTTCTTTTAGCTCCGAGATGATTCCACTGCCAAACTCTCACTAGCTGGCAGGGCAGGTTGATCTCTCGTAGAACCCAAGTTCTTTTAGCTCCGAGATGATTCCGCTGTCAGGCTCTCACTAGCTGGCAGGGCAGGTTGATCTCTCGTGGAGCCCAAGTTCTTTTAGCTCCGAGATGATTCCGCTGCCAGGCTCTCACTAGCTGGCAGGGCAGGTTGATCTCTCGTGGAGCCCAAGTTCTTTTAGCTCCGAGATGATTCCGTTGTCAGGCTCTCACTAGCTGGCAGGGCAGGTTGAACTCTCGTGGAGCCCAAGTTTTTTAGCTCCGAGATGATTCCGCTGTCAGGCTCTCACTAGCTGGCAGGACAGGTTGATCTCTCGTGGAAGCCAAGTTCCTTAGCTCTGAGATGATTCCGCTGTCAGGCTCTCACTAGCTGGCAGGGCAGGTTGATCTCTCGTGGAGCCCAAGTCTTTTAGCTCCGAGATGATTCCGCTGTCAGGCTCTCACTAGCTGGCAGGGCAGGTTGATCTCTCGTGGAAGCCAAGTTCTTTAGCTCCGAGATGATTCCGCTGTCAGGCTCTCACTAGCTGGCAGGGCAGGTTGATCTCTCGTGGAAGCGAAGTTTCTTAGCTCTGAGATGATTCCGCTGACAGGCTCTCACTAGCTGGCAGGGCAGGTTGATCTCTCGTGCAGCCCAAGTCTTTTAGCTCCGAGATGGTTCCGCTGTCAGGCTCTCACTAGCTGGCGGGGCAGGTCGATCTCTCGTGGAAGCCAAGTCCTTAGCTCCGAGATGATTCCGCTGTCAGGCTCTCACTAGCTGGCAGGGCAGGTTGATCTCTCGTGGAGGTTGACCCTCCCCCAGGAGGTTAAGTGTCTTTTACCCTGAGGGGATCTCGCCACCCAGGATCTCATCAGCTGGCAGGGCAGGATGATCCCCCCAGGAGGCTAAGTGTTTTTTACTCCGAGTAGGTCTCGCCACCCAGGCTCTCATCAGCTGGCATGGCAGGATGACCCCTCGGAAGAGGCCTCATAGTCTTTCGACACCGCGAGAGCAAGCTACACTCAGCGAATACGTTGGGTTGGATGTTTCTTTCCGAGCTTGTGCCAATCTCGAAAAGAGCGAGGATTGTGTACAACCCCGTATTCGCGGAGTGAGGATCTCAAGCAAGGCGTAAGGCCTTCTTATAGGTTTTAAGCTTTTGAGCTGTTTTGCACTCTAAGGGGCCAATTTTGGCTTGACCTTGAGGATATACTAGTAAGGAGAGGAAAAATTTGCCTCCCCCCTTGCCCCCTTCTTTGAGGGTCGGGTGCGGCAAGTTGGCCGGCACCCCCCCGATGGGATAAAGTGCGAGGTGAGGGCAACGGGGTCGACTGGAGACCAAGGTCTCGTCCCCCCTGCCCCTTAGCCCCGAGCAAGGGTGAGACCGGCCGGCCTGGCGGGTTCTCGCCCGCGAGGCCAGCTCGCCGGGCGAGACCGCCGGCCAGGCGGGTTCTCGCCCGCGCGGCCAGCTCGCCGGGCGAGACCGCCGGCCAGGCGGGTTCTCGCCCGCGCGGCCAGCTCGCCGGGCGAGACCGCCGGCCAGGCGGTTTCTCGCCCGCACGGCCAGCTCGTCGGGCGAGACTGCCGGCCAGGCGGGTTCTCGCCCGCGAGACCAGCTCGCCGGCGAGACCGCCGGCCAGGCGGGTTCTCGCCCGCGAGGCCAGTTCGCCAGGCGAGACCGCCGGCCAGGCGGGTTCTCGCCCGCGAGGCCAGCTCGCGGGGCGAGACCGGCCGGCCAGGCCCTCGCCCGCGCGGCCAGTTCCCTCGTCTCGGGTGTCCAGGGGGGGCTGGGGGGGTATGGTTTGACCTCCTCTCGCCCTTGGACCTCTTTGGGACGTGCTTTTACCCTTTTACCCCCGGGGTGGAATTTCCCTCTTTGCCCCCCGGTGTGGAGGTTTTCTATTGGCTCGAGGCATATTTGCCTTTGGGGCATTTTGGTCATTTTGACCCCAAGACTTGGAAAAACTATAAATAGACCCCCTTGGGTGCCTTTGGAGGGGATGAATCTTTTGGTCTCTTTCTCCCTAGGTAGCTTCTTGGTAGAGTAGAGAGAGCTCTCCAAGTCGCCCAGCTCAGCTATTTGGTGAGGGATGGGAAGTGTTCTAGCAACCTTCCGAGTGTGTGGTGGGACCTCCACGCTAGAGCCGAGGGTCTATTCCTAGTTTCCTAAGCCTTTGGTCCGTGACATCCCCCTGAGTGTAGTAGGTGTGAGGTCACCCCTCTTTTGGGACCCCGAACTCCACGAGAGACCAGTTTTTGGTTTAAACACCAGCATACAGAGCTCACTGATCATTAGTTCCAGCGCTCAACGCCTTGAGCTCACCCACGGATGGAGCTCGTTGAACTCTTCTTCTAGCGATCTCTGTGAAGTCATCGACTCCTTGTTCTGAGGTTTGAGCTTGTCCTTACCCAGAGCATGTCGACCCCTTCCTTCCAGAGCTTGCTTCCACCACGTTCACCATTCCAGTCACGCTCTACCCGCCTCTAATCTATAAAGTTTGTGATGAACACAAAATTACCACTATCTCCCTTACTAGAAAAAAAAAGTAGGGTGGGTCCACTCTGTGCATCGTGTCCTCTAGACTAATTGTTTTCTCCACAATTTGATTTGCAACCCACCTGTTGAGCCTACCGAGCAATGGATGTTGGATGATGGGCGAGTCCAGTCCTGGATCTTAAATGACATAGAAAGTGAGTCATATGGCTATGCACCGCGAGACCGCAAATGCTATATGGGATGAACTGAAGTCTCTAAACTCCTGAAAGGACAACCTTCAACATCTGTTTGATCTCTTTAAAGATCTTCAAGTCATCGAACTTGGTTCAGATGGTTACGTGATATCATTCGTGGAAAAGTACAAGGCCTTCATCAAGGCTTGGATTTAGCACTAGCCTCCAACCATGGATTTCGCTACTCATTGAGCTCATAAGGAGGTTGTCGGCATAACGCTAATGATAGCAGGACTATCACCTCATCTTCAAAGTGTCTGCGTGAACATCTTATCGTCCCCCATTATTCCCTCTCTCTCATATGTGTGCTCCATGATTTTGAAGTTGACTTCACCCACTGATGTCTTGTTGACTCCCTCCCCTGCCCTTCAACACTCTATTGACGCTCACCCTCTACCTACTGGGCACCTGGGAGGTCGCCATGGATCTTGGGGCGGCGGACGCGATGGTTGCAATCCCTTCAAGGGGAAAGCACTTGCTTGTGTACTCATTGTGACCGGACAAATCATATTAATGCCACTTGTCACAAGAAACATGAGTTCCCGTCGCAGGCTTCCAACTCTCAGCACCATGCTTCTCCTGTGGTGGACGTTCTTCCTATATCCCGCTCCGACATTGATACCTTGTGAGAGGAAACTCCAACACTTCCAAGGACAGTCTACTCGAACTTCTGGCTTCTTCACCTTTATCTCCAACGAAGGTATATCATGTTTTTCTCATAGTCTCACTTGGATAGTGGACTCAGGGACCACAAATCACATTACTCCGCAAAAACCTTCTCAGTACATGTACCCTGCTTGTCCTAAGTTTGTCAAAGTGGCCAGTAGAGAAATTACCCCGGTCTGCGGATATGGAGATGTGCCTCTCACTTCATCTATCTATCTCTCTGACTTGCACTTCATGTTCCGCTCCCAATTTAATCTCCTCTTTGGTAGTCGTCTTACTCACAATCATGACTACTTCATCACTTTTTCTTTTTCTTCCTTTGTGGTAAAGGATCCATAGACGCAAAATATCATTAATAGAGGATAATTGTCAAATGGACTCTACACTCTGGACCTTCCCATCACAACTCTCCTCTGTCACTTTGTTGATTGGCACCTGCGTCTTGGCCATGATCCTCTTCCTACCCTACAAAAAGCTCTTCCTGGTTTTTATTTCTATAAATTAACATGTGAATCATGTATCTACAAGAAACAACATCGCTATACATTCTCTCCTCATTGTACTAGGAGCTCTGCTCCATTTGATTTAATTCATTCAGATGTTTGGGTCCTTATAAAATTGTTAGTTTTATCTGAATATCGTTACTTTTTTTACATTTATTGATGATCATTCTCGTATTATATTATTGTATCTGTTGCACAGCCGCTCTGAATTACTATGTGACTTTCGAACCTTCATCATTGAGACTCATACTCAATTCTTGCGCTCAATTAAAATACTTTGAACGATAATGTGCGTGGTGAATATACTAGTCATGCATTCCAGGAAACTTATAATGCGGTGGGCATTATCTGCCAAAGATCATGTGCATATACACCACAACAAAATGATGTGGCCAAGCGGAAAAACTGCGACATCCTCAAGGTTCCACGCTCCTTTATGTTTCAAAATAGGTCCCCAAAATCTATTGACATTTCGCAGTCTCCACCATATGTTATTTAAGAAATCGCATGCCCTCACTCATTCTTAACTTTGCAACGCCATTCTCCATCCGCTCTCCTTTAAGACTCCTCTTCCCCTTTACTCATATCTTCAAAAGTATTTGCTTTGTCCAAAATCTTGGCCCTGCGATAGACAAATCGGCCCCAAGCACTACCAAATATATGTTTAGTTCCACTCTCGCACACAAAATGGCTATATGTGTTACTCTCCCTCTGATCGGAAACGATCACATCTGATGATGTCACCTTCCTCAAGGATCAGCCTTTTCTACTTGTGAAGACTTCACACCTGCTATCCCGCGTCATAACATCCATATCAACAATAACACAACTCCTTTGCTACCAACTCCACCTATCAGGTTCATGTATGATTTTAGACATCGGGTACATGGGTCGGTTCCAGTTTCGGAAAGTTGAAACTGAATATATATGGATTGATTTTTAGTTTTTTGTGGACCCTGTATACCCCAAAATGGCCCCACTCATTTATTACACTAATTTGTGTTCATTTGCAGGAGATTATCATGCTAAACTCAACACTTTATATGATATGCCTTAGTCGAGACCACGTGACTTCATTACGTCCCCTGAGATCCAGAATCTCATAGATTCTAATAACTAATTTCAATTATTATTATTATTTTATATATGTCAAAATGGAAAACATGATCTGAATACTGGATTCAGATCTTGTAATTTGAAGATCTCGACCTGCTCTGCGGATACTCGGTTCCTTTCTTCTCCTCATTGTCTTCTCTCCCTTCTCGGATACACGGTCAACCGAGATAAAATAATTCTCAGGTTGGCATTTGAGAGGCTCATTCTTCCTCCCCTTCTTCTCCTTCTCATTGGATCGATTTGGGGGTAAAGCATTGCCTCGATCTTCAATTGGCGATCGGGTGATTTCCCCTCTGCCAAGGCCTGAGGCTCTCTCACACCTCCTCATCGTCTTATCTAATGGGTATAGAATGACGGAGATCTAGGGTTCCTTTCGAGTAGTTCGTTGTCTCAATCTTTTAAACTCTTTGGGATGAAGAAGAAGAGTTCGGGGTTCATCAAGCAATTTTTATATTTCGGTAAGTTTCTGCTTCCCCATTTTAGAAACCCTAAGCTCCCTCTCTGGGCCTTCTTTGGTAAGTTCTAATAGGTTTTACTCGTTCTAAGTAAGATATTCTCTAGTCTTCATACATGCTTTTATATAAAATATAAATATAATGATTTTTGCTCTTGTTGCCTCGCCTTATTCTCTTAAGATATTCTTGAAAGAGAAATTTCTCAATTTGGTTCTTGTTTTGAGAAGAATCATTGATGGATGAGATGGTGCTTGTTTCACTTCACAAAGAAAGAGAGTGGTTATGATTTGCTTAGTCCATTCCGCTATAAATTCTATTAGTTGCTTGTTCTTCTAAACCTTGATTTTTGTATCATATTGGATAATGAGATCAATTGGGTGATATTACTCATCTTGGATCAATTGAGCCATTTTACTTTCTTTGTTTCCATTCTACTATGGTTGTTTATTTCTCATGCTTATTATATGATTAGATAGGAACTTCAGAGCAATTAAAAGATATGACTTCTTCTCTTCCTCTATTTTTAATAATTATTTGGTGACAATTGATGGTTTCCCCTCTCTTTTAGATTCAATTTCTCTATTGTTATAAGCTCGAGCCTAATTTAAATATGAACAATCGTGGATGGCTTCAGAGTATCCTCTGAGCAACCCGAACTCGATACAATATGCCTCACGCAGTCACGCCATTACATATACATTAATGCACATTGCGTCTTTACGGGATAAATACAATGTTGGACGGCCTACAAGGCAATCCATGCAACTTGTACGAAGACTGATTTGGAGTATATAGGCTATAGGCCGCAGTATAACCTACATTAACCCAACCTCTCTGATAACTAATATAAATTTACTTGGTCTCGGGTGACACAGCGGCTACATCAGAGCCTGCATATCTTATTATATTCATTTGATGATCCTTCATGCAGAATAAGCAAGAGTGGATGAAATAGTGACACCACATATTTGATCAACAAAAATCGGAGATTCAATCAGCCACATCAGCAGCTACCAGACCGAGTATAAGCTCCTGTAAAACAACAAGATAACTCCTAAACATCGCATATTTATTTATATCAATTATTATTCCATCCATTTTTTGGGTATCATTTTATGCACTGCTATTTCCCTAACGATCATACGACTACTCATTTATTTATTCATTTATACTCACCATCTACTATAGTGTTTAATGTTTTCTCTAATAATGCTCTGTACTAGGTACTACACGAACAAATCGGGGTCCAACAAAATCAATATGAACCAATCTGAGTCGCGCCCTTATGGCAAAATAAATGTGATTTAAACTAGATAAAAAGGAACAACATCCTTGTATATCCAAGTAGCTCAAGAATATGCAAATCAGTCTTCAAAAGGTAAGATAATATAGTTAATCATTCAATAGATTATGTACATCTCTCGAATTAGATCCTCATCATTTTCCATAGCAAGCGCACAAACTATTGTCATCAATCCTAATCATTAACTCCACTTTAGATTATCAGAATTTACACTTTGAAAACAATTGTTCTCAAATAGCTTTATATAATTAATCATGATCACCAAACTTGAATCCGAAGACATGATTAGTTACCGGCAGCAATCGAGTAATTGAATATGAACCTACCAAAATCTCATTGAAATCTAATGGAGTTTGATCCTCATTGTAAATGCAATTGCTACCGATCTCTTGACTAGTTCAGCATATCAAAAATATTTCAAATTTCAGCTAATATTCTAGAAATACATTGTATGAGATATTTGAGCCTGTTAGAAAAGCCCATGTAAAGAGCTCATTATTGGGCTCATTATTGTTTTCCTTCTTCTCTCTTCTTTAGTCCCACATCATGTATAGGATTGTTCTCTCTCTTTCATCCTCCTATATATTTGTATTCTCTCTTTGTATTTACATACACAAGCAATACATACAAGTTTTTGTGCTCTCTCAACATGATATCAGAGGGAGGTTCCGGTCTGTCCGGTTAGATTTTTTTTTAACCGCCTGTAACCGCGGACTCTGCGGCTTTCTCGAGCTATCCGCTCCTATTCGCTCCTACTCGCTCTCTGTTCGTGCTATCCGCTCCGACCTCAGCGACTTGTTCGCTCTCCTCCCTTCCTTCCGTGGCTCCGGTTTCCTCCATCATTCCCTCTCCTTTTATAGATTTTATCAATTGACCCGTGGGCCCCTCCTCCGGTGTTACTCGCCCGGTCTCTCTGTCTATCCGCTCAAGTTCTCTAACTCGCGGACTCTTCTTCTATCCTCTCGAGTTCTCTAACTCGCGGATTCTTCTTCTATCCGCTCGAGTTCTCTAACTCGCGGATTCTTCTTCTGACCGCTCGAGTTCTCCTACTCGCGGTTTCCTCCTCTTGCCCGCTCGAGTTCTTCTACTCGCGGCATCCTCTTCCTGTCCGCTCAAGTTCTACTCGCGGCCTCCTTCCTTTTTTTGCTCTGATCGCCGGTGTGCTCACTGAGACCGTGCGGTCTATCTTCTTTCCGCATTTTGGTCGTGGCCCGTCTGGCCGCTGGTGTCCACACTGTGACCGTGCGGTTTGTTTTTTTCCCCGCATTGTGGTCGCGGTCTTCTCCTTGACTGCTTGCCGAGCGGTCTCGAGTTCTTCTCGCAGCGGTTTTTGTCATCCGCTACAGTCTCTAGTTGTTGCGACTTGCAGACCGCCCGACTTGAAACGGTCTCTCTCCCGCTTCTATGGGCTCTTCTGTCAACTCCACCGGCCTGGCGGCTAGTCCGCCTGCAGACCGCCGGGCTTGTCCTGCAGATCGCCCGACTTGTCCTGCTGAAATCCGCGATGAGCTGCAGATAACTATAATTTCTCTCTCTGGGAAGAAGAACTTTATCCCTTGAGTGCATTATGTTCGACGGGTTCTTCAGGCCAAGGGCCTTTTGCCTAACCTCACTCAGACACCTCCTTCTCCTCCTACCGACGACTGGCTCCGCAATGATGGTCGTGTTCAGACTTGGCTCCTCAATTTCTTGGATGGTGAACCTTATCAAATGGTCATGTATCACGAAACCGCCAAGGCTATATGGGATGAGCTGCATTCCTTGTACTCAGGCCGAGACAGCCTTCAGCATCTCTACGACATACTCACTGATCTTCTCGCTCTCGACACTGGAGGGGCTTCGGACATGACCTCCTTTGTCGTTCGAGCCAAGACCCTTGCTGAGGCCTGGATCCAGCATCAGTCGTCTACCAATGATCATGCTGCTCAGCGCGCTCAAAAGGAAGTTGTCTGCATTGCCATCATGATGGCTCGTGCTCCACATCACCTTCAGAGTATTCGGACTCAGGTTCTGGCTTCTCCCACAACACCGTCCTTCTCTGATGTTTGCTCC
The DNA here is from genome assembly GCA_039513925.1 of Platanthera zijinensis. Lineage (NCBI taxonomy): Eukaryota > Viridiplantae > Streptophyta > Magnoliopsida > Asparagales > Orchidaceae > Platanthera > Platanthera zijinensis. Next base: position 30,885,393 of record CM077082.1, read on the forward strand.
ATGCTCCTCTGTGTGTCACCGCCTCCGGATACTTCTGCACCGTCTTCCCCGGCCCTTCTTCAGCAGGCCCCGTCCCCCTACCATCCCCCCTACCTCCGCTCGTAGCGGACGTTCGGGATCTCGGGGTCGTGGGCACGGTGGCCGGGGTCGGCCGAAGTGTTCCTACTGCGGGAAGGACGACCACCTTGAGGCGACCTGCTACCGGAAGATTGGTTATAATCCTCGTCTGACGACCTCTGTTGCTGATGACGCCTCCTCTGCCGCCCCTCCTGACCTTGAGGCCGTTCGTCTCCAGCTCCAGCAACTCCAGGGGTTACTCAATCCGTCCTCTGCCTTCATTGCCTCTGTCACCAACACAGGTATTGTTTGTTTATCCACCAGTCCGTGCTGGATCGTGGACTCAAGTGCCACTCATCACATTACCTCGCGATGGCCTGCCCAGTACTCGGATTCTCCTCATCCGAAGTGTATCACTGTGGCTAATGGGGCGGCGGTTACCGTCTCCGGCTCGGCAGACCTCTCTCTCAACCCGTCGATTTCCCTTCGCTCGGCTCTTCATGCTCTGAGCTCCCCGTTCAATTTACTTTCTATTGGTCGCCTTACTAGTGATCTTGATTGCTCTGTCATATTCACATCTTCTTTTGTCATACAGGATCGGCGGACGCGGACTACCATTGGTAAAGACACACTGCGGAACGGGCTCTACCTTCTCGATGACTCTCCTACCATTCTCTACTCTGTCTCTTCCAGCGAGTGGCATCGACGTCTTGGGCATGCCCCTCTGTCGGTCCTCCAGCGGGCTCTTCCTGATATCTCTCTTCATCTGTTTCTGTGTGAGTCTTGTATCTTCGGCAAACAGTCGCGTTCTTCTTTTCCTGTGCATTGTACCCGGAGCGCTGCTCCTTTTGATTTAGTACATTCTGATGTATGGGGTCCTTTCAAGATTACTAGTATTTCTGGGTTTCAATACTTTATCACATTTATTGATGATTACTCTCGCACAACGTGGCTTTACTTACTTCGTGATCGCTCCGAGCTTCCCCGTATTTTTCGGGCCTTTTTCCTTGAGACCCGTACACAATTCCACACCACCCTAAAAACATTGCGCACCGATAATGCTCGCGAATACACCGGTCACGGCTTGACAGATTTGTGATCTGAATTCGGGATTATTCATCAAACATCATGTGCCTACACACCCCAGCAAAACGGCGTTGTTGAAAGGAAGAATCGCCACTTGCTCGATGTGGCCCGCTCCCTCATGCTTCAATGCATGTTCTAAAATCTTACTGGAACTTTGCGGTCTCCACTGCCTGCTTCCTCATCAACCGTCTCCCTTCCTCTGTCCTCCACTATGCTACTCCGTTCAGCCTACTGTTTCCCTCTACTCCGGCCTTTCCTTTCCCGCCTCGTATCTTCGACAGCACCTGCTACGTCCACCGTATGGGGCCGTCCTCGGACAAGTTGGATCTCCGGGCGGCTAAACACATCTTTGTCGGATATTCGCGCACCCAGAAGGGCTATGTATGTTATTCTCCAGCTACCCGAAAGATCTCGGTATCTACTGATGTTACCTTCCGGGAGGATCAGCCGTTTTTCCCTGCTCCTTTACCCGCTCATCTACCACCAGCTCCTCTCCCTCCATCCATCGCACGCCCGGTTATCCCCGTTACTGCACCACCTTCACCGGTTCAACCTGCACCGGCTCCTGCTCCCTCCAAACCACCCGTTATCCGTCTCTACACTCGTCGCCCTCCCAGTTCCGTTGCCCCTCTGCAGTCGGCCTCAACCACGGCTACTCCGCGTCCTGCTGATCAGGTATCGCCCTCATCTGCTCATCCACTGGCAAACTGTGTCTCCCTCCATCGTCTCTCTCCCAACCTTCACACATTTGCTACTTCTCTTTCCTCGGTCTCTGTTCCTAACTCTGTGCAGGAGGCGCTCCAACATCCGGGCCGGCGGGCCGCCATGGAGGAGGAAATGGCTGCTCTCTGGGCTAACCAGACATGGACTCTTGTACCCCTTCCTCCGAGTCAGAAACCGGTTGGGTGTAAGTGGGTCTTTGTCATCAAACATGCTGCTGATGGGACGATTGACCGTCTGAAGGCTCGTCTAGTGGCTCGTGGATTCACCCAACAACAGGGGCTCGACTATGAGGAAACTTTCTCTCCTGTGGCCAAGCTCAACACCGTTCGTGTCCTCATCTCCGTAGCTGTCCATCGTCAATGGCCCTTACTCCAACTAGATATCAAGAATGTCTTTCTGCATGGTGATCTCCAGGAAACGGTGTATATGCAGCAACCACCCGGGTTTGAGACCACGAGGGAGTCTCAGGTCTGTCGTCTTTTGAAGGCTCTGTATGGTCTCAAACAATCCCCACGGGCATGGTTTGACAAGTTCAGTAAATCCCTTCGGGATATTGGTTTTACTCGGAGCTCAGCCGACTTCTCGCTGTTTACTCGTCACCGAACAACAGGAATGGTTCTTCTGCTAGTGTACGTTGACGATACCATCGTTACAGGAGATGACTCACAAGGGATACAAGCGATCAAACTACATCTGAGTTCCGTCTTTCAGAAAAAAGATCTGGGGCCCCTACAATACTTCTTGGGTCTTGAGGTTGTCAGACGGCCAGATGGGCTTGTCCTCTCTCAACGGAAGTACTGCCTCGACCTCCTTCATAATGCGGGCTATTCAGGCTGTAAGCCGAGTGACACTCCAATGGATGTAAACCACAAGTTGTGCGCCCAGGCACCTGACTCGGATCTCCTACTCCAGAATCCAGAATATTATCGTCGGCTCGTTGGAAAATTGATCTATCTCACGGTAACCAGACCAGATATTTCCTTTGCTATTGGTATTGTCAGTCGGTATATGCACTCCCCTCGAAGATCTCATCTTCAGTTTGTTGAACGCATTCTCAGATACCTTAAAACATCTCCTGGCCAAGGACTAGTTTACAGAACCTCCTCTTCAGCTCCAACATTGGTGGCATATTCTGATGTTGATTATGTCGGTTCCCTTGATGACCGACGATCAACAAGTGGTTTTTGCATTTATTTTGGAGGACATTTGATTACCTGGCGAAGCAAGAAACAAACGGTCGTTGCTCGGTCGTCAGCTGAGACAGAATACCGGGCAATGACATATGTAGTGTTAGAACTGACGTGACTTGAAAGTCTTCTTACCGATCTGGGTGTAAAGCTACCTTCACCAGCTCTCCTCCTCTGTGACAGCCAAGCTGCTATATATATAGTCAAGAACCCGGTCTTCCACGAAAGAACAAAGCATATCGAAGTCGACTGTCACTTCATCCGGGAAAAGGTTCAAATGAAGAAGCTCGACCTAAAACATGTTCTAGGGACTGAACAAGTTGTGGATGTCCTCACAAAGACTCTATCTAGTACCCTCTTCTATCAGTGCTTGTCCAAGCTTGGCGCATACGACTTGAACGCTCCAGCTTGCGGGGGAGTGTTAGAAAAGCCCATGTAAAGAGCCCATTATTGGGCCCATGTAAAGAGCCCATTATTAGGCTCATTATTGTTTTCCTTCTTCTCTCTTCTTTAGTCTCACATCATGTATAGGATTGTTCTCTCTCTTTCTTCCTCCTATATATTTGTATTCTCTCTTTGTATTTACATACACAAGCAATACATACAAGTTTTTGTGCTCTCTCAACAGAGCCCAAGAAAATTCTTTTTTTTTCATGATAGTCCTAACTTCATGTGTAGAAAGTAAGAGAAATGAAACTTGTGGGTAGTATTTCTTGTATAAACATCAAGTATGAATACAAATATATAGGAAGAGAAGAAGAGAGAAATCCCAAATCTACAATGTGGGACAAAACCTAAGACAACTTGGGCTCATAAATGGGTCATAATTACAATGGGCTTTTACATGTTATTCCACTATCTTCTAACACTCCCCCGCAAGCTGAAGCATACAAATCGTAAGCACCAAACTTGGATAGAAACTACTGATACAGTGGCCGAGGTAGAGACTTGGTAAAGATGTCAGCAACTTGCTCAGAAGCTGGAACATGCTCCAATTCAAGTTTCTTCAGTTGGACCTTCTCCCGAATAAAATGACAATCAACCTCAATGTGTTTTGTCCGCTCATGAAACACAGGGTTCTTCGCAATATGTATAGCAGCTTGACTGTCACAGAAAAGAGTAGCATGAGAGGAGAGATTGACACCCAAATCACTAAGAAGGCTCTCTAACCAGATAAGTTCAAAGACGACAGCAGCCATCGCACAATACTCAGCTTCAGCAGAAGAGCGAACAACAACAGATTGCTTCTTGCTGCGCCAGGTGATGAGATTTCCTCCAAAGTAGGTACAGAAGCCAGAGGTGGATCGTCGATCATCAAGTGAGCCCGCATAATCAACATCAGTGTATGCAACAAGGGATAACGAGGAGGATGGCTTGTATACCAATCCTCATCCCGGGGCAGCTTTTAAATACCTGGGGATGCATTCGACAGCCTGAAGATGAGATATATTTGGTGAATGCATAAAGCGACTGACCACTCCAACAGCAAACGAGATATCGGGCCTTGTAACTGTTAGATATATCAGTTTTCCCACAAGGCGTCGATAATATTCCAGATTAGTAAGAAGAGAGTATGATTTTGCTCCATGAGCACTGAGCTTGTGGTTGACATCCATAGGTGTTTCAACGGGTTTACATCCGAAATAACCAGCAACCTGAAGAAGATCCAGACAATATTTCCGTTGAGATAAGATCAAGTCATCAGGTCGTTGAGCAACCTCAAGACCAAGGAAGTACCGAAGATTTCCCAGATCTTTTGTTTGAAAGACAAAGTTTAAATGTTGTTTGATTTGTTTTATCCCGTTAGAGTCATCGCTAGTTATCAAAATATCATCCGCATAGACTAAAAGAATTACAGTCCATGTTGATCGATGGCGGATAAAAAGAGAGAAGACAGCCGAGTTGCGTTGAAAACCAATATCACGAACGGCCTTTCTAAATTTTTCAAACCAAGCTCGAGGGGACTGTTTGAGAACATAGATAGTTTTACGCAGTCGGCGCACCATAGACTCCTCCGTGGTCTCAAACCCGGGAGGTTGGTTCATAAAAACCGTCTCCTGAAGATCACCATTAAGAAACACATTTTTAATGTTCAGCTGATGTAGAGGCCAGCGGCGGTGAACAGCCAGTGAGATGAGGACCCGAACAGAATTCAACTTGGCGACAGGGGAGAACGTCTCTTCATAGTCCAAGCCCTGTTGCTGAGTGAATCCACGAGCCACAAGACGGGCTTTGAGGCGATCAATAGTCTCATCCAGAGCATGTTTAATGACAAAGATCCATTTGCAGATAACGTAGGACTGGGCAGACGGAAGAGGTATCAGATCCCAAGTATGATTAGCCCAAAGGGCTGACATCTCAGTTTTCATGGCCGTACGCCACCCAGGGTGTTGGAGAGCCTCCTGCACAGTGTTAGGCAGAGAAATAGAGGAAAGAGCAAGAACAAATTTACGAAGAGGAGGAGAGAGCTGATGTAGGGAAATATAGTTGGTCATAGGATGAGCCGTTGAAGCAGGGACAGGGTCAGCTGGCCGCGGAATCGTACTGGTAGACGGTAGCAGTGGCTGGGCTCCGGATTTCAAATTACGGCGAGTGTAGACACGGATGAGAGGAGGTTTGGTTGTTGGCTGATTGGGTGTTGGTGGTGTGGGAGCAGGTGGTTCCACGTGGGGCGTTGGAAGAAGAGGAGGTAGAGAAGTTGTGACCGGGATAGCAGGACGCCAGGACGAGGCACAGGTTGCCCATCAGAAGGTATCGAAGTGGATGACAAAAAGGGTTGGTCCTCCAAAAAGTAACATCAGCGGACATAACCACTTTCCGGTCGATAGGAGAGTAACACACATATCCCTTTTGAGTCCGAGAGTACCCTACGAACATACACTTGGTTGCACGGGGGGCAAATTTGTCCGTAGGTGGACAAAGGTTATGGACATAGCAAGCACACCCAAATACCCAAGGTGCAAGAGGAAACAGAGATTGAGAAGGAAAGAGGAGACTAAATGGAGTGAAGAAAATGAGAACGGAGAAGGGTAGACGATTGATGAGATGACAAGCAGTTGAAACCGCAAAGTTCCAGTATTCGATGGGTACCTGCATCTGAAGCATTAACGAGCGGGCAACATCAAGAAGATGCCGATTTTTGCGCTCAGCAACCCCATTTTGTTGAAAGCACATGAGGTTTGATGGATAATGCCAAATTCAGCACAAAGAGAGGCGAGCGTTCGGCTAGTATATTCCCTTGCATTGTCTTTGCGGATAATTTTAAGGGGCGAAGAGAACTGAGTCTGAAGTTCAGTAACGAACGTACGAAATATAGAGGTGAGTTCGGTACGATCCCGTAGTAAATAAAACCATGTCACACGAGAGTAATCGTCAATAAAGTTAACAAAATAATGGTACCCAAATACACTAGGGACCTTATAGGGGCCCCAAATATCAGAGTGAATAATTGATAAAGGAGTACTACTCCGATTACAGACAGGACTAAACGAGACGCGATGTTGTTTACCATAGATACATGACTCACTCATGTAAGGAGACATCTGGAAGAGCTTGCTTGAGAATCAGAAGGGGAGCATATCCAAGACGACGATGCCACTCGACGGAGGAGACGACGGAGAGGGTAGAAGGAGGGACATCAAGAAGGTAGAGCCCATGCGACAGTCGTCCTCTACCAATAATATTCAGCGTTTGCCGATCCTGCACAACAAAAGAAGATGGTTAGAAAGTAACATGACAATCAAGGCCCTGTATAAGTCGGCTAATAGAAAGTAAGTTGAACGGGGAGCGCGAAACATGAAGGACCGAGGTTAATGAGAGATTGGGTGTGAGATGGATATCAGCAGCTCCGGAGACAAGGGTGGAGTCACCATTGGTGACAGTGACGAACTTGGGATGAGGAGAGTCCAAGTATTTTGGCGGCTTCTGGCAGGTAATATAGTGGGTGGCACCAGAATCCACAATCCAGTGGGAACCCCGAGATAGACAGGTTATACCTTCATTAGCGATGGAGGCCACGAAACCCGATGAGCGAGCAATCAGTCCTTGGAGTTGCTGAAGCTGGGTGCGGAGAGCATCAATATCAGACTAAGCATTTGAAGAAGTCGAGGTAGAAGCCACGGGCATAGACTCAGCCCTCGAAGTAGCAGCAAGATGGGATGGCAGACCATGCTTACGATAGCAGGTAGCCTCCAGATGATGTTCTCGACCACAAAAGGTGCATTTCAAGGGGGTTTTTTCAGTACGTCCTCGTCCCCGAGACGAATTGCGGCCCCCATGAGTCGAGGAACTACGAGTGGAGGGATGTTGTGAAGGTAGCTGCAGAAGAGCTAGAGAGGGAGGCAAAGGAGCCTCGGGAGGCGGAGTGACCCTCAGAAGCATGGAGTAGACATCAGAGAGAGAGGGAGTAGTGGCAAATGAGAGTATCTGAGCACAAATACTATGCAGATGCGGAGGAACCCTTGTCATCATCATGGCAATCCCGATAGCTTCTTTTTGTGCTCGTTGGGCAACCAGATCAGGAGGAGGAGGCTGGTGTTGAATCCACACCTCAACAAGTGTCTCGGTCTTAGCAACGAAGGACGTCATATCTCCAGGTATCCCGGGATCAAGGGATTGAAGATCAGCAATGATGTCAAACAGATGTTGCAGACTGTTTTGACCCGAATAGAAGGACTGAAGTTCCTCCCACATGGACTTTGTCGTGTCATGATACATGGTCATCCTGTAGGGCTCGGTATCCATAGAGTTGAGGAGCCAGGATTGCATACGGCCGTCATCACGAAGCCACTCGTCAGTGGGAAGGGTAGGAGTGGCCCTGGTCAGGTGATGAAGTAGTACTTTCGTCTGGAGAATCTGACAAACAGAGTGGACCCATTCCACAAAGTTTCGTTTGCCCGTGAGAGAGATAGTGGTAATCCTGAGTTCATCCCGTAGTTCAGTAGTAGGCGGAGCAGTCCGAGGTGGGAGAGAAGAAGTACCAGCGGACTCCCCGGAGTTTGTAGTAGTGTCCAAGAGGCAATCTGAAGACAAATCCGCAACGGCTAGAAGAACAGCCCGCGAGCAAAACTAGCGGCTAGACAGGCCGAAGCGGCTAGAAAAGAAACAACAAGCAAGTCCAGCGGCTAGGAGAAACCGCAAGCAGAGACCACAGCGAGCAAGATCAACGGGCAAGGAAGAAAACCGCAGCGGCAGGAGGCCGCAACCAAGTGCGTAGACCGCAGCGGGTAGATAGGCCGCAGCGGTTAAGGGAGACAACCCGCAACCACAAGGCGGGGCGGAGAAGATAAACCGCACGGTCTCGGCGTCAACACGCCAACGGTCAGAGGCCGCGACCAAAATGCGGAGCCCGTTGCGGGTAGAAAAGCCGCAGCGGTAAAATATGCTGATGCGGGAAGCTCGTAGAGCCAAGGAAGAGACCGAGATTGCTGCGACTAGAAGGCAGCAGCGATAAGGGAAACCGCAACGGTCAGGAACGGCAGTGCGGGAAGGGAAGTCGCCGGCGACGGGAGAAGCAGCAGTGGGAAGGGAAGTCGCAGCGACTAAAGAACGGAGACCGCACGGTCTCGGTGCGAACACCAGCGGTAAAAGAAGTTACCGCGACCAAGGTGCGGTGGGAAAGAAACCGAAGAGGAAGCCAAAGCGAGAAGAAGGCCGCTCGGATAGGGGCAGAGACCGCAGTGAACAGGGCAGGGGGGACCACCAGTTCGAGAGGTTATAAAACAAGGAGGGAGGGGGGTGGAACCACGAGAGATAGAGATAGAGCAAAGAGAAGAGGGCGGTAAGGAAACCGCTAACCGCTCAGAAGCAGCGGTTAGAAAAGGGGAAGGAAGTCGGGGACCAAACCACCCAGTTAGCAAGCAGGCCAAGCGGACAGACAGGGACTGGAAGGACCGTCTTCCTCTGATACCATGTAGAAAGTAAGAGAAATGAAACTTGTAGGTAGTATTTTTTGTATAAACATCAAGTATGAATACAAATATATAGGAAGAGAAGAAGAGAGAAATCTCAAATCTACAATGTGGGACAAAACCTAAGACAACTTGGGCTCATAAATGAGCCACAATTACAATGGATTTTTACATATTATTCCACTATCTTCTAACAATATGAAATAAGCTTTGTAATCGAAAAAAAATATAGTAGAAACTTTTCTGTGGTAGATATAGAAAGTCATGTCTCCTGACCATCTAAAATCTCTTTGTTTTTTAAGATCTCTGAGTTACCTGTTAGTTATTTTGCTTCTTTGTAAGCACAAGGCAGTCCATCGTACAATGTTAAGGCTGTTCAAGAGCTATAACCAACAGGTTCCTACTCGAGCATCCCCCCCATAAACCTCCCTTAGATATCCCGCCAAATCAAGTGAAACTTATCAAATGGGGCAAGATTATTGATTCGTGTTGTCATCAAACTCAACGGAGAGCAACGATTCTAACTCTGTCATGGAACCACGTTTATGATCTAAGCAATTTGCCAGCCGGGGAAATACGCTATGTAGGTCTAAAATTACAGTAAACTAAGTGAGAGATCTGCGAAGTGAAATTTGAAAGAGACGAGATCTCACCTTAATTTTATGCAGGATCTCTCTTCCGGCCATTTTCCGATCAGTTCGCCGACTTCTCTCGCCCTTCTCCTTCACAATGTGTTGCTTTTGCTTTCTCCAGCCGCGTTTATCACACTTTTGCTTTCTCCAGCCGCGTTTATCACACTTGAAACAAAAGGCGGTGGCCGCCTTTTGTATTCACGTTATCCTGGAGACTTGACCGAGAATAACGCGGACATATTTTGGCTGCTACCAAATTTATTTTGCTATTAGCGAAAAATTACTATTAACAAAATTTGAAAATGTCTATTTTAAAATCAATTGATTACTAGGAAGTTATTCAAAAAAATTTAAAAACTTCTAAAAATAAATATTTGTACTATAGTATATCATTTGACTTAAACTCTATTTGTTTGGGCGTTTCGCTGCTCTGTTTTGGGCAAACGCCGCCGGAAGGAGGGTAAATAAATGAATCTCCGGCGACGTTTACTTCATTTCCACCCGCCCGCCTTGAGAAATGCCCCAAAAAGCTCCGTTTGGAGCAGTCACCTCCCCCCTCCGATTCGAACACTTTGTTTCCACCCGCCGTATCGACCCGCCACCGCTAAACCAAATGAGCCTTAGAAATTGAGTTGCAGGTGTCTCAAAATATATTTGATTTCAAATTTCTATAAGGGTGTTGATGGGCTCCACCTTAATTTATAAGGAAAAGGAGACCCTCATGATCCCCATCAATGGAGATCATGGGTGGGCCCCCCTAACCCCCATGATCTCTCATGGAGATCATGGGAGTGGGCCCCATTCATCCCCACCTTTAGGGAAGGAACCACCGCCGGCGGTTCCCCTCCGGCCATGGCCGGCCGCGGCCATGGCCGGCCGCGGCCATGGCCGGCCGCGGCCAAGGCCGGCCCCGGCCATGGCCCCGGCCATGGCCCCGGCCATGGCCCCGGCCATGGCCCCGGCCATGGCCCCGGCCATGGCCCCGGCCATGGCCCCGGCCATGGCCCCGGCCATGGCCCCGGCCATGGCCCCGGCCATGGCCCCGGCCATGGCCCCGGCCATGGCCCCGGCCATGGCCCCGGCCATGGCCCCGGCCATGAACCTCGGCCACGGCCATGGCCCGGCCATGGCCGGCCTCGGCCCCGGCCGTGGCCCGGCCATGGCCGGCCTCGGCCCCGGCCGTGGCCCGGCCATGGCCGGCCTCGGCCATGGCCGGCCTCGGCCATGGCCGGCCTCGGCCCCGGCCATGGCCGGCCGCGGCCATGGCCGGCCGCGGCCATGACCGGCCTCGGCCATGGCCGGCCACCGCCGTGTCCGGCTGCCTCCTCGCCGTCGGCGTCGTCCGGGCGGCCCCGCCTCGGGATGACCTCCCCACCGTCCGATCGAGGGGGAGGCTCCGCCGGCCGTCCGATCGGGGCAAAACCACCCACTAACCCACTAGGTTAGTGGTGGGGCCCGCCATAACTTCCCCCTGGAGCCTATAAAAGGACCCCAGGGGCTCCTCATTTGATAACTTTCTCCTCCTACGCTTCCCCCTTCTTCTTCTTCCTCAGGTGGGAGCTCTCCCGTTTTCTCTGCCGGCGACCACCCCTCGTCGTCAACCACCAGCGGCCGCCTCTCGCCGCCAACCACCGACAGCCACCCGCGACCTCCAGCGGCCACCAACGGATACTAGCACCCGCCAACAGCTACCAAGACCTGTCATCGGCTATTGGCACCCCACCAGAGCTCAGTTACAAAGGCAATACTCCAAGGACTGAGAAAGACGCACAAAGGAAGCAGTGACAACCCTTGGACATGCGTCGCCTCTGAGCGCACGCAACTGAAGTATCTCGTGCATTCCACCGTCCAAGTCCCGTTGGCGTGGCAGTATGTTGCCCACCAACAAGTGCATACACTCTCTCTCTCCTCAAGATTGTAACGGGAGCGGCCTGTCGCCCCGATTCCCCCCATCAAATTGTAACCTCCAACAATCTAGTGGATTTTGATCGGCACCGACCCGGTCACGTGGTTTTTCACCCGGTTGAAGGGTTTTCCACGTTAAAACTTCCCGTGTCCATCCCCCATTTTTCAACTGACTGTGTGCGCGCTCGACCGCTCCGCGAGCTAAGGCGGTCCAAGAATATCCGGCCCGACCGGAGCATCGAGTTAGTCCGCAACAGTTTGGCGCCGTCTGTGGGAACATTCCCAATATCCTTCGCAAAGCAAGTCCGTCGTCCCTACTACTACAATGGCAAAGAGGAATGCTCGCACTGCCGAAGGATCCGCACTTGGCGGACACACTGAGCCTGCACGATCACACTCTCTGGTGGACGTGCCACTGACCGCTGAAGCAGCTTTCGCCCCCGTCACCGCCCTAGAAGGACGTGTCCGTCAAATGGAAGAGCAACAAACAGAGATGCTCGCACTACTTCGAAACCTGGGGGCACCTCCTGTTCTACCAAGGTCACCTCCGCCGGCTAACCATCCTCCACTGCCTAATCCACCAAGGAACCAGGAAAACCCTGTTGAAAGAGAAGAACCTGAAGATCATTCAGATGCCGCCAGTTCAGCTCATCCCCATCTAAGGGGAACAAGGGCAGATCACCCCCGCGATCCAGTTAACATCGCTCCTGTCCACCCTCTCCTCACTCGTCAGGAAATTAGAGAGGTTGTGGCTGAAGAATGCCGCCAAGCTGCAAGGAGGGATTTCCACCCTCAGCGAACACTTTATCATGGCTCCCCCTTGACCCAGCAGATCCTCGATCATCCAATTCCACCCGGGTTCAAACTCCCAAGCGTCGAAACATTCGACGGAACTGACGATCCTCTTGAACATGTCAATCATTTCACCACTATCATGAGGATCTTCCACGCCACTGATCAATTGTTATGTCAAGTATTCCCAACTACTCTTAAAGGACAAGCTCGAACATGGTTCCACTCTTTGAGGCCCGGTACCATTGCTAGTTTTGCCGAGCTAACCAGACAATTCTCCGACCAATTCATCGCTAATCGAAAGATTGTCCGTGATCCATCTCATCTCTCTGGAATCCGCCAGAACGAAGGGGAAGCCCTCAAAGAATTCTTTCGACGTTTCACTACAGAAGCTCGCCAGATCCCGGGCGTCGACCCCGAACTCCTACGTGGAGTATTCCTAGGAGGTCTTCGCCCCAGCGGCTTCTATTCAGCACTTATGAGAGAGACCGTACCCAACTATCCGGATCTGGTGCACAGAATTGAGGCACAGATAGCCGCAGACGAAGCTATTGAAGCTCATCGACGACAGTTCGATGGAATACAGAAAAGGCAAAGAGATAAAGAGCCGGCTCCTCAACGCCAGGAAGGAAGATTCCATGAGGAACGTCGAGCCGGACAACGCAGGCGTGACTCGCAGAGAGATCCCCCTAGGGACTATACCCCTCTCAACACTTCTCGCACCAACGTTTTGTATGTCATTCAGAATGAACCAGCATTACAGCGACCAAGGCAACCGCCTCCTAATTCTAGGAACGATCAATCAAAGTGTTGCGAATATTATCGGACAACCGGACACACAACTGAAGAATGTGCTCGCCTAAAGGAGGAAATCGAGCGTTTAGTCCGTTTAGGACTGCTCGGTAGATTTCTGCAAGGAAGGGTCCAAGAGCAGCAAGACCCGCCTAGGCGTCCCAGGGACCATCAGAATGCCCCGCCAGCACCCGAAGGAGGAAGGCAAGCAGTATGAAACATTGAGACTATTGCCGGATCACCTAATCTGACCACACAGATACTGTCAGTCCACTCTGTAAAGGAAGCTCATGAAGATAAAAGAAGAAAGCAGGACACCACCATATCATTTGGGGATGAAGACCTTATCAACGTCCGAATCCCGCATCAAGACCCGCTTGTAATTAGCGCCGGAATCGGAAATCCCTGCTATAATGTTAAGCGAATCCTCGTCGATAATGACAGTTCAGTCGACGTCCTTTTTTCCACCACTCTGCAGAATATGAATATATCTCGGCAGCAGCTAACTCCAACCGCGGGCCCGATATATGGTTTCGACAACCATCAGGTCCAAGTCATTGGAACAGTCACTCTACCAGTCACGTTGGGAGAATTCCCAAGACAGATTACGCATGAAGCTCAATTCGTGGTAGTAGATTCAAACTCAGCATACAACGCTATATTCGGAAGGCCTGTTCAGACTACCTTCAAGGCCATCCCATCTATCCCCCATCTAGCGATGAAGTTCCCTACTCTTAGAGGAATTGAAATAGTACGCGGAAATCAGGAAGCCGCAAGGAGTTGTTATTCCAAACAAGCACAACCCACCAAGCCTACCACACTGAACATCGATGACTTCGACCTCAGAGATGAAGCAGTTCTGCAGCGGGGGGCACCCACCGAAGGTCTAATTGAGGTCCCCCTCTCTTCGACGAAACCGGATCGCACCGTCCAGCTTGGATCCCTCTTACAGGAGCATGAGAAGGAAGAATTAGCAGCCTACCTCCGTAAGAATAAGGATATCTTCGCCTGGTCCCCAGAAGATATGCCTGGGATCGACCCTCAGGTCATCCTCCACTCCCTCAACATCAACCCTGCATGTAAGCCCGTCATTCAATAGAAGAGGAATTTCGCCCCTGAGAGGCTCCAAGCAATAGAAGAAGAGGTTGAAAAACTCCTGCGCGCACAATTCATTCGAGAAGTTGGCTACCCTGCTTGGGTAGCCAATGTTGTCCTAGTAAAGAAATCCTCAGGAAAGTGGAGAATGTGTGTGGATTATACAAATCTCAACCAGGCTTGCCCTAAGGACAGCTTTCCACTTCCCAGGATCGATCAACTAGTTGACTCAACCGCCGGACATCAACTGCTTAGCTTCATGGATGCCTACTCCGGATACAACCAGATTCGAATGGATCCAACCGACGAGGAACACACGGCTTTCCGTACCGACAAAGGAATTTATTGCTACAGGGTAATGCCGTTCGGACTTAAAAATGCATGAGCTACCTACCAGCGACTCATGAACAAGATCTTTAAAGAACTCATCGGCAGATCCATGGAAGTGTATGTAGACGATATGCTAGTTAAGAGCATTCGCCGGGAAGACCATTTAGAAGACCTAGAAAAATGTTTCAAGATCCTCAGACAATATGGAATGAAGCTTAACCCAAGCAAGTGCGCCTTCGGTGTCACTTCCGGAAAATTTTTGGGGTTCATGGTTACCCAGCGAGGAATAGAGGCCAATCTTGAGAAAATTAAGGCTCTCGAAGAAATGTCTCCACCCAGATCACTCAAAGATGTACAACGGTTGAACGGAAGAATCACAGCACTATCCCGATTCCTAGCTCGGACAGGGGACAAGTACCTCCCTTTCTTCAAAATTCTTCGAGGAGCACGAAGCTCAGGGTTTCAATGGACCGATGAGTGTCAATCAGCCTTTGAATCCTTAAAACAATACCTGGCCTCTCCTCCACTTCTATCCAAGCCAGCTCCCGGAGAAATTCTCTTTTTATATCTCGCCATCACACCAGCATCCCTAAGTTCAGTCCTAGTTAAAGACGAAGGAGGAATCCAACGCCCCATCTACTACCTAAGCAAAATTCTTTCTGATACCGAAACCCGCTACCCAGCTGCAGACAAAACAGCCTTAGCACTTGTCTTCTCCGCAAGAAAACTCCGTCCCTACTTCCAGGCGCACACTATTAAGGTCCTAACCGAGCTACCACTCCGTGCCATTCTTCAAAAACCCGAAGCATCCGGTCGATTGGTTAAGTGGGCTGTCGAGTTGGGTGAGTTCGATATCCACTTCCTCCCGCGCCCCGACATCAAATCTCAGGTTTTGGCTGACTTCATTGTAGAGAACACTCTACCAATGGAAACAGAATTTGCACCCATGGAAGCCGGACAAACATGGACGTTATACGTAGATGGGGCCTCAGGAGCTGAAGGTGCTGGAGCAGGCCTGCTCCTCATTAATTCAGAACTCATTACTCTAGAATATAGACTCCGACTAAAATTCCCTGCTACAAACAATGCAGCAGAATACGAAGCCCTCATCGCGGGACTCAGGCTCGCCATCAGCTGCCAGGTCAAGCAGCTGACCATTTACTCTGACTCACAACTTGTTGTCTCGCAGGTAGAAGGAGAATTTGAAGCCAAGAATGAACAGTTATCCCAATACTTGAAACTCGTCAAGTCCCTTCTCATCCAAATCCCACAAATCCAAATTATGCATATCCCTCGGGAACAAAATAACAAGGCAGATGCCCTGTCAAAGCTGGCCACTTCTTCAATGCAATACCAAACAAGAAGGCGCCGAGTTGAAGAAATAGTCTTCCCCAGTATTCACGGCCCGTGGGAAGTAGCAGAAGTCAATAAAGCAGAGGAATCATGGACAGCCCCCCTAATCGCCCATTTGAAGGGCCAACTATCACCGGAAGATCAAAAGGAGGCCCGTCGCCTGAGAATGAGAGCGGCAGCATTCACTTTGATAGACGGGGAACTATACAAACGGTCCTTTGCAGGACCCTACCTGAAGTGCCTATTAGAAGAAGATGCCGAGTACACGCTCCGCGAAGTCCACCAAGGAGTATGCGGCGAACATCTTGGGGGAAAAGCCCTGGCCAGGAAAATCCTACGACAAGGATTTTACTGGTCAACCATGAAGAAGGAAGCGACAGAATTCGTTCAAAAGTGCAAGAGCTGTCAAGTGCACGCTAACGTTCCCCGGCAGCCCCCGGTAGCCCTCACGTCGTTACAAGGAGCCTGGCCGTTCGCACAATGGGGGATAGACCTCCTTGGGCCTTTGCCATTAGCTTCCGGACAAAGAAAATTCATCATTATGGCAATCGATTATTTTACCAAGTGGATCGAAGCGGAACCACTGGCCAAGATAACCGAAGAGAATGCCAAACAGTTCGTCTGGAAGAACATCGTATGTCGCTTCGGCATACCGGCGATCATCATCACCAATAACGGCACTCAATTCACTGGAAAGTCCTTTACCAAGATGTGTGAAGACTTAAAGATAGTGTTGCGACACACAGTAGTGTCACATCCCCAATCCAATGGGCAAATTGAAGTAACCAACCGTACTATCCTAAAGGGACTAAAAACACGACTAGAAGATGCTGGGGGGCAATGGGTGGACGCTCTTCCTAATGTGCTATGGGCATATCGCACCACAGAGAGAACGCCTACCGGAGAAACTCCGTATAATCTCTGTTATGGAACGGAGGCTATTATACCCGTCGACATTGGCGTCCCTAGTCCTCGGACATCCAACTTCGATCCCCAGATAAACAACGAGGCGCTCCGAGACAACCTTGACATGATCTTCGAAGTACGAGAAGAAGCCGCTCTTCGCGCCGCCGCCTACCAACAACGCATAGCCCGCTACTACAACCGCCGAGTAAAAGCCCGCTCGATCAACATAGGAGACCTAGTCCTTCGCACCTTGGAAGCTGCCGGGAAGGGAACACAAGGCGACAAGCTATCTCCAACATGGGAAGGACCATTCGTTGTCACCGCTATGGTGAAGCCAGGCACATACAAGTTACGAAACACCGAAGGAAAGATTCTCCCACGCACCTGGAATGCGCAGAATCTACGCCGCTTTTACCAGTGACACATTATGACTCTTTTATGCCGTCATTTTCAATTCAAGACTATGTGATTTATATAAGTCACAAACCTGATCTCATGCAAATACTTTGAATCACGCTTATTACTCAAAGAATTACCTTTTATTTTCTGCAAATACTACATGTTCTAACGAAATTCAAAGTCGTGGACCTGTTCCACGCAACACCGTGGGGGCCTGCCCCCCTCACGAAGAAGCCGCGAGCCTGTCTCGCGCGAAAAGCCGTGGACCTGTTCCACGCAACACCGTGGGGGCCTGCCCCCCTCACGAAGAAGCCGCGAGCCTGTCTCGCGCGAAAAGCCGTGGACCTGTCCCACGCAACACCGTGGGGGCCTGCCCCCCCTCACGAAGAAGCCGCGAGCCTGTCTCGCGCGAAAAACCGTGGACCTGTTCCACGCAACACCGTGGGGGCCTGCCCCCCTCACGAAGAAGCCGCGAGCCTGTCTCGAACGAAAAGCCGTGGACCTGTTCCACGCAACACCGTGAGGGCCTGCCTCCTCACGAAGAAGCCGCGAGCCTGTCTCGCGCGAAAAGCTGTGGACCTGTTCCACACGACACAGTGGGGGCCTGCCCCCCCCCCCCACGAAAAAGTCGCGAGCCAATCTCACGCAAAAGGCTGTGGACCAGTCCCACGCAACACCGTGGGGACCTGACCACAAACATCCCTCATACAAATTAGGCCACGAGCCGCGCACTAAGCCATGGGTCAGTCTCATACTAATACTCCATGACAAAAATCAACTCCCACCGACAACGACAATCTCACAAACACACGACAACGACATACAAGTAAGGCTCTCATAGAGAACAGTGAATCGGAGCCCTAACAACGACAATCTCAAAAGCAAATGACTACAAATAAACGACATACAACAGCGAATAAACACTACAGCTACTCGTCATCAGCATCTGAGCCAGAATGCTCATCACCTGAAGCGTCCGCAAAACTGAAACTGGAAGTATCACACCCAAGATGCTTCCCTATGAAGCGAAAGGCCTTCGAAACACCGCGACGAAGCGCTAACTGGCGTATGTCATCCATCTGAGGCTCTACCTCCTTGGACCAAATGTCATCACGAACCTCCTCCGCGATCAGGCTACGATCCCGCATATAGCCCAGCGACTCCAAGTACTCCGTAAGTCCTACCGCCTTCAGCTCTGAGGCATGATCATCGGAAGATAGCATCTCCACCTGCGCCTTCGCCGCCTGAAGCTGAACTTCAAGACCCGAAACCTCCTCTCGAACCGCATGCAACAGAGTCTCCAAGCCAGACGTCTCCTCCCTCGCATACTTCAACATCTGGGCAGTCCTCTCCACCACGGCTTTCTCCACATCCAAGGAAGCACGCACGTCTTCTAGCTCGGACTTCAGCTCTGACCCAACTCGATGATACTGCGCAATGTCCCGGTCATGTTCTTCCTTGAGAGAAGAGAGTGAGCCCATCGACAGTCAAAGCTTCTCCTGCAAAGCGAGGTATCCATCCTTCAGGCTCACGTAATGATCGTTCCAGGTGACCGCTATCTGTGCCTGAGTCTCGATCGGCAAAAGGAAAACACGCAATTAACCGCCTTCAAACAAAAAATAAAGGAAGAGCGAAGAAACAGTAAGGCACCAACTTACCGCGTCACTCATCGCCTTCAAAGAAGAAGACATCCGGGGAACCGCTGCGCTAGCAAGCACCCGTGGAACCGGAGAAACAGGTAATTGCGTCTCTGGGACTGAATCATCAGAAGCTACCACCACAACGTCAACATCACTAACAGGGGTCATAACCACTTTTCTCTTGCGGCCCCCTCCCTGAGAAGATGACACCATCCGTCCCGTGCCAACAGAAATACCACATCCCAACAATCGCTTCTCTTCGACAAAAGCATATATATTGAAGAGGCGATTAGCCAACTCGCGAGGCTCGGAAAAACCCAGCACAGGGTAGAAGTCTCGCTCCCTCCCTTTCACACGGCGACAGCGGTCAGGAAGCGCATTCCACACCTCGGGAAGACCCCAGGAATTCTTCACATATCCGAACAAAGTATTACCATGACGACGATCCTTGCGAGACTCAAACTCCAGCCAAATCTTGTTGCTGCGCACCTCGATCCGCTCACCACCATCAAAGCGCACATCGCACCAATCCCGGAACTGATTCAAGGAAAGAGAGCCCCCATGCTCGTGGAAAAAAGTAACCAAGCCCATGATACGAGTAACCCCGGTTGGAGCGAACTGGGAGATAGGGACTCCACAAAACTTCAGAATCTCCACCACCTCGTCGCAGGGGGGAAGACGAAAACCAGATCTGAGCGACACTTCGCAAACAGCCAGCCAACCACGGGGAGGATTTTGGACCCGCTCCTCGGGACGCGGGATCCTCACTTTCAAGTCAGAAGGAAGTCCAAACTTTGTTCTCCAAATAGCGACGCCATCTTCAGTCAAAGAGGAGCGTAGACGCATTGGTCCAGCAGAGCGCTTCGGTACCTGCACACCGCAAAAAATTAGTCAGTTCAAAGTGGTAAAATCACGCACACAACCCCCTCCATGACCGCGCGCGGCCTGCGCGCAAGCACCGCCAACACGCGCGGCCGGCGCACACGCGGCCAGCACACACGCAGCCTGCGCGCGTGCATGCGGGCAGCCTGCGCGGGCACCGCCAACACGCGCGGCCGGCGCACACGCGGCCAGCACGCGCAGCCTGCGCGCGCGACCTGCGCGCGCGCGGCCTGCGCGCGCGCGGCCTGCGTGCGCGGCCAGCGCCTGCACGGCCAGCACGCGCAAGGCCTGCGCGCGCGGCATACGCGCGCAAGGCCTGCGCGCGCGGCCTGCGTGCGCGGCCTGCGTGCGCGGCCTGCACGCGCAAGGCCTGCGCGCAAGGCCTGCGCGCGCGGCCTGCGCGCGCGCGGCATGACCGTGCGCGGGACGACCTCCGCACGCACTTAGCCTGCACGCGCAGCCCACGCACGCAAGTTGGGTGTATACCCCACTCACGTGCGCAGCCCTTACGCGCGCGACACGCTTGCACGCGCTCGATCCTTTTCCCGCAACGGTGGCACACCACCGACTCCTACACCTTGCCGGCCCCCGCGCAAGCTCGTCTGACGTCCGCTTTCCAAACTAACACGAACCAGCGTACCTTGGAGCCGCACACCATCGCCGCCATCCCGGATTCCACGCCGGCAATCATCACCGCGACCAGAGTTAGAAATCTCTCCCCGTACTCGCTTCCCTCCCAACTGAAAGAGATTTGGGGGGAAATTGATGGGCTCCACCTTAATTTATAAGGAAAAGGAGACCCCCATGATCCCCATCAATGGAGATCATGGGTGGGCCCCCCTAACCCCCATGATCTCTCATGGAGATCATGGGAGTGGGCCCCATTCATCCCCACCTTTAGGGAAGGAACCACCGCCGGCGGTTCCCCTCCGGCCATGGCCGGCGGTTCCCCTCCGGCCATGGCCGGCCGCGGCCATGGCCGGCCGCGGCCATGGCCGGCCTCGGCCATGGCCGGCCGCGGCCATGGCCGGCCGCGGCCATGGCCGGCCGCGGCCATGGCCGGCCGCGGCCATGGCCGGCCGCGGCCATGGCCTGCCTCGGCCATGGCCGGCCGCGGCCATGGCCTGCCTCGGCCATGGCCGGCGGAGGCCATGGCCGGCCTCGGCCATGGCCCCGGCCATGGCCGGCAGAGGCCATGGCCGGCCTCGGCCATGGCCGGCCGCGGCCATGGCCGGCCTCGGCCATGGCCCCGGCCATGGCCGGCGGAGGCCATGGCCGGCCTCGGCCATGGCCCCGGCCATGGCCGGCCTCGGCCATGGCCGGCCTCGGCCATGGCCCCGGCCATGGCCCCGGCCATGGCCGGCCTCGGCCATGGCCCCGGCCATGGCCGGCCTCGGCCATGGCCCCGGCCACGGCCGGGGCCATGGCCGAGGCCATGGCCTCGGCCATGGCCCCGGCCGTGGCCGGCCTCGGCCATGGCCCCGGCCATGGCCTCGGCCATGGCCCCGGCCGTGGCCGGCCTCGGCCATGGCCCCGGCCGTGGCCGGCCTCGGCCATGGCCCCGGCCATGGCCGACCTCGGCCACGGCCATGGCCCGGCCATGGCCGGCCTCGGCCATGGCCGGCCTCGGCCATGGCCGGCCTCGGCCCTGGCCGTGGCCCGGCCATGGCCGGCCTCGGCCATGGCCGGCCGCGGCCATGACCGGCCTCGGCCATGGCCGGCCACCGCCGTGTCCGGCTGCCTCCTCGCCGTCGGCGTCGTCCGGGCGGCCCCGCCTCGGGATGACCTCCCCACCGTCCGATCGAGGGGGAGGCTCCGCCGGCCGTCCGATCGGGGCAAAACCACCCACTAACCCACTAGGTTAGTGGTGGGGCCCGCCATAACTTCCCCCTGGAGCCTATAAAAGGACCCCAGGGGCTCCTCATTTGATAACTTTCTCCTCCTACGCTTCCCCCTTCTTCTTCTTCCTCAGGTGGGAGCTCTCTCGTTTTCTCTGCCGGCGACCACCCCTCGTCGTCAACCACCAGCGGCCGCCTCTCGCCGCCAACCACCGACAGCCACCCGCGACCTCCAGCGGCCACCAACGGATACTAGCACCCGCCAACAGCTACCAAGACCTGTCATCGGCTATTGGCACCCCACCAGAGCTCAGTTACAAAGGGAACACTCCAAGGACTGAGAAAGACGCACAAAGGAAGCAGTGACAACCCTTGGACATGCGTCGCCTCTGAGCGCACGCAACTGAAGTATCTCGCGCATTCCACCGTCCAAGTCCCGTTGGCGTGGCAGTCTGTTGCCCACCAACGAGTGCATACACTCTCTCTCTCCTCAAGATTGTAACGGGAGCGGCCTGTCGCCCCGATTCCCCCCATCAAATTGTAACCTACAACAATCTAGTGGATTTTGATCGGCACCGACCCGGTCACGTGGTTTTTCACCCGGTTGAAGGGTTTTCCACGTTAAAACTTCTCGTGTCCATCCCCCATTTTTCAACTGACTGTGTGCGCGCTCGACCGCTCCGCGAGCTAAGGCGGTCCAAGAATATCCGGCCCGACCGGAGCATCGAGTTAGTCCGCAACAGGTGTGCTATATATACGAGTTAAGTGTGTATAAGAATATACGTGTCTTTTTGAAATGCGTCTTATATGTGCATTTTCGTGAGAAGTGTTCAACATGAAAGTTGTAGATCTCGACGAGATCTACAACTTTCAAGTTGAATACTTTTTGATTTAAAATAGTTTAGACCCATGATTTGGCTCCCAAAAAAAGGCACGCCCGACATATGTACGGACGCCCGGGTTCGGCGTGACTTTTTTGGGGGCCAAATCGGGTGCCTAAACGGCTTCAAATTAAAAATTATTCAACATAAAAGTTGTAGATTTCAACGATATCCAACTTTCATGTTGAACACTTTTTGATTTGAATCACTTTAGACCCCCCGATTTGACTCCCAAAAAAGTCACGCCGAACATATGTACGGACGCCCGGGTTCGGCGTGACACTTCTCATAAAAATCCATGCAGAAGACGCAGTTCGAAAAAATGCGACGGAAAATAGGGTTTGCTAGTAGTCATTTCAAATAACATAAATATTAATATTTTGAATATTTTTTATTTGCTTGAAGCGAAATATGATTTGCTTACAGCAGCACCCATTTTGACCGGGTCGGGCTTTTAGGCCTTCTTTGGGGCAGATCCCGCACGGTCATGACCACGGATTTGACTAATGATAGCTCAAAGATAATGGCAGATCAAAATATTAATGGCACACTAAAATTTTAATGTCAAATCAAATTTTTCTTCTTATTTTCGCTTAATTTCTCTAAGTTTTCCTTTTAATTCAATGGAGAAGAACACAGAGGTGAACTCTCTTCTATTTTTTTAGGGCGCTGATATTTGTACATCATAAACGATTTTTCACACACCATTTTCTTAATAAAACTCTTCTTTTTTAAACTCTAAAATCTGATATTTATACCCAATTTTCAGCCCTCATCTCACGCAATTCTTTCTGAACTGCGTCTTATACGTGCATTTTCATGAGAAGTGTTCAACATGAAAGTTGTCGATCTTGACAAGATCTACAACTTTCATGTTGAACATTTTTGATTTGAAGCAGTTTAGACCCTTGATTTGGCCTCTGTAAAAAGTCACGCCGAACATATGTATGGACGCTCGGGATCAGCGTAATTTTTTTCGGGGGCCAAATCGGGGGCTTAAACAGCTTCAAATTAAAAAGTGTTCAACATGAAAGTTGTATATATCGACGATATCTACAACTTTGATATTGAACACTTTTTGAAATAGTTTAGACCCCCGATTTGGGCCCCGAAAAATTCACGCCGAAAATCTTTACGGACAACTCATTCTCGGGCCCAAATTGGAAGTCTAAACGGCTTTAAATCAAAAAATGATAAACATGAAAGTTGTAGATCTCGATGAGATCTACAACTTTTATGTTGATCACTTTTTCAAATAAGAAACATTTGGATCTCAAAATTTAAAAATATAAAAATTGCAAAAAAATAAAATTGGTTTGCTAGTTTTATTGAGCCGGATTGCATCGAGCCTATTGGATATGTGGTTGATTTGCTCCCTCGACTTGTCCATTGTCTTTCTGAAAAGAACCATGGATTACCGGAATTGAGCATCTAAACGCTCGAGGGCCTCCTTATATATTATAAATTGGGGTACAAATAATCTATCATGGTATAAATATAATTTTAAGGTGTACAAATATCTATGAGTTATAAATAGTTATTTAAGGTGTACAAATATCAGCACCCTTTTTTTAATCATCTCTTATCATCTAGCTCGTTCTCGGATGAATCCATTTCTCGAAGGAACAAGTATGACTATTCGGAAGCAGAACAAGTCCAAATTCCCGCATCTCCGTCTGCAATGACGATGAGCTGCTTCCCCAACCAACGACCGCCTCCGCCGGATCCCTCGGAGGAGATGTCGTACCTCCGGCGATCCGCTGCCAGCATACTCTGTCAGTAAATCGATGAGTTTCAATTCTCTTCCTCGTCGAAGCAGGAGGAACTGCATCAGGTGCTGCTTCAGCCCTAGGCCTAGAAGATGTTGGATTGGCTAAGGAGTTGGGCGCGACTTCCAATAGAAATCATAGAGATGCATCATCCCGTTCTGATCTCTGATCGCAGGAAGGCGAAGGAGAGAAAAACGATGGAGCATTAGGGGCTTCCGTCGATGGAGGGTTGGGCGTCGGAGACCGATCGCTGGAAAAGATGGATGGCACCGTCGGGAGGAAGAAATGGGAGGAGGCGAAGTTCGGCGAAGGCCGATCGCTGGAAGGTGAGGCGGGCTAGGGTTATCCATCTCGATAAAAACAGGGCTGCCAGTAGTGGATATGAGGAGGAGACAAAAATACCTGGTTTTTAGATTGGTTGATTTGTCAATAGCCTATTTTGGGCTGATCATATAATTACTCAATAAAAATCGTGGATTTTTTCTCCACGGGGAAAAACTTTTTCGTGCGAGTAACAACATCTACGGAGATTAAGGCTATGTTTGGGAGCCCGTTTTGACTCCATTCCGTTCTAAATGGACTGGAGGAAAGTTGTTTGGAAACAACTAAAATAGTGTCATATTAAAACGACCGGTTTAAAATCTACTTTTTCCTCCGTTTTGAAAAGGTACGGGAGACCTACATTCACCCTTTCAAAACGGTCGTTTGAGATATTTTTTTAATTTAATTTTATTTAATCAATTTAACCCCTATAAAAAATATAATTATATCCATAAATTTGTAAATAAAACGACAGATATAATACATATCCTTGGAATCTTAAGCTATAAGTGTTATCCAAGTTTTTGTATAAAAAGTTATTATCTAGGATACTAACTGTGATATTTGTTAAATTATCGCTGATATTCCAAGCTAGGCCTTCTAGTATGGCTGGGTCAATATCCATAGGTTGAATCATTTGTACACCAGTGCTGCTTATGACATCTATAATATGTTCGATATTAAGCTTGTATTTCGTGCAGTGTTGTAGATGTCGGCCGACATGTCCGACATGTCGGCCGACATAAAGGTATGGCTTCCAAAACGCCACGAAACCGATATAAATTAGGTTCGCGGCGTTTTGAAAAAATCGGGCTGATATATCGGATTGGACCGATATATCGGCCCGAAAAATCGGCCATACCGGCCGATTTTTTGAAGATGTCGGCAACTTATAACTTATAAATTATAAGTTATAAGTTATATAACTTATAATTTATAAGTTATAAGTTATAACACCCTCCCGACCCCCGCTGCTCTCTCTATCGCGCTTCTGTCCTAGCTCTCCCTCTCGCTCTCTCTGCTGGTGCTTTTCCTCTCTCGCGCTCTCCGTTGGTGCTCTACTGCTCTCCCTCTCTCGCGTTCTCTCGACTCTCTGCTGCTCTCACTCTGTCTCTCCTCTCTCGACACTAGTGTTGGTGCTCTCCATCTCTCGCGCTCTCTCAACACTGCGCTGCTCTCACCCTGGCTCTCCTCTCTCGGCATTAGCGCAGGTTCTCTCCCTCTCTCGCGCTCTCTCACAACTCTGCGGCTCTCTTCCTCTCTCGGGCTCTCTCGACACTAGTTGCGTGACTGACTGCTGCATATACCTACGGGTGCTTTCTTCTCCCTACCCCCTCTCTTTGGTGCATTCTAATTTCTAATATGTCTATACTACTGAGTTATTCAGTGCCCTATACTACTAATTTCAGTGTCTATACTAAAATGATGTTGGTAATGAGTTGCTTATACTAATTTCAGTGCCCTATACTACTAATTTCAGTGTCTATGCTAAAATGATGTTGGTAATGAGTT
Source organism: Platanthera zijinensis (assembly GCA_039513925.1). Taxonomy (NCBI): domain Eukaryota; kingdom Viridiplantae; phylum Streptophyta; class Magnoliopsida; order Asparagales; family Orchidaceae; genus Platanthera; species Platanthera zijinensis. The sequence goes on from CM077082.1 coordinate 30,911,402, forward strand.
GCTTATACTAATTTCAGTGTCATATACTACTAATTTCAGTGCCTATACTAAAATGATGTTGCTAATGAGTTGCTTATACTAATTTCAGTGCATATACTAATGAGTTGTTTATACTAATGAGTTGTTTATAGGCAAGGCTAATGAGTTGTTTATAGGCAAGGCTAATTTCAGTGTCTTATACTACTAATTTCAGTGCATATACTAAAATGATGTTGTTTTATTGATTTGGGAGTTTAGATTTTCCTGTTGAATTGTTTCTTTGTCAACAAATGATTTTAAATACCCCTATTGCTAGTTATTTATCCAACTTCATTTTTGCAATCGATGATGCAAGTATACCCAACTTCATTTTAGGGTCCTTACTGCTAAGTGTCTTTTGATAAAAAAAGTGAGATCCTTTGTAAATTTTGATAAATAAAATGTGGATGCTTTGTTGGATAGTTTGATGGTTTGAATGATAGTTGGAGATAAATAAAATGTGGATGCCTTTCATTTTGGTTGTCTTACTACTAAATGTCTACACTAGTATACAACTGATGATGCAAAATGTTATTGGATAAATAAAACGTTGCGCGTATAATATGAAAGGTGACTGAAGATCTAACGATCTAATGAAGTTATGAGGATTTTCTGATGTTGATTTTTTTCAATTAATATTTTCTCTCGTGATTTATTATGTACGTTTGCAGTTATTTTATTTTATTTCATCTAATTAATATTGCTTTCATTTCATACTTCCATAGAATTGCTTCTTTTGCTGGATCAAGTGAGGTGCCCGTATCATTGGTACCAACTGGCCGAGATCCGTTTTGGGCCTTTGGTGAGAAGTTGGTTGCAAATGACACCAATCGAATCAAGTGCAATTACTGCAAGCAAACAGTGAACGGTGGAATTACACGGTTCAAGCATCACCTGGCTGGGTGGAAGGGTAATGTTAAGCCATGCCCTCAGGTTCCTGCCGACGTTAGGGCGAAGGCAGAGTCGGCTCTAAACTCAAACTTAGAGAGTAAGAGAGCTAAGAGTGCAAAGTTGCAAGCAACTTTGAATGAGGTCGTTATTGGAGGAGTTCATGAGGATGATTTGGAGGAGACTGACATACGTAGGAGCACATGTTCCAAGGGTCCAATGGACCAATTTGTTCATTCAGCCACTGATTCTAGCAAGGGAAAAGATTCTCATCAAAGCACGATAGAGAGTAAGTACAAAAAGAAAGCCAGAGATGACGCTGCTGTGTACATAGGTAGATGGACATACGAAAACGGGATCCCGTTTAATGTCATATGTAATTCCTCCTTCCAGCAGATGGCTCATGCCATAGGGTTATGCGGACCTGGGATGAAGATCCCAACATTTTATGAGTTGAGGGAAAAAATTCTGCGAGCTGAGGTAGAGAGGACCAAGGAGATGTTGGGTGCATTCACGCAGACCTGCAAATTGAATGGTTGCACGATCATGACCGATGCGTGGACAGATCGTAAGGGCAGAAGCGTGATGAACATCATGATACACTGTAGTGCTAGAGTGGCATTCTGGCTTTCGAAGAATGTGTCCTCCTCCACACATGATGGAAAGTTCATTTTTGACTTCTTGGATGAGGCGATTGATAGTCCTGAGAGCCCAGGAGAGGACAGTATCCTGCAGATTGTGACAGATAGCGCGTCTAATAATATGGCTGCAGCAAAGCTTATGGCCTTGAAAAGGGCCTAAGATTTTTTGGACATGTTGTGCAGCTCACACTATTAATCTACTGCTACAGGATATAAGAAAATTGAAGCCAATGAAGAGTGCTATCTCCTTAGGCCGCCAGCTCTCTATCTTCATCTACGGTCACACCATCTCTCTCGACATGTTTAGAGAGTCAACGAAGGAGTTGGACTCTCATGAGCTTATTCGACCAGGTGTGACTAGATTCGCTACAGCATTTCTATCTTTAGAGAGTATCTTAGAGAAGAAAAATCAATTAAGGGGTCTATTCACATCTGCAAAGTAAGCTGTAACAAAGTTGACCAATAGTGCAGAAGGAAAGCAGGTAAAAGTTAAAATTATTGCATCTTTGTTCATTTGATCATTTAATTTAAAATATAAAAAATATGTTTGTAACTGATGTTTTATAGTATTTTCAATTTTCTTATAAATTTATTTTTCATATGATAGGCTGCAATAATAGTGATGAGCGCCAGATTCTGGGCGAATGTCGAGCTGGCAGTTGGTATATTCACACCATTTGTGAAGATTTTGAGAAAAGTTGACGGGGATACACCTTCTATGGGGTGGTTATATGGGGATATTAATAAGGCGAGGGAAGAGGTTGCTGTTGTTCTCGATCACGAAGAGAACAAATATCTTCCTATATGGAAGTTGATTGATAGCAGATGAGAGAAGAAGATGTGCAGCCCTCTGCATCTTGCAGGTTATTTTTTAAACTAATATTTTTAATTTTTAATATTCCTGTCGAGTGGAGATTAAGGAGACATGTGCACCGTGCATGTTATTACTTAAACCCCCATTTTTATTATGCCCATCGAGTGGAGATTGAGGCTGATGGTAGGTTTATGAGTGGATTTGTTGAGTGTCTCTCGAGGATATATAGGAAGGATCCTTCCACACAGGATCACATCAGTGCTGAACTTGATGTTTACCAATACCAACAGGGGTTATTTGGTAAAGACATGGCAAAGAGACAGCTACAAAATCCTAACTTGAACCCAGGTACATTTTAATATATATTTTTAATTTTTGTTAATTATAATTTTTAATGATGTATTAATGTATTATGTATATATGAATTTTGTTGTCATTTTATTATTTTAATTTTCACAGTGCATTGGTGGAGGCTTAACGGTGCTGATACGCCGCACCTAAAAACTATGACTATGAAGATTTTAAGTCTGACTACTTCATCCCCTGCCTGTGAGAGGAACTGGAGCACTTTCGAGATGGTATGCTTTCATTTAGTTATTTAGTTAAACATAAATATATTATTATAATATTGTATGCATTATTTAATAATTTTTAAAATTTTGTAGATACATTCTAAAAAAAGGAATAAACTCGACAGCAAAAGATTGAACGATCTAGTATTTGTGAAGTTCAATGCTTTGCTGAAGTCAAAATATTCAGAGCCATCTCGAGATCCATTGTCAGCGAAGAATATTGATTATGGAAAGGTACAGGAGTGGATGGTGACAGTTGATCCTAAGGAGGATGAAAATGAAGATGACGATGATGAAGTATTTCCTGGAGAGGGGCTGATATGGGCGCAAATTGAAAATATAGTCGACGCTGATCATGAGGAAAGGAGACCTCAAAGAACGGCTACAAGCAAAGAAGTCATAGTTGGTTATCAAAGAAAGGGAAAAAGGAAAATATCTGAGGTGACCGAGACAGATCTAGAGGGTTCATCCGACAAAGATCTTATTTTATCTACTCTGCCAACTATAGATGAGTCTATGAGCGATCAAGATTGAGGTACGTTTGAAATTTAATTTTTAAAAATTTGATCTCATAAAAATGTATGTTAAATGTTACATATAGCTTTTAATGTTTAGAATTTCAATAGGTTGCAAAATAGGTATTGTGATATGTATAAAAAAATAACATTAAATAAAATATATAATTAATTAAATATTAAAACCCGATATATGAAATATCCCCGATATATCTCCCGATATATAAAAAACCGACATGAAAACCCAAACCGACGTGTCCCCGACATCTGACATCTGCAACCTTGATTTTGTGGTACTATTGTTAGTCAGTTTTCCTAATAATCCGATATTTATCATCAAGTTGATGTGTCCGGTGAAATCTTCGTATCCCTTTGTCTAGATTCCTAATTCAATTTTATCTATATCTTTTATGCTAACCATGAAGTCTGGACTACAATAAAATATTCCTTTATTTCCTGACATATTTACTTCCATGACAGCGATCATTGCCTTGCGGGCGTCTGACTGCCATCTTTTATCTAAGAAAGTGATTAGAACTTGTGTTCTTAATCTTTTTCTTGCTAGTCCTTTTAATTCGATGTCTATTAATCCTAGATGGACTAATTTTTTATCTGTCTGTTTGATCTGGCTTATTGTATTCTGACTGATTAACTTAATATTATTAAGAAAGTTTGTGACTAGCAATTCTTCTTCTCTATTAATTCTTAATAGTTGAGTGTTAAAATTAAATCTTCCAACGTGGTATAAAGTTCTCGGGTTCAGGAGATTAATTTGATGGTTATTGTATAACACTAAATCTTGTTCGACGTCTAATACTTCTTCTAGGACCGTTTCTTTTTTCGTTTTCTGTCGCAGAAACTGTCCTAAAAAGGAGGAGGTGCCGACTTGGCTATTTTCTGATGTTACGGTTCTACTGGTAGTTGCTATTGCTTGGGGATTCATCGTCTTATAATACCGAATTTATATGGTGCTCGGGGTTTTGTATATTTTTCGCTTCCTATTTTTAAGTCTTTTAGTTGTCCTATTAGACCTTCAATTTGGGAGTCCTCTTTATATCCGTTGGGTTTTTGGATTGCGAGCTCTATTTTATTATGAAGCTGGATTAAGAGGTGGATTATGGTATTATTTTGTCTGATCAAAATTTTATCACTCTCTCCTTGTGCATCATGGGTACTAAATCCTATGGAGCCTTTTAAATATATATTTGTATACCTAATAGCTTCCTTATATTCTACTGACTCCATTACACTCTTTTTATTTCATAAAGCATCGTTTCAATCTTATTATATTTTGTTTGTAAATCGTTATGATTTGTTTCTAATTTTTGCAGAATTTTGCTCGAGACTGGCGGAACTTCTCGCTCGGTCAAAGGTTGTTTTAGTTTTTCGTACACATGAGTGAGTTGGTTCGTGATATACTGCTGGTTGGTGGTTATTTCTTTTAATAATTTATTTTTATGGTTTAAAGAGTCTATATTAATTTGGTATAAATTCATATATTTTGAGGTCGTAAATTCTAATGTTCTGCTAAGACTAATGAATAAGTGTATCATGCTATTTAATTGGCTATTGGTTTCGTGTAAAGAGTGTGTGTATGTATCTTGGCAATAACATTCATGCTTAAATTCATTAGTTATGTAGACTGTGTGCTTAAGTTTTTTTGAAATTTCTAGATCTAAGTAGTCGAATTTTTGAAAATTATTCATCCCTCTGATACCAATTTAAGAGGCAGGCTACTAGAATATACTCTCTTATTTTACTACTTAATAACCAGACTGGTTAATAAGTAAGATCTTTGGATCTAATTTTTGTTAACAAATTTTGTATAAATCCTCTCCTCCCCAAACATACTTCGAAGCATGTCGTTGTTTCACTTCCCTAAAGATGGTATGTATGAGGGTCATCCCGAGTGTATATGTTGCTACAAAAACTATATTCTCCTTTGAGTTGTTTATTAATCTGTAGATCAGTGCATTTTTCGACATCCGGTTCCGAGTCTCCTTTAATTCTTTTATTTGATCTTTTAGATCTGCGATCTTATTTTCTGCTATGACTAGGGATGTTCGTAGCATATGATAGTCGGGGCTCTGGTTTGGCCTTAGGTTAATGCCACTTGGGATGTCTTTTTCCAAGATACTATGACTAGTATGGCTATTTAGGAAGGCAAAGTGCCCGCAGACACAGTCTACAATGTCTTTGTAATTTTTTAGTTTTTTTCCATTCCATAAGTTATCCACTAAGCACTGCTGGAGCGGCGTGATCTGGTGGCTGGTTCGGAAACGAAGGTTGCTATTCGCTGGGAAAGTTGGTAGTACGTACGGTCCAAATGTAATCTGGTTATTTTGCGTCATCTGCAAACAATAAAGAATTTAGTTAAGAAGTTTGTCAAGGGCTACTTGGAGTGCTGCTACTGGAGCTATCGCCGGGGGTGAGATTTTCTATTTCTCGTGCGAGCATATCGCGGAGAGTGGTAATAAATCATTTAATGTCTGTTATTTCTCTAGATAGATTTCTGTATACTGGGTGTAATATTTGTCGGCTCTATTCTAAATACTCTAAAATCCTTAGATAACGCCTATTTTCTGTATACAGTATACGAAACTTTTCGTTATCGTCCATTAATTATGCGAGATAATTGGTCGGCCAATTTATTATCAGTTCCTTTAATATGCTCAAACAAGATCTTGTAATTTTTATTCAAGATATAGTCCATGAAATTGGTCCATCGTTTATAGCTAATTTTCTTTTTATTTCTATTTTGGTAAAATTTAACTATTGCTTCGCAATCTGTTCTTACTAATACTTCGCTCTTGTTAATCACTCCATTTTTCTATGTCTATTTGCAAGCGTAGATATGAAAAATGTAATTCTTTACCCCTCGTTTCTGAGTAGGTTATACATTATATTTTGGCCACTTGCAGAATATCTTCCTTTGAAGTGGTCATCTTTCGAAGTACCATTTGGTAATTGCACTGGCGTTCTACATGCCTCTGTAATACTTTGGCTAAAATATTACTTTTAACAGCTGCTAATGCTGATGGATATTGTTGCCAATTTTCCTCAGCGTCTACTAGTTCCTAATTTGGACCAGATGATTTATTTTTAAAATTTAAAAATAAATTTAATATTGAAAATAGGTGTGAAAAAAAAAACCGAGCCTGACGGGCCGGCCCGAGCCCGGCCCGGTCAAAGCCCGGTCAAGCCCGGCCCGGTTCAGGCCCGAACCGGGCCGAGCCCTTACCCGGGGCCCTGAAAGGGCCCCGGTTTTAAGCTATTACCCGGCCCGGTACCCCGCCCGGTCCGGGCCGGGTAAAGCCCGAAAATCGGGCTAGCCCGAGACCGGGCCGGCCATAGCCCGATCCGGTCTCGGGCTAGGCCCGATTGAGCCTAACGGCTCATTTTAAGAGTCGTTAGGCTCTTCATGGCAGCATGACTGCCACGTGGCAGCCATGCTGCCATGAGAGCAGCCAACGGCTCTCAAAATGAGAGTCGTTGGCTGCTAATTATATTATAATAATATAATATTATATTATTATATATTTTATATTTATATTATTTTATTATTTAAGTATTTTTTAATATTATTTAAATTAAAAAAAATAAAAAATAAAAAAAATCCTATAAATACCCCCCCCCCTTCTCTTTTTTCTCACACCCTCTCTCTCTCACTCTCTCTCTCTCTCTTAGCTCTTCCAATGGCGTCGTCTTCCCAAAATACGGTTGCGGTAGTGGAGCACAATCGTAGAGCGAGTATTTGGGAGCATTTCGAGATGGTCCTAGTCGAGACCGAAAGGAGAGCGCGCTGCAAGTTGTGCTCGAAGCTGCTATCCATCACCGGCAACTCGACGCTTGTTAGACACCAGAAGTCTTGTGTGTCGAAACAAGCTCCTCCCGAGTCAAGTCATGCCCAAATTTCTGGAGCAGGACAGATTTGGACGTACGATCAAATGCGACAGCGAGAGCTGCAGACGCAGTTCGTCATCAAACGCGGGCTGCCATTCAGCGTCTTCGACAATGACGACGCGACGGAGTACATACATGGGGGGCTTCAACCCAAATACCAAAAGGTTAGTAGAATTACTTTAAGGCGTGACGCGCTTAAATTTTATTTAGCAGTAAAAGAAGAATTAATTAACTATTTTGAAAATTTCGAAGGACGTGTGAGTCTAACGAGCGACGTTTGGACGAGTAATTTAAATTTAGGATTATCTTATCTTTGCATCACTTGTCATTGGATTGATCCCATTTCGTGGGAGTAAAATAAACGCGTAATATGTTTTACAGGTTTTGAATACCCGCACACGGCTGTAGCTTTATATAAAATTATTATGAAATGTGCGCGGGAATTTAAAATTAACGATAAAATACTTAGTATTTCTGTTGATAACGCCGCCAATAATGGCGCCGCAATTGAATTGTTAAAACGGGATTTAAAACCATTTCTCAACGGCGCGTTTTTTCATACTAGATGTGTTTGTCACGTCCTAAATTTAGTTGTACAGGATAGTTTAAAGGGAATGGAAGAATATATTAATAAAATCCGAAACATGTTAAAAACTATTTATTGTACTAAACAACGAGCTCAAGATTTTAGAAAATTTTGTAAAGCACAAAGTCAGAGATATTTAAAACCCGAATTTGATATGCCGGTTAGATGAAACTCAACCTATAAAATGTTAAAAAGAGCCGTTCTACAAAAAGAAATTCTAATGGAATATTATAGTTTGCTTAATATTGAACACAATTTAGGTGAAAATGATTGGGATATTATAGAACATTATCTAGATTTACTAAAGTGTTTTTATAAGGCCACTGTTTCTTTATCTAGAGTGTATTATCCAACGAGCGCATTAGTAATTGAACATTTCGTACATATCACACAAAAATTTAGTTATTATAGACAACACGAAGGTTGGGCTCCTTTAATTAAAATAATGGAAGAAAATTTTTTAAAATATTATAGAGCTATACCGCCTATGTTTTCGTGCGCCGCCGCTTTAAATCCGCTACTTAACGTAGAAGGCATAGAAAATTTGATCGATGAAATCAATACTAATCTAAACTTAAATATAAATTATGATGATGATGACCCCGTTAGTACTACAAATTTTACTACTTTTTTTACACAAAGTTATAATTATTACAATAACTTATACGGGTCACGACCCCGCGAAGAAATAACACAACCCAAAACAAAGGATAGTCTTAAAAATAAAATTTTAGATTTAGCTTCTAGGAAAAAATCGCGCACATCTGGTAGTTTAGATGAATTAGGATTATATACAAAAACACAATTTAGCGATTTTATGAGTTCGGACGAGATCGAAAACTTCGATCTCTTAAATTGGTGGAAAGGTAAAGCTAATACCTATCCTGTTTTGGCCTATATGGCCCGTGATTTACTAACTATCCAAGCTAGTACAGTAGCTTCGGAGTCCGCTTTTTCTCTTAGTGGCAGGGTTTTGAACGAGCGGAGGAGCCGGCTTAACGAAGAATCACTAGAGATTTGCATATGCTACAAGGACTACTTGGATGCTATGAAGAGGAAGCAGCACATAACAGCATTGGAGGATAGCTCGGAGGAGATAGAAGACGAAATTGACGCAATGAATCTACAAGATGATTAAATCGGGCAATCTTAAATTCTTAATGTAAATTTTTTTGATATATGTAAATTTTTTTAATTAAAATTTATAAGAATCATAAGTTTGTATTTTGTATTTTGTGCAATTGTATGACTTAGATTTTGTATTTTAATATTAATAAAATTTTTTGATTAAATTTTTTGTTCAATTGTATGACTACTTAAAATCTTGGATGCTATTAAAATTAAGTATTATTTTTTCATTTTTTGGATATATAAATATTAAATATAAATATATAATAATAAATAATAATTAATAATATAATATATAAATAATAAATATATATTTAATAAATTTTTAATTAATAGTAATAAACTAATAAATATATATTATAATATATTATAACTATTTATAATAATATAAATTATAATATAAAAAAAAAAAAAAAAAAAAAATCGGGCCGGCCCGGTTCGGGCCCGAGACTGGCCCGGTCCTGCCCGGCCCGGCCTGAAGGGCCGGAGCAGGCAGCATATTTTAGCTGCCTGCCCGGCCCGGACCGGCCCGATTGCAGGGGAGGACCGGGCCGGCCCGGCCCGATATATGAAAAAGCCCGATCGGGCCCGGTCCGGGCCGGCCCGATCGGGCTTTTTGTTCAGGCCTAATTGAAAAATTATTTAATTAATTGAAACTTAATTGTTAATTAATTTAAAATTAATTAATTAATTAAACTTAATTAAAGAATTATTAAAAATTTATTGACTAACATTAAAAGCAGGCGGAGCCCGCCTCACCACCAACGGGCTCCCGCCTGCTTTTATCGTTAATCAATAGTTTTATTATTTTTAACTGTTTAATTAACAACGTAATTAATTAATGTTATCAATGTTAATGTTTTTTAATGTTATTATTTTTCGGCCGCCTCTTTAGTCCCACACTACCCGGCTTAGTGTTGGAGTGGTTGGACCGGGCTATTCTTACTTCTTATACAGAACTGGGCTTGGCGGGGTTGTGTTAGTTATTCAATTTCGCTGGTCAAACGCAAGAGTAGGTTTTTTTAATCTACAAAGTAAAAAAACGGACGGTCGTAATCGATTTGAAGGTCCGTCGTGTTACACCGTGTTTCATTCGCACCCCCAGGGTTCAGTACTTCAGCTGGTGGTATCGATCTTCTAATGTGCTCCAAGGGTGTTAGTGGAGGGAGTATCGTTGAGCCGCGACACCGTCGTGATCCGGGTACTGTCGCGACGGCACGAGGGTTCTCCTTGTGCACTGTCACTCTTCATTATACATAAAAAAAACTCCATCCAACAAATGTGCAAGAAGCTGGTGATAGATGCATGATTAACACAAAAACATAGATGAAGAAACTCAGATTAACAACTAAATTGAAGTATGGAGATGAAGAATAATATATGAAAAATGAAAAGGCCACGTGCAATAAAACCCTAACCATCAATGACCCGGGGCTTCAAAGAATGTGGATGAAAAAAAAAGAGTAGTGTTATTTGTACATCATAAATGACTATTTATAACCCATGAATACTTGTACACCTTAAATTTTTTTTTTGTATCCCTATAGGCTATTTGTACCCCAATATTTAAAAATTTGAAACACATAGAATGATCATTTTAAGGAACAATAACTAAACATTGTTGTACTGACTAGAACTTTTAACCATAGAAGAACATAGGTAAGAGTATAACATGATGTCGATGATGGCGGTTGGCACAACGACGGCGTTGGCGGTTGGCACGATGACGGCGTTGGCGGTTGGCGCGGCGACGGCGTTGGCGGTTGGCGCGGCGACGGTGTTGGCGGTTGGCGTGGCGCCGATGGCATTTGGCACAACGACGACGACGGCGGTTGGCACGGTGACGATGATGGCGGTTGGCACGGCGGCGTTGATGGCGGTTTCGGTGCGATGGCAGGGATGACGGTTGGCGCAACGACGATGACGGTTGGCGCAACGACGATGCCGATTGGCGCGGCGGCGGCGATGGCAGTTGACACGGTGACGATGATGACAGTTTGCAAAGAGAAAAGTTATTTTCTGGCATGAACAAGAGATTTTTAGAACCAAGATTAGCATAAACTATCAAATTTTAAAGAATGTCGATAACATCTGGTGTTATAAAATTTGATAAGCAAGGAATGGAAGTGCATTTTCTAATATCAGACTGCAACAACCAGATATTGACACATAGAAGCACATAAAGACATGACCTTGTAGGAGCTAAGTCAGGAAACTTCATACAAAGAACGAGATTTAAGAAGTAAAATGAATTCTTTAAGCAGAACTTTGGAAATAATCCGCAAGTTTTGGAGGAAAAATATCCCTTATCTCCGTACTTGAAACTTGAAACTTTTGGCCTCTTCCAGAATAACAAAATGGGTGAATATGCACTTTCGGCCTCCTTCAGAAAAAACATTTTTTTCTTCTAAAAATGAACAGTGCTTGAACTGTGACCTGCAATGGTGCTGGAATGGAGGATCTACTTCACCGGAAATGCCCGGAATGGACGCTCTACTTCGCCGGAGTGGATGATCTACTTCGTCGGAGTGAACGATCTACTTCGCCGGAGTATAGAATCCTGCGAGCGGCACGAAAGATGCGGAAGAACTGCGTAGGGTATCAGGGAGAATCACCGTGCGTGAAGGGCTGGAAGGAAGGGGGTGTTCTGTTGTCGTCCATCCCAAACTTCCGCTAAACTCCTTTCTTGATCGGGGATACTTTTGGAATCCACTTCAATTATGTAATCTTCAATATTCCGGTATTTATGGAGGATTTCTTTGAACAGATATTTGATCACCTTCCATTGTTGCCGCCAATCCGTTTTGGAGACCGCTCCAAATTGGGCATCTTCATTAATCTGGTGATGATGGAGGATTTTAGGAAGGGATTGATCTCCTTCCATGATGACCGTCATACCTATTTTGTGTTTCTTCCACTACCTATATTTAGTGGTGTGGCCAGCCATCCAAGTGTGCAGTGCATCAGTCAAGTTTTGGTCGAAGATCATCGGCTTCTCTTCGAAGCACCTACCACCGACTTTCTCTTCCCGTCGGCCGTCGAATCGGAGGTCCTTCTTTTCTTGTAGCCGGCCCTTGTCTCTCGCCGCCGTCTTGATTTCTCGTCGCAACGCGTACGACCAGATCTTGGAGGGTTCGAGATTTTTCATCTTTTTTTTCTCGGTTCAATTTTATTCCTCCATTTTAGCCGTATTGTATGTTTGAGAAATTATTAGTGGATTTATCTCTGCTTGCATAGTGGACGTACCCAAATTTTCGGGGAACCACTTTAAATCTTTGTGTTCTTCCTTTGTGGTGTTTGTTTATTTTTTCGTACGTTATTATTATCTTTCGTAACAATAAATTTGGCCGCTAGAAATTTCACTTGAATAGGAGAATTTTATCCGCACTCGGAGACCCGTTTTCATAATAAGTGGTATCAGAGCGAGGTTCGATCGACGACCGTTTGGACATTCCGTTTCAAGTTGGGTCAACGGTAGGTGACGACATCGGTCCGCTCCCTATCTTCCCAATCTTAATCCGCGAATTTATTCGGTCGCTTCGGTCTCTGAGAAGATTTCTTCAGCTTGTTTTCTATGGCGACTTCCACACCCGGTGCGAAGTTTAAAGTTACGATGTTTGACGGAAAACACAATTTTGTCCTGTGGCTGGTCAAGGTCCGAGCACTTTTGATCAAGGAAGGCTTACACCGTGTCCTATTAGGGAAGGCCAATAAGGAGATTGAGGTTACCGATCACATGTGGGAGGATTTAGATCTCAAAGCTCTACCCACCATATAGATTTGCTTACACGATGATGTGCTGTATGGAGTTCTTTCAGAGACGACTGCCTCTGGTCTTTGGGCAAAGTTGGAGAGTATCTGCATGACGAAGTCTCTCCCCAATCGCATCTACCTCAAGTAGCAGTTGTACAAGTTCAGCATGAAGGGGGGTTCCTCTCTACACGACCACCTAAACAGTTTTAACAAACTGTTATCAGAGTGTCTCAGCATAGATATCAAGGTGGAGGAAGAGGACAAGGCAGTTATCCTTCTGAACTCTCTTCCAAAGTCTTACGAGAGCATGGTTACCACTCTCACCTATAGTAAGGACGTTTTGGACATGAAAGAGGTCACGACAACCTTACTCTCTGACGACATCCGAAAGAAGTCTCCCGGCTTAGATGTTGCTGAAAATTCAGCGTTACTCTCTCGGGGTTAGTCTGGTTCAAGCAGAGGAGGCAAGTCCAAGAAAGGTTCAGAGAGCCACTGCAATTACTACAAAAAGAAGGGTCATGGAATAAAGGACTGCTGGAAGTTTCAGAACAAGGAGAAAGAAAAATCCCTCGGTGATGATAAGGGAAAGTCCGTCGCATCCCTATGCCTTGAGGATGTCGACGAGGACGTCCTTTAGTACCTCTCTCACATAATTTTTGTTTTCTTGTTTTGTCTGCATTTTTTTTCTTCCTGCAATTTTCATCTTTTCTTGTTATTTTCCCTTCATTTGCTTACCATCATTTTTTTCTTTTTTCCCTAGTCATGCTATCTCTATGCTTGTGTTTATATAACTCTTATTTTGAGTTATTTCATGATAAAGAACTTCATTGTTGAATGCATTTTTTATCCCCCTATTACCTAAGCTTTTTCTTTGGTACTTCTCATTTTTGACCTTAGAGTGTGTCTAGTCAAACCGTCTTTGACCAGCTCTCATAGGGGTTCATCTTTCCATGCTGAGGTCAATTTGTTTGCATTCTTTTCTTGGTGTGTCTGTATTTTTCAATTTCTCTCTCGCGCGCACATCAATGACCAAAAGTCTTGACATGTTCAGTTTTGCTATGGGAGACCACCGCTAGAGGTGGAACAGTTGGTATTTTAGCTCTAGGTGGAGCATTTTTCGAGTCAAGCATGTCAGTCAAGTTTGTGTGCCACTCAGAATCAGAGGAGTTTTCTTATGATCCGTTCTCGTTCAAAGTTCATTCAGTTTGTCTCTTTGACTTTTGGATATTAATGACCGTTGGAGCATCTTTGAGTTATCTCAGCCAGGTGAAGTTTGTTATGGGAGAGCCGTCAAGGTGAAGAATGTTATGTTGTCGCCCCTCCCAAACTTCCGCCAAACTCCTTTCTTGGTTGGGGATACTTTTGGAATTCACTCCAATTATGTAATCTTCAATATTCCGGTATTTATGGAGGATTTCTTTGAAGGGATATTTGACCACCTTCCATTGTTGCCGCCAACCCGTTTTTGAGACCGCTCCAAATTTGGCATCTTCATTAATCTGGTGATGATAGAGGATTTTAAGAAGGAATTGGTCTCCTTCCATGATGGCCGTCATACATATTTTTGATTTATTCCACCACCTATATTTAGTGGTGTGGCCGGCCATCCAAGTGTGCAGTGCAACAGTTAAGTTTTGGTCGAAGATCGTCGGCTTCTCTTTGAAGCACCTACCACCGACTTTCTCTTCCCGTCGGCCGTTGAATCAGAGGTCCTTCTTTCCTTGTAGCCGACCCTAGCTCGTCTCTCGCCACCGTCTTGATTTCTCGTCGCAACGCGTACGACCAGATTTTGGAGAGTTCGAGATTTTTCATCTTTTTTTTTCTCGGTTCAATTTTATTCCTCCATTTTAGCCGTATTGTATGTTTGAGAAATTATTAGTGAATTTATCTCTGTTTGCATAGTGGACGTACCCAAATTTTCGGAGAACCACTTTAAATCTTGGTGTTCTTCCTTTGTGGTGTTTGTTTATTTTTTCGTGCATTATTATTATCTTTCGTAACAATAAATTTGGCCGTTAGAAATTTCACTTGAACAAGAGAATTTTATCCGCACTCGGAGACCCATTTTCATAACAAGGGGGTACGAATATTAGATTTTTAAGATTTTGAAAGAGGACTTTATGGTGTGGGAATAGCGATTTATAGTGTACAAATATCACCGCCCCCCAAAAAATGATGAGATAAAAATAAGAGTGGAGAAAACTTACTACAAATCTAGGGCTTCTAAGTAGGAGAATTTTAAATAAAACTCTTACCACTAGTAACAAAATCTACAAGAAGTAGGGGTGAGGAGCGAAAATCGAAAATCGACTAAACCGACCGAACCGACCAAACGTACCGATTGTGACACCGAACCGCCCGGTCCGGTGTCGGTTCGATCTAGAGATTTTGAAAACCGAAGGACTATCGGTTCGAGTCAGTTTTCAAATTGTGAAAATCGATCAAACCGAACTGAACCGAGTAATATTATAAGATTTTTAAATTATGTATAGTTGTATTACTTGTATACTATATTAATATATTTTAAATCTTAAATAATGTTTAATTTAAAGAGGGGCCAAGTATATTATATTGTTGTGTGCACAACGAAATATGAAATATCTTAATCTGCGGCCCGTCACGGAACTTATTTCCCAAATCCGAATTCGTTCTTTTTTATTAAATCCTCGGATGCTTAGACAAAATGCTCATTTCCTGTATACGTTAAACAACGAAGGATATAATTTATATAAACCAATATCTTAATGCCATTTGACTCATTTCCTCAATTCATCTCCCTCCCGGCCTCCCGAGTCTGAAGGAGCTAGTGCTAGAAATAAATCTGTAGTGTTAGAGTGATTTAGTAAGTTTAAAAATAGTGAAGTAAGAGATAAAGCTAAATGTAAATATTGTAGTAAGGTATATGCAGCTGATCCAAAGAAAAATGACACTAGCGCTTTAAGGACGCATACGCTAATTTTATGTCGGTTCAGGCAAGTAGAGAGAAAACAGAAAGTGTTATCTTTCACTCAAAACAAGGATGATGGTGCAACAATTGGATCACTAAAATTACAATATCGATAAGTCAATTTTGTGCGATTGATATCTTTTTTATTTTTATGATTTTATCCAGATAAGTAACTAACACATATACTGTTCTTTTTCTGTAGATATTCCTAGCTGAAATGAGCACTCCTTTATGGTCTACGGACCACAATCAAAGATTAATATTTTCATATATTTTCAATTGATTTCAATATAATATATTTTCTGCCCATGATGTTGTTATTCAATTGTCTTAAGTTTAACTATTTGTAGTTTCAATCTCTTCACTTATTAAACTTCATTTTATGGTAAAAACACATCCTTTAGAGAGTTCATAGCATAACTGTATCCTACATAGGCAAAACAAATTCAAACAAATAAAAAAGATGGGTTTAATATTAACTATTATATGTTTGTCCACAAAAAACCGACACCGAACCGAAAAAACCGATTGAAAACCGAACCGACTTTGAACCGAACCGACTGGATTCGGTTCGGGTCGGTTTGGACAAGCCAAAAACCGAGGCATGTCGGTTCGATTTCGGTTTAGATCCAAACCGACCCAAACCGAACCGCTCGCAGACCTAACAAGAAGCTGCGCACTCTAAAGCTTCGTAGTAACCGTCTAGAAAAAACATGACGAAAAAGTAACCAAGAGTGAAGGAGGAGAGGACGAAAGACAAATCTTACCACCAGTCGCAACGTCGGGGCGGCAAGAGGTGATTGGGTCCCACGAGGGTGCTGGGAGCGCACCGCGCCCACTTAAAAAAGACAATTGTTAACCGCAACCCGAAAATATAACCGCACCCTGTTTTTTTTCTTGCTGCACCACGATTTTGTTAGTGATGTGCGTAAGACAACTAATAGAGTAAGATGACGCGAGGAAGATGCCGGAGCCAGGAGCCGCTCGGCGAAGAGGAAGACTAAGTGCAGCAAATGGGGGACATGGAGTGCCAGTACAGTTTTAGAAATTTTTTTTTTAAAACAAAAATGGGATGCAGATAGCCATAGGAGAAGTGCGGTTAACAATCTCCTTAAAAAAAACCCAGGAGGCTGAATCAAGAATTGCGCAAAACCTAGAACAAAAATATGAGGTTTTTGTGAAATCCAAATCCTATCCTAATTCCGTCCAAACACCTGTACAAAAAATTAATAATTCCCAAAACCAATTCTAAAAGCCATTTATTTTCCACAGAAAGGGCCAAAATTCTGTCCCTAAAATCCCCCCCCCCCTTCAAAAAAGCTGCCCCTCTCGCACCACTCTTGAACGGAAATGAGAACGAGGGGCTTTCTGCTGCAGCTTCCCATTTCTCTCGCTTCCCGAAACTGCGGTGGGTTGCTCCGCCTTCCCCGCCTCTTCCGGCCCTTCACCTACCTGGGTATTTCCGCCGGCGACCCCGTCTCCCCATTTTCTACTCGTCGCAATCCCTCCACACTCTCCCGGTTACTAAAAACTGTGCATCGAAACCAACAAATAAGATCTCTCGTCTCCTTTCAACACAAGAGGACAAATGAAGAAGGCTTCTGTACTAAATCAACGGAGGCGGGGGAAGCTAAGCTCTACTGGCCTTACATATCGGCCCGCTTTCGCTGCCGCAAAGTCGTCGCAGTGAGTTATTCAATTCATTACTGTTATGGGGCAGACCCGGTAATAATATGTACTAGCAGTGCTTGAACGTAATAGAATGGATGTGAATGACAAGGGGAACCCCCATTGATGTGTACTAGCAGTGCTTGAACGCAAAGTCTTTTGAGTCCTTTTAAGTCTTAAGTCTCTTTCCCCCCCATTGATGTGTTCCAAATAATGAGATTGGGGTAGTTTTATAATATATACATACATATACATATATATAAAGAAATATTGTGGTATGTGAATATCATGAGTTCAAAATTCCATAAGCCGTCGGATCATGACTTTATAATTCAACAATTATCTGATCGAGCACAATAAAATCGCTCTCTCCATATTTTAGTAGGTCTCCTAAACCTACCACTAGGGTGTCCTAAAATTATGTGAAATTACGAGTTTGCCCCTATTAACTCTTAAAAAATCGGGCGGCTGACTATGGACCGGTGAAGCAGAGCGGGTTTCTGAAACCCACCCGACTCAAATAGTTGTTAAAATTTTATTTTAATTTAAACAAGGCTGTCCAATTTCGATCCCGGGACCTTAAAGACACGAGAAACAACTCAACCCAACGAGCCAAGGAGGCAAATGTGATAACATTTCAAATAATTTGTACTTATATTGTTATATTTTATGTTTTTTATAAAAAAATACATATTTATTTTAATTTAAAAGCGGCTGTCCAGTTTCGATCCCGGGACCTCAAGGACACGAGAAACAACTCAACCCAACAAGCCAAGGAGACAACTATGATATATATATATATATATATATATATATATATATATATATATATATATATATATATATATATATAAAATTGTTGTTAGGTCTTGATAGGGTATGTTGAAAGTTAATTTGTGTATTTTGGCTTGAGATTAGTTTGGATCATAATAAAGGTATTAAAGTCTTTCCCTCCTCCCGCATGTGCAAACCGTTCCATCCGCCTCCACTTATGACTAGATCGGCTGCAACTTCTGCTCCTTTAAGCAGTCAACAACGGACAAGGGGAGTGCGAATGACAAGGGGAACAGACGGTCCGACACTTCACTAGTTCACTCTCCATATATCGCGGGGACAGCCAAGGTGGAGGAAGTGGATTACTCTCTTGAAGCACGAGAGCGGTTAATAGCCATATTGATGTTCAATCTAGTGCAAACACAAAACTGGATAAAGGTGATGGAGGATAAGAAGAGGCGCAAAATGACTCTTGAAGTGGGGCCGTGGACCTGCATTCAAATCCAACCATACAAACAGACAAGCATACATGCACATGTTTGCCACAAATTATCTCCGAAGTTTTTTGGGCCCTTTGAGGTACTTGAACACGTTGGAACGGTCGCCTACCCGCTGCACCTACTGGAAGAGGCGAAGATTCACCATATATTTCATGTGTCTCAACTACGAAGCACAGGGGAGAAGGGCTGACTCAATAGATACTGCCGCCATCCACGGTGAATCAGGAGGGCAACTTGATGATGAAATCGTTGGTGATTTGGCACTGTCGCATTGCTCCTTGCCATGGCCGGGTGATCACCCAGTTACTTGTACAATGGGCCAATGGCTAAGTTGAAGATGCAACATAGGAAGACTTGGAAGTGTTCACGAAGCGTTACTTGCATTTTGTCATTCCTTGAGATCAAGGAAATTCCAGGGAGGAATGTATTTGTTGGGTTTTGTTTTTTAATTAGAATCAGGTAGGGGTAGTTTTGTATTTTGCCCGAGATAGCTGGAGTTTAAATGCTGTCCTGGCTTTAGGGCAGTTTTATCTTTTGTCTGAACTGAACCTGTGTGATCTTGGGTGGTTGTTTCAGAAGCTCTTCCCGCACCACAAGAATCGAGCCTTTCAGGGATGCTGCCCTTAGGTGAGATATATCCCCTGTATGCTTGTTGTTCTCAACTTTTGTGAAGTATTGGAGGAGATTAAATTACTTTTCTATTTAGTGTTTAGGGTTTGTAAATTTGAGAAGGTTGCTGTGTTAGTTTTCTGGAAGATGAACTTTTCTATTTTTACTGTTGTGTGGGTGATTGGAGGCGGTTAAATTACTGTTTTATTAAAAGATCTTCTCACTGTGAATCTGACAAGATTTAACTCAGAAAGCACAATCAATTTTGTGCACAGAACGAAGAATTTGAATTTTTTGAAGGACCAGATTACCGAAGGTTTCAATCTTTCATTTAGAGTCTCTTCAACAATCTAGCAATTTGGGCGATAGTGGGAATTAAATGTGAACTATAAGAACATTTTTAGTGCAAAGTTGTTTGCACTTAGAGTACAAGTCAAGCTACCAGTTTCAAAGTGAACTACCAAAACAAACTGATGCGGAGCGGAGACGTAAATCCGTAGCAGAGGACGAGTTTTGGGCTCGTTCGGGGCCCATTAGCAACTTAACATATATGACGTACCCGGATTAATGATCCGACTCCACGAATGCGTCCGACCTGTTGTTACGACACAATTTCATATATTACATTGTCATTTTTTGCTTTATTTTTGATGTGATCGGGCTACCCCTTCTCCGGCCAATCATAACCGTCGCTGGTGAGATGCTCTAATATCTCTTTATTATAAATAAGAGTGTATGAGGGCTGCTATAGGTCATTGCAGATTTTGGAGATTACTATTCCCGGAATCCCGCGATCATCCCACGGTGCCGACTCCGTGGAACTCCAGTTGATGACTCTTAGGCGCTTATCTTCCTCCCCAGGTTACTACCTAACCCTAGCCACCTTTCTGGCACCCCGAATCCCTCTACCGCCACCCCATAACTCCCCAACAGTCGTTTCCTTGCTGGAACCCCCTTCCCCACAGCCTCCGCCCCTTCCCAACCCCAACAGCAGCCGCCTACCCTCCCAACCCCTACAATTACTACAACCACCACCGCCTGCTGCCCCAGCCCCTGTAACCACCGCCACCTGCTGTCCTATCCCCTACAGTCACCCCCTCCCCTTCTCCCAGCCCCCATGGCAATCGACCTTTCTGCCTACAACCTCCAGGTATTGCTACCGCCCCTTTCGTGTAACCACCTCCACCCCCTCCACCAGATCTGTCCAGATCTGAGCAGGCCAGCACAGATCCAACCACTCCTTTCTGCCCGATCCACCTGTCATTGCTTGGATCCGCTTCAAACAGCCAGATCTACCCTCCCGCTGCCCAGATCCACCTCCATATAACCGGATCTACCCTTTCCGGCCCGATCCCACTTCCCACTGTTAAATTCAGCTGTCTTCGTTGTTGTTCCGCCACCAGTTCCACCTTGGATTGCCGCCAAAGTGCTTCCGTCTCTGACATCTCCATTGCCTTGGACAACCCCCTTATTCAGTGAGCCGCTTGTTGTATGACGATTATTTTCAGCATTATTATTATCTGTTTGGATCTTATACTTGCTTAGATAAATTGTTTGTGGATAGATCGTCTCAAATCGTTTGTGATTTGCAGGTGTGACTCATTTGCCGCACATTTTGCTTTGGCTCTCTGAGCGAAGGAAAACCATTAAATGCTTTGCTAACTGAATGCTACAACACCGGATCTACTCTCCTACAACACCCTCACGACGTACCTACGTCGCCGGATCTACTCTCCGCTTAGAGGGCACGACCTCTATTGACGATACTTATATAGAGGATCATCTCATTATTATTTACTTTATTGTTGAACCCCCGATGAGCCTTCTGATGAGCCACTACTCCCTTGGGAGGGTCATGAGTCTAGCATTGACTTTGTTATGAATGTTCGGTTTATTTTCGTAGACACTATCATTAATGGCGATTTTCTTTTCGATGATCTTGTCATTATTGTCCCCCTTAGGAAACCCTTCGTTGAGTTCTCAAGAGACTCATTTGACGAGCCTCTCGTCCCAGAGAGCACTCAACTTCGTATGTTTGTCTTGTGCCTTCGTACTAGTGAGCTGAATATTCGAGAGGACTTTTCTTATGCACCTTCTGGAGAGCTACCTGACGTGACTTATCATTTGAGTAGTACTCGACACACCCCTACATTACATTCTTTTATCACCATTTGTGTCGGTACTTTCGGTGATGACATTATTCACGATGAATTTTTCTATCTACCACCAGGTGAGCCGCCCGATGGCTCACAACCCTTGGAATGTATTTGACATCTCATAGTTCTGTAATTCAGTACCGATGTCTCAAGAAGTCTTTTCGATATTCGTCGCCTACCAGACGAATATTTCTATATTCCACCGAAAGAACCTCGTGATAGACCACCATATTTTAGAGACATCCCAGTCATTATTAGATTTTCCCCTAACGAGTGTATCGTGTCTGTCGTGTTTCATTTGCATCATTCACATGAGTCTGCTGAGTCAACTGTTCATCATTTGCATGTGTTTGTTGAGTCGTTTATTCCTTGTTTGTTCATTGTTTGATTCAATATTAGTGAGAAATCTTATAAATCGCCTGCAAATGTTTATTGACAATAACATGTATTTTATAAAGGTGAGTAGGTGATGATGAGAATCTGCATTGTGAGGCTCCGTGAGAGGTCTGCTAAAAGTTTGAATATTAGGCGAATGGATCCCTACACAATCATGAGACTGATCAGAGCAAATATCTATGATCTTGATATCCCGACGATCATGATTATCCACCCCATATTTAATGCCGAGGACTTAACGACATACTACAAGTCTCACGAACATGTGGACTCATTTCGTGGAGATGCTCTTGAGCATACACCCCTACTGTAGGACCCCCCAACCTTTGTCTGGGTCAGGCCGGAGGGGATCTTACCTTCTCAAGACGTCCACCCAGTGCTTCCTAAATGACAACGACCCACTTTTCCAAGCACTAGTTGGCCGCCTTGCTCGGCTTGAATCACAACATTCACATCACATCACAGAGTATGCGAAAACATCAACAGGAAGCCACAAAAAAATGTATATATCAATATATATTTAAAGAGAGTAAACTAAGGCCGTAGTCACTGTTTAATACATCTAGCCCGTAGGATGCAAAAGTACTACCACTACCAACTCCTCACACTCTCAAGCTTGCTCGCTAGTACTTATGTATCGAAAGTCCGGAGACGACAGAGGTGCCTCTGCTCGGGTCGTCCTATCAGTTGGCATGTCGTCCTGCGGTAGCTGGATATTACGGTGCTCCGTGACTCCGTCTCCATTGAATGATTAAATAACCGTTAGTCACAGAGTTAAGTGAAAACACATCTCCTTTCCAAATCCATATTCTGGGGACGAGCTCATATACACAACAAAAGTAAATAGTCGAAACACGAGAGGGTTAGTATAATATTTCATATATAAGCTAGGATCAACTATCAAAAGAAAGTGCAGCATGGTATAACTGGAATAACAACAACATTATACGTCAATTATAATAAACGCTCTACTAGCTATCAGCACGACAGGTATTCACAACCTGTATTCACACCGCATGTATTCAACAAAAGTAAATAGTCGAAGTACGGGAGGGTTAGTATAATATTTCATATATAAGCTAGGATCAACTATCAAAATAAAGTGCAACATATTATAGCTGGAATAGCAGCAACATTATACGTCAATTATAATAAACGTTCCACTAGCTATCAACACGACATGTATTTACAACCTGTATTCACACCGCATGTATTCAAACCGCCAACACTCCGCAGACATTCAAAGCCGCGCACACACCCTATGTCGACATAGTATGATCCGCTGTTATTCAGGCAGGGTAGCGAGCCCCACGAGCCTCACCGATGTGGCAGTCGGTGACAGTGACCAGTCCTGCCACTTCTGGGGGTGGTCATACCGCACTACCCAGACTCCAATGTACAATCCCGTGTACTCTTGGATGTGAGCAACATCCGGCGATTCTGCATTTTGGTCGACCAGCGGAGGAAACCCAATAGGGAAAGTTATAACGGCCAGTCACCCGTGGTACCCATCTCCCTGTCGTCTTGAGTCGTTGAACTTCCCGCACCGGTACGAACGGTCTGCGAAAATGACTTACCCAACATGATTTACCGCAAACAATTTACAAGCAATCAGTTTTTAATTAATTTTACTGGCACGCACCGGGTCTGCCGCGGCCTGCCCCACTATGCTTCGAATAATTCAGGCAAGCAACATTCAGCTCCACTTTCGATAAGGTGCGTGTGAGCACTTTATTTGAGGCTAATTTTGAAGGAAAATCTCAACTCCCGTTATCTCCAATTAAGGCTCAACTTAACAAATAACTGCTCGTCAGAGCAGGAACCATGCTTAAAATAGTAAATTGCAGGAATAAAATTGCGGTAATAAAAACGGCTGAGAATATAAGCTGCAAAATTGACATGCTGAACTGATCAGTATGAAACTGGAGTAGTACTGAACTGAAAGAACTGAAAGTACTAAAAGAAACTGGAACAGTACGAGACTGAAATAATACATAAAAGAAATAAACTGAACTGAAAGAAAATAAGCAGGACCAGTGTGAGACTGGAAGGAGTGCTTAAAAGAAATGAACTGAACTGAAAGTTAGTAAGCAGGACCAGTACGAGACTGAAGTACTGAAACGAAAGTACTGAATTGAAATAAATAAAGGAACTGGACCAGTGCAAGGTGGTCCGGCGACCCAGTGCCGCCGACCTCCGCCGAAAAACATCATCCCGAGAGCGGGGTGACGCAACTGCTTTGCTCCCGGCGGTGCCGCGCCGCCCTGCTTCTCTGGTGGCACTCCGGCCACAGAACCACCCCCGACCGACGCTTCGGGGGTCAGGATTCCCTCTAGCGGTGGTCCGGCTGTCCAGCGCCGCCGGCCGCTGCCACAATAAATAAAATAGAGAAAAATTATCTTCTCGGGTGCCGCTGGAGTGGAGAAATCCGGCGGCACCACGACCCTCTGTCGTCGGGGATGGACATCCCCGGTGGTGTAACACCCTCCCAGCGCCACCACCGGCGCTGGGCAGGGTTTACCACCCGTGGCCACCACCCGATTTGGAGCAAGGCTCGGGTGGCGCCGGCGGCGCTCCGGCCGCCAGGAAGTGCATGCAGCACGTCAGGGAGATGAGGAAGGGGGAGGAGAGAAGTATCCACCTGCTGCGGAGGAGCTCGGGAAGGTCTCGGCCGGGCCGCCATTAAAGGTGGTGGAGGAAGGTGGCGGGATGGCTTTCCGGCGATGTGGAGCTCAGGTAGGGGGTGGCTTGGGCTTGCCTCAGCATAGTGAGGGGGAGAGCAAGGGGGTGAGGCCTATTTATAGGTGGAGAGGAGGCCATCTTTGGCTTTGGGGCAATGTGGGATTAATCCCATATAGAAGGAATTGATCTCCTCCTCCCTCCAGCTGGCTGGACAGATGGCATCCATCTGGAGTGCTGGTACAGCCATGTGGCTGCCATCCAAAGGTGGGAGAGCTTGGTTTTGGCTATGGGCTTTGAGAAAAGAGAAGAAGTAGAGGGGAGGGGTGGGGGAGTTGATGTTGGGCCTTCTCTAGGGCCCAATTCCAAACCTCATTGCTGGTTTTGGTGTCCCAAGGGATGAAGGGAAGTAGAGCCCAAACAATACCATGAAAGGAGGTGCACTCCTCTTTAGGAAAAATTCCAAAAATGGAGAAAAAGGGTGGGTTTGACCAAAGTCAACCCTAGGGTGGGTCCCCCTTGTTGGTCAAAGTCAAAATAGGTCCAAGTCATCAGGGGTCGGGTCAAAGTTGGGGTGTCGTGTCACAATTGGTGTGCACATGCTTTTCGGTGCACGACTGTGCTTAGTTTGACCACAAATTGACCGCCCGTTGTCGAAACTGACCGGGGCGAACTCCGTTGATTCGTATAGACCATACGAATCCAACGTCACTGACCGGGGCCAAATCGGAGTTCGTTTGATAAATATCCAAAATTTGCGTGTCGCGACGCACTAAACGGTTTCGGGATTGAGCTTTAAGTTGGCGGTAGGTTGGACCAATTAATAGATATTCACTATCGTTAAAGCGAACCCACTAAATTAATACAATGCAAGATACAATATGTTGTGGTTTGCTCGATACCCAACTTTTGAGGGTAGGATCCTTCTAAGAGTTCTTCTCCCATGAGAACCAAAACAAGACAATGATTCACGATCTCCTAAAAGTTTCACTACCAGTCCCTTATATAGGTGAGGGTGAGATGTACATAATTATGAAAATGCCCTAAGGCTACTTTGGAAGATAAGGGGAAGCATGACTGGCCCATGGAGCCGCCTTTGTGTCAATAAACTTATGAATGGAACTTAAATTATAAGGATGGAGGACAAAAATGACACATTAGGGAGATATTGAAGATGTGAGCTTAACACTACCAATGCCTTGTACTGAAGGGAAGGAGCTATTATCCAGAGTAAGAGTAGTACTAATTAAGGGTTTGTGTATGTGATGAAACAAAGATATATTACCAGACGCATGATCTGAAGCACGTGAATCAAGAATCCAGGTAGAGGATAATGATACCTGAGTTAGGAAGACATGAGATGATGCGCTGGGAGATGCTGTCTTAATTTCTTGAGGTTGAGATTTGAAGGATTGATAGTGGAAAAAATGGAAGCAATCATTAGCGGGCACATGCGATCATCAGTAGTCATCAAAGTAACATGGGCTAAGCGACAGGACTGTGACTAGCTAGATGGAGGTTGTAACATGTATCTCTATTGTGTCCCTTCTTATTATAGTGAGTGCATTTTGGATGTCCTTGTACATCTCCACGACCCTCATCATAAAATGCGCATGTGTTTGATTGCCCGTAACACGTGACATTATGGTCATGAAACCTTGGTATTACAAAAATCGAGCAAAAATGATAAAAAAGCATAAAAAAGACAAGATTTACGTTGTTCACCTCAAGATGGGCTATGTCCAAGGGTAACAACAAATGCAGACAAATACAAGAGGAGGAGCCGTTCAATTTTCCGCTCATTCCCTAACCCTAGAATAAGCCTTTTATAGATTTCTTTGTACATATCAATATACCAATAATACCCTTCCAAATATAATTGATGTACATAATCCCCCACTTAAATTACAAAAAATTCTACATAGTGACTTATGATACAATGCCATCTACGGAAGTGCCCAATTTCATACTTTAGGAATCTCTATATGAGTTAAGATTTTAGACATACAAATAACACTTGATCTATCTGATAATACATGAGAAACATCCATAAGGAGAATGTTGTGCAACACAATCATCAAAGGAAGCACGTCTGAACAACACAAGATACCGCAAAGTGATTTGTATAATAGTCTTGTTGACCCAAATGACTCAATAAAGGTGAGGCTCAACCTTGTCAATGACAAGCTTGCAGAAATAACAATGTGTCTCCAATCCTCATCTGGACAGAGGTAGATAATAAACAACTTATGGAACATAATTCGAGGGATTTATCCGCGTCACTCTCCCAACCGCTCTCGACAGTAACAATAATTTCTTCCTCAGTTTACGGTATTTGAACAAGGTTAGATTCATTCTCTTCATCAAACAATATACTCCTGAGATGACACTGCCTCTGTGTCCTCCACTCCGACACTTAACACAATGAATGCCATCAGGACGAGATGATATTCTGGCCGGGGGCTGGCCTTTCACGTCTGTGGGAACACAAGTAGATGCAATGATAGTCTTAGATTGGGGAGGCTTCCTAGAGGGATGGTTATAATGATCATCAAACTCACGAGTCTCCTTTAACTGCTCGAGAAGGGATCAGATAGTGTTGTCAAAGTGGGGTGCCTGACCCAAACTCCTAAATTCTAACCTGTTGAAGCCGGTGGTCGAAGTTTCTACTTGGGTGCTTCGTTTGTCTAATTGTGTCAATATGATCAAACCAATCTAATAGAAGTTTCTAAAAGTCTGCATTCGACAACTTCATGGTTGGACTAGTCAGTTGAGCACCGAGGTTATTAGGACCTTTAAGTCAACCATTAGTAACATAAACTAAGCCCTAAAATTGAGGCTCCGATACCAAATCTAATGTAGAACAAGATTATAGGGATCAACACCGACGTAACTATATAATAATGCATGCAGATACACAAAGATGAACATAAATCTCAACTAACAAACTCTAATGCAAGGTACTTTATGAGTCAACATGCAAATAATATTTGATGAATAATTAATTTAATAACAAAAATTTAAGACACATTTAACCACAAATGATTATAAATAGTTCAAATAAGATCAACATATAACAATTGTATACTAATGAGAGTGCCCCAAAAATAATTACCAGGCGAGTAAATGTTCCACGTCTATTGAAAGGAAATATGCAAATACTCAGAATTGAATGTAATAAATTATAGATTTATGTCCGTATCATGCAAAGATATTTGAAACGAAAATAAAGTCTCACCAAAATAATAAAGATGGGCGAGGAATGAATGTAGTCGACATGTTTGGGTGGAAATTATAGTGAGATGAATTTTAGGGTTTAAGGATTTTGAGGATTTTGGAACGGACTTTCTAGCGAAGGCTCCAAGTGGAGAGGAATACCAATGGGGGTGGGATGATATAGGTGTTATCGTGGGAAATTTGCTAGAAAGGATAGGAGAGTATGCGGGAAGGGGAGGGGGGACTTGCGGAAAGAGGGAGGGGGGGGGGAACTATTGGGGCTAGTGATTGTAACCAGTGGGCGGGCCTGGTGGTGTGGACTGCATAACCTGCGAGCTGCATAACCTACGTGATGCAGGGTTCTGGGGAGAGATCCAGAGGCGCGGGCTATCACAAATAGCAGGGAACATATGCAACATGAGGCGTTATTGACTGCTGGAGGTGGCATGGGCAGTGTCAGGGGGTCGAGGTAGGGGCTGCCGGTGGCTTCAACACTACTAGACGGAGGAAGGGGCCTAGGCATCTGTACCTAGAGAGGCTCTCAGGTTCAATAATGGATTGGGGATCGACGAGTTCAAATTCAGAAAACTTTCGATGATTCTATGTGATCTAATTCAAGGTATTTAAGGATCCAGATTTAGGTTAAATGTACCGAAGGGGCCAGACTGCCCAATCGCGGTAAAACTCAAAAATACAACTCGAAAAAAATAATGAAAAATATATAAGAATATGAAAAAGTGCTGATTGCATTCATGCTCTTCGATCACTCTGACAATGCTAAAATTGTTGATAATGAAAATCGCCCCTAAACTTGTCCTGATGCACGTGCTCCCAGAGATGCGACTGATCCCCATCAAGAGCTCATAAAACTGTTTTGTATTTGAATAAGCCTAACGTTGTTTCTATTGCTGCTAATGATGATCATTGGTGTTTCTGCTGCTCTCTTTATTTAGTTTTCCTAGCTTATGCACATTATCATTCATTGCATTATATGTCACAATCCATAATCTTTTTGTAGGATACTCTTTCAGAGGCTCTCCTATGCTTTGGTGCAAGTTCTGTAAATATGGAAGATATTAATTCACAGGATTGTGGTGAGGTGAGTCCTTGAACCATATTTCGCAGATAGTGGCTTGTGTTTAAATGTATGCATTTTTGTTATGATACAAACTGTTATTTGATTCCTTAATATGCTATTTGGAATGATAATTTTTTGCTTTGTTTTTTCAATCACTCAACTGTTCCTTGCAGGATTTTTTAATGATGCTTTAATTTTATTGTACATCAAATTCTGCATGCAGCCGACCCCACTATAGTGGGATAAAGACTTGAGTGTTGTTGTTTGAGTGTTGTTATCAAATTCTGCATGCATCAGGTGAAGATTCCCGAGAGATGCCCAATGCAAAAAAAATTAAAGCACAATTATTTCTAATTTTTAGAAGAATGACCTATCATTGGTGTTGATGTTGAGAATTCGGCCTCAATGTTCGGACTTTGGTAGGAGCCGAGGTTAATGGCCCCCAAAAGTAAAACCCACTGGTCCAAGAGCGAGAACGGGAGGAATGGGGCTCCGATCGTTAAAATGACTCCCAATGTCGGCTAGCCGCAACGAGGAGGTTCCACCGCACACCCAGTAGTGTATATAGGAACTCCTCCCAAACCAAGTGCTGAGCTAGGTTGGGGGAAGAGGCAGGATTCGAGCGTGCTAGGGAGAGATCGCGAGTTCCAGGCGATGTCTTCTATGGGCTCGTCAGCGGCAGTCCCCTTCTCCTTCCACATGGGGTCGTATTTATAGGCAACTGAAACTAGGGGGTGGCCAGGTGCCAGTGGACGGACACCACCCCGTGCTAGTATAGACGGGTTGTTGATGAGTTGCGGCCAGTTGAGCTCCTCGCCCGGCGAGCTGCTGGAGAGTTGCTGAGCGGGGTGGCTGCGAGCTGCCGGTGAGTTGAGTAAGTCCTTCGAAAAGTGGCCCTTGAGTCAACGGTTAATCTGTTGGCGTCATGCTTCATGGTTGACGTGGACAGGGTGCTAATTGTCCTCAACGAATACGGTTGTACAATTGGTAGTTTCTTCGGTCTAAATAAATGTTTCTCTTTTCAAGTAAACTGGTGGCTTAAAGGATGCAGTTTTCCTAGCTCTTATGCATAAGATAGGTGTATAACACACGGGATGCAAAAAAAATTTTTGGGAGATGGAAGAAAAATGAAAAAAATTGAACTATGATTAAGGAATTGCAATTTTGTAATCAAAATATGGAAACTGCTACTGATTTGTGATTATATTTTTGAGTAATTTGCTACTCAGCAGGAACCAACATAAAGTATATTATACTGCAGTGATATTGTGCTCTAATTTAGTTTTTCTCTACTTACATTTAAAATATAGCCTCAATCATTTGAATCCCTTGTGCAGACTTGGATAACTTCCCTATTTGCAGATGATCAAGATGTTCATACATGCATTTCACTTGCTTTCGAGTCTATTGGTGTAAAGTACTTACCTGAATATGAAGTATCAAAGGTAGAGCAGTGTGATTGGCTGAAGAACATTCAGGTTTGAATCCATATTTTCATTTGCTCTCACGTACTGTATTTTTATTTGTTAACCTTTTAGTTTTCCTTGTGCTGTCCTTTGTTTGTGCATTTCTCGTATGGTTAAGCAAGAAGGAATTATGCTCTTATACTTAAAAAAAAAATCACCAGCAAGTTTCAGTTTTTGTTCTAATGGCTGTTGATGGTTACTTATGATTTGTTGGACATTTTTCTTCAGTTATCATGGAAGAGTGTTGTATATTTTATAATGAATTCACCAATCTTTTATTATTAGGGAAGGATTAGTATATTCCAGGAAATCAGCAATGATCTCATGAAGTATTGGATACACCACTTTCAAAACACACTTGCTACTAATAACTAACCCCATAAAAATAATCAAAGGGAAAAAATACTCTCTCCTCCCCCCTCTTTCTTCCCTTTTCAATCGCTCACAACACTAGATTGTAGTGGGGTTGGATGCTCTCCTTCTTCCGTGGGTGCTTTTTGTTTGGTTGGTTCAGAGTAAGAGGTGGTGCATGTCTTCTCTTTCACACACTTGCCATACACACTCAAAACCAAGATAATAAAATTGGTCAACTTTCCACCTTTTTGGTGTTGGCTAGGACAAGGATTGTAGGATGTAAATTGAGCAGCCAAATAGTTAAGTAGAACGTGCTGGTTGGGATAACAAAGGAATAAACGTTGTATTGTTGAGAGTATTTCCGCATCAGGATACTAACATAGTCTCGTGCACTTAATATAGACCCCATGCCTCTTCACCTTCAACCTGTTAGTTTGAGGTTGGATGCTTGGAATCTAACATGGTATCAATGTAGGCTAGGACTAACGGCCCATTCCCCGCCACTCAATTAAAAAAGTAATCTATGCATTAGAGGCCAAAGATAAAACATGTGAGGGTGTGTGTTGAGAATAGTCTGTTATTGGCCTCGCCCGTAATGCCGTTGGAGGTGACAGTGGAGGCAACGATACAAGGGGAGTGTAAATAACCCCAAAATAAAGAGAAAAGCGTGAAATAATAAAACACAACGAACTTGCACATCGACTCGATTAATAAGAGACACATAATATGGACTCACTAATTAATGACATAAATAATTTGTCATATGAGACCATAACATCTCACCCATTCCTCAAATCGAGCTTGTCCTCAAGCTCGACCGAGTCCGATCGTCTCGCTCCTGATTTCCCTCCAAAACAATTTCCGATAGCGCGTCGCTGTAGGGAGGCTACATCAAATGACCGGCCGTCATCGTTCTCGCAAATGTCACAAGAGATTGCATGGATCTGACGGGGTGAGGCGCTTATTGAAGAGAGATTGCCAGACAAAATATCGGGAGTAAAGGCGAGTGTGCTCGGTGATGGCTGATAGTCGAGGGTGTCAGGGCACCACGCTAAATGTGTGTTGCGACGTTCAGAAATGTTGGCGCCGTATGGGGGGCATTCGTTGGAATTAATGCCTCCAGAGGGGTCGTCCGTGCAGGTGACTGGAGCGGAAGCTATAAGGTGGAGACTGCGGGGACTAATGGCAATGATACAAATTGTGGCGACACACCATGAGGCTTGGAGGCGACGGTGCCAATTGTGTGAACTGCAATGTCGGAACAACTGGAGACGATAATTGAGTGACAATATCTACGATGATCGAGAGCTTCTTTGACCGCTTGTAGGAGCAACCGCGAGGAAGCTGGCAGCTGCGTCTGGAGGTGTCCGACTGGGTTCATCAGTGCTATGGGTGACAGAAACGCAATCAACAACCTTGGTGGACGAACCATATGATGTGGTGGGATAGGGCAAACTGAGATGGAGGGGGAGGTGGCATGCATTGGTTGGGGCGACGTCAACGGTGGTGGAATTGGTGGCTGCTCCACTCTGATCGGGTTCCAGAAGTGCCAGTCAATGCTGGTGATGAAACGTGAAAAGTGCGGCGTCAGAGGACGCCTATCTCCAATAACATCGAGCGGTGGTCAACCTCTTCTACAAGACTTGCCATCATGCCGAATAATCAGTTATTGGAATGAATAAGTAATCACGTAATTAGGAACAGATGAAGCCGCTGCTGTTGGAAGGACAAGACAATCATGTGCAGCTTGAGGGAAGGATTGCTTGCTAGGCTCTATGAAGATACAAGCTATGGATGATGGATTGCGCGCATGGATCTGATATGTTATGATGACGAAAGTGCATGCTTGCAGTTCCGGCTGGCTTCGACGATGGAAGACAGGGTACATTGAAAAGGATCGGGCTCGATCGTGGCTCTGGGCACAAGGTCGTCTGGAGATCACCGACGTGAGGGAGACGATGAGGACAAACACAATCGCTGACAGTCCTGTTTTCGATCGAAAACGTAGACGACATGCTGTTGAAGGCGCGAGGTATGCGATCGTCTTGATGACTAATCGATGGAGGGGCTCAATCATTCGCTGAGGAAGGTCGCTGCGATCATTCAATGGGAAAAGTTTCTGCAAACGAAGAGAGAGCGTTCGCTGAAGCTGACTTCGTTGCTCGTGCAGGAGGAATGGGGCCGACGGCTGGAGGCAGTGCGATGGAAACCATAAGGGGAGGGAGGATCGCTCTGATACCAAAATTGTTACGGGCTTCTCCCGTAACGTCATCGAAGGTAGTGGTGGAGGCGGCGATACAAGGGGAGCCGATCTCAACCCGCAAAGAATGCGAGGGAAGAGGAAGAAGGGGATCCTTGTTCAACCCTAACCCTAGAAATGTGATGAGGAGAAAGGGAACTAGAGTGAGAGAGGAAAGTTGGATTAATTCATTCATAAACTCATACATGACCCAAGAGTCTATTTATAACACTACCGGTGGCATGGGTGCAAATAACCCCAAAATAAAGAGAAAATCGCAATATAATTAAACACCATGGACTCGTACATCGACTCGATTAATAAAAGAGACCTAACATGAACACATTACTATACTAATTAGCGATACAAATAGCTGGTCTTGTGGGACCATAACATACTCCCACATCCGAAAATTAAGATAGTCTTGCGCTTAACGTAAATCCCATACCTTCGACCTCCAACTAATTAGTTTTAGGTTTTTGATACTTGAATTTTAGCGGTTATAACTAATGCTACCAGTTGTGATCATGGAAGTAAATTGGTTTAAAAAATCTCACGAACTTAGTTAATTGAAAAAGGAATCATGGTGTAGATGGTGAACAATGAAAAATAATAGTTTTTAGCTGCTCAGGCATACCTATGTCCTTTGAACATAGGAGATTGGTGAACTTGAAATTGAGGTGATTGCATTTGGTTGGAGGAAGCCTGCAATCTACTTATATTGCCAATTGAGGAATGCTGGAGAAAAGAAATGTTATTATTAATTACCAAATAAACACCACTCCTTTAAACAAGTGATATGCGTACAATAGTGAGGACATATGAAAATACACTAAATGTAAATCCTAACGCTTCAGTTCAAGTTTGGTGTGAAATGTTTATCATACTCAACTTACCATCAGTTTTTCCAAAAACACTCCCACTCACCCACTTCATAAGAATGTCAACAAGTCAGTTTTTCCAAAAACACTCCCACTCACCCACTTCATAAGAATGTCAACAAGTCTGTCAGAAGGAATAAAGGGCGGACACACCACCACTTTCTCAATATTCTCTTTGATGAAATGTTGGTATACTTTAATGTGCTTGGTACGTTCATGCTGGATGATATTGTGAGTGATGCTAATAGCGACCATATTGTCACTGTAAAGCCTGATGAGTTCGTTTTCAATAAGACAGGTCACTCATCAAGGAGTGTAACCATGCGCCTTCACAGACCCCATAGGCCATGACTCTGTACTCATCTTTTGCACTTTATCTTGCCACAATAGGTTATTTTTTAGTTCTCCAGGTAACACAATTTCTCACACAAGAGAACAATATCCTGAAGTAGATCTTCGATTTTCAGTAGACCCAACCCAGTCCGCATCAGTGCAAATTTCAATCTTCAGTCCAATATTGAGAGCGAATAAGATGCCGCTTCCTGGTGAGGACTTGAGATACCTTAAAATTCTATGAGTAACATCAACTTGGTGGGTCTTTGGCGGGTGCATATATTTACTGTTTACACCAACATTACAAGACATGTCTGAGCGTGTATTGGACAAATAGATCAGTCTTCTTACCGATCTCTGAAATCCAGTGATATCTTCATTCACTTCTCTATTATCTCTCCCTAATTTGTGGTTTGCTTCAATCGGGGTATTGTCCAGTCTACACCTACCCAGCCATGTCTTTTCAAGAAGGTTGATAGCGTATTTTCTCTGAGAAATAAAGAACCATACTTTGACCTCGCAACTTAAATGCCCAAGAAGTACTTGAGTTTACCCAAGTCTTTTACCTCAAACTCATCTGCCAATTTTTTGTTATAGTATTTGGATTTCTTCTGCATCATTCCCTATTATAACAATGTCATCAACATTGACAATGAGGGCGGTAAGTATTGATGAACATTGTATGATCTGCATTACTCTGGTTGTTTCCAAAGGATCTTATAACCTTGTGAAATCTCCCAAACCAAGTTCTAGGAAACTGTTTCAACTCATGTAAGGCTTTCTGTAGCTTGCGAACTTTTCCCTCAGACCCTTTAGGGTCATGGCCATGCAATAGAGACATGTAGACTCCTCTTCCAAGTTTCCATGGAGAAACACATTCTTTACATCTAATTAACTGATGTCCCAGCCGTTGCAAGCAACACAAGATGATGATAATACCCTTACAGAGTTTATCTTTGTCACATGGGCAAAGATTTCTTGATAATCTATCCCAAGTGTTCGAGTATAATCTCTTGCCACCAACCTAACTTACACTTTTCAATAACCCCATAAGAGTTCTACTTGACAGATATACCAACTTACACCCAATAGTTTTCTTCCCTTGAGGAGGACACACCAAATCCCATGTTACAGTTCTTTTCTAGAGCTTTCATCTCCCCAAGCATCATCTTTTGACACTTAGGAATTCCATGAGCATCTTGCTAAGGTGAGGGTATGGAAATGGAAGCCAAGGAGGATGCAAAGGTCTAATGTGAAGTAGTGAAAGAGTCATACAAAACATAATGAGTTATGATACTGGATACTTAACTTAATGTCTTTCTTGAGTGTAATGAATATCTCAGTAGGCCCTGAAGCTGGATTCGATGGTTGTCCTAGTATCATGAAATGATCTTGTGTGTCTGTTCTCTTATTGTGCCTGCTATAAACCTGCAAGTGAAGGGGAGTATTAGAAGTAACATGTACAATAAGGTGAATACCATGAACTTATATGGTGATGAACAAAGAGAGGAATAGTAGGGGAGCTCACTTCCAAAGGTATAGATTCCGCCTGAAGTGAGGGCCCATAGTAAGCCTCAGATTCATGAAAAAGTAGAGGAATGGTAGGGAAGCTCACTTCTAAAAGTATAGACTCCTCCTGAAGTGAAGATTCATAGTAAGCCTCAGATTCACGTAAAGTGAAAGCCATAGTAATAAAGAGATTTTTAGTAGGAGCATTATACTCGGGCGGGTGAGTATCCTATGAAGACACACTTTTGAGCATGGTGGTTGAGTTTAGTAGAACGAGGGCGATGAACATGGGCAAAGCAGACACATCCAAACATTTGAGGGGGAAGTTGCATTAGGGACACATGGAAAGTGCCAAGAGGGGTGTTGTTCCTGAAACACAAGCAGGTATATGGTTAATAAGGAAAACAACAGTGAGGACTTCATCACCCCAGTAGTACTTTGGAAGGTGCATAGTTGACAATAAGCATGTAGCAACCTCTATGAGATGTCAAATTTTTTTTTGCTCAACAACACCATTCTGAGTGGGAGTGTTGTTGACACATGAGGTTTAATGAATAGTACCAATATGGCCAAAGTATTTCTCAAACTGAGAATCAGTATACTCATGACCATCGTCACTGCACAAAATCTTAATATGGAACTGAGTTGAGATCATTAAATTTTGAAAAGTAGGAAAACTCTAGTTTTAGCAAATATAACCAGGTAGTACACGAGTTACAACCAATGAAAGTAACAAATCAAGTACAATGAGGACACGTGACAAGGTCATAAACTAGTTTGAATAATAGCAAAATGAATAGTACTAGGCTTAGTAACATGATTAAAACCATCACATCGATATTTTCTAAGAGCACGTACATCATATAGAATAGCTTTGCAAAATGTGGGGAGAAGTTAAATGAAAGCGTAGAATAATAGAAAATAACAGTTTCATAATAAAGATAGATGGATGTCCTAGGTGATAATGCCAAAAATACAAAAAGTGGGGAGAAGTTAAATGAAAGCTTGCGGAGATTGCATTAGGCTGGACTAGAACACATAGATGCCATTGACTATACTACCAAAGCTAATCACCTTTCGTGTCTTTTGGTCTTAAAAAACACCAAAAAAGGATTGAAGATTACAATGCAGTTTATAGAATTTGTCAAGTGACTGATAAAAATAAATTATGAGTAAACTTTGATACATGAAGAACCAAGGATAAGGTGAGAGATGAGCAAAGATGTGGAGCCCTTTCTAACAATGGTGGAAAGAGAACCATCAACAATGCTCACATTAAACCTTATGTGGAGCCAATCATACGATCAGTGACTCTTGAGTCAATGATCCACTGAGTGGAGGGACGGGATGTGGAAGAATGAGCACATGGGGTCCCTGTGTGGGCATAAGAGGACAATGATAAGTCAGTAGACTCAATAGAGGGACCATGCATCATGCGACGAAGTGCTTGCATTTCTTCAGCGGAGGACGCGACAAGGATGTCAGATGAGTCAGATCCGATGTGTGTCATCAGTGGCTCAGTTAAATGAGCCGAACGAGGAACAACATGCCATCCCTGAGATATCCTATATCCATGACCACCCTGCGGTGGAGTACCACCCCCTCTGCGTGGAAAACCATGAAGTTTGAAGCAGGTGACCCTGGTGTAACGTTCCCTTCCACAATAATCACAAATCACGTGGTGTTTATAGACAACTTCATCTTAGAATCTCGTGTCATCAGTCCACCTGAAATAGTGGTAGTGGAAGAAATAACAGATCATTTAGGAACCGAGTCTAGAAGCAAGGTCTGTCGGCGATCAAACTCTTGCTGCACAATACTATATACCTCAGGTAGGGATGGTAATTGTGGCCACCAAAGAATTTGAACAATGATCTGATCAAAGTCACGATGGAGCCCATTAGAGAACTCAAAAATCCTGTTGTGTTCTTCACGAGCCCGAACCAATACCCCATCCTCATGACTAACCAGCGTGAGGGGGTCAATATGGTGGTATTTCTGGTATAATTGTGTAAACTTAAAGTAATAAACTGACGGGGATTGATCACCTTAGCAAAGAAAATATATCTTTCGTCTCAAATGGAATATTTGAGCGACATTGCTTTTGCGTGAGTAGGTAGACTCTGCTCTCTTTCAAATCACAGTAGCAATGCCCATAAATAGATAGTTACAAGCAATGGATTCTTGCATGAAATTCATGAGCCAGAACATGACTAAGGAGTTTTAGTATTCCTATTGCATCCAATCCAGCGAGTCCTTCACAGGTTCCCATTGGTACCATTGGCTTAACCCAATATGTGACGACTCTTTAGCGCCATGGAGCGTGACCATTATAGGTAGTTGGAATTGGCAAAATAAATGGTAGTAATCTGAGGAGTACTATGATCATGACTCACCTTGAGAGAGCCGGCATGAGTAACAATTGTTGAGGCAGGAAATCGACACTTCTTAACATGGTGATTCAAGAATAGAATTGAAGAGCATATTACACACACAAAAATAATCTCAGAATTTATCTGGAATCAAGAGCGAAACCCTAGGTCATCTAAGATCCATGGTTCAACCCACAGATCATAAAGAAGTCACACAAATCGTGAAGAGGAGAGAGAAATCATCTTCTAAAAAAGGCGAGAAAAATGGCGTTGGAGAGGAACTCACCACATGGGTGATTGGCGTCGGTCAAACCCGCGCAATGAGCGCGGAGAATACCCATTGCGGAAGAAGCGGGTTAGACGCGCTGCAAAAGAAGTGGAAGTTGTGGGAGAGAAGAATCGGTCGCGGAAAGGATCAGTGGAAGAAGCATTCGCGCGAGAGAAGCATTTGCGTGAGAGAAGCGGCCGGAGGATAGGTCGCT
Organism: Platanthera zijinensis; assembly: GCA_039513925.1. Taxonomy (NCBI): domain Eukaryota; kingdom Viridiplantae; phylum Streptophyta; class Magnoliopsida; order Asparagales; family Orchidaceae; genus Platanthera; species Platanthera zijinensis. Next base: position 30,949,879 of record CM077082.1, read on the forward strand.
AGTGCTTGGATACCGTGTTGGAGAAAAGAAATGTTATTATTAATTACAAAATAAACACCACTCCTTTACATAGGACAGGTGCATACAAGAGTGAGGACATATGGCATTACACAAAAATACACTAAATGTAAATCCTAACAAGGAAAAAATGAAAGGAGTCATAGCAGTTGGACATGAAAAGAAGGCAAGGATATTTGAAGCCCATGCAAACAGGGAGAAGATTGAGCTTCTTTACTGCAAACCTTTATAGGAGACTTTCGTGACAACAAAATTTTATTTCTTTGCTGTAAATCTATTTTTGCTTGTTTCTTGCAAAAGTAAGGTGATTGTAATCCCTTTGCACTGAAAAGACAAGTCTCAAGAGAAACCACTACCAAAATTTACTTCAGCAGAATGTTAATAGTGGATAAAAATGAAACCTTGACTTTTGTTCTCAAAGAAAAGACTTCTTGGGTAAATTACATGAATCTGATTGTATTTTGAAATAATATGAAATCATAAATAGTCATGGAATGATATAAGCACGCTATAGGTTATGAGGCTGATATCTTTGACTTTGATAATACCATCTGGATTCATTTTCATTTTGCTCCTTGTAATACCAAAAAGTTGTTGCATTTCAATTCACTTATCTTTACAGAATTATTTTACTTTATGATGACTTCTTTTAGTATAATTGTATAAAGCTTTGATCATATTAATCTTGGCATTGGGAAGATTCTGAGTGATTGCTAGCTGGTATTTACTGTTTTCATTTACTTCAATTTACTGGGAAATATTTGCAATTTCACATCAGTAGACATGGTTTTGTCTTTCTCGTATCCCAGCTTTCTCATTTTGCTCTCCTGGTTAACTTGTTCCCGTTGCAAGCATTTTTACAGGAAACATTTCATCCTGTGGAAATCACAACTGGTCTCTGGATTGTTCCTAAATGGACTACTCAAGTATGATTCATTTTATACCATACTCTTCAGTTTCCTTTTTTTTATACTTTATTTTGGTATTTTGACTAGATTATTCATTTACAGTAACCATGGCACTTGCTTGAAGCACATTTATAGTTGCAGTGCTTTAAAGATGATTATGGACTCAAAAAATTATCTGTAACAATAAAATATCTATTCAATTCTCTTTTGTGTGTTAGTTGTGATGCTATCAATTTCCTCTCTTAAAGCCTTCTCCCAGTAATCTCGACAACCTTTTGTTTTCCGGCGAGACAATAAATGAACATTTTTCTTGAATACTTCGGCTCCGTTTGGCATGACCGTGGTGGTCGTGAATGCGGTGGTTATGAACCGTCGTTCGTGAATGCCCGACCTCTCCTAAGGAATTTCATCCATTATTATGTTCAAACTAGTTTTCTTTTTTGTCAGCGGTCATGACCCTTGTCATGTCAAACATACATTCTATGATGGTGGCGTTTTTTTCCAAACTCACCAGAGCAAAAACGGTGTGCCAAACAGAGCCTTCATGTACTTGAATTGATTTTCACAAAAAACAATCTGGCTTGGTTTTTGATTGACGTAAATGGGTCCAAACCGAGAGCTTAGTGACAAAGTCTATTTCACTGTTTCAAGAAGAAGACTAATCCCAATACTTTTCTTGCTAATGGTGTTATTCTTTAATATGATAGGAATCATCCGATAATGGTTGATCTGATGCTTTAGAGTAATGATGTTGTATACACATTACCGATAATCCTTCAATCCCAAGGCAAATCGTCTTTCTTTAGAGTAATGAGAACATCCTGATCTGAGGCCTCTGATGTTATTGAACCTTTCAAAGAAGAGAGAGTTGTTGTTGGGGTAGCCAAAGTGGAAGGATCTATGAGAGAGGGAAGAGCAGGACGTCGGTCATACAACAACACTCAAGCCTTTATCCACTATAATGGGGTCGGATATATGAATCCTTTGTCGCTATTGTGCCCTATCTTTAGTCATAAAATCTAACTAATGCTTAAGTACATCATGTATTTCCTTATAGTTTCATAAGTATTTATTGGTCTACCCCTCCACTGTTTAACATGCCTAGTGACTAAACTCTCACAACAGCTAACAGGTTCCTCTAATGTTCTCCTTTGTACGTGTCCGAACCATCTTAGTCGAGCTTCTCACATCTTCTTTGCAATTGGCGCCACTCCTGTCTTATCCCTGATACATTCATTCCTACTTTTATCCAGTCTCGTTTGTCCACGCATTTACATAAGAATTATCATCTCCGCAACTCCCATTTTTTGCTCATGTACACAATTCACTGCCGAACACTCAGAACCATAGGACATCGCTAGTCTAATTGCAACACGATAAAACTTGCCTTTGAATTTTAATTGTATTTTACGATCACATAAGATCCTTGACTCGCCTCTCCACTTCAACCTTCTTGGATTTTATGTATCACATCTTTATCTACACCTCCATCTTTTTGAACTATCGATCCAAGATATTTGAAGCTCTCATTGCGGCAAAATATTTTGATCACCCAACTTAACAATGAAGTCATCCGTCCTTCCCGCACTGCTAAAAACTAAGCTCCATATACTCCGTCTTTGTCTTGCTAAACCTAAAACTCTTCTTTTCTAAAGTTTCTCGCCAAGAGAAAAATGTATGATAGAAGCAGGTCTATGTTTAGGAAGTGGCTCCTTTGGTGTTACATCACGTGGATGCACATGAATGATAGGAAGAGATGATACAAATTCGATTGAGGAGAGGTGGGATATATGGGATAAGAGATGTCAAGAGTAAGGGAACCACCAACCTTGGAGAAATTGAGAGTAAAATAGAAAAAAAATGACATCAACAGAGACATACCGATGTTTTTAGATTGGTTCAATGCATCGATAACCCTATGAGTAGGGGAATATCTACGAAAATATGTTTTGTGGCGTGGTTGGAGAGCTTGTCACGGAAGCTGGAGTGTGAATGAAGACAATGCATCCAAAAACACGAGGAGGGGGAATACTAGTACCATTTGAATGGAGAATAGAAAATTATGTCTCACCTTGAAGAGTAGAAGATATACGATTAATGAAAAAAACAAGTAATGAGAACCGCACGACCCCAATTGGATCTTAGAACATTTATCTACCCCAACAATGTTTGGGCAACATCAATGAGATGATAATTTTTTGTCACCCCATATTATTTTGATGTATGCACACAACTGGTCAGATGAATGCTGCAATGCGAACTACAAAAAAAGGAGAACTGTTGGCTCATATATTTCTTGGCATTATTTTTATGTAGAGTTTAGATCAATACCAAATTGAGTGCAAATTTTATTATTTAATTTATGAAAAATAGTTTACTGTTCACATCATTCTCTTAAAAGGTACACAAAAGGACATATAGAGTATTCATCAATAAAAATACCAAAAATACATACTTTCTTCCAACAGACTTAAAAGATCTCATATATAGACTGAACATGGTCAAAATGACCTACAAAACTCTTACATAGCTTGACAAGAAAATTAGTACAATGATGCTTGGCCTATTGACATACTTCACATTATAAAATTGACTCATATACAAAGGACAACATAAGCTAATGAAGAAGGGGATGGCCAAGACGTTGATGCTACTGAAGTAGAGTAGCCCCTGCATCAGAAGCTGAGAAAGTGGGAAGAGTGTCCAGATAGTAGAGGCTCATGGTTCAGTCTCAGTAGCAATCGTCTTCTTCGATTGAAGGACCTAAGACTAACAATGAGTTGGAAAGAGTGAGACACAACATTGTAAATGTATTGTAAGTATATTGATGGATAATAGATTGCAAAGAAAATTGTGGACACATAGTGTTGTCCGGTTTGCGAAGGGTGGTTGTGGTCACAACTGCAGCTCCACAAACTGAAGCATAAGAGCCGTCAACCACAATTACTAGGTAACCTGGTATGCTTATTGAGTTGGGTGAAGGAACTAGAGTTTCCAGTCATATGATTGTTATTTGTTGGCACCAGATTTGATGAGTCACATACCCAACATACGCGATACTTGAAGAAGTGACAATAGATACAAAGTTCTTTGAAGCATTAATCAGAGCCTCTATATCCTTAGAGGAGAACCATATTCCTGACTCGTGGCTGAGTGGAGGTGGTGTAGGAAGAAATCCAAACCCAGTAACACCAACACGAGCTTGAGGTTGAAGATGAGGATGCTTTGCAAAGCAACGATCGACATGATGAACAAATTTACCACAATGAGAGAAGAGAGGAAGACCCCTCACTTCTTCCAACAAAATCTCCATGTCCATGTTTTGCTCCACGACAACATCATAAACATAATTCTTGGAGAGTGGAGTGACATTGTCTCAGCTTGACTAAGTGTCACAATGGATACACAAGTAGCAGTTGCATATAATGTGAGTATGCCGGGTTCTCCCAATATCTATTGTCGTATCATCTCGTCAGACTTGGGATGCCGAAAAAGATAACATACAACAAGGAGTTCCTGAAAATGCTTTTGCTAGATTGTAAGATTAGCAGAGAAAAGACAATGTTGTAGAAGTCCTACTTTGAGAGACTGAACTTCGTGGTAGACAACGTCGGAAGTGAGGATCGGTCTAGCAAAGTTATCCAAATATAAGGTGTTTATTCGAGTCATTTTTACTCATTTGGAGTAAATAGCAGCAAGATAATCCCAAACACCCTTCACAATCTCATCATGTCAAATAATAGACAAACATACATCAGAAAAATTGTTTGCAAGCCACGTGTGAACAAGAGCATCACTGACGTCCCATTCCCCATAAGCAGGAGATATAGGTTCGGGAGGAGCATCAGTGTGATAGTGTCTTTTGTGTTGAGATCGCACAAGGAGAAAGAGACACTCTGTCACGAACCTTCTCTTAGCATGTCAATATCTCGTCGGTGGTGATGGTGGTGGCGGAGTTACAGGGACTCGAGCTCAACTTACGGAGATTGCGAGGAGTGGAAAGAAGGGGACGCAATGCTCAACCCTAATCTTAGAAGCTGACGAAGAAAGAACTAGAGAGGAAGAGACTTGAACTTTCATAAACTCTTGCATACTCTTTTATGACTCAAGATGTCTTTGAATAAAAATCATATAGTGGCATAATCGTAATAAGTTCGAACACTTGGACTTATATAAAATAACATATGATGGACTCGATGACATGATAATGACAAGATATGCGTCGTCACGAACATAATTTAAAACATAAAAACCGGATAACTGGTCGCGTGGACCATAACATCACACTTGTCTTTCAAATCAAGCTTGACCTTAAGCTCGAATGAGGCTTAGACAATTTGATCATCTATCTCCTTAATTTTTTGCCAGAAAAGCTCCTTGTAGCGCGTGTAGTGTAGGCTGCATCGAGCGACAAGCTTTCATCGTGCTCACATATGTTATAAAAGATGGAGATGTTGTCGGAGGGCCGTAGCTTGTGCGGCGAGGCGATCATAAAAGAGACCTCAATGTGACAATTAAGTGATTGAAGTAGCGGCGGGGTCCTTCGTACGAGGTTGGCTGAGAAGGTTCGTTGTGGGGCCGGTTGGAGAAGATGCGACCGACTGCCCGAAGGAGGGGTAACTGAGAGTGTTCATTGGAGGAGAGCCGTAGGGGTCGGCGATAACACCGATTGTTGCGGCACAACTTTTGGGCAAGACGACATAGGTGCCTGATTTGTGAACTGCAGGAGGGAACAACCTGTGGTGGGGCGAAGGGAACTTCAAAGATTGGTGGACTTTCTTCGTTCTCTAGTTAGATTGACGACTTCTTTGATGGGGTAGGGTCCCCACATTGTCCAAACATTGAGAATATGTTAATGTTGGCAGTGAGTTGCAAAATTGCGTCTTGGTGCGGTACCGACATCTCCAATAATTTCAATAGCATTAAACGAAGTTCATTTTGATCGTAGGAACACACCGCCATGCTGAAATAGCAAAAAATCAATTAACTAATCCAATTTTGGAGTAATTAATTAATAGCCTTTCTTGTTCTTTGTTGGAGGCGTGCAGCTCAAAAAAACCGTAGAAGAAGATAATGTGCCTCTTGAAAAAGGAAAATGGGTGCATGGCTTAATGCTTGACAAGACCTGAAGGTCTCTATGTAGTTCGATCCTGCTGAGGGCGCTGGGCTCGATGGAAGGGGCGTGCAGCTCAATGATGAAGGGGAATGAAACAAAGGAGCTGGGCTCGAGTCTATAGATGAAGATGTGGTCGTGGTTTCTTTTTCTGCAAACTGCGCTTAACGAGACCGGAAGGAGCAACGGGTTGGGAGAGGTCGAATATGGCTTCCCTTATTGAACCAGGGATCTCTACTAGGAGGAATACGATCGCACAGGTCATGGCAGGTGTACAAACGCGATGTTCGGAAGTGGCGAACGCTGGAAGAGAAGATGCACGTGGGCTTCACAGAGGGGCTTCGATTCTTCTGTATTGTGATGGCTGGCTCGAGAATCAGGAGAGACGACATTTGTTTGATAGGATTTTTATGAGGGGGAAGCCGATTCACTCATTTGTTTGTCTCATAATGAATGACAAGGACGAGCCTGCTAGAGTCACCCGACTCTGACTTCTGTAGCCGCGCGCTACGAGAAAGGAGGATGATTTATCTCTGGTTCAACTTCGAAAACCCGCACGCGAGAAGAAGACACAATCTTATGACGTCAATGCAAAGGTGCTGGATCGTGGGCGGGAAGGAGTCTGGAGGCGTTGTGAGAAGGCCTTTCAGGACAAGGCTATTCGTAATCTAGCAGTTGGGCCTGGATTAGAGAAAGGATAACTATGATACCAAGTTTGTTACGGGCCTTCCCGTAGCGCGTTAATATCTCATCGGTGGTGAAATTGGTGCTGGAGATGTAAAGGATCCGAGCTCCACCTATGGAGAACGCGGAAGAAGGGGGAGCGATGCTTAACCCTAACTCTAGAGGGAGAGAGGAAGAAAGAACTAGAGAGATGGAAGAGACTTGAACTTTCATAAACTCTTGCATACTCCTTCACGACCTAAGGGGTTTTTTAAATAAGATTATATAATGACATAATTATAATAAGTACGAACACTTGGACTTATATAAAATTACATATGCTAGACTCAAGGACTTGATAATTAAAAGATGTGACATGTGTCGACACAGGCATATATTATAACATACATAAATAAAAATGGATAATGGATTGTGTGGGACCATAACACACTCCAATCAACATAATTTGGCGCAATTAAATTGGACACCGCCTTGAGATTTCTAGAGGCACTAAAAAGTGTGGGTGTAGGAGCAACTGTAGCGGGAGCAGGAGGGAGCTGGGGTCTCCCCATAGTTTAGTACATGCAAGTGCTTAGACACAGTGAGAGATGTAGTTGGGTGAGTTTTTGAGCTCGGTAAGAGCTGGAGCTTGACCGGAGCTCGGCAGGAGCTGGAACATGGGAGTACTGAAGCTTGGTGAGAACCGGAGCTCGGCGGGTGTTGGAGTTCGGCGAATGGAGGATCTTGCGTTGATGGAGGTCGAACAAGTGCTGAAGATCTGGGAGTGCTAGTGCTCGACGTCTTCTAGAGTTCCGACGAGGTCTGGAGTTCAGTGTGAGCAGAAGCTCGCATAAATGCAGAAGCACGTGCATGTTTAATTAAGTATTCTCGGGAATCCGATTTCAAGTTTCACGCGAGAAGAAGTGTTGAGGTTGCGCAAGGGCTGGTAGAGCTACATGCCGTGTGCGTATTCAGGAGTATTATGCACTAGACTGGGAGTGTTCACATGAGACCGAGGGGTGCACGTGAGACCGGGAGTATTCACACGAGATGAGTTGGTGTATGCGCAAGCGAACGTGAGCAGTAAAAATTCTATTTTACTTTGATGCAATGTGAGATTTTGATATTGTAGAAAAGAGCACGATCAATGAAGAAAAATCAGTAAACCTTGTATATCCTTGTTCAATATGTAAATACAATGTATGAGTACATATATATAGGAGGGAGAAGGAGAGAGGAGTCCCATATACATGGTGTGGGACTAACACAACAGGAGAAAAAGAAAGACTAAATGGGCCATTAGACGGACCTTTTCAATATCTTTTCTAATAGAAATATAAAATATATTGTTTCAATGATTCAATCTAAGCACAAAGTAATGCATCTCCTATATACATAAAGTGGTTAACCGCAAAACACTATCATAGGTGTGTGACTAAAGAAAAGGAGCAAGAATAAAATAAATGGGCTCTCTTTTATGGGCTCTATACAAGTGGGCTTTAACACCCAGAATAATTTACACGGTCCATATAGGATGCACACTAATAGTTTACAGAGTAAAAAAACTAAAAATTTAGTTTATTTTGATACATGGCAGGTGCCAAATGCAACAAATATTATCCTCAATCCAGGAATGTCTTTTGGAACTGGCGAACATCCTACAACTAAGTTGTGTTTATTTTTGATGCATAGCTTGATCAAAGGTGGCGAAACATTTTTCGACTACGGCACAGGCTCTGGAATACTTGGAATTGCAGCTCTCAAGGTTAGAATAATTTGTCAGTTTCTTATTTATGCCTCTAATAACATCAATTCTGTGAAATGAGCTGTAACAAATTTCTAAAGATAATCATTCCATATTTTTCTTTGAAGTCCCTCTTGCTTTTGTTTCTGTTAAGACCCTTTGCATGATGCCTCTTTTAGCACATTGTTTATATTTTTTTATTTGAAATTTTTTGGACTGCATTTGTGCACAAATTTTGCAAATCTAGTCACTATCCTTGACTGCCCTGTTACTGAAATGGTATTAAAATTATAAGTACGAATAAGATTTACGATTAAGGCTCCATTTGGCTAAGCTGCACACCTACATTGTGCCGCTGATTTCACCAATGCCCCGCCAAACGGGAAAAAAGGTTTGAACAATGTGAAACTCCCCGCAGGTGGATCGTGGTTTTCTTGTGTTTGCGAGTCGTGAATTTTTTCAGGACTCACAAATCACACATTTTTCTCCCCTTTCGACCTAACGTCCCACAACATCTCCAGCATCTGAAAGCAGTGTCTTAGTACACAACTCATCTCTCATGAAAGCTTATAGAAGCCATCTCTGCTACAGCAAACAAAACAGAGCTTCGCGCCAAACGGGAAAAAAGGTTTGAACAATGTGAAACTCCCCGCAGGTGGATCGTGGTTTTCTTGTGTTTGCGAGTCGTGAATTTTTTCAGGATTCACAAATCACACGTTTTTCTCCCCTTTCGAACGTCCCACAACATGAATCCTACGGCAGAGTGGATCTTCTCATGAAGAGTGATCTCGATGAGGGCTAGAACACTTTCTGCCATTAATGAAATCATTCAGGAGGAGACATCAGTTCGAGCATTCTTGTCACACGGTGAAGGAAAGAGCCGCTCAAGCTTTGAAGCAGATGACTGAGAACTGCAACAATTCATGGCTGGTTTCTTCACAGGGAGTAGTCCCAACTCTGCTAAAGATTTGCAGAGAAGAAAGCAGTTCTTCCAAACATTTGTTTTTCTAAAATTTATATATATTAAAATTTTATTTGCAGAAAAGAAAGCAGTCCATGCTATTTCTGTTTTTTCTAAAATTAATTTATTAAAAAAAATATACACATTTTTTTCATAAAGCACCGAACTTTATTTCTCCAAACAGTTTCACTGATTTTCTCACCACTTTGCAAAACAACAGATTTTTCCACCGCTGCTTCTCTCATTGCTGTAGCCGAGCCAAATAGGACCTAAGTCTGACATGAAAGAATGTGTCATTCATCAAATTTGTATACCTCCAACATGACTAGTGGTTGCTTGAAAAGCTGAAAAGAATGAGAATTAGCTAGGTTAAATTCATGGAGGTGGTATGATGTTTTTTTCACATAATGAAACATTTATGTTGTTCAAGGAAATTTGAGCGTGGAGAAAGAAAAAGAAGGCTTTTGAAGAATTAACACAAAAAATTGAATATATGCAATAGCTTTAAGGAAACTAAAACTTCTACAATCGCAAAGAGAAAGCGCGAGAGGGCCGCAGAACAACCATAATGCACAATTGGGAGAGGAGATTGATCGAGCGGTTGACTACACAACCTAGGGCAATAGGTGCGGAGGGAAAATAGGTTGGACCAAGTTGTTAGATCACTAAGGAGATTGCATGTAGAAGACGAATGCTAGTATTGAACTTTGAGAGACATGCTCCCACAAAGGTACATTTGAGGGTGGCTGGCTCCCTTGCCCATGCTACCTCTTATTCCGAAATCTATAACATTAGAACACACACACACACATCCCATATATAGGGATACAACTCCCACATAAATTGCCAAAATGCCTCTACCAGTCCATAAGGGGCCAACTAGACTAATGCATCCATTATGCAGGTTGCAATATTTTCATAATGTACAACCTCGTATACATAACATAAACTTTTACAGAGCTATAGAATGCAAGAACGAATTTGTATGTCTTGATGATTGGTATGGTAGGCTAGGTAACATGAAAGGGAAATTGAGAAATATGAAATAGCTAACGACCATAGAAGGAAATCTAGGGACTTTACTCAAGCTTAGATGTAATAAAAATGAAACTAGAATCTTAGCAAGAAATGAAGATAAAGGAAAATAATTTTTTTTGAAAAATAATAAATGTGGGTGTTGAATGAGAGTAACTTTTTATTAGTTGCTTTGGCATTCAAATAATTCTTATCAGGAAATGGTTGGAGAGAGTTCAACCCAAACATCCTTTTTATAAGTACAACCCTAAAGAGGACCCCACGAAGTTCCACAAGGAAGTAGATGAGGATGGTTTTGAACCATAGCAATTTTGTATAAGAATTAATCTACTTCAAGATTGAAACATTCATTTGATGGAGAAGACTCCACCACACTAGATTAATGTTTCCACTGTAAGTGCATATCAATTCAGTCCTTGTTTCCACACCTTAATCCTTTGGTGAACTTCAAGGAAAAATGTTCCTCCTAAATCCATCTTTTATCAATGCTAAAAAAGGAGAAATGCACCAACATGCCTTATCTATGCCCAATCCACAATGCCCAGCAAACTTTCTGATTGAGACTTCTCATGAAACTCTATTGAGGCCATCAGGTGATCGACTAGATCAAACTTTATCAATGCAAGGTGATTTTAACGACTTCCATCAATGAAGAATGAAAGGTGCTTTTAAGGGCCTCCTTCAATGAAGACTGTAAGGATGCCTGTAGGCTATATGAAACTCTGTCTCTCTAAAAGTTACAATCTCTAATGGCCTACGCCAGTAGAAGAAACCTATTGAGGCTCTTAGACGCTAAAGAAATAATATGTATCTCTCCACCAGGCAACCTTCAACAACTCTCCCATACCATGGAGTGGGGGTAAAATACTTGGCCTAGAGGTTCCTAGGTGTTAAACGGGAAAATGAAATTATGTTATTGAAAAGAAAAACCCCTATATATATAGGGTAATATTACAAATTAGCTGACACTCCCTCAAGTTGGGCATGTAATGTTCTTCATGCCTAACTTGCTAATAATCGTTGCAAATGTTTTCTCACTTAATGTCTTGGTAAGAAAATTAGCTAGTTGTCTCTCCGAGTGAACGAAAGGGGTACATACAATCCCTTTCACAATATTTTCTTTAATGAAGTGTCGGTCAATTTCAACATCTGTGGTGCGGTCGTGTTGGACAGGGTTCCGAGCAATGCTGATTGCAACCTTATTATCACAATACAAATTGAAAGGCCTGGTTTCCAATAAACCAATATCATCCCCTCACATATCCCATGAGCCATGACTCTAAACTCAGTCTCTGCACTAGAGTGTGCCACTACATGTTGTTTCTTGCTTCTCCACGTGACCAGATTAGCCACAACAAAAGAACAATATCCCGTGGTAGATCTCATATCATCAACTGATCTCGCCCAATCAGCATCAGTATATATTTCAATTTTTAAGTGATCACTAGAGGAGAATAGAATTCCCCTACCAGACGAGGTCTTCAAATACCTCAAAATTCTGTGCACAACATCAAGATGTCGGACTTTAGGGGAATGCATGTATTGACTTACCACTCCTACTGCGTATGTGATGTCTGGACGGGTATGAGATAGGTAAATCAGTTTACCAACCAAATTTTGATAATCAGAAATATCTTCCACTAACTCCCCATCATCACGTCCAAATTTGTGGTTCACTTCAGTAGGAGTATCGGCAGGCTTGCAACCATTCATTTCTGTCTGTTTTAACAAATCAAGGACATACTTCCGCTGAGAAATATGAATACCATATTTTGATCTGACGACCTCAATCCCTAGAAAATCTCAACTTATCCAAGTCTTTCACTTCAAATTCACTAGCAAGTTTGAGTTTTAAGGCACAGATCTCATCCATGTCATCACCTGTAATAACCATATCATCAACATATACAATCATGATAGCCACCTTCATCTCTTTTCGTCTGATAAAAAAAGTGTGATCAGCGTGGATTTGGGTATACCCCAATGAGATCATGACTTTGTGAAGTCTCCCAAACCAAGCTCTCAGGGATTTTTTAAACCCATATAGAGCCTTTTTTAATTTACACACTTTCCCTTTAGAGCCGATAGGGACCAAACCGGGAGGCATCGACATATAGACTTCCTCTTCCAATTCTCCATGAAGGAAATCATTCTTTACATCTAGTTGTTGAAGGTCCCACCCTTTACACGCGACATAGGATAGGACCCTTATTGTATTCATTTTTGCCACTGGAGCAAAAGTCTCTTGATAGTCAATACCATGAGTTTGAGTGTAGCCTCTTTCCACCAATCGTGTCTTGAATCTCTCCACAATACCTTCAGAGTTCTGTTTTACTGTAAAAATCCATCGACAACCAACTGTCCTCTTTCCAGGAGGAAGATCGACCAGTTCCCATGTGTGGTTCTTTTCTTGAGCCTGCATTTCCTTCATCATCGCCTTTGTCCATTTGGGGCAACTAAGTGCTTCCTGCCATGTACCGGAACAAACACAGGAGAAAGAGAAGCGACAAAGGCTTTGTGGGAAGAAGAGGCATATGACACATAGTTAGATAATAAATGTTGAGTGGATGAGCGTATACTTTTTCAGAGAGCAATAGGTAACTCCAGGGATGCTGTAGACAAATCCGGTGGCGGCTCTAGTATTATGGGATGCGATTGAGTGTTTGATCTTTTGCTTCTCCGAGTGTACACTTGCAATTCCTTTTCTTTGGGAATATCCCACTCCCCCCCTGAGTGGTAATGTATGGAGGAGAAATAGGAAGAGTAGGAGCACTCACTTTCAAGTATGAAGATTCTCCCTGAAGTGAAGATTCATAATAAGAGGTACTTTCATGAAACGTAACATCCCTAGAGACAAAAGTTTTCATGCTTGGAGGATGATATCATTTGTATCCTTTCTGTGTAGGGGAATAACCAATGAACACTCAACGAAGAGCACGAGGATCAAGTTTTGTTCGAGTAGTGTTATGAATATGAACAAAATATAAACTCCCAAACACACGTGGTACAAGGGTAGTAGGAGGTATGTCAAATGTTTGAAGAGAAGTACGCTTGTCCAGAAGACGAGATGACATACGATTGATGAGGTAAGCTGCATTAAGAAGGACGTCACCCCAATAGTATTTTGGAAGAGACATCGTAAATAACAATTATCATGTCACTTCAAGAAGATGACGATTTTTCCGTTCAACGACACTATTTTGTGCAGGAGAATGCACACAAGTGGTTTGATGAACGATACCATAAGAACTCAAATAGTTTTCAAATTTGATATCCATATATTCACTGCCATTATCACTGCTAAGAATTTTAATAGTGACACCAAATTGAGTCGAAATCATTTTATGATATTTTTGGAAAAGAGGGAACACTTCATTTTTACTATGCATCAAATAAACCCACGTGGTACGAGAAAAACAATCAATGAAAGAAACAAACCACTAATAACCAGAGATCAAAACAACAGGACCTGGGCCCCATACATCACTATGGATAGTATGAAAGGGTACAACCGAAGGCTTAGATACGTGATTGTAAGAGACACATTTATGCTTAGCAAGTTCACAAACATCAAACATAAAATTTTTAAAAACAAAAGATGAAAAACAAGGAAATAACGTCTGTATAGTAGAACTAGAGGGGTGACCCAAACGACGATGTCAGGTAGCCAACTGAGGAAGCTGGTGAACATGAAAGACCTGAAAGGTAACAAAATATCGATAACAAAAAATACTAGGGATTTTATAGGGCCCCCAGATATCAAAATGTACTAAAGAGAACAGAGTAGTACTCCGATTACATGTAGGTGAAAAGGAAACACAATGTTGCTTGCCAAAGATACATGATTCACAGGAAAACTCATGCAAGGAGACACCATGAAGTGCCTTCTTGAGAATCGGGAGAGGAGCATGACCAAGACGACGATGCCAATCAATGGAGGAGACTGCAGAGAGGATAGTAGGGGAAACATCCAAGAGATAAAGCCCATTCGACAACCGTCCTTCACCAATGATATTCCGTGTTCGACGATCCTGCACAACAAAAGACGAAGTAGAGAAGATTAAACAACATTCAAGGTCCTGAGCTTGCCTACTAACAATGAATAGATTGAAGGGTGATCCTAGAACATGAAGGACCGAGGACAAGGAGAGAGTAGGAGTGAGACGCAGGTCAAGCAGCTCCAGACACCGGAGTTGTGTCGCCATTGACCACAATGATGAACTTGGGATAAACTCATAAACATAGTGCATGTATTGAGGTGGTTTCTGGGAGGTAATGTGGTGAGTAGCACCGGATTCCACGATCCAGTGAGAGCTATGAGATAGACAGGATATACCTTCGGTGGAGAAAGAAGCAACCGAGCCAGATGAGCGATTAACAATGCCTTAGAGCCGGAGAAGTTGTAGGCGAAGGTCGTTGATATCTTGTTGGGTAGACGAGTGTGACTCGGTTGGAGTAGAGCCTGGGTGATGAGGAGCAGCAACAGGTGTAGCAGTAAGATGAGGTGACAGACTATGCTTGCGGTAGCAGGTGGATTTAAGATGACCATCCCGATCACAGTGGGTACACTTGAGAGTAAAGCGCCCCACACGTCCTCGACCTCGAGACGTAAAGCGACCTCCCCGATTAGAAGAGCCTCGAGCTGGAGGAGCAGGAGTAGGTAAGAGGGGTTGTTGGAGCAGAGTCGAAGAGAAGCTGACAGGAACCTCAGATGGTGGTGTAACCTTGAGCAGCATGGAGTAAACATCAGATAAGGAGGGCGTAGTGGAAGAGGAAATAATATGAGCCCTGACGCTGTGAAGATGACTGGGAACACGGGCCATCATCATAACGATCCCAACAGTTTCCTTCTGTGCCCGTTGAGTAGCAAGATCTGTAGAAGGGGGATGATGTTGTATCCAGGCTTCCACCAGAGTTTTAGCCTTCGCAACAAAGGAAGTCAAGTCGCCCGTGAATCCAGGGTCCAGTGATTGAAGGGCAGAGATAATGTCAAACAGGTGTTATAAGCTGTCCTTGCCTGAGTAGAGAGAATGCAGCTCATCCCACATTTCCTTAGTCGTTTCATACTACATGGTCATTTTGTATGTCTTGGTGTCCATGGAATTAAGCATCCAGGATTGGTACCGACCTTCATCACGGAGCGGTGGAAACACGTGCGAGAAGGGAGGGAGTTGCCGTAGAGCCCATAGCATCAAGAGAAGGGAGATCTGGTGACTAGAAGGAGGCCAGACGGCTAGAAGAAGGCGGACAATAGACGACGGCTTGGCGACTAGAGGAGGGCAAGCCACAGACAAGAGAAGCAGGCCGAGAAAATGCGGCTAGGAGAGCTCGCAACGGCTAGAGGATAAACAGGCCGATGCGACAACACAACGGCAGAGACCCGACAACCCACGACGAATAGCAAGAAGGCCAGGCAGACTGCGCGACAAGCAACGACAAAGAAGAGGAGGTCGCAATGGGCAGACCGCGCGACAAGCAGCAGGTTGACCGCGCGACAAGCAACGACAAGGAAGAGGAGATCGCAGCGGGCAGACTGCGCGACAAGCAGCAGGCAGCCCGCGCGACAAGCAGCGACAAGAAAGAGGTGGTCACAGGCTCGTAGCGGGCTGACTGTGTGACAAGCAACAGACAGACAACGCGACAAGCAGCGACAAGGAAGAGGAGGTCGCAGCGGGCAGAACGTGCGACAAGAAGACTCTGCGTAATAAGAGGTCGGCAAGGGCAGTCAGCTTGAGAGCTCAACCAATCAATCCACACGACAAGAGAAGTTGAGATCGATGGGAGAGTGAAGCGTAGACCGTTGGGAGCAGCGGGAAGATGCCGAACCGGTCAAAAGAGAAGTGGGGCCCAGAGGAATCTCTATAAATGGAGAGAGACGGGGAGGAGAGAAGAAGGATGTAGAGAAAAGAAGGAGAGAAGCGGTTAGAGAACAAGAAACTGCAGTAGGAAGCGGACACCACAAGAGCGGTTAGGGAGGAAGGACCACTGTTAGCAAAAACACTAACCGCCTAGAGCAAGACCGATACCTCTGATACCATGTAGAGAGAGATGCAAGAGTGAGAAAATAACCCAGAATTTTATTATTATTCTAAATACAGGAGTACATACACTTATATAGAGAGCAAGAGAGGGAGTGCCTTCTACATCTACAATGTGAGACTAAATAGAATATACATGAGCTTATACACAAGCTCCTGCTAATGGGCTTTTTCATTACATCTTAACAATATGCATTTATTGACTCAGATTGGTGTACTGCGTTGAGACACAAACCAGATTGGGGCGGGTCAATTCTTCCTTCCAAAATGTCCATGATAAGTAAGGGTTGGTTTGGTGTATCCATCAATCTAGTGGAGAGAGAAAATTCATCTAGCAAATAGTACCATAAAAAATTCATCTAGCAAATAATACTATTGTTGAAAGTGGGCCCACCGACCATAAAAAGGTCCCACAGCCCGACTGCAGTCGGTTCACCCCAACCCGCTCTCCGCCTTGGATATAAACCGTGCGACAGGTTGTTGAGGCCGGGAATCGATCCCAGGACCTCCTTTATAAGATGATTTTAACTTCTCCTCTCATACCCAACTGAGCTGCATGGCCCAACCCGCTCTCCACCTTGGATATAAACTGTGCGACATGTTGTTGTGGCCGGGAATTGATCACAGGACCTCCTTTATAAGAGGATTTTAACTTCTCCTCTCATACCTAAATGGGCAGGTTAAAATCCTCTTATAAATGAGGTCCTGTGATCGATTCCCGGCCACAACATGCCGCACGGTTTATATCCAAGGCGGAGAGCGGGTTGGGGTGCACCGACTGCAATTGGGCTGTGGGCTCGGGTCTTGACATTTATATGGTTGGCCTTGACCTTTCTATGGTCAGTGGGCCCACTTTCAACTACTATCAACCCTTTAAGAAGAATGACTATCTTCAATTAATTAGTTTTACTTGTTTTAAGATAGGATTTTCTTTTATTTTATGTTTTCTTGTCTGGGAGAGCTAATGCAAAAAAATGCGGTTAAAAAGTTATTTGTATGTGTAGATTATCATGATTTATGGTATATTGATATTTGATTGGCACCTTATTTCTCTTGTATATTTAGGATGCA
Organism: Platanthera zijinensis; assembly: GCA_039513925.1. Taxonomy (NCBI): domain Eukaryota; kingdom Viridiplantae; phylum Streptophyta; class Magnoliopsida; order Asparagales; family Orchidaceae; genus Platanthera; species Platanthera zijinensis. Next base: position 30,967,430 of record CM077082.1, read on the forward strand.
TCTTAATGGAAGTAAGGGGATCCCTTTTATTTATTTTAATTGCAGATGGGTGCTGAATTATCCGTAGGGATAGATGTAGACCCCCATGCAGTTGCATCTGCTCTTGAGAACATTTCGCTGAATGAGATAGGGGCTCATAGAATGAGGGTTTACTTAATTTCTGCAGCTGGAAAATTAAATAGGGACGGTCACTCTATTACAAAGATGAATTTTGACATTGTGATTGCAAACATACTTCTGAATCCGTTGTTGGAACTAGCCGATGACATTGTTTCCTATGGGAAGCCAGGTGCGGTCATTGGTCTCTCAGGAATAATATCTGAGCAGGTAATTTCCTAAAAATTGTCTATTATGTAGATCATCATATTATTATATTTCTCTTTTTATTTCTGCATGGGGCTCATTTAGGCCCCGTTTGGCGCGGAGGTCGGGAGGGCGCGGATTTCATCCGCGCCGCTGGACGGAGCCCCACCTCCCGATCAGCCCCGCCAAGAAGGCGGAAACCACGGCGGGCGGTTTCGTCCGCACGACCGGCGCGGATCCGCCCCTCCAAACAGAGCCATAGTTTCTTGTAGGAAGATTTTTTTTTAGAAAAAGGTGATTTTGTTTTCATGCATTTTCTGTGTGAAAATAAAATCACCACTTATGATGAAATTTTAAATTGTAGTGTTTTGTTTGACCGAATTGGGTGGAAAAAATAATACTTTCTCAATACCTACATGGGGGTAAGGAGGTATATATATATATATATGTGTGTGTGTGTGTGTGTGTGTATATATGTATTAAGGGACCATGCACAACCATATATGATATTATAGGTACAATATATAAAATATGACTTTCAACACTCCCCCTCAAGTTGGAGCATGTATCATGATCATGCCTAACTTGTTACAATGGTATTTCACTCTTGGTCTCGAGACCCGTTAGTAAGAAAATCCATACGCTGTTCCCCTTTCTTGACATGTCCCAGAGAAATAATCACTTTGTACTGTTCTTTAACAATGTGATAGTCCACCTCAATGTACTTTAATTTTTGCATGTCCATGATCAACGTAACCCAGACCTAGACATGAATCTTTCTTCACACAATGCTTCAATTTTTTTGCTTTGTTTGGTGATGTCATCAACTTACTAACTTTACTTACAAGATATGAAATATCAGGTCATGTCATGGTAAGGTTCAATTTCCCAATCAGTCCGCAGTATTTCTTTGGGAAATTGGGTAGTGCGCTCTCCACATTAAAATTTTTCTCGCCTGGTTCAAGTGGGGAATGAACAACACACTGATACATGCCCATCTCTTTGAGTAGATCTAGAACATATTTTTCTGGTATTAGAAGATACCTTTCTTGTAATCAACAATTCAATGCCAAGAAAATATCTCAGCGGTTCAAGTTCCTTTGTCTGAAAGTTCTAGTTCTAATATATGGAGGCATTGAGGTGAACAATCCTTGCATAGTCGCTTCCAGTAATAACAATGTTGTCACATAAACTACCAATAATATGTTACCTGTTGAGGTGTGTTGATAGAAGACAAAAGAGTCTTTTTGGCTTATTTAAAGGCCAAATTGAGTCACTATAGCACATCACTATACAAATCAAACACGTGGAGATTGCTTTAACTCATATAACGACTTTTGAAGAAAACATACCTTTGAGTTCTCTCCTCAGTAACGAACCCATAAGGTTGTTTCTGTTGTGTGCCGCACTTGATGATCGGGTGTGCCTCCGATTGTTTCCGGATTCCTCCAGATTGGTGGTGGTGGTGGTCCGATTTACCGGTCGGTAGGGAAGGGGGTGAGAAGGTAGAAGACTTAGATGAGAAGAGCAAATAGGATTTATTTTCAGCATACCATTACAAACAAAACAAGCCATATAAATAGGCAAGCTAGCCCCCCGTCTGGGCTTTAACAACGGGAACAGAATAAATTCTATCCTTATTTAGCGATATAAAAATAAGAAAAGAGGGCCCCCCCCCCCCGTTTAGGCCTTAACAACGGGTTTTAAATATGAAATAAAATAGGGAAATATTACGTGCCAAATATGGCGCCCTTTTATATGGCAGGTACTTATGTCTTGGTGGAGCGCCTATGGTAAACGCGCCCCCATAGCTGATCACGCCCGGAGTCCACCCCGAATTCACGCCCAGCCGGTTTGGTTCCTCCCTGGTCCGGTTCCGGTCCGCTTGGCTGTGGTTCGGCCGGTGTCGGGCCCATAACATCTCCGCCCGCGTCGGAAGACAGCTTGTCCTCAAGCTGAGCGGGGTATTCGGCGGCCGGTGGTCCTATGAATTGGCGGAGTTGGGAGACATGAAAGACGTCATGAATGCGCGTCTCGTCCGGAAGGCGAAGACGGTACGCGACATCCCCGATGCGTTGTATAGTCTGGAAGGGCCCAAAGAACCGTGGGCCCAACTTGTGATTGGAAGCGACCGAGTGGAGGGTGGCCTAGCGGTAGGGCCGTCGTTTGAGCCAGACCCAATCTCCTTCAGTGAATGCGACGTCGCGGTGACCGCGATTGTATTGGATCTCCATGCGGTGTTGGGCGGCCAAAAGATGGCGGCGGGCTGTGGCGAGGAGCTTGCCCCGGGTGCGAAGCTGGTCGTCGATGGAGGTGTTGGCCGACTTCCCTTGTTCATAAGCAAGTAGTTTGGGCGGGTTGCGCCCGTAGATGAGTCGGAAAGGGGTCGTGTGGAGAGCCGAATGATATGAGGTATTGTAACAGTACTCGATCCACGGAAGCCAGGAGACCCAATCCTTGGGGTGTTCGCCCGTGACGCACCGGAGATACATTTCCACGGTCCGGTTTACAACCTCGGTTTGACCGTCGGACTGGGGGTGGTAGGCTGATGAAAATTGTAAAGTGGTGCCGGTGAGTCGAAACAATTCCGTCCAAAATTGACTGGTAAAGAGCTTATCCCGATCGGAAATGATACTTTCGGGTAGACCGTGAAGGCGGAAGATCTCTTGGAAGAAGACATGGGCCACCCGGTCGGCCAGTAAGGGGCGGGAAAGGGAGATAAAGTGGGCCCCCTTGGAGAAGCGATCCACAATCACCATTAAGACAGATTTTCCCTTGCTCCGCGGGAGTCCTTCGATGAAATCCATGGAGAGGTCGGCCCAGATTTGCGAGGGCACCGGTAGAGGTTGGAGGAGGCCGGCGGGAAGCAAATGATCGGCTTTGTGCTGTTGACAGATGGCGCAGCAGGAGATAAATTCTTGGACGGAGCGGCGTAGGCCTTGCCAATAGAAGGATGCACGGATGCGGTGAAGAGTTTTGTGTATCCCCTCGTGTGCGCGATCATGTACTTCGCGGATGATGGTGGCGATGTGGGGGGATGTGGGAAGTAAGTAGATTCTCCCCTTGTAATGCAGTAGCCCGTCCGTGATGGTCCAGGTGGGCGGTAGTAGACCCGCGTGGAGTTGATCCCAAAGCTCGACATAGTTTGGGGTGGTGGAGTGGTCGCGCCGGATGGTGTCGAGGATGGACGCCACGGGCCTGGAGATGGCGCAGAGGTGGGCGTCCTCGGTTGGCCGGCGGGAGAGCGCGTCCGCTGCTCTGTTGAGGACGCCAGGCCTATATTCCACGGTGAATTCGAATCCCAGTAATTTACTGACCCACCGTTGTTGCGGGACGGTCGTCAACCGCTGTTCTAATAGGTACTTTAAACTGAAGTGTTCTGTGCGGATGACAAACGTTCGTCCCCATAGATAGGGTCGCCAGTGCTGAACCGCCTTGGCCAGCCCGATGAGTTCAAGTTCGTATGCCGACAATTTTTGGTGATGTAGTGCGACGCGGCGGCTGAAGTACGCGATTGGGTGGCCGTGTTGTTGAAGGACCGCCCCGCACCCGCGGGCCGAGGCATCGCATTCGATGATGAAGAGAGCATCAAAGTCGGGTAGATGCAAAACCGGAGCTGAGATGAGGGCGCGTTGAAGGGCGAGGAAGGCCTGCTGAGCGGTGTTCGTCCAAAGGAAATCCTTCCGACGCAGAAGCGCAAAGAGTGGTTCGGCGATGCTGCTGTACCCTTGTATGAAGCGTCGGTAGTAGCCCGTCAGTCCGAGGAATGCCCGTACGTCATGTTGTGAGCGGGGCACGGGCCAGGCGGCAATTCCTTGGAGCTTGTCGGGGTCTGCGGACACGCCCTGGTGGTCGACGATATGCCCGAGGTAGGAGACGCTGGCCTTCGCAAAGGAGCACTTAGACTCCTTGAGCACCAACCGATGTAGGCGGAGAAGTGTGAGGACCTCTCAGAGATGTTGTAGATGGTCATCCCGTGTCTTGCTGTAAATTAAAATGTCGTCGAAGAAAACCAAAACAAACTTGCGAAGCATGGATTGAAATACCTCGTTCATGAGGCCTTGAAAGGTTGAAGGCGCGTTTGTCAGCCCAAAAGGCATGACGAGAAATTCAAAATGCCCGTGATGTGTACGGAATGCGGTCTTCTCAATATCTTCCACGGCCATGCGCACCTGGTGGTAGCCCGAGTATAAGTCCAGTTTGGAGAAATAGCGGGCGCCATGCAATTTATCCAAGAGTTCCTCGACGACCGGAATGGGAAATTTGTCTTTGACGGTGTGTGCGTGTAGTTCGCGGTAATCCACACAAAGGCGCCAAGTGTTGTCCTTTTTGCGGACGAGAAGCACCGGGGAGGAAAAAGGAGATACACTTCGGCGAATAACCCTGCGCTGGAGCATGTCGGTGCACTGCCGTTCGATCTCATCCTTTTGCAAGAAGGGGTAGCGGTATGGACGGACCACTACGGGGGCGGTGCCGGGCCGAAGTGTGATGCGATGGTCCCGGTTGCGGTGTGGTGGTAGAGACGCCGGGATGGAGCAGGTGTCGGCGAATTCCTGGAGTAGGCCGGAGACGTCTGTGTCCGGTGGGGTCATGCTCGGGTTCTCAACTTGGTGAGTTTATTGAAATCCCAGGTTATAGGTCCCAAAGTGCGCAGCCAGCGGACTCCTAAAACAAGGTCAAAGCCGTCGAGATCGACGACCAAGAGATCAATTTCGAACTGGCGGCCATGGATGGTAAGTGGGACACGTTTGCAGAGACCGGGGCACTCCATGCTGTTGCCATTGGCGACGGAGACCTGAAGTTTGCGGCGGTTAGTGACCTGGAGGCCGAGGGTGTCCGCGGTCTGTCGCCGGATAAAGTTATGCGTGCTGCCCGAGTCCAATAAGGCCACCAAGGTTGCCTTCCCAAGTTGAATGGGTAGCTGGAGCATGTGGCCTCCGTGTGGCCCGGCGATGGCGTTGACGGAGATTTCCGGTGTTTCCCCTGCGGAGTCATCGTCATCGTCGGAGGGGTCATCCACATCGATCCAAAAGAGCTTTTTGCAGCGGTGGCCCGGCCCAAATTGTTCTTCGCAATTAAAACAAAGGCCTTTGGCGCGCCGCTCGACCATCTCGGCGTTTGTTAGTCGGCGGCGAAAAGGTGTTCGGGGCCCCTCCGTTGGTTTGTTGGCCGTAGGGGGAGGAGGAGGCTGTTGTCCGCCACCTCGTTGGAATTGTCCCCCATCCCGGCGGGGAGCGAACTGCCTATCCAGAAGGATGCGATGTTCGCAGGTGCGGGCGATGCTCATGGCAGTGGTTAGGTTGGGTGGCTCTTGGAATTCCACATCGAGCCGGAGCCGTTCATGGAGCCCAGCCGTGAATATTGAGACCTGTTGGTCAATCCGACAGGTGGTGGCGCGTGCCAGAAGTAATTGAAAACGATCGATGTAGTCCTCCAAAGCTCCAGTTTGTCGGAGCGCGATGAGATCCCCCAAGGGGTTACCCCGGGTCGGCGGCCCGAAACGGAGTAAACAGGCGGCGCGAAACTCGTCCCACTGCAGGTGGGGTTGCTCCGTGTGGATTTGGGTGAACCATAGTTGGGCCGCGCCATTGAGATGGAATGATGCCAACCCCAACCGGTTGTCCCCCGTGGTGCGTTGGTTGGCAAAAAAGATTTCGCATTTTGTAAGCCACGTCAGGGGGTCCTCCCGTCCATCAAACGTGGGAAAGTCAAGTTTAACATAGCGGGGAAAAGTTGGCCCCTCTAGGTGATGGCCCGAGTGGCCTTCGTTGTCGGCCAGGTCCGGAGCCGACTATTGACTGCGGCGTTTTCCGCGATCGGCCAAAAGTTGGTTGGTGCGGCTATCCATCTCTCCCAAACGCGAGTCCATGTTGTCGAGGCGAGTCAAGATGAGTTGGAGTGTTTCGCGGTCATCCATAGTAGCGCTCGGCGGCGTGGGAAGGAGCGGCACGCTGGATTGCTCGGCAAGGCGGGGTGGTTGCAGGCCGGCGGGTTGTCGAACGGCGGCCGCTGGCTCTGATACCAGTTTGTTGTGTGCCGCACTTGATGATCGGGTGTGCCTCCGATTGTCTCCGGATTCCTCCAGATTGGTGGTGGTGGTGGTCCGATTTACCGGTCGGTAGGGAAGGGGGGTGAGAAGGTAGAAGACTTAGATGAAAAGAGCAAATAGGATTTATTTTCAGCATACCATTACAAACAAAACAAGCCATATAAATAGGCAAGCTAGCCCCCCGTCTGGGCTTTAACAACGGGAACAAAATAAATTCTATCCTTATTTAGCGATATAAAAATAGGAAAAGAGGGCCCCCCCGTTTAGGCCTTAACAACGAGTTTTAAATATGAAATAAAATAGGGAAATATTACGTGCCAAATATGGCGCCTTTTTATATGGCAGGTACTTATGTCTTGGTGGAGCGCCTATGGTAAACGCGCCCCCATAGCTGATCACGCCCGGAGTCCACCCCGGATTCACGCCCAGCCGGTTTGGTTCCTCCTTGGTCCGGTTCCGGTCCGCTTGGCTGTGGTTCGGCCGGTGTCGGGCCCATAACAGTTTCATATATATCTCTTCTTCAAGGAACCGTGCAAAAACACATTTTTGATATCCAGTTGATACATAGGCTTGTGGTGAGTTGTTGCAAGTGACAAAAACAGGCGAACATAAGACATTTTATCCACACATTTTATCCACACGAGCAAAATCTCATATAGCGATGTCATGCGTCTAGTCGTCTGAGCATAACCCTTCGCAACCAGACGAGCTTTCATGCAATCCAAAGATCCATTGGCCTTTATTGTAGCAATATAGATTCTTTTGCAGCTCAAAATGTCCTCCTACTGGAATAAGAATAAGTTTCCATCTCTGATTATGTTTCAAGTCAACTAATTCTTCCTGCATAGCTGTGGACCAACTAGGTTGGAAATTGGGCTTCTTAATAGATCGTGGAACAACATGAGTATCAAGAATAGATATTTAAGCAACAGTAGATGCAAGTAACCCTTGTTAACAGGTAACATGCATGAGCTTATCCCTACAGGTATGAGTGCTTTTTCTGACAACAATGGAGAGCTCATTCAGAGCTGGAGTAGGTACATTGACATAGTGACATTCAAAGTGATAGTGTCTAACAGAATAGATACATTCATACAGTGAGTAGAGGTAGGCGAAAGTGGCTGAACATATGTAGAATCAACCGGAAGGCATGAGTAAGAGTTGTAACGGCCCGTAGACCATCACAATTTACATTACATATCATATATTAGCAGAATTTTGAACTTTTATTTCAATGCCACAGTACAGTAAAATGTAAGCACGATAAGTACTAGAAATTCACATAATAAATACTTTTCATTGCATCAAAAGCTTCTTATACATGTCATGCCCAAAGTTCCAAACATTTATAATAGGCGATATCAGATACATCATATTTGTACAACCCCGTGTTTGCGGAGTGAGCTCGTCATGACATCAACATTCAAAGGAGATTGGCCCAAATGGAGGAAAGGGGGAAAGGAATGTGAAAGTTTCCCTGCACTCACCCCAGAGTTGAAGGGGCGAGTAGAGGAAAACTCCCTTGTGCTCGCCCCGGGCCAGGTGAGGTGAGCGAGTGCCCGCATCATTAGGGACTCGCCCCTCCCAGGCGAGTGGGGGAGACTCGACCCCGAGTCACCCATAAGTATTATGGTCTGTTTTTCCAGAGGACCTATTTTGGCCTGCCAGTGGTCTCTTCAGACAGCGGGATTTCGCTGTTGGCAGACCAATTTAGGCTACATTTAGTAAAACCAAAAGTCAGATTTCCGCCATCGGCAGTCCTTCAGAAAACTATAAATAGACCGACCCCCATGGGCACCTTGGAGGATTCTTTTTTGGCTCCCCTCCTAAGACTGATCCTGGTTGTCGTGAACTCCCATACTGTCTTTCGTGGATTACAGTCGGGTCCTCTTGAACATCCTCCAAGGTGTCCAGGCTTAGCATTGGTTTGAGAGGGGAAGCTCTCTTAGATATTCCGGGCGTGTGGCGGGACCTCCTCGCTGCAGCTCAGGGTTCTGTTTGGGGTTTCCCACCTCTTGTAGGGAAATTTCTTTGTTCTAAGAGACCGGTCAAGTGTTCTAACATGGGAGAAGTGCAAGATGCCCTATCGGTCCGAACTCCTCTTGAACCTTGGTTTCCGGATTCATCAGTATTATGTGCATATACATAACAACTACTACATAAACAACACTTCTAATCCGTCCTCATACAAGTTGGAAACTACGGTCCCGACACCATTTTTCGTGCTCTTTTGCCACCTCTGTAGTCCCAATCAAAAGTCGTGCCGACAAATTATAATACTCTTCATTTTTCTTTCTTCTCGTCCTCAGTTAATGTCGGTCCTTTTTATGCTCGGACCCTAAAAAATTATAATAAAGGGTTATTCATAACGACTAAGCGAGGTTTTACATCTTTAACTGTTGTAAATGCAACACTAGTAACAATATGCATATATAATTCATAAGCTTAATTAAATGTTCAGTAAACATTAATAAGTAATAGTAAGTTAGTAACAGTAAATAATACAATATAAAATGATTCTCAGTAAGCCAGAGAGTATTCGTTCCCTTGTATTAACATTCATTTCATTTATACTTGCATGCCTTAGGTGATGCTATGGGTAGTTGTCTTAGTCATCAGTCATTTGAGCCCGACCCCATTGGGTCTATACCAATCCAGCGCGATCGAACATGTGTTAGGCCTTTCAACCCCATGGATTTGTCATTATGTCTAATCCAGCGCGATCGAACACATTAGAATTGGTGTTAATGTTACGCCCCGGACGGATCCGAAGGCGACAACGGGGCTGAACCAACTGGTTCAACCCCCACTCTATAGATGGCGGCCCTCGGGGGGCTGAACCCACCCGGTTCAGCCCCAATTGGGGCCGGCCGGCCCCCTTGGCCGGCCGGCCTTGGTCCGGGTATAAATATACCCGGATCCTCCTTGGGGGGATCAAGCAAGATATTTTACAAGGTATTCCTTTCTCCTCTCTAACCCTAGCCGTCTTCCTCTCTAGACCTCTCTTCTCTCTAGTGGATTCATAACATTTGGTATCAGAGGATTCTTTCCTCGCAACTTTTTCTCTCGTTCCGGTTAACCTTCCGCTCGCCGACTCCCGCATCACATGCCTTGCGCTCGACGACTCCCGACTCCCGCGTCGGTCCTTCCGCGTCGAGCCCCGCTCTCCTTCCGCGCCGATCCGCGCGTCGATCCCACGCGCCGACCGCTCGGCTGCGTTTGCTTCCGCCGCTGCACCGCGTCGCTGCCGCACCCTCCGCCAGATTGATCGCAAATCCCGAGCCACAGTTCGTCGGCTGTGTCGTCGATCGCTACTTCCCCAGGTCGACGACTGCTGCCGCTGCTTCCCTCGCCGAACCACTGTTGTTGCGACTTCCACGACGTCGACTGTTGCCGTTTTTTAATTTCCATTGTGGACTTCTGGCATAGTTCTCTACTGTAGTTCCCTGCTTCGTCGACTACCACTTCTTCTGGGTCGGATTACCTAGCCGATCTTCGCAGCCCGACGTCGTTTGCGTGCATTTGCCATCCTACTTCGAAACAGCCGACGGCCCTTCTCAAGGACCCTTGAATTCTCCACCATGGTGACTCGCTCTCAGGACGAATCCAATCGGTTGGCAACTCTCGAATAAAAATACACCGGTCTGACTGACACCGTGGCAGCCCTCACCGATAAGTTAACGGCATCGGAGAAACGTCTCGAAGAGAAATTGGATATCCGCATGGACGAGCTTAAAAATATGTTGACTCAACACCTTAAAGGAAAAGGTTTTGTGGGCGAGACTAACACAGTCCAGTTTCCCCTTCCTACTCCAGCCTCGGAGCACGACGATCGAGCCTCTAGCCTCAATGGGGGGCTTGGAATTGACGGTGAAAGGGGAGGAGGCTCACGCCGACCACCAGTATGGTCCGGGGCCACCCTGTTGGGTGGAATCGCCGCGTCTGCTTTGGATTTTCCTCCTCACCGCGAAGACCGCCAGGAGGACCAACGACCCCACGGGCTGGGGTACACACCCCGTGATGGGATCCTCCCTATTCCAGGAGCACCGGGACACGCCTCGGGCGGACGGGGAGGAGGCGGATGGGAGTTTAGACCGCCTTTCTTGGGAAACCCTTATGGAGAGGATTGGGGGTACCCACATGTGGCCGCTGATCAACGGCTACCGCGTCGACACGGGCAAGAGTACGGAGGACTTGGGCAACAACTACCACGCGCTTATATGCCGCCGAAGATTGCCCGCATGAACTACCCCAAGTTCAAAGGAGGTGATGCACTCGAATGGGTCTAAAAAGCAGAGTTATTTTACAGCTATCAGGAGATACCAGAGACACAGTGGGTAAAGTTGACGTCCTTCCACCTTGAAGAGGACGCATACCAGTGGACCCAATGGTTCCTCCGAGGACGAGATCACGCGCCATGACACGAGTTTGTCGACGGATTCACCGCCCGCTTTGGTCCCCTTGAGTATGAAGACTTCGAGGCTCTTCTTCAGAAGTTGCGTCAGAAAGGGACAGTGATGGAGTACCGAACAGAGTTTGAACGGTTGGCCAACAGGGTGTAGTGGAGCGAGAGGACATTAACAAGTTGTTTTATTTCTGGCCTGAAGGAGGACATCAGAGATGAGGTGTATGCTTATATGCCGCGCAGCTTGACACACACTATCAGCTTGGCCCAGATTCAGGAAGAGCGTCTCAATCGACAAAAGTTCAGGGGGACACTTCGAGGAACACTACACACCTGCCCGACACAAAGAGGGATCCAGCAGCTGCCGATCGGGCCACAATGAAGAAATTGACGTGGACAGAGCTACAGGCTAGGAAGGAGCAAGGATTGTGCTTCAACTGCGATGAAAAGTTTACCCCAAACCACAAATGTCAGAGGATCCAGGTTTACATGTTGCAGGAAGATCCGATGTCGGATGGAGATGGAGGGGAACAGGGGCACATTATGGATACAGTCGAGTACGGGGTATCTTCCTTGACCATGGCGGGAGACTCCTCTCCACCCACTATGAGTATTGCGGGGAGGATTGGCCAACAACAGGTGACCATTCTGCTTGACAGTGAGAGTACACATAACTTTATTAGCCCGGCAGTGACACAGAAGCTGGGGCTAGAGGTCATCACGGATGTCGCGTCGCCGGTTGTGGTGGCCGGTGGACACGAGCTGCATTGTGAAGGCGTGCTTCCGAACGTGGAACTCAGTGTGCAAGGGTACACCGACAACATGGATGTCTACTTATTGCCCATCCAAGGGCCAGATATGATTCTGGGGGCCCAATGGTTGTGACAGCTTGGCAGGGTGACTCTGGATTGGGAAAGACTGACTATGGAGTTTGCTAGAGCTGGGAGAGAATACTGTCTGCAGGGAATCCACATCTCACCAGTGCCAGGGGGCTCTTTTTGCTGTTTGGAGCGGCTACCAGATTCCCACCTTGAGGACAAGCTGGGTCTTGATGGGGTGGGGAATGTTACGCCCCCGGACGGATCCGAAGGCGACAACGGGGCTGAACCAACTGGTTCAGCCCCCACTCTATAGATGGCGGCCCTCGGGGGTGGGGGGGGGGGCTGAACCCACCCGGTTCAGCCCCAATTGGGGCCGGGTATAAATATACCCGGATCCTCTTTGGGGGGATCAAGCAAGATATTTTACAAGGTATTCCTTTCTCCTCTCTAACCCTAGCCGTCTTCCTCTCTAGACCTCTCTTCTCTCTAGTGGATTCATAACAGTTAACACCCTCTTGTAAAGGAGGACGTGGGTTCAAGTCCCCGCCTCAACAAACTCCCCAAATATTTGGTTAAAGTCCCCTTTGGTACCTCCCACCTTTCAACAACAATATATAAAATACTTTTTTCATGGATTTAGGATGCTACATGCTTTTTTTTGAACATATTTTCTAATTTCAAGCAACCAAAGATGCCCTTAGGGTAGTTGATGGAATGCTGAAGTGGGAAGTCTCTTTTTAATGGAACTAACTTTGTCTATCTTGATGATGATGGTGATGGTGATGTCCACTTTTGAGTTGTTTGGTTAATATAATGATCATTTACTTATTTGTAGATATTAGTCATGTTTTAAAAAAAATAAAGATTTGTTTTTGTAGAAAGAGAAGTGTAGGAGAGAGAAAATCACCCTCAATTATCTTATATGTCAAATAATAGGAATACATACACTTATGTAGAGGTAGAAAGAGGGAGAGAATTCTGCATTTACAATGTGGGACTAAAGAAGCTATACATGGACCTTCCAAATGGGCTAATTTGATTTTGTCTTTAACACTCCCCCGCAAGCTGGAGCGTATAAGTCATATGCGCCAAGCTTGGATAAAAATTGATAGTACAAAGTACGAGAGAGAGCTTTAGTGAAGATATCAGCAATTTGATCGGAGGCCGCGACATGTTCCAATACTATCTTCTTTGATTGAACCTTCTCTCGAATGAAGTGACAGTCAACCTCAATATGCTTCGTGCGCTCATGAAACACCGGATTCTTGACAATATGTATGGCCGCTTGACTGTCACAGAGCAGGGTAGCAGGAGAGGATAGTGTGAGACCCATATCGAGGAGCAGGCCCTCTAGCCAGGTGACCTCAGACACAATCGCTGTCATAGCTCGATATTCAGCCTCGGCAGATGAGCGAGCAATAACAGTCTGTTTCTTGCTGCGCCAGGTAATAAGATGTCCACCGAGGTAGGTGCAAAAACCAGTTATGGAATGTCTATCATCAAGTGACCCTGCGTAGTCTGCATCAGATTAGGCAACAAGAGATAAGGAAGTTGATGGCTTATAAACAAGTCCTTGTCCAGGAGCCTTCTTTAAATATCTGAGGATCCGCTCGACGGCTCGAAGATGAGAAGTTCGAGGGATATGCATGAATCGGCTTACAACTCCAACAACAAATGAGATATCAGACCGCGTAACTGTGAGGTAGATAAGTTTCCCAATTAAGCGCCGATATTACTCTGGGTTGGTCAGAACAGGGTCATTCCCAGAGTCATGATTTGACAGCTGATGATTCATATCCATCGGAGTATCTGTAGGCTTGCATCCCGAGTAGCCCACACTTTGTAGAAGATCTATGCAGTACTTCCATTGAGATAAGATTAGTCCATCAGGTCTCCTTGCAACCTCAAGTCCAAGGAAGTATCACAGATTGCCCAGATCTTTTGTCTGAAAGACGGAGTTCAGATGTTGTTTGATTTTCTGGATCCCGATGGTGTTGTTTCCCGTAATTAGGATGTCATCAACATAGACAAGAAGAAAAACTGTCCCTGTTTCTTGATGGCGAGTAAAGAGAGAGAAATCAACAGAACTCTGAGTGAATCCCATCTCGCGAACCACCTTACTGAATTTATCAAACCAAGCGCGGGGGGATTGTTTGAGACCAGACTTCCAGAGAAGCCATACACGAGACTCCCCCGTGGTACCCAGGTGGTTGGTGCATATACACAGTCTCTTGAAGATCGCCATTGAGAAAAACATTCTTGATATCTAATTGATGAAGGGACCATTGGCGGTGCACAACAAGAGACATCAGAACCCGGACGGTACTAAGTTTGGCCACTGGTGAGAACGTTTTGCCGTAATCGAGACCATATTGCTGAGTGAAGCCTCGGGCCACCAGACGGGCTTTGAGACGATCAACTGTTCCATCAGGAGCATGTTTGATTGTAAAGACTCATTTGCAGCTAACACAAGATTGATCAGGAGGGAAAGGAACATTGTCCCAAGTCTGGTTAGCCCAGAGAGCTGCCATCTCGTCGTCCATGGCCGCACGCCATCCCGGATGTTGTAGAGCTTCCTGCAAGGAGTTAGGAATGGAAATAGTGGAGAGAGCGAGGGCAAACGTGCGAAGTGGTGGAGAGAGGCGATGGAGGGAGACATAGTTTCCCATGGGATGAGTCAACACGCAGAAGAGCTAGAGGGTGGTGTTGGATCGTCAACACGCAGAAGAGCATCAGTAGTAGGGGGCTGCTGCCGAGCTGCAATCCTGGACGAGCGGCGAGTATAGACACAGAGAGGTGAAAGAGGAGGGAGGGGTGGGGAAGTTGGTACGGGAGGAGCAGAAGTTGTAGGAGGCAGAGAGGTAACAACAACAGGAGGAGCAACAAGATGAGGAGGCAAACCATGTTTGCGATAGCAGGTAGCTTCAAGGTGGCCATCACGACCGCTGTAAGTACACTTAAGAGGAGAGCGCCCAACACATCCCCGACCATGAGATGTGAAGCGGCCGCCTCGAGTAGAAGAACCGCGGCCAAAGGCAGCAGGAGTAGGGAGTAGGGGCTGCTGGAGCAAAGCCGGAGAGAAGGTGGCTGGAGCCTCAGGAGGTGATGTAACTTTGATCACCTTGGAGCAAACATCAGATAAAGAGGGTATAGTCGGAGAAGAGAGGATCTGGGACCGGATGCTGTGAAGATGAGTAGTCATTATGACGATCCCAACAGCCTCCTTCTGTGCCCGTTGAGTAGCAAGGTCTGCAGTGGGTGGTTGGTGTTGTATCTAGGCTTCCACCAAAGTTCTGGTCTTGGCAATAAAGGAAGTTAAATCTCCTGTGGTGCCAGGGTCCAGGGATTGAAGAGCAGAGATAATGTCGAAAAGGTGTTGTAAGCTATCCTGCCCAGAGTAGAGAGAGTGCAGCTCATCCCACATTTCCTTAGCGGTGTCGTAATACATTGCCATGCGGTAAGACTCCGTGTCCACAGAGTTAAGCAACCAAGATTGGACTCGGCCGTCATCGCGAAGCCAATCATCAGAGGGATCAACAGGTTTGACCCGAGTGAGGTGAGGGAGTGGACCCTTAGTCTGCAGAACACAACGAACGGAATGAGCCCATTCGACATAGTTGGCCTTGCCGCTAAGAGAGATAGTTGTGATGCGAAGTTCATCGCGAACCTCGGGAGGTGGTGCAGCAACTCGAGCGGGCAGAGAGGAGGAAGCGGTGGTGGAGTCAGTGGAGGCCATGACGGATAGAAGCAGCAGGACGGGCGGACTGGCAGCAGAGGACGGAGCAGCCTGCGGCTACCAGAGTAGTCCGCGATGACAACAAGCAGTCTGCGGCGACAACAAGCTGGTCGCAGGCCGCGAGAAGAGAGTAGGGTGCGGCGACAATGAGGAGGCCGCGGCGAGAACAGGCAGGTCGCAGGTCGCGGTGAGGAGAAGCAAACGGTGGGGACAGTAAGCAGACCGCAGGGAGAAATGGCGCAGGTCGCAGGTCGCAGCGACAAGGAGGTCGCGACTAGAGATAGCACAACGCAAAGAGAGGCAGACCGCAGCGACTTGAGCTAGGTCGCGGTGAGGAGGAGAAGAGCCTTGGAAGCAGCAACGGGCAACGGACTGGGGCAGGCGCTTGCAGCGGACTGAGGCAGGAGCTCGCAGTGAGCTCGAGTGGAGAGAAGACAGGCGTCTAGGGGCAGTCCGCAACGAGAAGGGGGAGAGGGCGAGAAGGCGAAGTCCGCAGAGGATTGCGAGAGAAGCGAGGCAGTCCGCGACGGACTGAAGCAGAGCAGCAAACAGTCAGGAGCAAGTGGACCCCACGGGCAGAGAGAGATGAGGCTATAAGTAGCCCTGAGAGGAGGGTGGAACCACAGAGTAGAGAGGAGGCGGGTTGGAAGAGGCAGGCCGCCGGAGGCCGTGCGAGTATAGCTGACAGCAGAGGCGGGTAGAAGCCGAGTCCGCAGGCAGTCCGCGAGGAGGAATTTAGAGGCTGCTTGAAGCACATGGAAGAAAGAATCCTTCTGATACCATGTAGAAAGAGAAGTGTAGGAGAGAGAATCACCCTCAATTATCTTATATGTCAAATAATAAGAATACATACACTTATATAGAGGTAGAAAGAGGGAGAGAATTCTACATTTACAATGTGGGACTAAAAAAGATATACATGAGCCAATATACATGGGTCTTCCAAATGGGCTAATTTGATTTTGTCTTTAACAGTTTTCACATATTTTATGCATTTAATTGACATCATCATTTTACGAATCTTGAGGAGATATATTGTGCTTCAATTCCATGTAATTTTTTGATTGGATGAAGTTATATTGAACCTGTTGTATATAAAATAAAAATTGTGCTACAAATAGAATAAAGAACAATGGATATCCGAGCATCCATCTTACCATTTTGTTTCTGTTGAAATAAAGAAAAGAAAATATTTGGTGTATTTTATTCATTCCTCAAAGTGAGTATATAAAAGATTACAAAGGACATAACAAACATCGATAGTTGATGTGAGACTAAAGACACAATACATGCTTAAGACACTAATACAATAACATGAATTATAAAATACACTTAATACACAAACTCCAACACTCCCCCTCAAGATGGAGGGGAATCTTTCAGCTTGAAAACATCATATAAAGGTAGTGGAGGTAGGTGATGTGGGGAAAATCCGCACAAAGGGCGGTCCCACATGACACAGACCCACGCGACATCCCGCTGAAATACAGACAGACTACCAGGGACACAGATCCACATGACACAACCCACTGGAATCAAGTCAACAGATGGGCCACCAGGGATACTCTCACACGACACAACCCCCTGGAATACAGTTTAACCAACAACGACCATACCACATACCAATAAACGAAGAAAATTGGCGAGACTCAAAAAACACAACACATAAACCTGGAGGGCCATGTGGGACTAAGGCGAGGGTCAGGAAATACCATCTGAGTCACATTTGTTCCAAACACTTCCTCTCACGTGGGACACACGTGCATGCAAGCATTACAAGACCATACTAAGCAAATACGAACGACATGTAAACAAAGTAACAACCAAAACATCAAAGCCTCATCATCGACGATAGATTACCACCCTATAAGGGAATGCAATGACTGTAGTAGTTGAAAACACGAGGGATATTGTTTGGAATCGTCGGAAACATGAAGGCAACCGCTAAAATCGTCGGAAACACGAGGGACAACAACTGTAATTGACAAAAACACACGACGAGGCAACTGCAAGAGGCTACTTGATTCCGGAGTAGCGGAGAGGCCAAGGTTGGAACACAATAATGGAATGAAAAATCATCGATGACGCAGTTAGCAAGATGCGGAGAAGTCAACTACGATTCTATCTTGAGAAACTTGTTCTGGAAGGGCGTTCATCTACGTCAAAGTAGCCGCCAGATGGACGAGATTGTCGATAGGAGGAAACAATGACTGGAGCGACATCGTCGATAGGATTAGAAGTAGTCGATGAGAGCAGTCGGGGACAAAGATGAGATCTGCGACTGTACAACCCCGTATTCGCGGAGTGGGGGTCCCCAGCAGGCGCAAAGTTAGCTATGCATTTTTAAGATTTTTGAGGGGTTTGACACTCTTGATGGCCAATTTAGGCCCAGCCTGTGTTTTATACTAGTAGGGGGATAAAGTATTTCTCCCCCCTGGCCCCCTCGGGGGGTCACCCAGCCTCGAGCTCGCCCAGCTCGCCAGGCCGCCGTCTCTCCCAGACCCTCGCTCTCGCCAGCTCGCCAGACCGCCGTATCGCCCAGACCGCCGCTCTCGCCCAGCTCGCCAGGCCGCCGTCTCGCCCAGACCGCCGCTCTCGCCAGCTCGTCAGGCCGCCGTCTCGCCAGGCCGCCGTCTCGCCAGCTCGCCGTCTCGGCCGCCGTCGCCAGCTCGCCCAGCTCGCCGTCTCGACTGCCGCTCTCGCCAGCTCGCCGTCTCGCCAGCTCGCCAGGCCGCCGTCTCGCCTAGACCGCCGCTCTCGCCAGGCCACCAGCTCGCCAGGCCGCCAGCTCGCTATGCCGTCAACTTGCCAGACTGCCGTCTCGCCTTGTCGCCTGCTCTCCCGGCTTGAGGGGCTGCCCCTGGTGGACTGCTTTTAGCTGTTTAGAACAGCGGGATTTGGCTGTTGGCAGACCAATCCGGGGGCATTTTGGTCGTTTTAGGGCAGCAGGATTTGGTTATTGGCAGACCATTCCCAGAAAATTATAAATAGACCCTTAGGGGTGCCTTGGAGAGGACTTCTTCATCACTTGAATCTCCTTGCTTTCTTCCTCCAAGGCACCTAGCTCAAGCATTGGCTAGGGAGGGGGAGACCTCAAAGGTCTTCCGGGTGTGAGGTGGGACCTCCACGCTAGAGTCGAGGGTCTGTTCCTAGTTTCCTGAGCCTTTGGCCTTTGACGTTCTCCTGAGTGTAGTAGGTGTGAGGTCACCCCTTTCTTAGGACCCCAGACTCCACAAGAGACCAAGTTTTTGGTTTCAACATTTTGGTGCGGTGAGTGTGGAGAGTGACCAGCACAGAAGATCTCGGGAGAGTGTCATGACTGGAGATCATGGAGGTAGTGATGATCTCGGCGAGCTCCCCAACCCATCACCCTTCGTAGGAAGAGAAGAGTTCATGACATCCATCCAAGACATCATGGAAATGCTGCGAAGTATTGCCCCTCGGGCTGACAGCTCAACCCCCACCCCCCAGGGACTTGTTCCCAGGGGTCTCGGCGAGCTGACCCAGAGTGGTCTCGGCGAGCTGCCTCCCAGGGACCTAGGCGAGATGACCCCCGCAGGGGGAGAAGGAAGTGCACCAGGGAGACGGCCTGGGAAGGAAAGAATGAGAGAGGGGGTCGAGCGAGACCTCCCCGGCCGGGAGCTGTTCCCCAGCCCGGGGAGTGCTCGCCTCCCAGACGACCAGGTCGCGCGAGTAGAGCTCGCGAGACCACCAATGAGGGGGTCACCCTTCAGCGAGCTGATCATCTCGGCTCCCGTTCTCGAGGGGTTCAGAAAGCCTGACATGGTCTACTATACTGGGAAGGATGACCCCGTCCAGCACCTGCAGTGGTTCGAGGATGCCGTCTCCATTAGGCCGATGACGGATGTCTTTAAGTGTCGCCTCTTCGCGATTACGTTGAAGGACAAGGCAAGGGGTTGGTTTCATCAACTCCTAGCGAGGTCCATCTATGGGTTCGAGGACTTGAGTCAGAGTTTTCAGCTTCGCTTCTCCACCTCCAAAAAGAGGAAGAAGAATCCTGAGTCCATCTTCCTGATAAGGCAGGGGGTCGAGGAGTCGCTGACCCACTACGTTGACAGGTTCCAGGAGGAGATCATGGATATCCAGGAGATGTCGGGGTATGCCCTCCAGATGGCATTCACGGTGGGGTTGCGCGAGGGGTTCTTCAAGATGAGTCTGACCCGAAAAACCCCACTTTCCTTCGAGGAGCTGATGAAAAGGGCAGCAGAAGAGATAGTCATGGAGGCGGCCAACCCGGCGTTTGTCAAGAAGTTGACAAGGTTAACAGAGACGGAGTCAAAGGAGCAAGGTGGCTCGAGACATCAAGAGGGAAGAAGGAGAGAAAAGCAGAGAGCTCAGGGGTTCCAGGGACCTCAGGAAGGTCGGGAACCTGGTTGGAGGCAGCAGGGAGGGCCCGTTCAGGGTCTAGGGAGAGATCTCATCCAGTGTGGGGAGGATTTTCAGGGAGGCCAAGGAAGATACAACTTTCAAAGACAAGCCCCTAGACAGCTCCTACCCCCACCGCAACAAGCGATGATGATCGGTCGAAGGGAGAGGAGGAACCGCACGGTAAGAGGAAGAGTCAGAGTAGAGTTACCCTACTGTGAGTTCCACCAGGAGGAGGGCCATGCAACAGCTACTTGCCCCGAATTCCAGGAGTTGAGAAGGACAAGAGCTCCGGCACCACAACCTCAACAACCGCAAGATCTGGTATGGATTGAAGAAGTCCAACCCGAGGCAGCAGGGGAGAGGTGTGAGGACAGGGTTGATGTGGGTACCCGGGGAGGGATCCGATGATGCACGAGGGAAGAGGGAGGTAGTGAAGTGGATCATCTCTTGTAATGAACTTTGCTTGCGTTGTATTAACTATGATTGATGAAAAAGACCGCCGGAAAACATTTGTGATCTGTGCCTTAGCCCCGAGATGATTCTGCTGACCAGGCTCCCACTAGCTGGCAAGGCAGGTTGATCTCTCGTGAAGGCCGAGTCCTTTTAGCTCTGAGATGATTCCGCTGACCAGGCTCCCACTAGCTGGCAGAGCAGGTTGATCTCTCGTGAAGGCCGAGTCCTTTTAGCTTTGAGATGATTCCGCTGATCAGGCTCCCACTAGCTGGCAGGGCAGGTTGATCTCTCGTGGAGGCCGAGTCCTTTTAGCTCCGAGATGATTCCGCTGACCAGGCTCCCACTAGCTGGCAGGGCAGGTTGATTTCTCGTGGAGGCCGAGTCCTTTTAGCTCCGAGATGATTCCGCTGACCAGACTTCCACTAGCTGGCAGGGCAGGTTGATTTCTCGTGGAGGTCGAGTCCTTTTAGCTCCGAGATGATTCCACTGACCAGACTCCCACTAGCTGGCAGGGTAGGTTGATCTCTCGTGGAGGCCGAGTCCTTTTAGCTCCGAGATGATTCCGCTGATCAGGCTCCCACTAGCTCGCAAGGCAGGTTGATCTCTCGTGGAGGCCGAGTCCTTTTAGCTCCGAGATGATTCTGCTGACCAGACTCCCACTAGCTAGCAGGGCAAGTTGATCTCTCGTGGAGGCCAAGTCCTTTTAGCTTCGAGATGATTCCGCTGACCAAGCTCCCACTAGCTGGCAGGGCAGGTTGATCTCTCGTGGAGGACAAGTCCTTTTAGCTCCGAGATGATTCCGCTGACCAGACTCTCACTAGCTGGCAGGGCAGGTTGATCTCTCGTGGAGACCGAGTCCTTTTAGCTCCGAGATGATTCCGCTGACTAGACTCCCACTAGCTGGCAGGGCAGGTTGATCTCCTGTGGAGGCCGAGTCCTTTTAGCTCCGAGATGATTCCGCTGACCAGGCTCCCACTAGCTGGCAGGGCAGGTTGGTCTCTCGTGGAGGCCTAATGTTTTTTACCCCGGGGCCGTCTCGTCACCCAGACTCCCATTAGCTGACATGACAGGTTAACCCCTCGGGAGGCCAAGTGTTATTTTACCCCGGGACTGTCTCGTCACCCAGGCTCCCATTAGCTGGCATGACAGGTTGACCCCTCGGGGATGTCAAGTGTTTTTTACCCCGAGGCCGTCTCGTCTCCCAGGCTCCCATTAGCTTGCATGACAGGTTGACCCTTCGGATAGGCCAAGTGTTTTTTACCCCAAGGCCGTCTCGTCACCCAGGCTCCCATTAGCTGGCATGACAGGTTGACCCCTCGGGGAGGCCAAGTGTTTTTTACCCCGAGGCCGTCTCGTCACCCAGGCTCTCATTAGCTGGCATAACAGGTCGACTCCCCGGAGAGGCTAAGTATCTTTTCGACCACGCAAGAAATTACACTCAGCGAATACGTTGGGTTTGATGTTTCTTTCCGAGCTTGTGCCAACCTCGAAAAGAGTGGGGATTGTGTACAACCTCGTATTCGCGGAATAGGGGTTCCCAGCAGGCGCAATGCTAGCTATGCATTTTTAAGCTTTTTGAGGGGTTTGACACTCTTGGTGGCCAATTTAGGCCCAACCTGTGTTTTATACTAGTAGGGGATAAAATATTTCTCCCCCCGGCCCCCTCGGGGGGTCACCCAGCCTCGAACTCGCCCAGCTCGCCAGGCCGCCGTCTCGCCCAGACCGCCGCTCTCGCCAGCTCGTCAGGCCGCCGTCTCGCCAGGCCGCCGTCTCGCCCAGACCGCCGCTCTCGCCCAGCTCGCCAGGCCGCCGTCTCGCCCAACTCGCCAGTCCGCCATCTCGCCCAGACCGCCGCTCTCGCCAGCTCGCCGTCTCGCCCAGATCGCCGCTCTCGCCAGCTCGCCAGGCTGCCGTCTCGCCAGGCCGCCAGGCCGCCAGCTCGCCAGGCCGCCGTCTCGCCCAGACCGCCGCTCTCGCCAGCTCGCCGTCTCGCCAGGCCACCAGCTCGCCAGGCCGCCAGCTCGTCATGCCGCCAACTCGCCAGGCCGCCGTCTCTCCTTGTCGCCTTCTCGCCCGGCTTGAGGGGCTGCCCCTGGTGGACTGCTTTTAGCTGTTTAGAACAGCGGGATTTGGCTGTTGGCAGACCAATCCGGGGGCATTTTGGTCGTTTTAGGGCAGCAGGATTTGGTTATTGGCAGGCCATTCCCAAAAAACTATAAATAGACTCTTAGGGGTGCCTTGGAGAGGAGGACTTCTTCATCACTTGAATCCCCTTGCTTTCTTCCTCCAAGGCACCTAGCTCAAGCATTGGCTAGGGAGGGGGAGAGCTCAAAGGTCTTCCGGGTGTGAGGTGGGACCTCCACGCTAGAGACGAGAGTCTGTTCCTAGTTTCTCGAGCCTTTGGCCTGTGACGTTCTCCTGAGTGTAGTAGGTGTGAGGTCACCCCTTTCTTGGGACCCCGGACTCCACGAGAGACCAAATTTTTGGTTTCAACAGCGACGAGATTGACAGAGGGAAAAGTCAACGAGAACGACAACTGGATCTTTAACTGGATAAGCAACGAGATCGACGAGATGATCAGAATAAGGACCGCATTGAGCTGTCGACAAAGAAGTCGACGAGAGGGGCACATGAGCGTCGACGGGCTCTGAATTTGTAGTCAGGAGGGTCTCGATCGTTGATGAGGACTGGAGCAGCGACTGTCTCGAGGGTCGATGAGAATAGGAGCAGTGACAGACTCGAGCGTCGATGAGGACTAGAGGAGGGATCGTTGACATGAAGCGTGGAATAAGACGTCCCTGCGACGAGAATAACGTCGATGAGCAGCAACCAACAGTAACAGGATCGACAGAGGAGAACGTCGATGCCATTGACGATAAGCAGCAGAGGGCAGGGCCAACGTCGGGATTAGCAGTTAGTGGAGGAGCCGTTCTATCAGGAGCCTTGCAGACGCACGATGGGCAGTGGAAGAAGAGCGTTCGGGAAGAGCCGAAGACACCGTAAGAAATGTTAGGGTGAGAAATTTCAGGGTGGATCGAAACTGGCCCTTATATCATGTTGAAATAAACAAAAGAAAATATTTGGTGTATTTTATTCATCCCTCAAAGGGGGCATATAAAAGATTACAAAGGACATACCAAACATCGATAGCTGATTTGCGACTAAAGACACTGATTCATAACCTGAAATATAGAATACACTTAATGCGCAAACTGCAACAACATCAATACAATTGATAATAGATTTAGGCTTTATTTGTTTGGGCGTTTTGATACTCCGTTTTTGGCAAACGCCGCCGGAAGGAGGGTAAACAAATGAACCTCCAGCGGCGTTTGCTCCGTTTCCACCCGCCCGCCTTGAGAAACGCCTCAAAAAGCTCCGTTTGGAGCAGCCACCTCCCCCCTCCGATTCGAACACTCCGTTTTCACCCGCCGGATCGATCCGCCACCGCCGAACCAAATGAAGCCTTAGTTTGTTCTAATTTCCTTAAAATGACTGCATATTTCATTCTCTTCACTTCTGGTTGCAGGTACATCAAATAAAAGAACATTTCTCCACATATTTGGATAACATTTCAGTTACTGAAATGGATGGCTGGGCTTGTATCCATGGGATCAAGAAGAGAGAATGATCAAGTTTGTCAAAGGTATGTAACACTTATGCCTCTGGAAATTCATTACTGCAAGCTAAAGGTGGTGTTTATCCTGCATGTTCTCTCTCGTATTTTTTCCTCTCTGGAATGTAAAGTCACATTGATTTTTCATTAATATCTGGTTTAAAGAAGTTTGCTATATACAATCTTGATTTTGTACATAAAATCATAACGGAGACAACTAATCATTGCCCTATAATTGCCTTTTGGAGAGAAGATATAAGATTGATTGAATAAGATTATACTTTGTTGTGTAATACATACTAAATCATGCATGTACTGTTAATCCTCTATGAGATTAGTCATAGAATTCATAATATAGATCTG
This sequence comes from Platanthera zijinensis, assembly GCA_039513925.1. Classification (NCBI taxonomy): domain Eukaryota; kingdom Viridiplantae; phylum Streptophyta; class Magnoliopsida; order Asparagales; family Orchidaceae; genus Platanthera; species Platanthera zijinensis. The sequence continues at coordinate 30,991,565 of CM077082.1, forward strand.
AACATAGACTTCAAGGTTCCAAGGTTCCAAGAATATTGATTATATGAATCAATAGTCTTTATAACAATCAGGCTGATAGGAAGAAGAAGGGGGAGAGAGAGAGATCTAGGGAGGAATTAGAGAATTAGGGTTTGAGGAGGAGAGGGAAGAGAGATATCTTGAAATGATCTTGCATGCTGCTCCCAAGAGAATAGCCCGGGTATAAATACCCAAGCCAAGGAGGGGCCGGCCGGCCCCTCCAAAAAGGGGCTGAACCCGTTGGTTCAGCCCCGGCCGGCCGGTTCACTAAGAGGGGGCTGAACCTGATGGTTTAGCCCCGTCACCGCTTGTCGACTCCTTGCGCCTACGAGCATACTGTCATCCCGAGAAGCGTAATGACAGCGTAACATTCCCCTCCCTCATCAAGAACCAGCTTGTCCCCAAGGTGGTAGTCGGGGTAAAGCTCCTTGAAGTCCAGCAAATCCACCCAGGAGTTGTGCGCCGCCGAGAGATTTTTCCACTTGACTAAGAGCTCCGGGCGGTACTCAGCGCCACGTAGTTTTCACTTGAGTAGCACAATATCCTCTGGAAGAGGGCGAAGCTCGCCCGCACTGGTAGTCTCGGGCAGCTGAACACTTGGTTGGACATTGGCTCCCACCTTCCGCTTGAGCAAGGATACATGAAAAGTTGGATGAATGCGGGACCCCGCCGGCAATGCCAACTTATATGCCACCGGCCCCACCCTGTTGAGTTTACGAAAGGAGCCGTAATACCTGGGAGATAACTTCTGATTCAGACGACGAGCGACGGACAATTGGTGGTATGGCCGTAGCTTGAGAAACACCTCATCGCCCACTGCAAATTCCCTCTCCTTGCGATGCTTGTCTGCCTGAACCTTCATGCGATCCTGGGCGAGGCGAAGGTTCTCACGCAGGGTTGCTAACATGCGATCCCTGTCCCGAAGGGCCCGATCAACTGCCGGCATGGCCGTGCTGCCTGGCTCATTGCTGCTCAAAGTAGGAGGAAGGCGGTTGTAAACAACCTCAAACCGGGTCATCCTGCTGGCCGAGTGGTAGGAAGTGTTATAACAATATTCGGCCCAGTGCAACCACCCCGACCAAGTCCGGGGTTCATCCATAACAAAACAACGAAGGTACGTCTCCACCCCCCGATTTAAGACCTCTGTCTGGCCGTCCATCTGGGGATGATGTGCGGTGTTGAAATGTAGACATGTCCCCTGCAGCTGGAATAGTTCGTGCCAAAAGTTGCTCACGAAGGTGGGGTCTCGGTCGGAGATGATAGCTCGTGGTAGGCCGTGCAAGCGGATGATCTCCCGGGCAAACAGGGCGGCGACAGATTCGGCCGTATATGGGTGACTCAAGGCCAGGAAGTGTCCGTACTTGAAAAGTTTGTCAACTACCACCATAATAACGGATTTCCCTTGAGATTTGGGCAACCCGTCAATGAAATCCATCGACACCGTATCCCAAATCTGCTGCGGAATCTCGAGAGGCACTAACAGCCCGGCTGGCGAGGTCGTCTCGTACTTCTGTCGCTGGCAAATCTCACACTGTCGCACAAACTGTTGTATGTCCCGGCGCATGCCGGGCCCAAAAAACATTTGTTCGTGCCCGCTGAAGGGTCCGAAGCACTCCTGTGTGGCCGCCTGTCGGGGATGAATGAAACTTGTGCATCATCACAGTTTTCCATGCCGAGTCTGGAGGGAGAACCACACGGCCATGATGGTAGAGACGGCCATTCTGAAGATGATAGCCGGAGGCCACAGTCTCGTCGCGATGTAAAGCCTCCACCATGGTGTGTAAATCAGGCGTTTGCATCACCTCCTCCCGTATCTCATCCAAGGAGTCCACTAGTGGCCCCGAGATGTGAGCGACTGTGTGTTCTGGTAGACGAGAGAGAGCGTCAGCCACCACATTTTCTTTGCCGCTCCGATAGGAAATTTCATAATCATAACCCAAAAGCTTGGTCACCCACTTTTGTTGAAGAGGGGAAGAAACCCGCTGGTCCAAGAAATGCTTCAGGCTCTGGTGGTCGGTGCGAATCGTAAAATGCCGGCCTAGAAGGTACGGCCTCCACACAGCCACCGCGTGAATGATAGCCAGCATCTCCTTCTCATAGGTGGACAACCCCAGCGTGCGAGGGGAGAGTGCCTTGCTGTAGAAGGCGAGGGGTCGGCCCTCCTGCATCAACACCGCACCAATGCCCACCCCGGAGGCGTCAGTCTCCAACACAAACTCCTTGGTGAAATCTGGGAGCGAATTTTTCATCACAATAATAGCACAGTCTCTTTTCCTTCCGCGCCTGGAGATCCGCCCAAGTCAGCCGAGTGACAACCGGCTTGCCCGGCCCTTGAGAGTCCCTCTTCGCCACTGGCGTCGTGGTAGTAGAACGGGTTGAGCTGCGGTAGCGTTGCCGGTTGTAGCGTTCCTCCTGTATCCGAGCCAAGCTGATCGCATGGTTCAAGCTGCGGGGCATGTATGACTGGATCTCATCTTGCAAATATTCCTTGAGTCCGGATACAAAGCAACTGAGTAATGTTTTCTCCTCCCACTACACTCGGTTAGCCAGCTTTTCAAACTCGGTTCGGTACTCCATCACCGTACCCTTCTGCTGCAGCTTCT